>CM073130.1:35648504-36848504 GCA_037039145.1 Fundulus diaphanus
TTCAAAAAACTATATTCAAATTTTCTGCATTCACAGAGAGTCCAAGTCCACAACAAAATGCATTTAAGGGCAAAAAAGTGGAATTTTCATGATATGATGATATGATATTAGTATGTAATCACATTAACATTGGCTGATATTAAATCTTATAAGATAATCTGACACATTTTAGTTTGAAAAAGCTCAAATACAAAAAAAAAACTATAAGCAGCAGATTTTTTACATGATAAGTTGTTTTATTGTAATTAAGCTCTGGTATTTTTTTGAGATGTAGACTAAAATATTCCAGATCTCACTGAGCTCCTTTAAATATACAAATATTCATTCATTTTCCAATAAATCTCATGTTATCGTTCAAAGCAGTTGTAAATGCATTAACCGGTTATTTTACAACCCTACCGTCTCGACATTGGATAAAGAAAGAAGCTGTTTTGGTTTTGCTCTCCTCCCTTCATGTCACCGACTTGCGTGAGTTGTCGTTTCATGTTTCCCTTCATGCAGGGAGGCTTAACAGGTTTGGTTGCGTGCTGCTCTGCTGCCGGTGAAAGCTGCTCCGCTCCTCTGGGCTCAGCGGGCGTTGCATCACTGCCCCGCTAGGTGTTGGGTTCATGGGAAGCCCCTTGTGATGTGATTTATACATGAAAGGCTGCATGTGGATCATCAGGGCTATACGTTGGAGGACACAGGCTCACAGAGGGAAGGAGGCAAGGCCGGCAGATGGTGACCTTTAGCAATACATTAACATGAACCTAGTGAACCCTTTCACAAGCCTCTCTCTCTCTCTCTCTCGCTCTCGCTCTCGCTCTCTCTCTCGCTCTCTCTCTCTCTCTCTCATACACACATCAAACATAGGAGGACCGAACGTAGAGTTGGTTTGTTTTCTGGAAACACTCTTCTTGACTAGGGTTGCAAACTTCAAGAAACTGGCAAAATGACGTTCAAACAAGGAACTGTTCTATTCTAGTGGAAAGCATTTAAAATGTTAATCATATGCAGGCTTCTGCGAAAAGACTAAAATACACAGAAATCTAATAGAATCAGGTTAGAATTTCTTAGTATTTGTGAGTTAAGTGTGTACTTGTTCTGTTTAGCCTCTTATTGGTTATGAGTTGTGTTGACTTTTAGTTGGCATGGTTTTCAAATAGTTAATATCTTTCAGTTCTTTTATTTTGTGTGGACATCTGCAATTGCTTTATTTCTACCTTTTGTTCTTAAAATTCTCGAGACAATGACTTTGCCTGAATATGTTTCAATTATGTTCATGCTGTCATCTTGACAATGACTCCTTAACAAATAAGGCCGTATCTCAATGAAAAATATATTTATTTCCCAAGTTTTTTTTTTAGGTAATCCTAATTTTCACAATATTCTCCATTGTGTTTTGCGTTTTTTGTCTAATCTTTTTTTTCTTCTTCTTTTAGTTGTTTTTTTTATTTAGGTCAGATTTAGATTTAGTTTTTTTTGCCATTACTGTAGGTTCAAGTGTTGTTTTTATTTCTCAAGATAGCTTTTTTTTAACTCTGTGATGTTCGACTTCATTCCATCTTTTCTAGATATAAATGGATGTATAGCTAGTTTCTCTTTTCTAAAAACATCATTGCTATTAACAGAAATGGGAGCTTTAAAACATCAGTCTGAGAGTAATTAAAGTACGTATGTGTATACCTTAGTTAATTGGGTTACTGAAACAGACTTTTTGATCATATTAAAATGTGTGTGTGTGTGTGTGTGTGTGTGTGTGTGTGTGTGTGTGTGTGTGTGTGTGTGTGTGTGTGTGTGTGTGTGTGTGTGTGTGTGTGACTGTGACATTGCCATAGTGTCATGATGTGTTTTTGCAGTGGGTCCCAGGTGCAGACAGGAAGATGTCTCATTTTGAGGTAGAGATTTATTGGAGAAAGGCTCACAAAATAAAAGGAGCATAGAGGAAACACATAAGACAATCTAAATGAATAGTTAAAGAAGAGAGCATAGATCCAGGAAAATCTAAAAACCAAATATAAGACTATTTTTACTACTGCTGCTCAACTGTGTAATAACCCACCCCTTCCCCTTACAGAGGCTCCATCAATGCCCACTTTTAAAACTTATCTGAAACCCCATTTTTTGTTCTTTGGCTTTCAACCTCAGTGAGACTTGGTTTGACCTTGTTTGCTTCAATTAGTTTTGTTGTGTTAAATTATTTTAACATCACATACAATATATATATATATATATATATATATATATATATATATATATATATATATATATATATATATATAGATAGATAGATAGATAGATAGATAGATAGATAGATAGATAGATAGATGATTGCACTCTTTCAATGTTCAAACCATCTATCTGCATTCAAATGTTTCTTCTTTTCCGTTTATAGTCAATAAACAGACTTGCCATGAATCTTTGCGAACACAGAACATAATATTAAAAAAATAACATCTTTGAATTATTTACTACAGAATGAATCCTTATCTTAAAGGGTGGCTTACCACCCCGCTATACATAAAGCCCTTGTATAGCTCGATGTTTGCCTTTTTTTTTTTTTTTTTCAAAAGTGCAGCGCGTAAAGTAGGCCAACTCCGTCCCGGAGCTATCTCGCTCTACCCTCCGTCACACTCTTCGCTCTGTGAGGGTGTGAGCGTGATTTCGGGGCTCGGGCGTGAGCAGCTGGGTAAAGCAGTCGTGACTGCGTGATCGTTGTCGGCGGCGCGCTGAAGCGACGTTTCAGCACCAAGGCCAGGGCTCACGGCGAGAACAATGAGCGGCTTCGCGCGCCGTGTCACCCAGGGACCGTCCGCCACCACAAGTAACCGCGGAAATCTGAGATGAGTGAAAATTATTTAAAAAAAAACAACTAGAAAACATGCGCAGCTCAACAAATTAGGATATCATTCTAAATATATTATTACAGCAATTTAATAAAAAATGTAATTTAGGATTAACATGGATTTATTGGCCCTGCGACAGACTGGCGACCTGTCCAGGGTGTACCCCGCCTCCCGCCCAGTGAACGCTGGATATAGGCACCAGCAACCCCCGCGACCCCATGAGGGATAAAGCGGTTTGGAAAATGGATGGATGGATGGATGGATTTATTGTATAAGTGTTATAGTATATAAAGCATTGGTTTTGGTTGATTTCCTTTATATCAGATAAATAAATACATATAGACAATAAGAAAGAAATGTTGTTAATGGAAAATTGAGTGGAAGGGAAAAGTATGAGTGGATGTAAAGCTAATGGCCTTCAAGAGTTTGATACACAAAGCGTGTACAGCAGTTAGAGTTAGGCTCCGTGCTACATGAACCCCCCGCACACAGATGAATTCAGGGCATGGACTCCAAGTGTTGAATTTTTGGAAATAATCTCCTCTTGACCCAGAGATGTTAATTAGAGATGCACCGATCCAATACCCGGATCAGATATCGTCTCTGATAATGACTAATTAGCTGGATTGGATATTGGATGAATGATTCCCATCTAGTCATTTCTTTTTTTTTATTAATATTATACACAGCAGTACATTTACAGAAATCTAGTCTCTTCAATTCTATGTCTGCAACGATGGTTAAGTCATCACGCGCAGCAGCTAGGGATGAGTAAACACAGAGCAACATGGAGCCGGGCCAAGTCTGTTGTTTGGAAACATTTTGAACTTGATACGCCAACAAGTCCAACTGCAACATGCAATATATGCAACGCAAATGTTGCGAGGGGTGGTGATAAAGTTGTTAAATTCAACACCACAAACATAGCAAGATATGTGGTTCATTCATTTAACGGTAGTATCGGCTCAGTATCGGGAATCAGCTCAGGTGTCGTATCTGATTGGATCGGAAAAAACTGGATCGTGCATCTCTAATGTTAATTTCTTACCTGGGCTAAGGAGAAGAACACATTTGCTCAGTGGACTAAACTCCTGTTTTCAGCTGAAGGTACATTTTGTATTTTATTTCAAAATCAAGGTCCCAGAGCCTGGAGTAAGAGAGGAGAAGCAAAGAATACAAAACTGGTTGCGGTCTAGTTTGCAGTTTCCACAGTTGGTGAGGATCTGGGTAGCAATGCCGTCTATTGGTGTTGTTTTATGTTTGTTTGTTTTTCTTTTCCAGGTTGAAAGACAGTGTCGCCATGTGCTGGGGCATTTTAGCACATTTTATACTTCCCTCTGCAGACAAGCTTGATTGGGATGCTGATTTCACATTCCAATACAGCTTGACACATTCCCACACTGCTAAAAGTGCCAAAATCTGCTTTAACGACTATGGTGTTGTTGTACCTCATTGGCCTGACAGAGAATATATGTCAAAAGAAACATGTTAGGCCAGACCCACCAATCCAGATGAGCTGAAGGCTGCATTGTGCAGTGAGAAGGTTGCACTGAGAATAATTCATACAAAAAGATCTCTGACTAAATATTAAATGCATGGACATACTTAGAATTTCATATTTAGAATATTCTTATGCAAAATTTCTAGCTTTCCAAACGAGCCGAATTTTGGGTTTTCATTAGCTGGAAAAAGTGTCCTCAGTTCCCCCAACGCTTATTGGGTGTTGTTAAAACAAGACGTGAAGTTACACAGTGGCAAATATAGCCATGTCCCAGGTATTTCAAATTTTGCAGGCATCCAATTAAAAATATTTGCCCAAAAAACAACAACAAAGTTGATCAATTTGAATGTTAAATATCCTGTGTTTGTAGTGGAGCTGTTTAACTAAATATACAGTAGGTTAAACAGGATTTGCTAATAATTGTCTTCTGTTTTAATTTTAGTTTCATAAAACGTCCCAAATACATCCGAGATGAGCTGATTTAATAGCTTAGTGACTCGGAGGAGGGGGAAAAAAACCCTTCCGTGTGTTTTCGTGTTTGCTTCGTGAACGTATTTATTGACGGTCCCTTGGAGATACGTCACATGCAAGCCAGCGGCAGCCTTGGTTACAGGAGGGGGCGGGGCCTAGCGAGCGCGGAGGGACACCGGTCTCAGTGGGACGTGAGAAGATCCACAACCGTTGGACAGAAACGGGAAGAGGGACAGCTGGAGACAACTGTCCCCCTCATCACGGTGGGAACAATACCGTCGAGGCTGAAACACTTTGACTAGCCAAGCTTAAACAATTATAAGTTAGTTCAATAAAAAAAACAACAACAACAAAGAAACAAAACAGTTCGGTCATCAAGTAGAAATCAAAAGTGATAACCAGCCACCGTCTTCCACTTTTTTTCTGGTGACATTTTCTCTCCACCGGTTCCGCCGAGAAGCTGTCAGTCGCCACGACTCTTCATCTTCCTCCTCCAGGATCGCCTTTGGCTGTTTGTTTGTTCGTTCACTTGTTTATTTATTTATTTCTTCTTCTTTTTTTTTTTTAACACGAACAGTCGAGCCGGTTGTAGTAGTATCAGCGAGGAGAAAGGAGGAGGAGGAGGGACAGAAGCGCGGCTGGGCACAAAGAGCGGCGAGCATCCAGAGAGAGGAGGCTGGCGGACGGGACGGAGCGGAGCGGAGCGCTGAGGACAACAACGGGGGACTCCAACCGAGAGGCATCCTTGAGTCATTTCCTGATCCACACGGGCTCCATGAGGGTTACTTACTGACGGTGAGAGCTTCTCGTGGGTGCCGTGTGCATTGTTTTGTTCTGGGGGGCGTCTGTGTGCATGTATACGCCGTGTGTACATTGAGAGGGGATCGGACAAAGAGCCCCATGACATCCGTGTGTATGCTCTAACCTACAGCTGCCTAAACAAAGAAACTGCTCCGGCGCAACCATTGCTATCCGTCCTCATTCATTTCCTCTCTCTTTTTTTTTTCCATTAACAGGAACCCCCCAACACCGTTTATCAACCCATCAAATCAGGTGATTTTTTTTCTCTCTTACAGATATTTTATTTTCATATATGTGTATTTAATTGGAGGGAAAAGCATCATTATTGTGGGGGTTTTTTTTGTCCTGATTGGCTAATTAACATTTGCATAATTGTTTTCCCAGAAGCTAACAGAGCCCTTTGTCATCAAACAAGGCGATACGTTCTGCTCAAATGTGTTTATTTTTAACGATTATTGAGTAGATTTACATCTTTACTAAAGAAATGCCTTTTTCTAACCAACACATACATTTAAAGGAAATATGATGCAATTTTAGATATAATAAGCGGCTTTTTTACTAAATTGTAAAAAAATTTTTTTTTTACAGTGTTGCAGTTATTTCTTTACACTGAAACCCACAACGAAGTCATTTTATGAGGGTTCAAAATCTAATTTTAAATGTTTTTTCTCTGCTTTCTCCATTATGACTTGTCCAGCAACAGCTGTTCCCCTCCAGAAATACCTGCTCCTGATCTGCTCACCGGTCCCCCCCCCCCACCCCACCACCACCGCCCCCCCCCCACCCTCAGGCCCAGCAGCCATCACCTCCACTTTGTACCGATGAAGGAGGCCGACGCCATCAAGTTGTTCGTGGGGCAGATTCCTCGGAATCTGGAGGAGAAGGACCTCAAGCCCATTTTTGAGCAGTTTGGAAAGATCTACGAGCTGACCGTGATTAAGGATAAATACACCGGGATGCACAAAGGTGGGTCTCACCCACTTACGGTAAACAAAGCAGGGAGACAGACGAAATGACAAGAGGGAGACAGGAAACGGAGGGCTGGATAGGTAGACGTGTGACAGCGAGGGAGTTGCATGGGTGGATCTTTCTGAGGCAGCTGTCAGACGTGTCCATGGAAACTGTCACAGCCCCTTGCGGCTTCATCTCCCGTTATCGCCACGGTGTGAGATCATGAAGACAGTGAGGCAACCTCGCTTTAGTTTGTGGAGCGAGGGAAGGGCGGTTATCGTGCAATTCATCGTTAACGCAGGAAAAACAGTCGTCATGTTAGTAATTCGGATTTATCGGGACGAGCTCTAGGTCTGCAGACCACCAAAACTGACCGGATGGCTGGGGTTGTTCGTTCTGCTGCTTGAGCTGTATCTTTCTTTCCCAGCGTTGCTTCCATAAGAGCTTAGTTAGTTTAAAATATGTTTGGCTGCAGTTATTTCATACTGTTTAGCTGTGAAATTGACAGTGATGGTTGTTACAACCTTCTCTTCACCCCCTTTGTCATTATCCCAGCCAATGGCACAAATTCTTGTGATCATTGGCTGAATCAACTGGATTTGGCTAAATATATTCATGTGTACTAAACATTTAGCAAAATTAGCTTACGTGGTTGCTAGAGATGCAGTTATTTGGGTTTTCTTGGCCAATACCAATGTCCAATTTTCTTTCAGATATGACCTTTGGACTATAACTTTGATTGATTGATTTTTTTTTTAAGGACAAGAGCACAAAGGGAAATATGCACTCTAAGCTGTTTGATGGGGGTAGCAGTTTTGCATCCGGCAGAAAATGAAGGAATTGCAAGATCATCCCCATTTTTTGCTTCAAGGCACATACCTTTACATTTATCAGATTTATTTATTTATCTTCAAAAACAGATTCTGATGTATTTATGGACCTAAAATGGTTGGAAGGCCATCTTGCCATCACTCAGATTCAAGTTGGGACTCTGGCTGCGGCGCTCTATAACATTGACATTACATCCAGGCAGAAGAAACATGTTGGTCAAATTAAAATGAATATTTAAACCTAAATCTATCAGGGGAATAAACAAAGTCCTAGACTTTTATTTTTCGTAATTATTACAAAGGTATCTTTTCTTCAAATGGTTGTAAACTAAGTATAATCTAAGAGGTGCCTCACTCAGAAATTTAAGGGAAGTTTTTTCAGGTTTCTGTAAAGCTCTAACCTGCCAAAGCCAATTTCAGCTGATTCTGTATTCTCTTTAAGATCCGTAATTAATAGCATTCAAAATATTTCTATCTCGCCTGAATGCCGCAAGCAGTCATTAATAAAACATATATTTTAGGAGCAGAAGCAACTTCCCAATGTGTCTCTCAGAGGGCAGTCACGCTAAAACAGAATTTTGCTCCTTTAAAACTAAGATAAAAGCATTTTGAGCTGACTTTTGAACATGAATATCCAAATAGGGACTAGTGCGGTAACATTATTAATTGAAAACATCAGTCTCTGTTTGTATCCTCCAGAGATTTTCGACCATTCTCTTAACTTGGAGATTGACAGTAGACTGCCAACGTTTTGAAAGCCAGCATGTTTCATGACAGACAGAAGCTGAAAGCTCAACAGACTAAAGCAGATCAAATTTCCTATGCTACGTTCATGGTTCCTTTTATCTGCTGAAGTCGGCTCCAGGTCTTTGGAAATCAGATGAAATGTCGGCAAAAGCAGGTACAGTTTAAGGTCCTTTGGCACGCAGCCTCTGAAAGTCATGACCAAAACTGTCATAAAGCAAAATGGCAAGGCGAGTGAAATGGCTTGTACTCGCTGAGATCTATCTCTCTGTTATGACGACCTGACGGAAAAGCCATCATGACTCCATAGGAGAGACAGATTTCTTTAAAATAGGTCTTTATGGCTTTTTTCTTCTTCTGACCTCATTTCTAAACACCTTGGGGATGCTGAAAACAGCTGCCTTTGACTCTTCTTCCCATAATAACAACTTCCACACCGAAGAAGGTTGTAGTTAGCGCAGACCTGCCACCGCTTAGGCACAGTGTGTTTACCGACCAGAAAAAAGATTGGCCTTATGAGTTACCAACCAGACAGTCACCGGTCAGCAGTGGCTAAGCTGAAAATCAGCCAATTCCGGCCATCAGTCGATTTCTCTGTTCATCTCTATGTAATACCCTCTCTTTTACACAATCAAACACACAGCCTTGCACACACAGTGACCAGGGGTCCTTTCGGTTACATGAACCAGATTAGTCCGTGGGCTCCAATCAGTGTAATGGGCCTGTAAGCCTGGGTGACACAGGGGAAAGAATTTGTTGTTTTGAGAATCCCCCCCCCCCCCCCAGCCACAGTAAGCCCCTCTTAAAAGCAATGAGATGGACTTTGAAGATCCGTGTGTGTCTGTGTGTGCGCGCATCTTAATTATTTCTCGCGTCCTTTTCTTCCACTCCTGTTTAGTTGAGTCGCACCGAATTGCTCGGCTTTACACTCTGTGTGAATTAAACTCTTTAATCTGCTTCTATGTAAGTCGGTGTGAGATGTCACAGTGGATGCTAACCTGATGCTAATCTCGTTGTCTTATGTGCTGGCGACAGGTGTAGTAAACAGCTCTAGCCAGCCTGGCCCTAGTACCCGCTCCTCCCTCACACTCTCAGGCACAGGTAACTGCAAAAAAGAGAACTAAAAGTAAGCTAAATATATTTGAAATGAGTGTATTTGTCCTTGATTTTAGCTGGCCAGTGCAAGAATGGAATAAGGTTCTGGCACTTAAAGTAGGAACAACTAATCTCATTTCAAGTGCAGTATATCTAGTTATCTTATTTTAGGGGTCAAGATACTCATTCCATTGGCAGATAATCTTATTTACCTGCTAAATTCAAGGACAAATACACTCATTTCAAGAAAATTTTACTTACACTTAGTTCCCTGTTTGCAGTGAGCACATAGGGGCATAGACAAAGGTATATTAGGTGATGTCTGGAGTACCTGTTAAGCTGCACGTTTACCAAGATTTTTCATTATCTCGCACAAACAGCGTCAGCTCAGAAGAAGGCAACAGTAACAGGAAATGTTTAACCGGTTTGCTGGGGGAAGATGCAGAAATCAAAATAAAAGAAACGCTCATTTACTAACCTCCTGTACCTGCGCCCCTCCGACCCCCGCCCTGTTTTCCCCTCTTTTTGCCTCTCTCCTTTTGACAGGATGCGCGTTCCTGACGTACTGCGCACGAGAGTCGGCCCTGAAGGCCCAGAGCGCTCTCCACGAGCAGAAAACACTACCAGGGGTACGTGCGCAAAAAACAAATAGTCCTAAACACACAATTCCCACGACACCAGGCACCGCTCACTTACACAACCATACGCAGCCATACGCGCAGTCTTGCATGTATGTGTTCATATTACAAATCCCACCCCTGCACCTAAATACATATACATCTACCATGCAGACAAATACACACCGGGGCTCACTTCAGTGTGTGTGTGTGTGTGTGTGTGTGTGCGTGTGGTTCAGCTCCCATTAGTAACACAGTGACATAACCCAGCAGCCGGCAGGCGTCTTGCTGCTAAGGACAAACACTCCCCCTCTCACTGGAGACATATAGGGTACTCCATGAGCATTATCATCTTCATTTCTCTATGTTTCACTGTCACTCCATCTCACCGTCGTTCCCTCTGTTAGCCCCCGGTGATAGCTGCCGTCTAGAGAGTGTGTGTAATTAATGTGACCATTCCCCTTTGTCTCATCCCTGGCTCCCTACAGTCGCTCTGCTGAGGGATTGTGAGCAATGACTGTGCAGGGTTAGGACACTGTTCATTATGGAGGGGGCACTGTGCAAGAAGAGTGTCTGTCTCATAGGCTGCAGCTCTCTATCTTTAGCTCTTTCCTTCTTCTTCTTCTTCTTTTTTTTTTTTTTTGCTCTGACCTAATTTCCAGGTATCTTGTTTGGGATATTTGGATCAGGCTTTTTTTTTTTTTTTGTCGTGGCTTGTACAATTGCATGTTTCTTTGATGTTTGACTGATTCCAATATTTTATTGAAAGGACTAAAACGCATGAAAGAGAACAGAAATGTAGAACCCAACAGAAGATGAAGGAATAACAAGATTATGCCTGTTTGTGTGTCAAAACACAGGACCCCCTTGTCAGATTTTTAATAAACTGAAAAGAAGTGGATTAAAAGCTGCACGCAGTTCACTGCTGTATTTACAGACTGAAAACAGGGGGAGCTATTAGTATTGATTAAATGAACAGGAATTAAAATATAGGATTTTTCTATAGGTAACCTACCATTCGCCCAACAAATCAAGGGAAAACTGATCTGTCCACGTTTCAGGGCAATTTACTGGTGCATCTTTATTAGACATCGTTTCCACATTTATGCTCTTTTACACAAAGGGTTAAACTCAAAAGTGACTGTACTAGAAGGCGAGATGTAAAGATGCAAGTCATTTAGGGGGGGGAAAAAGGCCCTTTCCCTGTCTTATCTAAGTTCGGATTCGCAGCAATTACAACAGAGTAGTTAGTGTGCCTCAGCCGTTTTCTGCAAGCCCCTCGATCTCATTTTCTCCGTGTTGCCTTGCAACCGATCACAGTTTCAGTTCCTGCACCTTCTCCGCAAGCTGGAGCGTTGATAAGATCTCTGTGAGAAAATTGTTGAAGGAGAGCCTGAGGAGAGGACGTGGGGGGGAGGGGAAATGTTCTCACACATATGAGCCCAGATCCCTGCATGCATACATACACACTTTGCGCCATCATGCATGCTCTTTCATGTAGCTGGAGAATGCCTCTGTCTGATATAGATTTCTATAAAGACGCTATGTTCAAAGATTTGTGGCCCCGATTGACGGTTTTCCTTTTTCGCCTAACTTTGACTTCTCAATACCGATTTAAAGGGCCTACATCATGAAAAATCCACTCTTTGTTTTAGCTTTTATCTATTTTATGATGCTGATTCTTCATGCCCAAAGTAGCATTTTGCTTGATTTATCCATGCCTACATACATTAGCGCCATCATGCATGCTCTTTCGTGTAGCTGGAGAACGCCTCTGTGTTTGCACATACCCACTCACCTTTACTAGCAGCGTGTTTATAATGACATTAATCCAATTAGAGGCTGCTAAGACGTTTGACCTCTCTGCATTTAGAACACCTCGTTGCAGTCCGTTGTTCAGTTCGTATTTTCCCCCGTGCTGCCCTTTGTTGTTTGGGTTATCGTTTTAACTCTCCGCCGTGTTTTAGTTCATCCTTTTCCGCTTGTGATCATCGGTCAGAGTTGTATGGAGACATGCTTCGCAGATGGACAGCTGCAGCATATTTTCCAGATAAACTGTATCAATTATTGTGAATATAAAGATGAAGGATTAGCTGGGGGGGGGGGGGCTACTAGAGAGACTGACTAAGAAACCCAGCCTGTCACTATTGCAAGCCCCACTCCCTTTGTGCTAAAATATCATGTTTTTGGCTTTGTAGAACGTAAGCCTAAACTTTTAATGAAAACTTTCTTTTTGAGTATTCTCGGTATGTTCTGTCTTTTCAGGTTTATTGGAAGGTGTAAGTATTTTTAATCACAACCATTTGCAAATAAGAATGTGGGGGACATTTTTTTACCAAGATAATATTTTGGTGCTCACAGCTCACTGAATGAGTCTTAAACAGCAGCTTACTCAAAGCATATACTTATCGTATCGTTGTTATTTGGTTATTTTCATTAAAATCCCGCTAATCCTAATTGTATGCCGGCTTGTCCTGAAGTTTGCCGCAGTATGACGTTACTTTGAGGTATAGATTTTTATAAGGATGCTAAGTTCAGACAATTGTGGCAAGTTGACGATTTCCATCTTTTTGCCTAACTTTGACTTCTCGATAATGCTCTACAGGGCCTATATCATGCTAAATCAACTTTTTTGAGCTTTTAACTGTTATGATACTATTGCTTCATTAAAATGTCTGAGTAATTCTCGTGAAAGCAACTAAATTAAGCCGTACTTGTGGCCAAAAAAGTAAACAATATAAAAGTTGCTTCAGAATGCATGTCCTTTGCTGGGATCAAGCCCACGTTGGGGGGAGTTTTCTCCCTCCCCTTCGCCTCCTCCCCACAGACAATTGTTCCCCAGTGTTGGTGCAGGAGTTAGAGAGTTCATCCACGTTCCGACGGTCTCAGTTGTTCTACAAGCCATTTGACATTTATTGCTATAGTTTACGTAGAGCATTGATTATAGCCGCCCCCTCTAGTAAGTATCTACCTTGACGGCGCCCCCTGCCCAGTGAACAATATGCCCAACGAACAGTGCCGTGAGGCAGAGCGCTATCATTTCTGCTCAGAGTTGAGACGAAGTGGCTCTTTTAGCACCTAATCTGCACAGCGACAGCAACGGCTCTTTTTTATACCATGCAAGAGCAACTCTAGGGCGACCCCACATGGGGAGAGGCGGCGTTGCAGTCAAGGCAAACGTCTTTCCTCCGGGCAGGAAAAATAGTACAAGAAAACAACTATTTCATAACAAATGAATACGCCATAGTGCCAAAGGCAATGTTTCATCATATGCACACCTATAGTTCACTTTGGAGGGCTCAAAAAGCATAACATAGACCATTTAAACTCTTAACTAGCGCTTTCCTTTTAAGTAGCTTCTTCTGACTTTTATGTGTCCTCTACCTTCATTCTGATACACCTCAGTGATACTGAAAACAATTAACTTCTTGGCTCAGTAGCGTCATCCACACTGAACAGAGTTATTAGCTCAACCTGGTATTGTTTGCCTATGGTTATTTTGCTAAGCCGGAAATTATCAGCTTTTTGAGTTGCCAACCAGCCAATCACCGGCCAGGTCTGTTCAAGCGGATAATTAGCTGATTTCAGTCACCAGTACATCTGTACTTTGAGGTACAGATTTAATTTGTCTACCCTGACCTAAAACACCACTGCTGTATGTCCTGAGGTTTTATTCTGCCGTAACCTCCCACCACCCAACTTCATCTGTTTTCTCTTCCCACGCTCCTCTTGCCTGCACCTGTCGGCCTCTGTTCCTTGAGAGGATTTTGAAGTGACTTTCACTTCGTTTCACTCTCCTGGCCATTGTCCCATCCTTTTCTTTCCCTGTGACATGCTTTCCCTTTACTGTCCCCCGACCCTCAAGATCCTTCGCCTCATTCCATTATATTTCCTTTTTTCTTTCTGAGACCCCCCCCCCTCCACCCGTCCCATGTTCAGCTCCTCCCCTCCTGTCTTCCAGTCTACGCGCACCAGTAGGATATTACAGGATGTTCTCCTCACTTCCCCCAATCCATTCATTTCACGGTATCCCCACTCCCATCCCTCCCCTCCCCACCTCTTTTCCCTTCCCACTGTCTTCTACTCACATTCTTCCTCTCGCTGCACGCTCGCAATTTCTGCTCAGATTCCCAATTTCACAGTCATTTATGGCAACTCTTCTCTAGTCGTCCTCTCTACACCAGTCTTCCTCTGTATTTCTCCTGCCCCCCCCTCCCCACCTCCCCCACAGTTCCTCTAGCTCTCATCTCATTTCCTTTCCTCTTGATTAGTTGACCCCTTTGACCGTTTCACTCCACCCCCCCACCCCACCCCCCAACCCCCCACCCCACCCCCCTCCACACCACCACCACCAAATCCCCTCCCCCTTTCTGCTAATCTTCCAGCAGCTCTGTTTCGGCTCTTAGATGAGTTTGCTGCAAACTTTGCTCCGTTTACAGATTCTGGATTCGATGTGTGTACGAAAAGCTTGAATCTGAAGATCATTCTAAGAAGCAGGAAGCCGAGCAACATCAGGCTCATCGTGAAAGTTTAACGGAAGAGCAGCATCCCTCCTGTACAGATGTGTTTGTGTCTTGTACAGTAGTTGCTAAGCAATTAAAAGGCTCTTGTAGCAATTTCTTCCTGTTTAGCTGTATTCAGATTAATCCGTGTACGACCGTTAAAGCTAAGCAGTAGAAAACAAAAGAGGTGTGCTCTGTCTCAAATCTCCCTGCTAGCCTCTGCAGAGCGGGAGATTCTCCAATTAGAAATGAAGAAAAAGTACAGAGGGACTGAGAGCGAGATGAACAGATGGCCTTATCAGAGCGTCCTGTGCCTTTTGTTTGGTTTGAATTCAGCGTGAGAAGGAAAGAGGAAGCACATCATGGGAAGAACAGGGGTTACACAGCTTTAATAAAAGTAGAAGAAAATCAACAGCACAACCAAAATTAAGCCCTGTAGCTTCCAGATGTTTGTATTAGATGAGTCCCAGAGTTTTCCTCAGGGAGGCATTTACACAAACATGCTCGGGAAGCGTGAGCGTTATACCGGCGCATCAATACTAGAATCATAAAAGTTAGTCGCAGGAATGTGTTTTTGGTTTAAAATTTAAACAAAACCAGTAAGACGATGCCAGTGAAAGGCGTACCTGAGATAAAATACCGTTTCTGTCGCACGATCCCAAGTATGCCCATGTAAAGTTGTTGGTACTGGGACTTTAACCTGAGCCATGTCTTTAGGACTAAGGCTGCCTCATCAGGATCAATATGTGCCCACTATTAATAACGGGAATAGATCCATTATGCTGCGGGCCTGTGTCTCTTCCAAAATCCCTAGGAACCTTGTTGGAGGGCATGAACTCTTTTAAATAGCAGGAAATTAAAAACATAAATCTGGTGGACTATGCCAGTGAACTGAAAAGGGGGTTGTCAATGAGTCTTTTAACTTGGCAGACTTATAATCAACCTTCTTTCACGGCCATCTTAGTTCCCAGACCTAACTGTTGTAGAAAATTAGTTAGAGGCGTATTAAAAGCATAAAACAAATATTTCATTAGCATGAAAAACTCACCTTTTTCATTCTCAACGTGGAACATGCTTTCTCAACAGAATCACAGATGCTAGTTAAATAAGTGTGCAAATAAATGTCAAATAAATAACCCAAATAAAACACATGCCTAGTAGCATGCTAGCCACAGCTAATCACACTACATTAATGCAGACCACCGGTCGAGCTAACAGCAGTAATATGTTTAATGTATTAAATTAAATTATGAACAGGAACTTTAATTTACTAACCTGTCGTAATTCATCATGAAGACGAGGGTGTCGGTCCTTGACATGTTTAGCCTGGTTCGCTGTGCTGCTTGACTTCGTTTCCACCACTTTAAAGCACTGTTTGGTCACAGGCTTATCAAGATGTTTGGGTTTCCCTTCTTCGTTTGCCTCATATGCTAAAATATTTAGTATCATTACCATGTCAAATTAGTATTGTATCCGGATACAGCATTTGAGTATCGATACTTTTGACAACCCTAGTATTAAAAAGCAGGAGTACCGACACTATTGGCAACAGTGATTTAGTAAGACACAACAATTATTTCTTAACAAGGGATTTTTTTTCATGCCCACCAAATATAGTTTCAGAAATGAAATGTTGAACTTTTCTAAAAAAAAAAAAAAAAATAGCTTGAGAAGGTACTGCTATATTGAAAGATTGTATTTTAAGGTTGTTGTCCGTTTGTTTTGTTTTTACAGATTTTACTGAAATGATCTTTTATACGTATCATTAGCGTTGACACATATCTCTACATCTGTGCATGTGCAGCTAATATCGTGAGTGTGAGTCATCGGTGGTTAAAAGTTATGTATGTCTGGTTTTTGTGCGTTGCTAGTTTGAAGGGATGTTGGGCAGTAGCTTGGGTGTCAGGTCAGAGGTCAAGGCTTGGTGTAAGGGTGGCGGTCCGTTGCAGAGGCTGCTGTCAGAGCAGTAAAACATTCCTTCCAGGCAGTCGTGACATCCGCCGTAAATATTAGGCTCTACATAGTCTGCCGCAGTTCATTAGGTGGAATAGCAACGTCTGCTTTTCTGTCCCGTTTTTCTTCTCTGCCCCGGACAACAATCGGAAAACAATGTCCAAGCAACTTTATCAAGAATTAGTTTATTTGCTTCTAAATTGTTTGTATGTATACATTTACTCATTTCAAAGACAGTAGTTGCAGAGCTTTACAATGCTATTTTTACACCTTGACATTTTGTCCTGCACAACAATTCATATTTTTAGGATTTTATGTGATAGACCAACACGCTGTAGCACATAATTGTGAAACGGAAGCAAAATGGTTTTTTTTTTTTTTTGCAAAGCAATATTTTTTAAACACACAAGAGAAATCTGAGAAGTGTGGCGCGCCTTTGTAATCTCACCCTAACTTCCAGTGCGACCTGTTGTCTGCAGAAGTCGCCTGGTTAGTAAACAGAGTCCACCGGCTCTGTAAGGGCTGCAGAGAACATTAGTGTCCACGAAAAACAAGGAACACACCAAACAGGTCCGGGGTTAAGTGGCAGAGATGTTTAAAAACAAAACAAAGAGTATAGGACATCCGCAAACCTGCTCTTCATATAGTGGTCACTCAAAGCTGCATGGTCATCCACCTGTACGTACGCGCAAAGCATCGAAGGGCCCGATCAAAGTCCAGACCAGACCTGAATCCAATTTAAAATCTGTGGCAACATTTCAAAATTTCATCCACTCCCCTCCATCCAGTCTGAGTGAGCTAAAGCAATTTTGCAAAGAAAAAGGGGCAGGAATTTTGAGTCTGTAAATACGTAGAAATATGCTTCGAAACAGTGTTCAGTCGTTTGGGGGGTGGGGCGCTGAACATAATTTTAAACTCTCAGTTGGCACTACTTTGTGTGGGCCCATCAATTAAAATCCAGATAAAATACAATAACGTGAGTTTAGCCAAACCGGTCATCTCTCAACGTGTAACTTTAGTGCATTAATGATTCATAACATAAATAAACTGTCCTTATCGGCCTGTCAATCCAACTATCCCTCTTTTTTTTCTTAAGCTGTACTTCCCTCCCATCCTGGTTAGCTTTTAACCTCATATCTCCCTGCAGCCGTTATCCGTCACTCCATCTCTTCATGGCTTACCGTTGCCGTATTTCCCCCACATATCTTTCCTCTTATCTCTTCTTTTGTTCTCTGCTGTTAATATCGCTCTCTCCCCCATTTAATCTGCAGCCTCTTTGTGTTTATCTCTGCCTTCATCTTCTGCGCTGCTTCACATACGACTGTTTCTACATGCGCACACGTGTGTACATCCTTGGCACACATGCGCGCACAGACACACACACACACACACACACACACACACACACACACACACATCGGTTTAATCATGCTGGCATCCGCAGATCTGAGTATAGGTGAAATTAAAGTGTGATAAGCAGCTTACCAGGTGTGTGTTGTCATGCTTCACTGCTCTCCAGGCAGCATTTTGCTCCCTGTTTTTTGATTAGAGCCAAAACTGCGCATTCACACACACACACACACACACACGCGCGCAACCCTTGTGTTTCCCATGACACTCTCGGTGCTTATAAATGATTAAAAAGGGAGCAGTGCCACAAGATAAGCTGTTAGCAATAAGTGTTACAGCAGAGGATCGATATGGTTATTAAAAAATAATAACAGTTTGTAGTTTTTTCATATTGATTGAACGCATACAGTCCGATGGCGCGCTGGAGCTGATAAATTGAATTACCGTAGTCTCACGGTTACAGCTGTAAACATGACGGGAGCTGTTTTATTCTCCCTTTATTGAGCTTGTGTCCTCTCCGAAGGAGGACACGTGAATTTATGGATGTCCCTGGCCAAAGAGGCCGAACTTTTTATGCATGCAGCATGAACAGGGGGCAGAAACGGCAGCTCAGAAGTACTGTTGCTCCTACTTACACTTCTGTTTCGTCACTTCGCACCGACCAGACAGGGGAAGAAATTGTGATTATTAGGTATAGCACACGGCATGGGTGTTTCACCAGCCTGTCATTCCCTGCGCTCTGAGCCTACGACGACAGGCAGCATGTTTGCATATGTCCATCATCCCGCATGTGTGGTCGATGTTTATCGGATCCACTTACGGTCTGCTCGTATGGCGTATGATCTGTGTGTGAGTTTCTATGTGCAATCTGAGAAGCCTGCCAGACAACCTCCCTGTGGGGCAAAGCTATGATGAGCAATTATCCACTAGGGCGAGTTTGTAGGCTAATTTTGCATATTTATGTGGTCAGCAGCACTGTTTACTATTCCCCTTCGCTGCTTACTGCTGCATTTTCAATTTAGAACAGACCCCAGTCCTTTCTCTCCTTCCCTCTCTCTGCCTTCATATTCTCTCCATCTCTTCCTCCTCCCCCTCTATCTCTCTCCTCCTGATGGGGTTTGTGATGTGTATCGTTCCCCCCATCCCTCAGGCTGCTTCTCTATTTTTATCCTCGCTGTGTGTGGGACGGGATGGGAGTAAAGGGACAGGTGTAGATTTTGCGCTGTGTCTGTTTGTGAGAGGCAGACAGAAAGAGGAGGAGCCAAACCGAGGTTGTTGTCTTTTAGCACTGAGGGTATCTGTGTTGGGTCGTGTGCATCTAAGACTAATGGAGATTTAGCGTGTTTATTTATAGCACATGTCTGCACATCTTTGTTGTGTTTATGTGTGTCCATGGTTGAGCGTTTTGGCGTTTTGTGGAAGTGTTTTACAGCACGCAGTTGTTTCGTGTTACAGACTTATTACAGTGTATCTTATTGGGATTTTAGGTGATAGACCCATACAAAGTGGTTTATAATTGTGAGGTGTAAGAAAGGATGTGTAATTTTAAAATTCTGCACTAATAACAAAACAAACTGAACAAACTAGTCCCTCATTGAAACATGGTGGTGGTAGTATCAGGCTGTGGGATGGAGACAGTGGCCACGCCCCCCCCCCCCCCCCCCCCCGTGCCATGTCCTGGCCACCCCACTGGCCAGTGTAAATTGTAGGACGCCGCTCTTCCTGAGTTTCTATCGCGCTTTTATTTGTATCTGCCAGTATCTAATTTCCCCTAGTAACTGTTTTGTTTTCCAATAAATTAATAAATGTACACCTTATTCTCAATATAACTACACTATAAAAAAAGAATTGTTGTTCAACTCAAAATGTTAACTTTACTGTTATTGGTCTATGTACATTAGATCATTAGGAACAATAAAAATCCAAAAAAAACATTAAAAACCAAAAGATATTAGTAAGGGTTTACTTAAGTCTTTCTGATAGTTTTCTACAGGCAGCTTTACTACAACAGTAGAATAAAATCCTGAAAATCTGGCTTTTAGTTTCAGTGCCACCCCAAGAGTTTAAATGGCTCCATCTGGCCCCCCCTATGAAACATTTCTGGAGGCGCCACTGGATGGACAGAAAGTTGGTCAGAGATGATGGGAAGAATGATGGAGCTAGATGCAGGGGAATATGGAACGAGACGCGTTATAAAATGTAAAAGAGGACTGACAAGGAGGTTCACTTTCTGACAGGAAAACAACCTGAAACATACCACCAGAACCACATGGGGACGGTCCAGATGTAACTGTGTTACATTACATAAAGAGAGTCTAGTTGAGAATCTATCCGACAAAGAAGAACAGACACAAAATTTGGTATATTTTTATTATCTTTTTCAAAAAACCTTTATTTAACCTGAGAAAAGACCCATTGAGATCAAGTACTCCTTCACAAGTATCTAGATCCAGGATATTACGAGTGTGGCTAGGGGGCCGTTTGTGGCCCTCAGAATGACTCGGTGTGGCCCACGACCAAAATAATACAATGACACAAATTTGTCCAGGGATTAATCAGCGTAAGCAGGTCATGTAAAAGAAAAAAAAAAGAAAAAGAAAAAAAAAACATGGTGACATGTTCACTGAAACAAGGCCATTCCACAAAAGATTCAGACAGATTAAAACCCTCTGAGAATAAAAAATGTTTGCATAACACAAAGCGTTTGTCTTTTATTAACCGTTTCAGTTTTATAGTAAACAGGATCGGCAGTAGTTGGTTCACCCATTCAAACAACTTGCCTTAATACAAGCATTTTTAAAAACAAGCAACCACGAATATAGAAAACTGTCAAGCCCAGAAATGTAGGAAATTGTAAAGACCCTTTTAATATTTTCCATCTATTGTGTCTGATTCTATAAAATATTCAGTGTTTAATTTGTTGTGGAGCGGGTTAAAGGTTATTTTTACATTTTTTAACCAAAAAAATAATAAAAATAAATTGTGACCTATGAGTACATTGAACTTGACCATTTTGATCCAGATGCTTCATACTGGTAAAAGCAGCTTTAATTGAAACAAGAGGTGCTTCTAAATGGACTCAATTCAATTGCATGTTGCACTTTTTACTTATTTTTTTTGTTGTTGTTAGAAAAAAATTGTAACCCTTATATAGTTTTTCTACCATTCCAATATTACACACCACTTTGTGATGGTCTGTCAAGTGAAAGCCAGTTAACATACAGTGAATGTGGTGGGTGCTTCGTGACAGAATGGTCTATGAACGCTTTAGCAGGACACTGTATGTGTGGGGGTCTATGTGTAGGTACGTTTATGCATGCAACATGCAGAGAGAAAGAGAACCGGCCCCATATTTCACCACAAAATTGAAGCAAAATCTAATCATAGCCTCATAAAAGCCTGACCCTGGAGAGAGCCTGCCTCTTTAAGACCTTTGTCGCTCACACACACACACGCACACACACACACACACACACACACGCACGCACACACACACACACAGATCAAGGTCAGTGATTATGCCAGAAAAAGGTCCAAATGAGGCAGCAAATAACAGAAAACAGGAAGACAAACACATAGGGACGGTTAGGTGTTTGGCTGCTTTGATAATTATACGGCTTTAGACGCATGATTAGCAGCTTGCATGAACGTTCCCTGCCAAACAGTGTCTCTCGTAAAGCGAGCTCTAAAGAAGCCTTAGACCGAACTGTGTCCATTTCCAACACCATCTGTTTTACAAATGCAGCCAGATTCTGCAGGCTTCTGCAGGTTCGGTTTTCCAACTCCACGCAGAGAAAAAAAATGGCTGCTCAGTTGCAATTAACAAGCATCATTATTCAGTCATATTTCTGCCTTTTTTGTAAAATTATTCACCAAAAAGTTGACTGTTACTCTCGTGTAATGCACAGCACAGGGGACATAGTTTTGTTTTGCTTTGTTTTTTGTTTACGTTGAATTCACATTCGTTTATTATTTTTTTTGAGTGCTGCTCATGTGGAAAATAACAAAGGAGAGAGCTCACACCCAGATTCTTCTGAAAGGGCACAGCGGCCTCTTTCATCCTTGTATTCTTTAAGGGTTTATGAATAAAGAACTTAATTGCGGTAAACCCGACCAGTCCACAGGGATGTTTGCACTTAGACGGTGCTTTGATCACCAGGCGTAGGCTGGTGTGAGGCTCAGAAGCCATCGTAGCCTTAAGTGATAATGCCATGGTTTCACCTTATCGCGGTGAAGCTATGAAACCGTTTACACAAAAGATTAAAACAAAAATTGCTAAATGCTTTTGTGTAAAACCGAAAAGCTACAGTTGATCAAGCTTCTGTAAAAATAAGGCGACGCAAGGATCCACAGAGGTATAGAAACGGTATTAGCATTTGACTTTGACACGTAGACTTAAAAAAAAAATAAAATAGACCAAACACTTCGCTCTTTATTAAGGGACAAAAGCCTACCAAGACGATACTCTGCTTTCAGGTCAAGTAGCTAGCCTGCAGCCGGCTGCTAGAAAATAACGCTGCAACCGTAGTTTTAAAACAGCATTATTAGGAGTGATGGGCCCCACTCTTTTAGCTTTCGCTTCCTGGCTCTCCTTTTATTTTGCGACTAAAAATGTTTCCAAGTAGCCATCTCTCAGTTTCTTATAAGAAGGGGGAAAGTGCAGTAGCCTTTTTTCCGCCAGCTACCCAGCAGGGTACAGCAACGGGCGGGGGAGGGGCAGCCTTGTTGTAATCTAATTGCTGATAACCGCTATAAACTTTATGATATTCTTAAAATTATCAAAATGTTAATATCCTTGGCTCACATCGTCACCAGATCCTGTTTTATGTTATATTATTTGCATGCGATTGCTGAAATACACCAAGGCACCATGTTTTATTTATGTGGACGTATAGGACCGGGCCTACACAAGGGGGCCTGGATGATTGTGTGAATTTGTGTGAATGAAAATGGGGGCTAGGAGACGTGCAGGAGGGCCCTGAAGAGGTTCTTTATTGAATAGGGACGTGCAGACATGGAGGGGGTAGGGTGAGACAGGGGCGGAGTAGAGGAGGTCGGGTTCGAAAGAAGGAGGAAACGGGACAAAAGTTTTCTGTAATGAGCGTGGAGGAAGGGACAGGCGGGTGGTGCATTAGTAGAAAGGCTTTTCTCTGGGTGCTGGAAGGGGTGGGAGGGAGTCAGGCTTACTTCTGTCACTTTAAAGAGAGACATCTGTCAAAGGGGAGAGTGTGTCTGTGTGTGTGGGTGTGATTAGGCAGGGAAAGGGGATGCCAGGACTTTATTTGCACCTGGGATGTGACTCCTACATATCAAAATATATAACTGGCTTTCCAAACACTGATCTCTTTCACTCTGACCACGGAGCAATGGAGCTTTTCACAAACCAATTCATCTGGCCAAGAACCTGTTAGGGCTTCCTCTTCTTGGACAATTAGTAACCATCTACAGTTTTTATTCCATGTAATGATTATAGTCCTTACTGTTCATAGACTGTCTTATAATTCTTTTAGATTCATGAAGAGCAGTGGTTGCCCGACCAGTATATTTCATGATGGAGTGTGGAAAAATATTTGTTTCACAGACCTTATTCCTCACTCTTTAAAAAAGACATGCATTCGTCTATTTAGATTTCAGTATTTAGTATTTGCCATTAAATTATTAGGGAACTTTTGTATTTCTTCCCCAATAAGTAACTTGGTTTGTGGTATCAGTTTGCTACTCCTACTGCTTATTTAAGATTAAATGTTAGCATTAGAAACCAGTGTATTTAGATTTAACCATGTTA
Source organism: Fundulus diaphanus (assembly GCA_037039145.1). Classification (NCBI taxonomy): domain Eukaryota; kingdom Metazoa; phylum Chordata; class Actinopteri; order Cyprinodontiformes; family Fundulidae; genus Fundulus; species Fundulus diaphanus. The sequence continues at coordinate 35,671,930 of CM073130.1, forward strand.
GAACATAAATCCATTTGGATATTAGTCCTGTGTTTTCTGGATTCCTGCCTGCGCCGCTATCCCAAATGTGTCACAGGCTCCGAATTGGATGTAATCTCGGTGAATGTGAGATTTCTGCAGCCGTGAATTTGTATGGCTCTGAACAAGCCTTTTTAATTCACCAGCTCATTTCCCAAAGGACTTACACACCCGAAAATAGAAAGAAGGTCCAAGTGCATAGGTCTAACAGTTATCCGCTATAGTGCTGCTGGATTATGTTGAACTAAATCCACAGGATCAAATTTCAGTGAGTGCTCCGCTGCTGCATGCTGAATGTTCTCGTTGGGCTTGGCGAAAACAGCGTAATATTCCAGGGATCAAGACGGTGTTCAGCTCTGCTTTATGCGTGGCTTGATGTTACTATTGTTCAGGCAAATGAGGAGGAAAAACACAGTGAGAGGACGAGACATGCTGCCAATCCATGCTCCAGCAGAGAGGCTGGTGAAGGGTTTCTTCCAGATAACTTACTGAATGGAGGAGATGGAGGGCAGACCTCTCAGGTGTGAAGAAAGGAATTAGGGAGACAGTAGAGGAAGGGAGGGGGAGGGGGCACCGCGAGTCTGTAATATGGTTGCAGACCTGCGTCACTAGGCAACGGAGTCGAGCCAGATGCCAGGTTGCTAGGGAACCTGAGGGATGCAAAGCCTAACGTGGTGCTGAAGAGAGATGATAGCATGGTGGGGTGGAGCTGTGCTTCTGCTCCACCTTACCGCTCACTCCCTGTTTCTCACATTTTAATGTCTTCGTGTTGCTTTGAATAAGAAGGACAAATCCGGTTTTACCATCACAACACGATATGACATCTATATTTTTTTGCGGTACCTGACATGTTCACATTTTCTGACCGCAATTTATAGAGTTTGAAACACACAGTGAACGATGTGACCCTAAATGAAGGCTATACGGTCTGTTTATTGTATATTGTACATTAAATACTTACATTCAGTACATTTGTTCTTTATAATTTCTGCGTAAAAATGCTGCTTTGGTTGATAATTTGGCAAAATGTCGCAATGTTTAATTACCAATGTCTACTAATTAAAGATTCCCAAACCCTTCTGTGCAGTCACAGCAAAACTGGTATAGTCGTTTTCGCCGTCTCCATTATCACGCCTTTTACAAATATTGAGAATAGTGCTCAGTTTCAACGTTGAACTATAAATCTAATCTGCTGTAGTTTTTCTTTGGGATTGAAATAACCAAAAATATTTACATTATACAGATGGGCAATTATATATTATAGTTAATAATTGTTAAAATAAATTGTTCTAAGAATTTGAGATGCCGTGATGGTGACAATAAGCTGTATTTGATGTTGATAGCAAACCCCAAACATCGTTAGCATCGTTCTGACTTTTGCTGCTTGAACTATTTTTCCATTGTTCGCTTCAATAAAAGATGCATTTATGTTCAAGATATGATGGATTCAAAGTACTACGTAGTGTTTAGCAGCACTGTAGCCGAGATGCCTGTTTGATAATGGGACAGTTTTATTTTTAAAGCATTAATTCATTTAAAGGGGTTTTTTTTTCTCGATTATTTTTAAGGCCATTGTTATCATCCTTGCAACAAACAGCAAAACATATTGCATTTAAATTTTAAATCCCCATTTAAATCCCTCTTTCATTACAAAACTATATTTTCAGCACTTTTGAAAAAAAATGGGAAAGTCTCCTAAATATCTTTAGTGTAACGAGACAAACGTAGAATAAAAAGAGCTGTTCCAGGAAAGAAAGCTTAGATAACCCCCCCATCCCATCATGGAGCAGAATATGGAGGATTATGAATCTGGAAGTGGAAAGCAGGGAATCAAGGAGTCCAGAGGAGGCAGAAATAATGCGAGATCGTGGGGAGGGGATAAAAATAGTTTACATTCCTTCGGCACTTTGGAAAATGGACTTCTGAAATTGTTAGGTTGGAGCGTCCCGAGGGAGAGTGAGAGGGGAGTGAGGAGGTGTGAACACATGCGTTCAAAGAGGAGTCCAGAGAGCACTTCAGCGTGTTCACATGCATGCGCCCTCACGTGAATGTATGTTGTCCTGCACCGTGCTCTAATCTTCCGCTTCAGTCGTTGCATCGATGTTTCCTTGTTGTGGTGGACGGTTGTTTTTGATGGCAAAACAGAAATCAGCAAAGAATAAAGTTGTAGCATTGTTTGATGTTTGTACAGTTTCCCATCACGGCCCCTCACTTCATGGTGGAATGGTTTGTTCCACCGATTTTGCGTGGGTGTGTGTGTGTGTGTGGGGGGGGGGAGGGGAGGGGACAAAATACGATTTGATTGGATAATCCAAGGATTTAATATCCTCTAATCCTGGTACAATCCTCTCCGCATTACTGCAGGGAGTAAGATTAACTGTAAGTGTGTAGTATGTGTTTGTTTCTCTGCGAGCCAAAGGTCGGGCGCTGCGAGACGCTGGGAAAGCGTACTGTAAAACAGTTTGAGCGTGTGCGTGTCCGCGCGTGGATAAGTGACATGCACTGTGCGTCTGTTTGTGTTGACACCACAGCGAGTAAATGGACCCGTGTTTGCATGCAGGACTGGGTCAAGAGTGCTTGAGTGGAAGCTCTTCCGCCGAGCGTGCGTGCTCCTGCGAGCTCGGCCTTCGTCATATATCACATATATGCCCTCATGCATCGCCTCACATGCAAGTTCCCCTTTCCTCAGAGATACGGGGGCTTAGAGAGAGCTTCTTAGTATGCAGCAGGGTAGATCCAACCACACTCCAGCGCGAGTCCGGCTCCTCTTACATGGACACGTTTGCAGATGGCTGCTGTTAATTAAGTCTTATTTGGAACGTGAGTAATTAGAGGATAATTTGACATGAAAGGAGTGCGCGGCCGTTCTTGTGTAAAGGAGACAGCCAAAGACAAACTGGAGTACAGTTTGGCTGCCTAACCAGGCTCAAGGGAATTTTAATCAGCACAATGTAGATTTGCCACATACTTTTTTTCCCCCATATCTGGCCCCTGCCACCGTCTCTTCAGTATATTCTTACATTTTTACTTGTACTTTGCGCCCAGATCCGTGCCTTTCATGCTAAAACGTGGAGAGAAAATTAGTTGGAGGGATCACTTGGAGGACAGCACAAAGACACCAAAGCTTTCGCTACTACTAATTCTTTGTTTACCCAAAGAGCACAGCGGTCGCCCTTGGCAACCAGCATCCTTGTTTACCTACTCGGTGTGCCGTCATATGATTGCCATGACAACAAGCCGGTTGCCATGCGAATTTTCCGATCCCACTGTGATGTCTCTGAAGAGGCAGCGTGCACCTCTCACCTGCTGCTTCCCTCCAGCTCCTCGGTTTCTGCCGCTCGTCTTTTTTCAGGACGTTAATCACTGGAACTCATTATGTGCTTAAAATCAGAGCCTCAAAATGATTTGGACGTGATCTCCAGATGGCTCAATGATCGCAGCGAATAGAAAGTAAACATTAAAACAACAAAGCTTGTGTACAAACTAGAAATCTCACTTGAAATGAAAAATTGAGCGGCACGGTGGAGACAGTGGTTAGCCCTCTTGCCTCACAGCAAGAAGGTCCCGGGTTTGAGTTTGAGCTTTGCATGTTCTTCCCGTGTCTGCGTAGGTTTCCCCCACCACTAAAGACATGCTGGTCAGGTCGGCCATTAGTGGCGGTGCGCTCAGTCGCAGCAGCTCAGGCTAACCCTCCATCTGATCTATGAAATTTCGTTGTACGTGCCTTGTATGTATAATGACAAATAAAGCATCTTATCTTATAGAAATAAACTGTAGATGTGTGCCTCTCTCATGCATTTTTGGTTAAAACAAGTCTGTTCATTCAATTAAGTTACTCACGATGGGTAGAGTAGGAAGAAATTTTACCTAAGAGTTACGAAATTTTTCACAATATTATTAACGTAAAAGCAAAACTACTCCTAAAAGTACATTTTGTTAAAAAATACTAAAGTAAATGTAACTGGTTACTACCCACCCTCTTGCAATAAAATCTAGGAGAATCAATTGCCACCACAAATCACCAAGTTAGTGAATAGTGTCCATTTGTGGGTAATTTAATCTCAGTAAAAAACATCCTACTTTTCTCTGAAGGCCTTGGAGAAAAAGCCTCATTTAGATCAAAAACACAGCTGGTAGGTCAGGGAGGGAAGTTGTAGAGAAGTTTGAAGCAGACTAAGAATAGAAAGCAATATCCCACTCTTTGAGCATCTCACAGAGCGCTGGTCAGCCAATCATCCGAAAATGAAAAGAATATTGCACAACTACAAACTTACCAAGACATGGCTGTCAACCCGAACCGACAGGTCGAGCAAAAAGCGCCAAGAGTCCCTTTTATACTCTGAAGGATTTATATAGAGACCCACAATTCAGGGGGAAGAATCCATCAGTGGGTTGCGCATCACAGAAATCCGTCTTTAATGGAGCCGCGTCAAGGAGAAAGTCATTGTTGGAAATCTTTAAGAGGTCTTGCCTATAGTTTGCAACGAGTGATTTAGTGGACACATCAACCATTTGGATTAAAAGCATCCCCACAACAGAATCCCCACAGAAAAGCATCCCCACAGCAGAATCATGCGGTGGGGATGCTTTTCTGTGGGAAGAACCGGCGACTTTTCCAAGGCATTGTCTACACACAGACCCATAAAATGTGATTACTTTGGAATAGTCCGCGGTTTTCCGTTTAGCCTGTTTTACGTGCACAAGGACGAGCTTCAGTACGCTTAATGGAGGAAGAAATAGAAGAGGTAATGGATTGATCCAAGGCTAGAGAGAAGGGTGGTGGACACAAATCTTGCAACTATTAGCCCTCTCTACAAAGGAAGCCCAAATCAATGTACAAGACAGGACTGATCAATGAGCTGATGGATGGCAGCGTGGAAGGACAACAATAACATTAGGACCAGGATATGATGGATGGATAGATGGATGGATGGATGGATGGATGGATGGATGGATGGATGGATGGATGGATGGATGGATGGATGGACGGACGGATGGATGGATGGACGGATGGATGGATGGATGGATGGATGGATGGATGGATGGATGGATGGATGGATGGATGGATGGACGGACGGATGGACTGCATCAGTAAAGGTGTTAGAGTTAAAAATATCTATTATTCCCTCCTAACTTGAGAGTGTGTTGATGTCTTGGTGTGCGTGTTGTGTGAGATGGCCTTGGCCCAGATCAATAGTTTTGTGGTGACAGCTAAGAGCTGATTAATCAAATACATGGATCTGTCTTTTTTTTTTTTTTGCCCCGCCCTCTCCTCAATTACCAGCATCATTACACTGCCTTAACAGCCCACTGGGACGTCGAGCCATTCCTCCTTCTCATCCCTTCCCCTCCCCCTCATGTCTTACAACCTGCTTTTCTTTCAGTTTCTTGTCGATCAAAAGTCCACACGTTCACTCAGAGTCCTAGAGTATTAAATGGTAAAGTCTCTATTTCATTGTCAGTTTTTTTTTTTTTTTTTGATCTGACCTTTGCAACATTTTTCATATTTTAGGGGAAAAAAGTTATGTCTCCCCTCCTGGAGAGTCTACTTCACAGCTCTTTGTGCTAACATCCCTGTCCAGTCCCGTCTCTTCTTCTTCCATCCCTCCTCTGGATCCATCCCTTGCTTCTCCTTCCTCTCTCCGCGTCTGTCGTCTTTTTGCCGCCATCCTTCTGCAGCTCTGCTCCTCCTGCCCATCCCCCTGGCACCATCTCTTTCTCCTTGCCTCAGTGGTATGACTAAGCACTGTGTGTGTGGAGTGTTTTTTATTTTATTTTTTAGTTTTTGTGTAGTTTGTTCTGCGTCTTACTATTCGTGCGAGCCAATGGTAGCGAAGATATGAATGGAGGGGATGTTTGCAGCGTGGGTTTGCGATAATGCATCAGCCCTCTTGGCAGTGAGTCTTGGTAGTCGTGAGTTTTCTTTTTTTTTTTTTTTTTTTAGACAGAGCAAGTCACGACTGAATCACGCCCCGTGCGCCTGCCTGCTCCTCTTTCTCTTTCTATTCTTTTTGAATCCTCTCTCAGGGGCAAGCTCTGCTTTCATCCTTCCACTCTCAGCCTTTCGCTTTCTCACTTTTCATGTAATACTGCTTTTTCCATTCACTCCCCGGGGTTCCTTTTAGCCTTCCACCTGCCCTTTCTAGCGGTCGATGTGAGTTGGGGTCCCCCAGGCTTCTCCCTCTGTGTTGTTTTTTCCCCCTACCCTTTTATTTTCAGTTGGCTGTGCCCGTTCTCTTTACACACTTGTCATTTCACTGAACAACATTATCTCCCCCTCTCTCCCACGCCTGCCCCCTCTCACCGCTCCTCTTCTCTGTGTCTCTGCCCGCTCTTGTCCCTCATCTAATCCTCACTTCTTCGGTAATCCAGATCAGCCTGCCTGCATTCTTAATCTCGCCACTTCTCAATCCCCCAGCCTGTGAGCGTGTGTATGTGGGGCAAATCACAAGGACTGTTTATGTTTGAGTCCAGAAGCAAACGTCACCTGCTAACTAGAGTAGCTCCAGAGATCAGTATCGTTCTATCTCCCTTCGATCAGAAGATCAAATACTGTGGGGGAAAAAAAATTCAGCCTGTTTAAATAAATGTATCAAAACTGACAAGCTTCCACCATTTTCGCTCTAGAAAAGCATCACCTAACTTTGAAGCACCTTTTTGAGTCAAATAAAAGTCACATAAAGCAATAAGGACATTTGTTTTGGAACATAACTCATAATCTTGTAATTCCTTCTTTTTTTTAAAAAACTACCTCTATCAATCAACCCACAACACATTTTTTCCTTGTTTATGTTTAACATCTCTTAGAGTAAAAAAAAAACAAATTGCTTTCTTTTAAAACTGGAGTTGCCAGGTCAGACCAGAAAAGAAAATAAAGAACTGGGGACAAGTATCGGCCCAGAAAAGACTGATCGGTGCACATATGTACTGCTAACCTGAACCTTGATATAAGAGTAACAAAAATACATGGATCTGCCCTAATTTATAATCTTAATTCTTTTTTTATTGAAAATTAACATTTTTCTTTGCTTCTTAAATTGTTCATCAGTATAAATATTTTTAGTCTTCCAGACATTTTTGGGCCCTCTGAGCAAAAAGGTTTTACCTAAAAAGTGTCAAAAAGAATCTGACTTAGATGTCGAAATTATGTGGTTGAAGACATCGAAATTGGCCAATTTTTCCTCGATTAGGTCTGACCAGTAATCGGCAGACATGATAGTGAAAAATCGGATGTTTTTCAGATTGATTAAAAGCATCAAAAGGAAGAGCCCCCCCCACTTTTTGTGAATTTCTCCACTGTGAGATCAATAAAGTCTATCTTATCTTATTTCAAACACATCAACTAACAGCATCTACTTTGATGGACTATTTCAAGTTTAATAAAAAGAAAAACAGATAAGAGTTAGTGACCTGTGCTTTGAAGCAAAGTGGGGAAAGTCTTGTAATTCCTACACTTTTTGCTGGATTTAAAATGACCTCCTCTATCAAAGAACATGCTGCACACTGTTTTCCTCTTTGTTTATTTCCCATCTTTAGAAAAAAATCATTCTCTCAAAACTGGAATTTGCAGGTCAGACCTCAAAATAGAGTAGAAATCGGTATCCCAGCTGATAATCTGACCAAGATATAATAACCTTTATACAATTACCTAGCCTACCTTTTGTCATTTTAAGGCACTTCATTAGATTTTTGTAGAAATGAAATAAATGATTTTAAATTTAAGCCTCATCCTCAACTTAAATGTTGCTTCGGTGTTGATAGTTTTTTATAGTTTCCTCTCTTAGTGACAATGTTTTTGATTTCTCAAATCAACCATTTGAGTAAAAGCTAATGATTAAAGAGTCACATTTTCTTTTAGAATATGTCTCACTAGACTGTTAAATATGTTTACTGGAGTTGAAGGGAGTGGGACTGAAAGACATTTAAATGTTGCTGATGTTATCTTTCGTTTGTCCTTTAGATGAATCGCCCGATCCAGGTTAAACCGGCTGACAGCGAGGGCCGAGGAGGTGAGCTGTCTTTCTCCGTTTGTGTGGGCACCTTTTCAAAATGCCTTCCCTAAGACCTTACAGTAAACTCAGCCATCACAACAAGCATGTTTGTTTTTTTGGTGTCTTGCCAATTCTGAGGCATGTTCAAAATATTAACCCTGAAAAGCTGTTTGATAGGTGCTAGAAGGTGTCACACTGGATCAGACAGAGTCAGAGAGTAGTCAGCAGGGGGCTTGGTGGGTTGGTGGACTTGCCCTTGTACAGCCAGATCACACTCATACCTCCCCTTTCTGTCAGTCTCAGTAGCCAACACTGCTCCCTGGTGGGCGAAAATGATAGCTCCCATAAATAAATAACTTTCTGGTTATAAGCAGAGATGTTACCAGTTTGCGGGAAAATGAATTGATTTTATGTCTTTTTGTTTTCCTTTATTCTGGACATCCTTGGTGTCTCAGAGGACAGGAAGTTGTTTGTGGGCATGCTGGGAAAGCAGCAGAGTGATGAGGATGTCAGAAGGCTGTTTGAGCCCTTTGGCAGCATAGAGGAGTGCACGGTTTTGAGAGGACCAGACGGCACAAGCAAAGGTAAATTGCATATGGTTGAACTGCCCGGACAAACTAACTAAATATAGTACAAACAGCTTTATTTACACTAGTATTGTTTACTAATTCGATCTATTTTTCTCATTGTTGTGCAGGGTGTGCTTTTGTCAAATTTCAGGGACATGCCGAAGCCCAAGCCGCAATCAGCAGCTTGCACGGGAGCCGCACAATGCCTGTAAGTGCCATTCACACGATTACAACTTATTTAAAAATATAAAGACACAAACTAATCACATGTCTATGTGATTAGTTTTTTTTAGGAAAAACAACCAAAGTCTGTTCCTTATTACCCTTTTAACTTTGTCAGACTTTGTCAGATTAATGCAAACTTGTATTTTCTTGGAATTTTATGTGACAGACATATGCAGAATAGCATGTAATTGTGATTTGGGTGCATCTGCACGGATTAGATGGATTTTACAGAACTCTTTATGGGTGTGCCTCTACTAGCTTTGGAAAGCTGAGGGCAAATTTGTTTTTGCAAAGTGGCTCACAGAGATGCCAAAGATACCCCTTTCTTCAAGGATTTCCCTGTATTTAGACCAACCTACTATCAGCCTCCCTGTCCCTGCTAAAGGAAAGAATCACCACAGCATGATGTTATCCCCAATCTTTCTGGTGTGTTCCTTAGTTTTCTCGATGCTGTTTGCTCTCTAACAAACCTCTAACGCTTTTTCACAGAACAGCTGATTGAGTTACACACACACGCGGAGAGTATTTTCCAACTAGGTGAAGGCAATAGGTAGCGCTGTTTTTTTTTTTTAATCAATCAAGCAATCAAAATTTTGAATAAAAAGCACTGAATCCAGATTCGTGGCAAACTTTTCACGTTTTTATTTGTAAGTATGTTTGAAAATACTTTGCAATCAGGCCCTACTTTGAGTTGGTCTGTCACAATGCAACAACACATTGACGTTTGCAGTTCTCCTGTGACAAAACGGGGAAAAAGTTCAAGAGGTATAAATGCTTTCACAAAGCTTTGTACGCACACGGCATCTGACGGACGTTGTTGCCCTGTCGTTATCTCTCCGCTCACAGGGAGCGTCGTCCAGTCTGGTGGTGAAGTTTGCTGACACGGAGAAGGAGCGGGGGCTGAGGAGGATGCAGCAGGTGGCCTCCCAGCTCGGCATCTTCAGCCCCATGACCCTCAACTTTCCTGCCTACAATGCATACACACAGGCGGTCAACGCACAGGCAAGCGCACACAAAAGGGGACCCACTGTACGACACACACAATTGCTACACACCACGTTTGCAAGGGCAGTGCTTTGCTTATGAAAGGATGTAATAACTTTGAAGAGGCTATCAGTGGTCTAATTGGAGGTAATGTTATTACACAGACAACAGAACATACGTCATCTGGCATTAGCCTTCCCGCAACACACAACCATTAACCCACTGACTTGGGACATAATGGCCTTGTAATTAGATCTCTATTCATCTGTTCCTCCATCACTCCCTCTCCTTGGCCCTTCCTCCCATTTTCCATCCTCTTTTCTCTCTCTTCCCCTTTTTCCCATATCAATTTAACCCCCTTCCTCTCCTCCATCCCCTTTCTCCCCCGTCTACAGCTTGTCCAGCAGCAGGCCCTGGTCGCCCAGTCAGCGTACTTGTCTCCTGTCGCAACGGTTGCTGCCGTACAGATGCAGCAGATGGCGGCACTCAATGCCAACGGAATCATCGCAACGCCCATTACACCCATCACTCCGTCCTCGGGTAATCCCTCTCATGCAAGCTCTTCATGCTCAATAAACACTTAAAAATTAAGGTAGAGAGGCTCTACTTTGGCAAGTGGACTAAATTGTCGACCGTTTTTACCTAAACCGAATATAGAGGAGTTTAAACTATGGATAGGCGGGTTTTAAACCTTCACTCGATCATAAAGGGAAGTCGGTGCTGCTGCCTGTAAATCTCTAAAAAGCCTCACAACTTCACATTTTTCAGAGGGACAGCAGAATAAATACTAAAACAACGTGAAACGTATAATTTGGCATGGGCGATGTGCTTCTTGACTTGTAAGTGATTGTTTAAATGCAATCTATGTGTGCAGGTACAAACACTCCCCCAACTATTGCAGCAACACCTGTGTCAGCTATCCCCCCACCGATAGGAGTGAATGGTTACAGTAGCGTGCCAGGTCCCACCAATGGACAGCAGACAGAGACACTGTACACCAACGGAGTTCACACATACCAAGGTAGTTTGATTAAAATCAGAGAAGCGTACATGTAGATCTTCATGTGGGTTCGATTTTTGATACCCATTGCTTTTATTCCTTTCATTCCAGCCCAGAGTCCAGCTGCAGCTTTGGATCCTCTTCAGCAAGCCTACGCAGGCATGCAGCACTACACAGGTTTGTGCAGGAATTCAGTTCAGTTCAGTTAGATTTATATCTAGCACCAAGTCACAACAAGAGCTTACTTAAAGCACTTTACCAAGGAAAAGGGTCCAATTCATGTCCGATAGCACACAATCCAATTAGTTATCTATTCACTCCATTCAACCCAATTAATGTTTTTCAAGATCCTTCCACTTTACCATCCTCCCAGTCATTACAACCCATCCTTAATCCACTCTGTTAGTTACAGATTTTTTAACCGATTAAAGTGCTTTGACTTTCTCTATATGTTTATATAAAGTAATCCTTTCCCACATGTTTAGACAGAGTAGAGATATTTGGGTTCCTACTGTGGGAATTTTAAATGATTAGGCATCCTCTGTCCTGTACCCATGATCTTGGTCTTTTGGTCAAGATCCATACCCTGTGGCCATAGTTGTTGGTCGGAACGGAAACCAACACTTTCCAGCTCATTGTGGGCAATGCCAAGGTGTTCCCAGTCCAAAAGGGATGTATAGTTCCTTTTAGCAAGTAACGGGTGAGCTAGAAAAGCGTCTTAAGGGAGCCATCGTGTGGAGGAAACAAATTTTCTGTGCTTCTGTCTGTGATTTTGGTTTTTCAGTCATTATCCATATCATATCAATAGGTGAGGGTCAGAATGTCGACTGACCAACAAATAAATAGCTTTGCTTGCTAACTTAGCTTTTTCTCCACCACAAGAGGCTGGAGTAGTACCCATGTGTCTGCATACAGGGTCCCATTTTATCTCCTACCATCACTTACAAACCAGAAACCAGTAACTAACTAACAAACTGATTCATTTAAACCATGAATGATAGCATCAGATGACATTGATGGGACATAAGAGAGTCAAAGACATTTATCATAGAACAATACTAGTTTAGTTTAGTTTTTGAACAGTCAGATTTATGGGTACTCCAACCAATGATAAAAATAAAAAACCCTCCTATATAACTCTACATGTGACTGAATGGTGTAACAGTTGTTAGGACTTCTGCTAAGCACAAAAGTCCCAGTTAGGAATCCTGGTCTGGTTCTTTACATGGAGTTTGAATGCTCTCCCTGCGGATAGATGTGTTCTATCCTCTTTTTTTTGTGTCCCTGTCTGGCAATGTGGCAATAAGAATCGTTGTCTTAATGCCAGAAAGAGTCCAACAGATTTTATTCTCGCAAGTGGAGCATTATCGCTTTCACCATAGTGCTCTGCTTGATTTATATATGTAAATAGTTTTATTATGTAGGGAATAATTCATGTTTATGTGGACACTACATTGATAAAGTAGAAGAGGAGAGAGAAATGAGAACAAAAAAAAAAGAAAGGGCGAAAAGGTGAAAGAAAGAGGAGACAGTAGAGAGAGATTGACAAAACTTCATCAGTCTGCTTCATTACCTGCAAAGAGAGATGTAAAAAGAACAGCACAAACAATAGAATTACAGATACAATACAGCAACACCTTGATACCATCACTGAAGTTTATACAGTATTAATCAATACGAAATGTATAAAGTGGTAGCTGAAGATAAAAACTGATGAGTAGGTAAGTAGCCGGATCCAAGCACCTGTAGCGTGCGCTTGTGTGTGTAAGGTTTATCCTTGGGGAAAATGCTAGATGTGTTCTATCCAGGTACTTCAGCTTCCTGCCACTGTCCAGAAGTATTTGTTTTGCCTTAATTGGTTTCCCTAAATTGGCCGTAGGCATCAGTGTGTGCATGGTTGTTTGCCACGTAGCACTCTGTATTGCGCTGTGATGGACTGAGGACCAGTCCAGGGTGTAGCACACCTACTTCTCCTAGAGAACGGCACCAGAACAATGTATGTATGTATGTATGTATGTATGTATGTATGTATGTATGTATGTATGTATGTATGTATGTATGTATGTATGTATGTATGTATGTATGTATGTATGGATGTATGTATGTATGTATGTATGTATGTATGTATGTATGGATGGATGGATGGATGGATGGATGGATGGATGGATGGATGGATGGATGGATGGATGGATGGGTGGATGGATGGATGGATGGATGGATGGATGGATGGATGGATGGATGGATGGATTGATGGATGGATGGATGGATGGATATTCCACAGTCGTTGGGAATCTAGTCATCCACATATGCACCCATCCGTGGAAAGCAACAGCTCATACATGAGATTAGATGAAGAACTTTAAAGCAATGTCTCTTCAGTCTGGCTGTCAAGGGTGAAACATGTTCAAGGGCAATTGATTTTATGTTTCGCTGATTTTACGGAGCCTCCGTTTATATATGATGTTTATAACCGTGGATTAAAGTGGTGATGCAATGTGTGCGAAACCCGACTGGGATCAACAGCGTCTTTGTTCGGTAGACTTACTCCGCTTTGTTGTTACAGTTAATAGATTTCACCTTCAGTCCAGAGGAAATGCCTCTATTGGGCACTCTTGTGTTGCCACCTGTTGTTTTTACCCAATAAGACGTTAACACCCTGGTCTCCCCTCCAATAGCGGCGTACCCTGCTGCCTACGGATTGGTCGGGCAGCCGTTCCCCCAGCAGCCGACACTGGTTGCTCAGCAACACCAGCAGCCCCAGCAACAGCAGCAAAGAGAAGGTGATGTGACTTCCTGTCTGACTGGGGCCACGCCCCTTTGTACAGTGAGCTTGTTTAAAGTTGTTTATCACAAGGTTTTAAACGCTTGAGGTAATTTATGAGTCTCCGTCCTATGTGTGTGTCTGTGTCAGGTCCAGAGGGGTGTAACATCTTCATCTACCACCTGCCTCAGGAGTTCAGCGACTCTGAGATGCTGCAGATGTTCCTGCCCTTTGGCAATGTCATATCGGCTAAAGTGTTCGTGGACCGAGCCACCAACCAGAGCAAATGTTTCGGTGAGACACACACACACAAGGAGGGAGGGAGGCAGGGAGGGAAGGGGGGGAGAGCGTGCTTACTAGAGCGAGGAAAGGACAAGTGAAAAAAACACAAAGACTGGCCTTCTGGAGGATAAGATACTGTCATTGTCTGCATCTAAACGAAGGTGAGAGAAAAATAACACCATGATGGATGTTATCTATCTCTTGTTTTTTTAGGATTTGTGAGTTTTGACAACCCTACCAGCGCTCAAGCCGCTATCCAGGCGATGAATGGCTTTCAGATTGGCATGAAAAGACTCAAAGTGCAGCTCAAAAGGCCCAAAGATGCCAACCGCCCATACTGAGTGACAATGCAGAGAAGGAAGAACATTACGTAGAGGTGAGGTGGTGGTGAGGCGTTAAAACGTTGAATAAAATAAAGTGCAGTATACCTCAGGAACAAAATAATTACAGTAAAAAGCTAACTGTTGGTAACTTTTTAACAGGAAAAGCTTGACATTGCAGTAAATGTGCATTGGGTTACTCCTAAAAGCAGCCTATGTCAGGAAAAGTGAAAATAATGAGATATTGTTTTCCCTTTTTTATTTTATTTTCTTTCACAATCTTATTTCTTCCCTGCTGTTTTGATCTTTTCCCGAAACGGCAACTTACCTCACCCAAGATCCTCCCGTCCAATCATAATTCGCGAGGACCCCATCGCTATGGCAATGGTTGCCTAGTGACCGATAAAGCCCTGATCCCCCCTTCCTCTCGCATTGTTGTAAGTTGATTGGTTGGCCTGTGTTTGGGTTGCTGTGGCGATTTTATTGCCTGTGTTGGTTCTGTCACCTCGAGCAACCAGCCATGCGTTGACCTGCATGTCCTGTTGCTGTAGTGATCACAGACTGTGTTTGGTGCATTGTGACTTTATTTTGTATTGACCTGTGCACATACTGATCAATAACTATCTATAGCCAGGACTGCACTCTTGATTCAACTGATCTGATTGGATATCTGATACACTTAATCACTCTATAGTAACCTGATAAATTCTGTAGCAAAGCTTGTTATGTTTTTTTGCAGCTTTGTTTTTGATCAGTTTCTGTAGTGTTCTGTTTGGTGTCATTATTATTATTATTATTATTTGAACAAATGGTTTGGGTAAAATAGTGAGCGTGGACATCTATGTGTGCATTATGTTTCTGTGTTACACTCTTAGTGTGTAATGCAGCACAGAATAATCCTTGTTGCATTGCCGTCTGAATTGAGGTGTCCATTGTTTTCCATGACGGACTGGCGGAGACAAGCACAGCAACACAGGGAACAAGAGTGATGTTTTGATGGGGGGAAGAAAAATATGTTTCAGGACGTTGAAGTTTAAAAGGGCAGGCCAGGATGGACAGGAGGACATGACATGTTTATGATATGCAAAACTCAAAAATGTGGCTGCAAACTGATCCAAAGCATGGGATACATAGGCAAGAAAAGTTTGACCAGGTCATCTAATTGATGGCAAAAGCACTGTGTATTCATGGGCGAGCATGCATTTTGTTGAGCTGTGCTCTGATAGGCTGAGTTCATAATCCTGGATTGTGACTTTTTTACACTGTGATGCTGCACCTTAGTTTTTTTGCTCCTCCATCTTTCTCTCAGAGACTTTTTTACGTCTTTTATCACTGCTTCTGTATCCTTTCCTCTCTCTCACGACTATCCTGCTCTTTTTTTCTATCTTCTCCACATTTTTTCTCTCCTTCAAATGTTGACCTGCTTCTTTCATCCCAACCTCCTTAGACCGTTCCTTCTAGCTTGTGTTTTGAGGTGAGGGGTATGTGGCTGTCATGGTGGAGGAACAAGTGCCACTTGCTTATTGGAGAACAGCCTTCAAATATAGGAATTCTGGGAGAACACAACAGAGTTGAAAACTTCATTAAGGCTGCTGTCAGATCAGAGTGTCGACGCAACATCAAATGTCAGTCAAAAAAAAGAAGAAGAAGAAGAAGAAAACGAACAAAGGATTTCCGCTTTTATTTCTAGACAAACGTTTTGCATAACATGCAGTGCCTTGCAAAAATAACCACACCCTCAGAGGTCTTACACATTTTACCACGTTGCAACCACAAACGTCAATGTATTTTACTCGGTTGTCAAGTGACAGACCAACACCATGTAGTGCTTAATTATGAAGTGGAAGGAAAATAATTCACGGTTTCTAAAAAAATATTTACAAATAAATATTCTGATTCCCCTTAAATAAAGTCCTATGTCCTACGGCCTTCTAATTAGTTAATTGAGCCCACCAGGGTGTAATTTAATTCCCCTGTAAATCCAGATGTTCTGTGAAGGCCAAGAAGATGTGACCAATGGTAGCCCTGGAGGAGCTACACAGATACACAGCTCAGGGGGGAGAAGCAGTTGACACAACAATTATTTGTCGTGCACTCTACAAATCTTGCCGCATGGCAAGAAGAAAACCTTGTTAAAAAGAAAGCCACAAGTTTTATTCACAGTCTGTCATAAGCAGAGTTGGGACACAAACACGTGTGAATAAAGCTGCTCGGGTCAGAAGAGACCTAAAGGCCACTTTCTGACCCTCACGCAGCATCATGCTATGGGGATATCTTTCCTCAAAAGGGGCAGGGAAGCCGGTCAGAGTTAATTTGCAAAATAAAGGGCAATCCTGGGGAAAAATACTATTAGAGGCTGCATAACGGATCAAAGGCTGACCATCCAGCAGGACAACCCTAAACATACAGGCAGGGCTGTGATGGGATGGTTTAAACCACAGCGTGTTCATGTGTTAGGAAAGGACAAGCAAAGCCCAAACCAAAATCTAGACTTGAAATTTGATATTTACAATTTCAGCCTCTGGGTGCACACATTTAGTGGAGACCTACTTCAAACGTTTTTCAGCTGTAATTGCAGTGAAAAGGGGTTCTACAAAAACACTGACTTAAGGAACTGAGTAACAATGCTCAGCACACTTTTTCAGATGTTCTTTTTATAGAAGAAAAAAAGAAAACCATGTATCCTTTTCCATCCACTTCACATCAATGCACCATTTTTTGTGCTGACTGTCACATGAAATCCTAGTAAAATACATTAAATATCATGGCTGTAACGTTAGAAAATGTGTTCCAGGGGTGTGAATACTTTGGCAATGCACTGTATATTTAGGGTTTTAATGGCTTCTGGAAACAAACACATTCATAATAAAGGATAATAAAGCCTACAGTCAGACCAATGTGTCTGATCAAATTGTCACCCAGAATTTCTATACTGCTAATGCCAGAGAGTGATGCATGTTGGTAGTAGTGTTTGCTTGCCATGATCTGGGGCACCTAAGTGCAGCACATGCTGAACACACAGAAATGTGCCCAGAGTTTGATGAACACACACACACACACACACACACACACACACACACACACACACACACACACACACACACACACACACACACACACACACACACACACACACACACACACACACTTTCCTTTGAGACACAGTTGCAGACACACTAGGACGCATATCAGTGACTTCCTGTATGTAATTGCATGAGCTGATCAGACACCATGTGTGAATATGTAAAAGCACCGTGATTTGCTGCTGTTAAGAGGACCTTTACAACTGTCGACGATGCTCTCAGGCTGAAACCAAAATAAAAAATAGAGAAGAGAAGCAGGACGTTTGACAGGAGCGCCAGTGATGCTCAGACAGGTTTTGTTTGTTGGATGGGGCATGTTTGACAAAATGTGAAGCTCACAGACCCACACGGAGCTCCAGTTTCTCTACAAATCTTAACAAGCTGTCTTTTTTTCTCTATTCCTCTCTTCTTGTTCATTTGCCATTCCCCCTATCCTTCATCTCCCCTCACAGGTGACCTCTAAGAGTCCAACTGAAGGTGAAGTCCCAGGGTTCATTGTGCTTTCAGACTGTCTTCTACCTGTGAACGTCTGCGGAGTGCTGCCTCTCTCTCACACACACACACACACACACACGCGCACACACACACACACACACTGACATACACAAAGGTACTTTTAATTGTGAACCTCAAAGCTGAGATGTATATAAAATGCACAAAACAAACACATGCCTGCTGACACTCACTCAAAACCCACACGCCGTTGACACAAGTTATATCCATGCAGCCAAAAGCTTGGTTTGACCATAGTCTGTATGGAAAAGGGTGTTTAGTACAACTAAGACAACTCAGACCACATGTGTAGGAAAGGCACTGGTGAAAACCGACGATATATCACTTCAATAGACTTTAACATGTCTATTCCATGTCTATTACATGACAAATATAGAGGGATCGATGTTTCGTAATAAAAAAAAAAGAAAGAAAATTTAAAAAACACACAAAAAAGATGGCTAAATTAGTAGGTTAGAAAGACTTTGAAAAGGATCCTAATGAGCTGTATATAGTTTAGTTTACAAAGAGCAGCATTTAAAAAAAACAAGAAAACATGCAAAAAAGAATACTACTTTAGATAAAACACTGAACAGAACACTGCAGCATAATTATTATTATCATTATTATTCTTATTATTAATACAACTAGTGACATCATCATTCTTCATGAAAAAGCTATTACATTCCAAATTGTAAAATGGGGAAAATCACAAACCTATTTTAAATTTCTACTTAGATCTTAGGTGAAACACGGGGGAGGGGGTGGGGTTGCACTTTTATTCGGGAGGTTTTAATAATTGAGCTATTTTTTATTTATTTATTTACTAATTTAACAATTATTTTGTTTATTGGGAGAAAATGTTTGAGTGGGAATGCAATATTTTGGTTTTAGGGTTTTCTAGAGGAAAAACTTTTGAGAGCCTGTTTCTGTCAGACTCTTACAATCGAGTAATTATATTGTATCTATTAACTATTACAGCAATTATATTTATTTCTTATTTATTGAATCCTGTTTTTGATCCACTCTTTTTAAGTTTAAATAAAAGGTATCATACTAAATGGCCTGCTGTCCTTCATTCATTAAATGTGTATTGATGCGTCTGCTGCACGTCAAGCTTGTGACCAGAAGGGGGCGTGTTTTACCTGCAGTGCATGAACTGAAGGAAAAGGTTCGCATCTAATCCGCTCTAACTCGTTTACGACGAGCAAGTGTTTATCAGCAAAATTACACACACCGTTTGCTTTATCTCTGAGAACACGAGTGAAGTGGATTACCCTCTAATGAAGATAGAGTTCACCGTTTTCTTCCCTGCATAGGCTTATCTCAGTTTATCTTAGATTATTAACCACAAATATCCTAATAACTGTGTGCAAGCTAAACTGTTTCTGGAAGGCATATTCAATGATGACTGAAAGATCCAGTTTAATGAAGTTTCCTAATCCAGTGTATGCAATGTTAATCTCTTAGAGACACGAATGAAAATAAGCACTGTTCAGAGTGCAGGTGCTTTTTGTCAAGAAAAAAAATAAAAGCTCTCTAAATCTATGAGACATCAGGTTAAGGTGTATTGCGATATTCACTAAGGTTAACGCATTCTAAAGGCTAATAGTAGTGGAGTAAAGGTTTTCCTCTCATATATGACCAGTTATTGTCTGTAAGTATAGGCTTTTTTTTTTAAATAAACTTTCTTGAACTTTATATAAATGAGTGTTTCCAATTGGGAGTAGTCACACAACACATAATTGCAAATGACAGTTCATATTTTTAGCTCTGGACCAAGTCCAAAGTAAAATCTAATAAAGATAATTGTTTTACCTGTTTCCTTGTAAAAAGAAACAGGTAAAACAGCAGCTTTACGTAGCTTGTTCTACTGAACCTTACTGCGGCCAGTTGGTAAAACAATGGGCTTTACAGGATTAAAAGCATGAAACCACCAACATTCAGAAAAAGATTCTGTTAAAAACGATTTAAAATAGGTCAGTAAGGACCAAATGATAATAAATCGTTTAGTCATTTGTTATACAGACATGAGAGTGATTGTTAGTTTTGTATCCTTATAACAATAAACACAGCAACAATGTGATCCCTGTAAGGATTAATTGAGTTCAGAGAATAGTGATCATTTTAAGGGAAAAAAACATTTGTAAAATTACTAAAAAGAATTAACATTTTGTGAAAAAAAAGGAGGGTTTTTTTTTTATTAAATGACTAAATAAAAAAAGATAAAGGGACCACGGCTTGGAAGCAGTGAGTAACTGGTGCAGGGAAGTGAGGTCAAACTTTCCTCGGTGTGGAAACAAAACGCGGATATAAAGTCAGCCAAATCTCCCCTCGTGCTCGGACGTCATCTGCGTCCCTCCCTCTCCGTCATCCCCTCCTCCCTCTCTCCTCCTCCCCTTGCCTGCCCGGGATCCTCCTCAGTCCGCTCTCTCTCCAGCAGGCCCGAGTTGCACATCTGTCCGGCAGCCGCCGTACGCCCACGCGGACCGTGCCGACCCAGAGGGAGAGTGGTGGGGGGATGAAATTAGCAGGGACACGGCGAGAGACAGAACCTTTGTCTGAAGAAAAAAAAACCCGACCAGTCTCATCGGAGCACCTCACATATCTTTCCATCTTTCTAGTTCCCCCCCCCACTCCAGTCCTCAGGAAAAATAATGTATTATTTATTTTTTTACTCCGTGGAAACATGTAAAAACTAGCCCGGATCTGGAGCAGCTGCACTCCTGTGAGCTAAACCCAGCGGGGTTGGACACACACGACGGGACCGTTAGGTTTACAGCGGGATAACAGGGACCCGGTCAACGCAGGAGGAGGGGAACGAAACGACATTTTCCCCCTTAAAGGCTGGACTTCACTCTTCTTCTAATAATAATAAAAAACCACCAAAGTAAGTTCTGTTTCATTTTCACGTTCGGCGAAGCAGTTAGCAGCAGTTGGGTTTGTGTGAGCGCTGCGGCAGACGTACGCTCCGCATCCTGTTTCTGCTTAGACGTCATGACGCTTCCATGCAGGAATCCGCTAATGCGACATAACAGGATAGTTTGGTTTAACTTTTTTTTTATCATGAAAACATACAAAGTAATGGGTGAAGATGTTTGAAAGAGAGCAGAAAAGGTCTCCGTTTAACGGTAGGACGTGATGGTAGCCTGGCGCGTGACGGGATGCTTTATCTGTGCTAACAAAGTTTGCAGCAAGCCAGCAACCGGCCGGCGATGCGACGGGATCCCCTTTAACTAAGACACACATCCTTCGGTAAAAAAGAGCTCCTACTGTTGATGAAGCTTACTCATGTTGGTTTTTCTATCACACATAGTGATTAGACCCGCTTTTCCTTCGCTGTTGATTCCATTTGATTGTCCCCAACTAACTCCCAAAGTAGCCACACAGTAAAGCTCCTATCCGGACGTTTCTTTGAAATCAGCAAAGCTAGATATAATTTGTTCCACATTGAGCAATATTTCATAAAACGTTTTTTTCCTTCATTTTCTTCTGATATTTTGCATTAAAATAAGATTAACATCTTCATTAACTTCCAAAACAAGCTACCACGTGCAAATCCCTCTGGTGACGTCACATAAGGCAACTAATCAGAAAGCTTTTTTTTAATTTGTCCATCCATTTGTACTTCTTTTATTCTTTTCCCCTGTTTCTTTACCACATTCATCTTTCAGTAGGCATTGCCTAAAATGTATGATGACCTTGAGTAATGTGTTTGTGTGAGCGCTGCGGCAGACGTACGCTCTGCATCCTGTTTCTGCTTAGACATCATTACGCATCCATGCAGGAATCCGCTAATGCGACATAACAGGATAGTTTGGTTTAACTTTTTTTTTTTAATCATGAAAACATACAAAGTAATGGGTGAAGATGTTTGAAATCAGAAAGCTTTTTTTTATTATTATTTGTCCATCCATTTTTACTTCTTTTCCTCTGTTTCTTTACCACATTCCTCTTTCAGTAGGCATTGCCTAAAATGTATGAAGACTTTGAGTAATGTTGTGTGGGAATGACATCACACCCTAAGTGAAGCAAACTCCAGCTACAAGCCAGCAATCCAGGCTGATTTGCTTGTAGTTGTGGCGCTATAGCTACTGTTAGCAATACAGACCGATAACAATGCATGACTCGTCATTTTGTGCTTACAAACGCAAAAGAATCATGGGAACAAATCATGCTTTACAGCACTGTGTGCAGAGCCTTCTTTACTGCTTTATCACCAGTTACTTTAGCTTTCGCAATTGTGCCACTAAAAGGAGAATTCAGTCAAATTTTTAAATAAAATACAATCTGAGGTGTGGACATTATCAATCAGTGAAGGCAACACTATTGTTAGTTTTGGTGGGTTTGCAAACATCAAAGGTTATGGTTAGTATTGTTAAACCACAATTGAAATCTTGAAAGCCTTGTTTTTTTTTTTCTTGTTTTTTTCACATCTATAGTCACTAAGTGACTAAGCAGTGTTATTGAATTGCTCTCAGCTTTATACTGCTGTGAAAACCCCTATCTCTGAGGCATCTCATGAAAGGGACTTTAACCATAAGAACGGTATGACAGAAAATGTTTGTAGTTTTGATACCGTAAATTCACGCCTACCTCATGGTTGTTTATATTTTGTATGGCTGCTGCCTATTGTCAGAGGTCTACGTCCAAGTTGTTCTAAAAACCATAGGGTCTATTTGAGATGTTCTGTTAAGATGGTTTTCGAGTTCCAACATAATTTTCTACAGATTTCCTTCCATCACCTGTTACTTTTTGCGAAAATAATCCACAGACAGACGGGCCTATAATGATCCAAGTGAATGGAAAAGGTAAAAGAAAAACTCGCTCTGAAGAAGTGGTTTATGTAAGCTAAAGTACTATGAATTTAGGCTTCATGTAGGGCCTGTGTTCTGAAAAGCCGTGTGATTATTTAGCGTGTTACAAGCAGAATGTGGCATTTATTCATTCTGCGAGTTACGAATATCTACAGCGACTAATGGGATGGAAAATAAAAACCTATGTACCAGGTGAAGTTCCTAAAGGGAACATTGTCTGCTTTAGCTTCTCCTACCACAGCAGTATCCATCGAGGATTGGGAGTCAGACTCTGACAGAGAGATGTAGGGCTGAAACACTTAGTAACTCAAATGTTTGTCAGCTGCTTCAGAATCTGTCGAAATCTGTCAAACGTAGCTTTTCTGCTATGTTATGTAACATGTACGTACCGGTGTTGGCTGATCTGCTTAACTCTTGTGCGTCTTGTGGTGTAATTGGCCCAAATAGGCACAAGGCAGAATTAGGAGGGGATTTTTGTTTTGGTGTGCTCTTTATAACCGTTCTAATTTGTTTCTGTTACTCAACATCCAAACTTTACTTCGCTGTGTTTTTATTTTCAGGGGGTGAGGGACGAGTCTCCCCTCCACCATTTTGGGCCTCTGTCATTTCGGTTGCTCCATACGCGTTTAATATCAACATTGTGTCAATTTGGATCTCACAGTGGTTTCATTTGGGCTCCTAATCTATCTTGCTTCATATGAGTCAACAATAAAACAATAAACTGATGTGCCTTAGTTTAAGCGCGTTGCTACAAAGTGGTGTATTTACAGGTGCGATGTAAAAGTTAGAATGGACAAAAAAAATCCATGGGTAAGAAATAGGCGTATGAACTGGAAAAGGGGCAAACTGACCCAGAATGTAGCAGTGTGAGGAGTTGACTTTTATAAATGTATTTATGACGTTCATTTCCTGTATGTTTATTTTATTGTCAGGTCAATCGTTGGTACATTTAATTGTTGAATAAAAACATAGATTACACAAATGAGTTTGTAAATGTTGTAGTCCTTGGAAGGAAAATCAAAATGAGCCGGACAAACCGAGAAGAAAAAAGGGGTGAAAAAAGTGATCGGCGGAGCTTTGCAGCTTCCTTAAATGAGCTCCAGCATCAGTTGGTGCTTTATTCATGTAACCCCATTTGCCTAGTCCTATGTGATAGCTTGTTAATGATTTATGAGAAAGGCAAATTGAAAATAAAATGTTGCACTGAAGTCAAGACCAGACAGACAGTCCAGTATTTATATGTGTTAACCTGAGTCCTTTAAGAGTAACTGTAACATTGATCTGTCTGTGATTACATCTTCTGTCTTTTCGACCTGTTTCGCTGAGTAATCAGTGTTGTAGTGGAACATGGTGGAGTTTGGTCTTCAGTAAATGAATAGCCTCTCAGGAACAAAACTAATCACCCAAAGGCAGCTGTAATCTTGGCCTTGCATCCAATGAGGTGAATCTTCTCGGCCTGACAATACGCCCCGTTATACCTCCTGCTGACTGATTGACTTCTACCATCAATAATTATTGAGTGTCACAGATCAGTGACACCAAGGCCCTCTTTACACAACGCTTTTCTGTGAAAACGTTTTGTTGTGTTTCTACTGCTTGTGTACTCCACAATGGCGCGCGTCTTCTTTAAAAAACGGGTTCCACAGTGGGACGTTTTGAAAACACTGCGGTCGTCATTGTCATGCAGACAGGAAAAAGAAAATCTTCCCTTATGGGGAAGCCCTGACACATGCCAGCATGACTTCAGACTGAGCCACTCTGGGAGCAGGTTTCAAATATAGTCGGTTTTGCGACTGCTTCACGCTGCTTCGACTGGATGGAAACCCCCGTCAAAACCAAGTCAGATACAGCCAAACTCAGCGTCGTCTGGACTGGACATTAATCGTGCATTTTTGTCGCGCAGGTCTGTGTAACATCAACACACAGATCTACATGTTAATCGTTTAAATCGATTTAACCAGCCCTTGTTGTATCCGACAAACTTCTTGGTCAGATGGGGGTTCCCATTCAGACAAAGCAGCTGCAAAATCAACTATTTTTCAAACCGGTTCGCAGAGAGGGAAAGTTTGGAGCCGCCCCCAGTGTTCAGCTCCTTTTGGACACCCCATCCACATAACCAGCTACAAACTGACGTGGTTGCGCATGCCAGCCAATGTAGACCTTTCCTCTCCCTTACCACGCTTGCGCTAACGCAAACAACAACAATGGTGGACATTAGAGTTGCAGTTGAGTTTCAGACACTATTCCAGGGTTCTTGCCAGCGCAAAATTGTCAAAATTATGTTGAAATTAGACCATTATGCTACGTGCTTAGCTAACAGTACGGCACGGATGTTTGAGAGCAACATAGAAAGGTCAGTAAAGCTCTTGAACGTGCATCAGCGCAGTTGTAAGTCTACCAGACAACGCAGGCTAACGTTAGCCATTATTAGCTTGACAAACAGCCCAGTTCTGTCGGGGCTCCCCCTTTCGAGCTGCATGGTGCAATGCAAGCGTAAGCAACTACGCTGATAAAAGAAAATCCTGGTAACCCTATATTCAATTTATTGTGGATCTTACTCTAACACATTTTGCCCCTTTTGTGCATTTGTGTGGACCACCTTATCTGGTGTCTACACAAACGGCTCTTTTCTTGCTCCTGCGTTCATTGTTTTCGCCCTGGCATAGGCGTTGCAATGCCTATTATCGCTCCTGTTACCGCGGCTTGATGTGGTTTCATTTTTATACTCAAACATTTCTGTGCGGATTCAGTATTCCTCACCACCAAGGCTGCATCCATGTGGATGTAGCTGTGGTGGCGCCGTCATTTAAAGCATTGTTTTTACACATACGCATGTTGTTGACTTTCAAAGAACATATCGCCTACTAGTGGTGTGGCATCAAAATCCATTGTTTTTAATGTTTGTGTGTACGGGGCTCATAATTAAAATGTCATGTAGATGTGTTAACAGAAGCGGAACAACAAATCCAGTTTTCTAATTGTTACCGTGTAAGACCTACTTTTGTCAGGATACTTCACATGCAACACAGCAGGTCATAAAACAGCTCTATCTGTTTGACATAGTGAAACACAGACTTCCACTTAAAGAATAAAGTTTTACATACTGAGATTCACAGTTATTTTATCTTTCTAATTTTGTAATAACTGATGGCCATGCTTTCTGGGTTACTTTCCCCAAAGAATGCCTAAAATGTGGGCGACGTTTATTCATCATTTATCCTTGCTGGGAAATGCCTAAAGCATGACCTGAGTTAGGGCCAACAAACCATGTGCAGCAGAGAGGACGTCTGGCTCTCCTCTCTGCCACTTTGTCTGTCCAGTACACCGATGCATCTTGCTGCTATCACATGTGACACAGATAACACATTTTGAAAGCTTTTGAAATTAGCATTTGTGTCTTGATTAACCGTATTAATGATATTGCAAGATTTAAGTTCTCAATTATTCACTTGTCGTGCACCGGTGCTAATTACTGTATTAGAGGATTTAAACATATACCATTCATAATCTCGTGGTCTATAATGATTACAAAAACTGATCAGTGATCCTGCTACGCACAGTTGTTGCAGGTTAATAACCTGTGCTGTTATCTATGGTTCCCGTTTAGGAAGCAACTAATAACAGTCATAAGGTTCTACATAGCGGTTTGCTTTTTTTTCACCTAGTTTCATTAAGCTCTGTTTAATGCCATTGTTTGCGTTTGCACCAGAATTAACTGCAGAATGCCCTGCTGAGAAAAAGAAACTAAACTTTATTCCTTCAGTTCAATCCCTGTGAGGGACTGGCGACCTGTCCAGGGTGTACCCTGTCTCACACCGCCGGAGCTGGGCACCAGCAACCCTGCATGACAAGCGGGTATAGACAATGGGTGGGTTACGTTCATGCAACCTATATATTTATGCTCTGAATTTGCTATGGCTTTTAACTACAACTTTAAACACAGAACAGGAGGAGTCAATTTAGGCTTTGGGTTTTTGCAAATGATAATGTGGACAGAGGACAGGAGATCAAACCAGCTGCATTCCAACCTCTGGGTGATTAGCATGACAATATTCAATTCAATTCAATTTTATTTATATAGCGCCGATTCATGAAACATGTCATCTCAAGGCACTTTACAAAGTCAAATTCAATCATATTATACCGATTGGGTCAGATTATACAGATTGGTCAAATATTTCCTTTATAAGGGACAGTTGATCAAAATCAATCAAAGTCCCGACAAGCAGCATTCACTCCTCCTGAAAGAGCGTAGAGCCACAGGGACAGTTGTCTGCATTGTCCATGGCTTTGCAGCAATCCCTCATATTGAGCAAGCATGAAGTGACAGTGGAAAGAAAAACCACCCATTAACGGGGATATTAGTTTGTTAAGGGCGGGTTAATATTCTGGTATAGTAATATCAACCGAACAGCACTTTATATCTACTGCTTTTCTATTTTCTTGCACAGATACATTAGCAACTAGCTTTATATTACAAAGGTGTAGCTCATCCAGCTGGTTCTCTTGTTTACACTTTTTTTTATTTTTTGGAGTTAGGTTAAACAGTCTAAGACAAACAGGACTTTGAGTTTTTAATATTTCAAGATGTTGATTAAACGTCAATTAAGACCAGATGGAAACACACAAACTGATTAAAATCTCATTGGAAATGTTGTTGGGCCTCAATCCTCTGTTATACAGTATGTTGTTACTATTAGTTGTGTTTTTTACCCGTTATCCATTTGCTCCTTAGCAGATGTGTACCTCCATCTCATACCCACACTTTGCCATTTTATCTCGTCCTACCTCTGTTTTGTTCCAGTAAGCAAACTATTTTGTATCGATGTATGTAAGCACGGAGTATCGCTTCAATTCTCTCGATAGTTCTGTATGGATTACGTCAGTGAATAGTAATAAAATACTCAAATCCCACAGGTAATTTGATTTGTGTTACTGTTAAGGCTAAATGTATTCATACCCATGGCAGATTTAGGTTTAAAGTAATCTTTTGAACTTTACCAACATGTTTCTTCTGGCTGGAAGCAATATGAACATTTTGAAGTGGCCCCGGCCAGAGAATCTGTGGAGGGAGATAAAGATCAGGGTGATGGCAAGCAGGCCTTCCAACGCCAAAGCCTCAGAGCTCATGCCAAACATAAATTGTTAAAATAGCAAAGGAAACACAAAAACTGGTATTACTGACTGATTATTGAGAAGGTGATCATTAATTACTGAAATACCAAATAAGAAATGTAAATGAACACAGCTACATATTGTTTTCCCAATTTGATGCTCCTTTTACATTCTGTTATTATCTTTTGAAAGATGCCCAGCTTCCTGGTTGAGTAAAAATCGTTTTAAATAATACATCATTTTAAATCTAAAGTTGCCAGGGGTATGGGGCATTTTGGGCCTGGCTATTAAGTCTGTGTTTACTTTACATTTACATTGCAAAGGACTCCGCTATTCCTTTAGCGGAGCTATTTTGATAAAATCTCCAAAACCTCCCAAAAATGTAAATGCTCTGTAAACCAAACACTGGCGTCTACCTGTCTGTGCCAAATTCAAATCATACACGCACTAACTCAGCAGTGTCCTTTAAGCTTTAGATGGGTCCCTCGTTCCAGTATTGATCCTTCCATGTCTAAATGACCTTCTCTACCATCGTGTTCTGCGGCGACCTGCTTAAGGACCATTCATTTGATCCATTATTGAAACACTCTGAATCCCTTTTCAGTCCTTGTCCCTCACGCTTCACCCCAAAACGCTACTTTTCTAAGGGGTAGGGTGTCCCAGTTTTTTCCATGTCGTACGGGGGAGGGCAAAGGAAAAGATGTTCAAAAGGGAGATTTTTCTGGGTCGCAATCTTAAAACGTCCCTTGTCAAAAATGTCAATATAATCTTAGTTAACAAATCTGTAATTGCGCCATAATCACTGTTATGTCTAAACTTAATCCGTTCAAAGGCTGTCTTTTTGATATGACTCTGAATTACTGTTAATCATTAAAGTGTGTTTAATTTAATGAAGGAAAATAGATCGGATTTCTCTTTTCAAAACGTATAATTTCAAGAGCAAGAACAGGAAATACCGTGTCATTTTTAGACGTATTACCGTCGTGAAACTCTAGTGTGCTATCTAAAGTTTTGACGTACCCATGTGTGTTTGAAGGTTAGTATACTTATTAAAAAGTATGCTATTTTGGAACTTTATACCAAGTGGTATTTTTTATTGTTAGCATCTCATAAATACATCATCGAGAATGTAAATACCCTCAAACTAGATTGGTAAGAGGCGCACATTTGGCTGTAGGTTTTTGTTTTTCTTTTGCGGCCGTAAAGATAATGTGTGCTGCAGGACTGATGGCTGCTTAGAAAGCACTATGCAGGCTATTAGTCACACGCTGATTATGTAATAGAAATAAGTGAGAACTGATCGTGCTTTTCGAAGGAGTGTCCCAATCCTCTGTAGAACATCTGAACCACTTCCTGAATTAAGTGCCATGGGGAGGGTGGGGAGGATTCATCTGAACACATGCAGGATTGACACTGGACACGTTCGCTGTAATCCGCCGAGCTCTCTCTTCAACACGTAGGCACAGCTGTGGAGGTTTTTGTTTTTGTTGTGTTGGTGACGTTTTAGTTTCTCCCATTTTGTCCAGTCCAAAAACCTCCGTTGGGTTCGTCTCTTAGTTTATGTGTCTTTCCTCACATGAAGCTATCTGCTCTATACTCTTCTGACGGTTGCTAAATCCTGTGGTTTGCATGACTCGGCGTCCAGCGTGAGCATCTTAAATATGACTGGATGTGAGTTAACGGGTGCTTTTACCACCCAGATGGCACGGTGCTAGTGACTCATGGTCAGAGCACATTGTTGGTCCTATGACTTATGGTTCCCCTGGCCAGCTCAGTTTGCTGCCCTCCGATGATTGAGTGCGAAACATCAAATTATGTTGTCACCCAGTGGGAATGAATGGGGGCAGGGTCGGGTGGTACCCCCGTGCGGCGGCAGTGCGTTTACATCCGCCAGATATTCCTGGACTCTGTGCCATGTTGCCCTCGGCTCTGCTTAGGTTCTCCGTCCGGACCTCTTTGAGAGCCTTCGTTGTAGGCGTGTAAACATCTGGGACATCTGGAAGGATTTCCTGCCAGCTTGATGTGAGATCGCCGTTTACAGTCACTGCATGCTTCCAATGTAGTGCAGAGGAGTAAGTTTTGTCTGACTGAGAGGGAACTGCCCTGCTCCGTCCCCCAATCCCCCCCCCACACCCCCCTTGAAGGCATTCTTCGCTTTTATTGGACCTTTGAAATGGTCAGAGTCTGGTCATGTGATCGGCTAGGCCAATGGCAGGAGGACTTGGGGAAGCTGTGGGGGGAAAACAGCTGAAACACGCTGAATTCACTGGATGAACAAAAACAAGCAGCCCTAAAGTATTCTGGATCCAAAAATAAACGGAGAATGCAAAGTAACTCCACTGGACGATGCAAAGTTTTAGGGATTTTTACGGCCTTCGCTGCTTCTTTTTCCAACCTTGCTTGCTTGCTGTGCGGTGTGTCTGTCCAGCTTGTTAAACCTAATGATATGTGATACGCTTGGTGGGAGTACGTAGTCTTTGGTTATTATGAAAACCGTTTTTGAACAGCAAACAGAGCTCCGTCTGCCCTTCGGACAGCTCAGTTACTTAATTCTTAATTCGGTTGGACTGCAAGGCCTCTTTGTGCGGCTACAGGCTCTCTGTTATTCAGTTAAGCCTGCGTGGCCTGGCACGGCTCTTCACCAAAAAGTCAGATGTGCAGTCTCTGAAGTGGAAGAGCTGTCAGAAATTATGGAGGAAACTATGTCATCCTCCCTGTTCTCCACCAGCTGTGTCCAAGGGAGAGAAAAAGAGAGGAGACGGAGCCCTTTGCAGCCGGAAAGAGGGGCTGCGGTGACCAACACGACACGTTGTGGAAAATACCCGACAAGCAGTTTGTGTGCCCGGCTGCTCCTGCGTCTTCACGGGGGTTCAGGATGCTGTCCAGCAGGAGGCCTCCACACGCTCCCTGTTTTTATTCAGCCCAGAAACACGCCGTGAAAACTGGCCAATTTGATTCTGTCGAAAAGTATCCAGATCAATAGACATTCAGACAAAGTTTTATTCCTATTATTCCATCAGCCTTTCATGTCGTTAAGGCAAAAGGCTTTTTCGATGTCTTCAGCAGCATTCTGAGAGCAACTAATCAGGTATTTTCGAGCAGCGCATTGAAAAACGCAACACCCGCCTCTCGGTGTCGCATTCGTGCGTTTTGGAGTTTTTATTCGTGTCGTTTTAGTTTTCTTTTTTTTTTGTGGTACTTTTAACCGTCTTTCACAAATCCAGGTTTCTTTCCCGCTCTGCTTTCCTTCCACGCTTCAGAGCCCTGTCAGTCATTTTAACTGTAGCCTTGGGTGTGTTATGAAAATAAGAGCAGCAGAAATGTTTCTGGCTCTCGGAGCCAAAGAGGGAATCCTGCTGATATCTGGCAGCAGCAGCAGCAGGGTGGGGATGGGAGTGCAAGCGAGTCGGTCGCTTGGCTTTGGCATTTGCAGCCGCAGGAGTTGCTGTGTCTCTGTGAGGGGATTCCTGTGATAGAGTGCGTAATGGCGCCCCCACTTGCTATGCCCTTATAGATAAATTATGACTCACGTCCCACAGATGCCTCGTTCCCCCTTTGCAGCCGGCCTTTCACTCTCTGCCACTCCCTGAACACAGCGGCGGAGATATTCATCACTACGTCTGAGGAGGAAGCAGCACCCGCCGATTCCACTCAGGATTTCATCACAGAGGTGTGAAGGAGAAACGTTTGCTCCTCCTTCATAGGTCTCTGCCAGCCGCCTGCGCTCCGTTTGATGCATTAGGAAAGATGTGCATCCTCCCAGGGAGCGCCCAGTAATCAGGTTTAGAGATTGAAGCAGCGCATGTTCTCCAAAGCAGAATCATTTTGTATGTGAACGCAGATTGCACTCGAGGTGGAACAATGTCAATTACCATCTGTCTCTAAGTTTAAATAATTTATGTTTACAGGCTGATAAATCCGTAAAGGCAGCGCTGAGTCCTGGTGCGGGGCGTGCTTCAGGATGCTGGCGGAGCTGAGCGACTGGTTCTGGCAGGAGCGGCTGTGGTTTCCGGAGGGTCTGGGCTGGGCTGACCTGGAGGATCGGGATGGACGAGTGTACGCCAAGGGCCGTGATTTATGGGTGGCGCTTCCCATCGCGCTGCTATTCCTCATTATCCGGCAAATCTTTGAGAGGTCGGTCCATTTTTCACCCTGTTCCTGTGGCCCTCCCTCGACCCCACAGCTGTGTTTCATTTAAACATTTACTTTCTCTGTGTTCTACACATTTATCCCTGTCGTTCTCTTTGTGTTTTACCTTCTTTCACCTTTCCTTGTCAGCTATTTCCTCTTCCATCTACAACCTGGGCTACATTTCTACCGCGGCAATCATTTATTTCACCTTGTTTGTGTTTGTCCAGCGGTCTTACTGTCACCATTAAATTATTATAGTCATAATATTTACCTTTCTGTTACCGTCCCTCACCGTTGGGAAATGTGGTGAAAGAAACCGAGCAAACGAGACACTCATAACATTTATTTACACCTACATTTGTCATAAAAACTGAACGTGCTCATAAAGCTGCAGTGTTTTTCATTATCAAAAATATGAATGTTGGTTTTTTTTGTCAAAATTTTCTATGCCATATTTCTCATTTATGTGTTTTATTGGTTTATAGTAGATCTAAGAAAGCATCCCTTATATTGACCATGCTTCTCTGTTTTCTCTTGCTGTATTTACATAGGTCCCATTGTTTAAAGACATAAGCAGAATAAAAATACAGAAAATGAAGAACAACATTTCTTTTTGTAACTTGGATCTTCTCTTTATACTTTATACTCTTTATGGTTTTATGGATTTCTAGACTTTAATCTTTATTTTATTGTTAAAAAGTTGGACCCATCCACCCTTTTGTCAATACCTACTTCTTCAGTCAATCAATCATTCAGCTTTATTTCTATAACACATTTTAAAACCCCATGGGTGACCAAAGTGGTGTACATTAAAACAAGAAAAGGTTAAAAAAAACAAGTTAAAAACATACAAAACCAAAGACCAGTTTCACAGCAAGAGTATTTTAAAATGCCATACACAACAAGAGCACAGTGTATTAAAGCCAGGAAATAAAAGTGCGTTTTTAAAAGAGATTTAAAAGAAGGAAAAGAGAAGGCCTGTCTGATACTTAATGGTAAGTTATTCCATAACTTAGGAGCAGCAACAACAAATGCTCTGTCACCTCTGAGCTTCAGCCCAGTTTTAAGGACAGTCAGCAGCAGCTGATCAGCTGAACTAAGGGATCAGGGTGGGGCAGTAAGGCTGAATCAGCTCATATAAATATGGTGGAGCAAGGTCGTTCAAACATTTAAAAACAAATAACGAAAGCTTCAAATTAATTCTATAGCATACAAGGAGCCAGTAAAGGGACCCTAAGATGGGAGTAATATGCTCGCGCCTACGGGTGTGAGTTAACAAACGAGCAGCAGAGTTCTGCACAAGCTGCAGACGTGAAGACAGGTCTGGCTAATGCGCAGCGCATTACAGTAGTCAAGATAAACTGTGGTAAAAGCATGGACTGGTTTCTCCAAGTCAGGTCTTGCTAAGATTGATTTCACCTTTGCTATTTGACGAAGGTGATTAAAAACTTTTCCGAACAACACTGCTGATCTGTTTCTCAAATTTAAAATCAGAGTCAAACTTTACCCCCAGATTGGTGACACAGTCTGTTATAAGAATTATTATTCTGAAGTCACTATGGCCTCACACCACTCGGACAGAGGAGGCCTGGAGACAAGATGTCTGTGTATGTAATCCACTGTTGCTGAGTGCAAGGCTGAATGCTGCGTAGATACTGTGCAGCATGGTGATTGTCTAGGATGGACTGTCTTTGTTATGTCTCTAGCCAAGGCCACGGTGCAGTATTAGGGAGAGCCGGAAAGTGAGACAGGCAGAGACAGGGCAGACGCAGACTGCAGCGGGACCGTGGGTTGCGATTACTTTCCATCTATGTGATCTCTGCTCTGTTTCTCAATAAAAGTGCTGGAACTTCATCACCGCCGTCTCCTTATTCAGTAAAGATGGGAACTCAGTTATTATGGTTTAGAATTCCTATAACATTTGGCATCACGGACAGGATGTTTTAACATCTGGTCAAAAGGAACTATTGAGTTATTTATCCCCGAGTCGAGAGATATTAAATCTCCAAAAATATTGTAACAATTGTACACTGGTGCTTTAATCCCAAATTTACCCATGCTGGTTAGTAGAATGTGT
Source organism: Fundulus diaphanus (assembly GCA_037039145.1). Classification (NCBI taxonomy): domain Eukaryota; kingdom Metazoa; phylum Chordata; class Actinopteri; order Cyprinodontiformes; family Fundulidae; genus Fundulus; species Fundulus diaphanus. The sequence goes on from CM073130.1 coordinate 35,705,795, forward strand.
CATTATGCTAATTTTGCAGCCTTATCCATTACTTTAAAAATGTTCTTTGAATGCGGTGTTCGCAATTTCCTTCGCATCAGCAGGCGGTTTAAAGGGTCAGGTTACTCTGCTTATATAGTGAAAACTAATTCATTCATTTATTTATTCAGCTGTTGATATAATACCCACTTAATTTATTAGGTTGCTCTATGATTCCATCAAGCTGCTTCTTTCAAAGTTTTCACCTTTACATAATCCTAATGTGTTTCGTAATGTGTGTTTTGTTTTAACTGTGTACAAGAAAATCTTACGTCAAATGCATGAAGTCGTGTCTGCCGAACTCATCTGTGTTTTTTGTCGAAGGTTGTCCGATGCCAAAGTCATAGTCCTTGCCATTGTCCATTTTCAGTCCAATGTCTGAGGTCAGCAGCACAACATTCTCCTTCGCTTCAAGAGCCCATCCTCCAGTCCACACGCCTGCAAACAGAATGAATTCTGCCAGCGTTTTTTGCCAAAGAAACGCTCCATAGGTTGAAAAGAAATTACAGCAAAGCAGTCACAAACATTTTAACTACAGTGTTCCCTCTAAAATGACAAACATAAAAGAAATAAAAGGATTAAAAAAAATAAAATCAAACTTTGCCTCTGATAAAATAAAACTCAAAACTGGATCAGGCTGAAGTCAATCACATCACCTTTTCTCCTTGTCCCAAGGATCAGCCCCCATGTCACTGCGGCACCGTTTTGGTATTCTGTCGCATCTGAGAATGTCTAAAATGAGACTAAATCTCTATGTTAGCACATTCCTATCATATTGACCAGGTTTCTTTGCAAAGAAAAGGAAGCAGAAAGATAGAACTGTTAATAGCAGAAAGCAACAAACATTTTTAGACACCACCTTTCTCTGTTGGAAGATCTCCTGGCATAACTTGGTTAAAACTTAGCATAATTTAGTGTCCAAATATGATTATGACTCCTTACTGTACTGTTAGAACTTTCTTTTCAGTCTTCTGTTGGCAGAAAGGTGGCGTCTCCTTTAATCTGAAAGCAATAACTCAGAGAAAACATGAGTGTTAATAGCATGCAGTTAAAACCCTGGTCCCCTTAGTGTCACTTTAACGTGATAGTTTTTTTTTTGCTGATCCTGGGAAGGTATCTATTCCTCACCTTTCTTTTGAAACTCTGTTCAAAACATTTCTAAAAGAAAAAAAAGAAAAAAACAAAAAGACAAAAAATTGTCTTTTCCAATATGTCATACATTTTTAACTTATTACAACTTTTGAGTTCTTTTTGGTCCTTTGACCATGTGTATTTACTGTTAGTAATACTTTTATTCATATATAACTTTCCAAATCTCAATTGGTCAAGGGTGAAACCTTAAAGCAATGGTTTTGTCTTTTAGGTTTCTGAGCTTCTAGTGTTTCTCTATAAATGATAAGAGTTTCCCCGTAATTCAGCAAATTGAGAAGACTGCCCAAAACAAACCGAGATTAGAATTAGAATTTACCCCTTCAGAAGCTGGCTGACAAATCTAAAAGCACTAAAACAACAAACTTTCCAGAGTCGGTTGACAAAAGTATATCATTAGAAAAACTCAGAAGTGCGCTCTCTGTTCTGTGAAGGGCTTTGAACCCAGACCGAAATGGCTCAGTGACACCATTGTCCTCTAAAAATGGTAACAACTGGTTGTAGACAACCTTCTCTAATATTTTAGAAATAAATGGAAGATTAGAGATGGGCCTGAAATTAGAGCAGAGAGAAGGGTTGAGGCCTATTTTTTTAAGAAGGGGACGCACAAATGCTTGCTTAAAAACCCCTGGAACTGTACCAGAGGAAAGACTACTGTTGATAATCTGAAGTACACTTGATCCAATAGCAGCAAACACCCCTTTAAACAAGCAAGGTGGGATGGAGTCTGTAGGGGAACCAGACGGCCTCATATGACCAACTGTGGCCTTTAAAAACGAGAGGGACTCTTATGGGGCTAAAATGGTAGCTTTACCATTTGCAAATGTGTGTGGAGAGTTGTGTGTCTGTATCTCGATTTGTGCGTGTGCAGTGGGATTTGTAAATGTGTGAGGAGAGTTGTGTGTCTGTACAACAATCTGCAAATGCGTAAAACTACTTGTGTGTAATCCGTTTTGCAAATGTGTAAAAAATCCACAAATCTGTATTCAGATCTGCAAATGTGTACAGAGATTTGCAAATGTGTAAAAAATCCACAAACCTGTAGTCAGATCTGCAAATGTGTACAGAGATTTGCAAATGTGTAAAAAATCCACAAATCTGTAGTCAGATCTGCAAATGTGTACAGAGATTTGCAAATGTGTAAAAAATCCACAAACCTGTAGTCAGATCTGCAAATGTGTACAGAGATTTGCAAATGTGTAAAAAATCCACAAACCTGTAGTCAGATCTGCAAATGTGTACAGAGATTTGCAAATGTGTAAAAAATCCACAAACCTGTAGTCAGATCTGCAAATGTGTACAGAGATTTGCAAATGTGTAAAAAATCCACAAACCTGTAGTCAGATCTGCAAATGTGTACAGAGATTTGCAAATGTGTAAAAAATCCACAAACCTGTAGTCAGATCTGCAAATGTGTAGATCAATCTGTAAGCACACACAGAAACACTTGTGTCTGAAGTATTTTCGCTTCAAGACCCAGAAATACAGACAAATCATTGGTTACAAGTCAAGCGGTTTTTCGGTTGGTTCTCTTTACACACGTGATTTTTGCTACTCTTCTGCCGCGTGAGATGCACAAATGCGTAGAAGGATTTGTATCTGTATTTTTTCGATTTGTGTCTCCTTGCGCAGACTCGCAGGCTCAAAGGCTCACATGTTGCCCTGAGCGCAGGCTCACAGGCACACAGGCTGCCTCTTCCGGCTGTGGGAGGTCACGTGACTTTCAAGGATTGAACCAAAGCGTTTTGCTACCAGACGGCTGACAAGGCAACTTGTTATAACTATATAACTTTCTCCCTTTAACGACAGAAGTTTCTTGTTTTAATGAGAGACTTATCTTGCTAAAACCAGATAATTGTCTCCTCATAACAACGCAACATAACCCGGCATCAGCTCGCGGGATATTTGAGTGTCATGGAGAAGAGGAGAGACGGAGGGGCGCCTTTTATTTCTTTTTAAAAAGTCGGCATTTGTCGGAGGAATGTATTTCTGCACTGAGGAGTGACAAGGTAAGTCGTGCATATACAGCAAGTCCTCTACTTGAAATTTAATCAATTCGGCAGTTATTTATATTTAACAACTATGCTTTGGAAACACTTGTAGCACTGTAGAACAGTCTCTGGCTCTGTTTACACGGTGAAAACAGGTTTGCGTTGCCTTTGTACTCTCCATTTACACACTACAAGGTTTAACTGTTGCTTAGGGGGACTTTCAGCTATAGCTGTGGGTTTATTTACAACAGTTTGCAGCCGAAACAGTCCTCCGCCAGCCGCTGCTTTCTTCTTCTGGGCAATTTGACGCGGAGCTTCAGAAATCACAGCGCTACTAGTGGTGCGGCATGGGAATTGCACCGTTTAAGTACTCTGTAAACAGGGCCTGTGACTGCAAATGTTCTACATGGATGTTAATGAGATAGAGATAAGGATAAGCAGCTTAATTTTTTTTAAAAACATGTCATGCATTTAATCATAAATTCTGCTGTAAAGATTAATAATCATGTACTTAAAATAGTCTTTTTAGTTTTTTTCAGTTTTTATATTAACCATAATTTCATTGTGCTTGTAGACTGACATATCAGCTATAGCAAGCATGGATGATGAGAGCTTGGCCATCTATATTCCCACCTATGCTGACAGAATTGCCACCCAGAGATTTTGCTCCGAGTTCCAAGGAAAAGGTGAAAGAGATGTCCTTCAACAGACATTGCTTGAAAAACTCTACATGCAAATCTTCATGGAAAAAGTCCAATTTGATCTAAAATGTTTTTGGTTTCAGGTAATACCACTATGTAATATATTTCATGTTTTCAGGAACATATGGAAGTGAGCCACAATAGTGGCAATTGTTTTTGCTGACAAAGATATAGAGCAAAAATACTGATTAACAAGATTACTCCAACAACATTGTGAAATACAAGTTTTTGAAGTGAAATTATTGCTGTTGCTATTAAGCTTCTTTAAGGTTAAAAAAATTTGAAGCATGTGTTTAAACTGTACTTATTTTCCTTTTCTTTCCATAGGGCATTATATTTCTTTTATATTCTTCAAAGTTGATTGTAAAATAGATAAATGCTTTGAGCGCAATAGTGCCAAGATTTCTAACAATGACTTTTTTCATATGTAAAAGAATTTTCTCATGTTCAATTTTGAGATCCATGTATTCATCTTTTTAATACTCATAGATCACGTTCTAGTTAGGTCATCTTCTGGAGGTAGAGAACTTCCTTTTAAAAGGATCTTTCAGAGAACTTGTTAAAGGTACTTTTAATGTATGTTCTTCTGTGAGTTGATGTAACATTGCAATATAATGTTATGTTTCTAAGAAAAGAATGAGTTGATTTGATCACAAACCATTGCACTTTCTTTTGTAATGAGTTTTTACCAAAGATTCATTAAAGGTTTTCATATTGAACATAAGCATAGGCACTTTATTTTTCATCTCATTTCACCATATCATCATTGTCAAACAGTACATAACTTGGGTCTCAGTGTTCAGTAACAGAGAACTATAAGTCTTGCTGTTATAAATATAAAAAGTATGTCTTGAATATGAGGAGCAGTGGTGGGGTTTACAGAACATGTCATTTAAACATTTTTTGTCCTACATGACAGATTACAAGGCAAATGTGAAGTTAAATTTCTTGTTATTGTCCTAATATATTTAGTAGCATATATTTGCTGTCACACACAACAAGAATCACACAAAATATAAAACCTAGCACCAAAATTCAAAAAATTATGTACATCATGATGAAACATTTAAGTACATGGGAGTCAGTGAAAACAGAGGTCTGTTTTTTTCCTCCATCTGTATTTCTTTGACTGCTTTTCCTTTATTGGTTGTGGGGTCTGCAGCTGCCTATTTCTGACTGTGTGGGAAAGTGACAGGGTCATTCTGGACAGGCTCACAAGGTCATTTGCTCCACAAACTCTTTTTTACAAGAAAATGTCACGTGTCACAGGTTTGTGCGAATATAAGCTCTTAAAAATACGCATAACTCAATTGTTTCATCATGTGTGGACGGTGCATGAAGAAAGTTTTCCGTCATCAGAAGGTATGACACTTCGAACTGTCTCATAACATGTGAACGGTCCTCTGAAGACGTTGGACTGTGCAAGTTTCTGCCGCTTGCTTAGAAACCTGTTTGAGATGATCTTGTTCACCAAAACGCCGTGGAAGGGTTCACAGGTGTCAAAGTCCAGTCCTCAAGGGCCGGTGTCCTGAAACTTTTAGATATGTCCCTGGTCCGACACGCCTGAGTCAAATAATCAGGTAATTACCAGGACTCTGAAGAACCTGACTGCAAACTGAGGAGCTAATTGTGTCATTTGATTCAGGTGTGTGGGACCAAGGAAACCTCTAAAAGTTTCAGGACACCGGCCCTCGAGGACTGGAGCTTGACACCCCAGGTATACATCATGTAGGGCCGGCCACTTGGAGCAATTGCATCTCTAATCTTACAAATGATGTTCCAAAAGTGAACCACTTTTTAGAGTTGTTCCTGAAAGACAAGAAAATAAACAAGATCTTAAAGTACATACTCCATATTTAAAAGCATGTATCATATAGTATTTATCTTTTACATTCAAACATACCTCAGTGATATTTAAACAGGTGAGCAGAATTGGCTGCTTATCCAAGAAGTCACCAGTAAAGTAATCTGTATTCTTCAGTTTTTGAAAAAGGTGCATCCAGTACTGTGCACGACGTTTCCTTAAGAAATCCCACCAGTTGTTGATGTGCTGGATCCCACAATGAAGTAGTTTTCAGGATAGCTGTCATCAAGACGCAAAAATCTTTGAATGTCTTTCATTGTACCATTCTCTGTCTCCATGTCAATATGAATTCTGGCTGTGGTACCCCCTCTGTTACTGCTGGAAGAAAATATCCAGCAGTAACTTTTGGACAGCACCATCCATGTATTCAGCTTTAGAGATGCCAACCTGTAAACACAGCAGACAATTTGTTATCGTTTTTTCAAGTTTTTTTTATTTTAAACAAAAAGTAAAAATAACAATTAATTTATTCTTTCTAAAAATTGAGCACGTTACTTATGCTAAATGTGAGAAGCTAAATATTTCAAATTCAAAGTTTTTAAGTATTTAAATTTTGAGTGTCAGATCAAATGCACAGGCATTCTAAGATGTAAAAGAGAACATTCATGATTTTCTGGCTGTATTTTTAATGTAGCTATCTTAAACCTGGTCCTCCTACCTTAATGTTTTTGTTTATGAGAATTTTAAAAAGTACTTTTACAGAATTTCCATCAGAAGGAGAATAGCTGCTGTTTAAAATTGTGATTTAAGGTTAGACTGGATCAATGTTAAAATTGCTTAAACCTAGACTGCAATGGAACAATGTTGATTAAGATTTGTTTTCTTTTCTGAGTAAGTTTAAAGACATCAGAAAAAAACAAATGGAACAACAAATAAACTGAGAACAATGGTGCTTTGCTGCCAGGTGCTTTTATTGATACATTCTGATATTAACTTTTGAATTTGCAGCAATGATAATTGATTATCAGTTTTTGCTTTTCCCCTTATTAAAGCATGTCAGTAGTTGACTGGGTTTATTAATGAAGTTCATATAAATAGTTGTCCTTCACTGGCGTGTGAATTGTCCCATTAGAAAGCTCTGTATTCATATCTTTGTTTTGACACAATAAAATATGGATAAATGTAGCTTTATCTAGCCTCACTTTCATTGTGTAGAATACACATATTTTTAATTAGCCTTACAAGTGTCGAATTAAAATATATTTTAATCATATTTAATTAAAATACATAAAGGAATAGGTACATTTGCAGTCACAGGCCCTGTTTACAGAGTACTTAAACGGTGTAATTCCCATGCCGCACCACTAGTAATTCTGTGGCAATTCTGTCAGCATAGGTGGGAATATAGATGGCCAAGCTCTCATCATCCATGCTTGCTATAGCTGATATGTCAGTCTACAAGCACAATGAAATTATGGTTAATATAAAAACTGAAAAAAACTAAAAAGACTATTTTAAGTACATGATTATTAATCTTTACAGCAGAATTTATGATTAAATGCATGACATGTTTTTAAAAAAAATTAAGCTGCTTATCCTTATCTCTATCTCATTAACATCCATGTAGAACATTTGCAGTCACAGGCCCTGTTTACAGAGTACTTAAACGGTGCAATTCCCATGCCGCACCACTAGTAGCGCTGTGATTTCTGAAGCTCCGCGTCAAATTGCCCAGAAGAAGAAAGCAGCGGCTGGCGGAGGACTGTTTCGCCTGCAAACTGTTGTAAATAAACCCACAGCTATAGCTGAAAGTCCCCCTAAGCAACAGTTAAACCTTGTAGTGTGTAAATGGAGAGTACAAAGGCAACGCAAACCTGTTTTCACCGTGTAAACAGAGCCAGAGACTGTTCTACAGTGCTACAAGTGTTTCCAAAGCATAGTTGTTAAATATAAATAACTGCCGAATTGATTAAATTTCAAGTAGAGGACTTGCTGTATATGCACGACTTACCTTGTCACTCCTCAGTGCAGAAATACATTCCTCCGACAAATGCCGACTTTTTAAAAAGAAATAAAAGGCGCCCCTCCGTCTCTCCTCTTCTCCATGACACTCAAATATCCCGCGAGCTGATGCCGGGTTATGTTGCGTTGTTATGAGGAGACAATTATCTGGTTTTAGCAAGATAAGTCTCTCATTAAAACAAGAAACTTCTGTCGTTAAAGGGAGAAAGTTATATAGTTATAACAAGTTGCCTTGTCAGCCGTCTGGTAGCAAAACGCTTTGGTTCAATCCTTGAAAGTCACGTGACCTCCCACAGCCGGAAGAGGCAGCCTGTGTGCCTGTGAGCCTGCGCTCAGGGCAACATGTGAGCCTTTGAGCCTGCGAGTCTGCGCAAGGAGACACAAATCGAAAAAATACAGATACAAATCCTTCTACGCATTTGTGCATCTCACGCGGCAGAAGAGTAGCAAAAATCACGTGTGTAAAGAGAACCAACCGAAAAACCGCTTGACTTGTAACCAATGATTTGTCTGTATTTCTGGGTCTTGAAGCGAAAATACTTCAGACACAAGTGTTTCTGTGTGTGCTTACAGATTGATCTACACATTTGCAGATCTGACTACAGGTTTGTGGATTTTTTACACATTTGCAAATCTCTGTACACATTTGCAGATCTGACTACAGGTTTGTGGATTTTTTACACATTTGCAAATCTCTGTACACATTTGCAGATCTGACTACAGGTTTGTGGATTTTTTACACATTTGCAAATCTCTGTACACATTTGCAGATCTGACTACAGGTTTGTGGATTTTTTACACATTTGCAAATCTCTGTACACATTTGCAGATCTGACTACAGGTTTGTGGATTTTTTACACATTTGCAAATCTCTGTACACATTTGCAGATCTGACTACAGATTTGTGGATTTTTTACACATTTGCAAATCTCTGTACACATTTGCAGATCTGACTACAGGTTTGTGGATTTTTTACACATTTGCAAATCTCTGTACACATTTGCAGATCTGAATACAGATTTGTGGATTTTTTACACATTTGCAAAACGGATTACACACAAGTAGTTTTACGCATTTGCAGATTGTTGTACAGACACACAACTCTCCTCACACATTTACAAATCCCACTGCACACGCACAAATCGAGATACAGACACACAACTCTCCACACACATTTGCAAATGGTAAAGCTACCATTTTAGCCCCATAGACTCTGGCTCAAACTGGTCAAAATCAGATGAATAGTGCAAAGGAATAGCAGGGTCATAGGAAGGCTGAACGATACAAGCTCTAGTTGTGGTTGTTGTGGTTTCAGGTTCTATATCTAACCTTTGTATTTATATTATGAAAACTAGCTAAAGAGAACTGAGAACTATAGAAATTTGGGTCTGGTGAACGTTGGTTCACGGAGGTCATAAAATGGTGTTTTAGGACCAACAACAAATTGTCAGGGACTTCTATTTGGGGACATTTAACTTTTAAATGAACACGTCTTTCATTAAAAAAAAAACTGTTGTGTTTAAAAATTAATCTCGAAGCTAAACTTTGCATAGCCGTTATTCAAATAAAAAAAGAAAAAAAAATAACTTGATTTTCATCCTGTTGCTTGAGGTTTCGGTCCACTGCAAACTTCCTCTTGCTGGTGGCTTTTACTGTGGAAATTGCCACCCGTTTACTTAGAAAAGGGAAAAAAAAATGTCTTGTGGGTTGTCTTGTGCCTAATCTGTATCTGTCAAATGAGGAAGAACGTTTTTTTCTACCCTGTTCTTTTGTTATGTTGTCATATGTTTATTGAATATAATTAATTAGTTTCAAGATATATTGCATAAACATCCTGTACACCATGTGGACATCCTGTATGGTACCTTCATATATCATTTGTGTAACGATTAAGTCGTAGAAGGGTTTCCATTAGATTTAACACTGCAGGTTTTACCTGTTTTCTTCCTAAAATGTTCTTCCTTTTTTACCCCTTGTTTAATCCCAGGACAGTGGCTACACCTCTGGCCTCTCTACTCGGTGTGAAAGAGACAGTTCGGCTCAAAGCCCCACACAACCCCTCCCTGGAGTCCTACTACTGTAAAGTGACCAAAAACCCCTCACAGGTAAACTCTCTTTACTCTGTAATCGCAGACACAGATCACTTGATGATTGAAAGGGCAAATACTAAAAATTTAACCTCCCTCTGTTGCCTCAGTGTTCAGTAGCAAGTCTTTGCAAGCAGACCGGCTACTCAGAAAGACAAGTGCAGCGGTGGTTCAGAAGGAGGAGGAACCAGGACCGACCAAGTTTGCTGAAAAAGTTTCGAGAGGCCAGGTACGCTCTCCTCAAGATTCGTGGTTGTTCCCAAAACTCCTCCTCAGTGTTTTTTCTGATTAATTCTTTGACAAAACCTTTTTCCACATATAATGTGACAAGTCAAACAGCTGTAGTTTGCAGGAGGCTGCAAAGGACCAACATGATATAACAGAAATCTCACAAACAAACAATATATATATATATATATAGATAGATAGATAGATAGATAGATAGATAGATAGATAGATAGATAGATAGATAGATAGATAGATAGATAGATAGATAGATAGATAGATAGATAGATAGATAGATAGATAGATATACCAATAATTAGAGAAAACATGGGACCAATAGCAGAACAATTCTCTTTATTCTCCATATGTCTGGACTAAGGGGTAGGGTTGTTGAACGTTTTTTTTTGTCAGTAAAATTCACATTATTTAAAATATTTATTATCAGAACCTATGCAACATTACATTTATCATAGTTATTTTTACAACCTGGCATTTTAACAATGGTGTGGAAAATTTGAGTGACATCAAGCCCCAAAAGCATCTGAGACCCTGAGCTGACCTCCTGCATGTAGAAACACATTTCGGGGTGCAAGGACAACCCCCCTCCCCCCCCATTATTAACACGGCGGTCTGCCATTTAGACACTCTTCCCCACAAGCACAGGAACACATCCCCAGCCGGAAACATGGCTACTGCACGGCCTCAGCTGTGTCGGGGACTCTGTCATCACTTTAGTCGTATTTATGTTTGCATGTGAGTTGTATTTAAGATGCGTAGGATGTTTGTGGGTTTTTGTGCGGGCGTGCACGTGACTGGATGTTTCTCCTGCTCGGGTATGGTGTGCGTTTCACTGTTGCTGGTTGGAACATAAGGACATTAATTCTTTTCAATCAACCTATTGTCTGCGTCCAGACAACAGGCTTTCTGTCTCTCCTGCGTCCCCCGGTGGGTGTATCCCCTGACTCTCTCCCTGTCGCTGTGTCTCGGCTGCTCTGTCACCGCTGCAGCTCTCCGTCTGAAGCCTTCTCAGCACACCTGTGTGAGCGAGCAAAGGGAGCAGTGAGCTCTCACGCTCTCTCAAACAGGATGTCAACAGCATTCCCTTTGTCTGGTGTTTTTTTTTTCCTTTCTTTTCATCGACATTTGTCCAGCTTTGTTTGTTCACGTGTCATGGTTCACCATTAATTGTGTATTTCATCGATATTTTGTATTTCATGTGTGGAAACTAATTGTGCATCTCCTGGTAGAGGATTTATTAAAACATCCTCTCCTGGATTGACTGAAGAGAAAGCATGTGTGTATGTGTTTGTTCTCTTGCAGTTGGAGATTTACCTTTTACCTTCTTGCTTTCATTGCTGGCCTGGCCTCCCTCATCGATGTGAGTACTGCCACGTTAGCACCCCCCTCCCCCCCAGTCCTCCTCCTCCTCACCTCTTCATACATAGCCGCACTCAAACTCATCCATCATCAGACCCGTTGCTGTAGCCGGGATATTTCTGTAGCTGTCTGTTCTTTTTGCTCCGATAACCTCGCCTCTCGCTCTGCGGAGACGAAGCATTGACTCATCCCCTTGCTGAGTCAGTGGATATAAATACACCTGCCGATTTCTGCTGTCTCATTATACCGACCCATTTCTCCTTCCAGAAACCTTGGCTGTATGACACGAAGGAGATGTGGGAAGGCTTTCCTGTGCTGGTACGTCTCTGGGAGGGATGAGTACAAGAAATTAATTAGTTTAGCAGAAATACAGAATAAGCATGAAATGGTTGTATAACTATCAATTATTCTCTTGAAGTGGGAAATAAAGCCAAAATGATACAGTTCTGTGAGAAAGCATGTGCCCCCCTTACAGATTTCTGCTGTAGTTCGCTTTTTTTGTCATACCTAAATGTTTAAATGTCACACAAATATAACCCAAATACACACAGAGACTATTCTTGTTTAAAGAGTTAATTTATTAAGGGAGTAAAAATATCCAAACCGGCCTGTTTCTATGTAAAAATGTAATGGCCCCTTTAAGATAATAACCTGCCATGAACTGTTTGCAATAACGAGGATAGTCTGTTAGATCTCACTTCGCAGAATGGGTTTAATTCAGCCGCAATGGAGGGATTTTAAGCATCAACAACTTGTTTACAGTTATGCCACAACTTCTCAGTTGGATCTAGGTCCAGCCTTTGACTGGGCCACTCTAAAGCCTTTGTTTTTGTTTTGTTTGGCCCATTCAGAAGTAGACTTGGTGTGGTGCTTCAGGTCATTGTCTTGTTGCATAGGACAAGTTTGTCTCTTTCAGGATTTTCTGGTAGAGAGCAGATTTCATCAATTAAGGCAAGATGTCCACGTGCTGAAGCATGAAAGCAGCCCCAGATCATCATACTACCACCATCATGCTTGGCTTTTGCAATAATGCATTTTTTTCTTTATGTTTTGTAAATTTAATCCCAGTAAATTGCTTTAAGACGGCCAAAACATTATTTTTAATCCGCAGTGGCTTTGGTCTGGAAATCCCCCCATGGACACATTTTTTGTTTGTTTCTTTGTTTTTTGCCCCAGCTCTTTCCTATTGCCTCTGCCTGCTCAGACACTTTTTCCTCTGCTCCCTGTTTGCTGGCACTCTTTTGCCCAAAACCACAGAAATGTTTTGCTAAACTACAGTGACTATCTAATTTATTTATTTGATTTTTTATCCCCGTGTGGGCTACTTTACATTTTTAGGTTATTCAAATCGCATCCATCAACATCAACTAATCCGCACAAAATGCTTCTTTATACCACAGAGGAATTAGACAGACTTCTCGGAGAAAAGGCCATTACTGAAAGCATAATCCATCGACATGAACTGAATATGGAAAAGGAGCAGCTGATGCCAGCTAATCAACACAAGATGCCTCCCTTCGCCACAGAGCACTTCGACAAGCTTCTGCAGAAAACAGCGGTTATGGAAATGAAAATCCATCGACTTGAATTGAATGTTGAGGTAAATGCTGGATATGGGAATGACACAACTCTGCCCATGATTCCCAACAGTGACAGCCAGCTCAGCGACTCCGCCAACAAGCAGATCACCGATGGAAGTGAAAATACCCCCCCCCCCCCCCCCCCCCCCCGAAATGCTCTGGGCGTAAAGCCAAAGGAACAAGGAAGAAGTACACACCTAGATAAGGAGAGCTGGCCGACATTACAGAGAAGCATCCCAAGAAAAAAGGAGACTGCGGCAGCAGGCTGTTCTCACTACAAATGATGGGAGTGAACCAGTGAAAGGCTGGAATTCCACTAAAAAACAGATTTGCTCCGCATCAATATGACGCCTAGGAAAATAGTCAGTTTCCTGACAACAATCAAAGGTATGACAGCAATACTCGTCCTAAATGGGATTCTCCCAAGTTGCCAGGCACAGGGCCACAAAGCTTAATATCATACAATGCATGGGAATAAACATGGACCCCATGTATGGATTATGTTACAAGAACAGAACAGAAGTGATCATCTATGACCTTAACCTGGTGTCTTATATCTCAGACTGTCCTAGAGATCATAAAAGAAAAACCCTGGAAAAACTCTTAATACACACTGGTATGAGTCAAATAGTGAACAAATCTGTCCTAAATATTGTGTCAACGGTCATTATGGCAACAACAAAACACCGCTGCATTGGTATCTGCTGGACAGACTCACAATATGATCATCGGGATCACATGAAGGGAGTTTTTTCCATTGATTTTCCAAAACCCCGAAGGATTGCTGAGAAATGTCAGCGTTGGATACGAGTTTTTAACCAAGTGGACTTTACTGTGGAATCTGACCAAAGACACCTATGTGCACTCTACATTTCCTCGGTGGTAACGAGGTAATCCAGACCTGATACCAGCGACTGCAGCGTCTGTGCAAGCACTGTAAATCAAGGTTAAAAACCTGTTTGTTTAGAGTTGCCTTTGAATGTTAATGTTTAATTTAAGCTGTTCTAGATAACGGAAACATCATTAGATTATGTTTGTAGTAAAACTCATCTTGACCTTCTGCTACTATTCCACTACAATGTACTTTTCTCTGTATCTTTTCTTTTCTAATACTCTGTTTATGTACATCACTTTGAATTATCTTGTTACTGAATTGTGCTCTACAAATAAACTTATTACTACAAGTGTCGCCTGCAGTGCCTAAGATGTTGTTTTGGGTTCTTCTGTGACCTCCTGAATGAGTCGATGATGCCCTCTTGGAGCGGATTGGGTTTTCCACTGGGATGGTTCACCGCTGCTCCAGACGTTTCCCCATTTGTGGATCTTGGCTCTTACCATGCAGTGCTGCAGTCTCAAGAACCTTAGAATTTGCTATTAAATGGATTTCTTGATACTACAGTGTGGTTAATCACAGTTATTCAACAACGCGCCGTGGGAAAAAATACTTTTCTACCTAGGACCCAACTTGTTTGGATTTCTTTTGTTCCCTTGATAAATTAAATTATTATTTCAAAACTGCATTTTATGTTTATTCAGGCTATACTTGTGTGATATGAACATTTATTTAATGATCTGAAAAGTTTAAGTGTGGAAAAAAACAAAACCAGAAGAAATCTGTAATGGAAAAAAACACATTTTCATAACACTAAGGAAATTTGCAAGTTTGACTTTTCCAATAAAATTCAACCTCGGTTCCAATTGATTTAAACTATTTAAATCATTTTAATGCCTAAAATGTTTAAGTCTTCTAAATCTGTCCTTTTGTGGAAACCAACTTATTATCTTTAAGTTTTGGACACTGAGTGGCACTCTGACCAGAACAAACCATTACATTTGAAATGTTAGCTTCGATTGTCTTACCATTTTATGAACATTTTCTTACAATTGAAATGCCAAATTTGTAAATGAAATGTAAATAATTTATTTAGACCTTATCTGAGAATAATGTTATTAGAGATGCACTAATCAGTCATCCTGTTCAGCTCTGATCAATGAATGAAAGTCAAACACTGGAAAAAGGCTCATTTGTTTTTATTCCTATTCACCTCACGCATCAAAACTAAGAAATCCCATAATTTTTAGTCTATGAATGCATCAACCAACAGCACTTATTTTCAGTTACTATTTATAAATGTATTAAAAATCATATGAAGGTCGGACACATTGATTCATCATTGGGAAAAATACACAATCGTTTCATTTTTTAGCCAAACTACACATTTCTACCTCTATCAAAGAACCTGTACCTCTTTTATTATTATTTCTCTTGAAATGCATTAGAAAAAATAAATTATAATCAGCAGGTGAAACCTCAAAGAAAACAGGAAATTGGTGTCGGCCAGGAAAAAAACTGATTGGTGCATCTCTAATAATTTATAATCTGATTTTCACACTATGAATTGATGTCATTAGTCTGGATTTGGCGTATTGAAGACATCTCTCTTCTTCAGACTCTGCTGCCGTCTCAGTATTGGTACTACATGATCGAGCTGGGGTTTTACAGCTCTCTGCTCTTCAGCGTGGCCTCCGATGTCAAACGCAAAGTAAGTGAGTTTACCTCCTGACAGACCCCACTCCTGGTGATTTGCGACCCTTAGTGGGGCCCAGACCCTAGGCTGTGGGGACCACTGTACCAAGATACTATAAATCCGAATCTAGGTGGACAACGTTTTAGCATATCTTATTATTATTTCATTATTGTTCTTCTATGCTGGTCTACCATGTTCAGCTATACAGAAGAGAAAGCAAACTTTTTTTTAAATTATCTGACCTGTGACACCCGTGTGGATGCGGCTGAACATCGGACTGTTGTTACACGTGTGTTTTTCTGTGTGTGTGTTTTTGCTGGACTTTGCTCTGCCTGCTCAGCTGTGCGTAGCAGAGGGAAGACAATCTTGCAAAAGAGGCACAGCGTGTTCCTCTCACACAAACGTCCAGCCTCTGATACTCCTAAGTAGGATTTAGCACCGAACTCACCAACCCAAATAACCCGTGCAACATTTTGCACATTTAAATGCTTCCCTCCCTCCCGTGACACAAGCAAATCATTTCCCTTCTTCCTTTCAGGACTTTAAAGAGCAGATAGTTCACCATGTAGCGACCATCCTCCTCATCAGCTTCTCCTGGTGTGTGAACTACATTCGTGCTGGAACCCTCATCATGCTGGTCCACGACTCCTCCGATTACTTTCTGGAGGTAAATGTGTGCAGTTTATTTCAATGTCAGTAATCTATTTTTTTTTTTTCAGTGCACAATCACTACTATACAATGACCTGCAGAGACACGCAGGAATTTTATATACATAATAAAAATGGTTTCTGAGCAAACTGACGGCACATAGAGGTTGTTTTCATAATTTTCCAAGAGCGAGGAGCTTTGCAATCGAGTATGGAAAACAAAATTTCCAGAATTTGTCACCTCTTGAGTTTTTGTTTAACTCAAACAAGTGTTTTGGTTTTTCGAGGGAGCCCGAAGAGAAGCTCACGCTTATTTAAAAATCAAAAAGGGACTCCTTCACTGCTTTTCTTTGACCCCAAAACCCTCTGAAGCTTTTAAGCTAAAACTGTGATTATTAACTTCACTTTTACATGTCAAACTAAACTCCTCTTTTTTTTTTAACAACAAAATAAAAAATATCACAGATTCTGCTCTAAAGAATCAGTACATAATGCTAAAATGTGCAGTCTAGATTTGAGAAGTTTCAAGATTTATTTATTTGTTTAACAGATGTGAAAAAAGCAGTAAAATAGTCCTGTATAACATCAGGTTAGACGTCAACCAGAGCATGGTTTTGTGAACATACAGATAATAAAACCTGAATTTAGGAAATGTTAACGCCCGTCCATGCCCAGAACTTTATTAAAACGGACAGAAAAGTTTGGAACTATTAGTCCGGAAAAGAATTAAAGTTTAAATTGAAAACTTGTAGGAATCCTGGTAATTGACAGGAACTGCATCGCTATATATTTTCACACCATGTCAGGTAATTTCATTTCCCTCAACCACCTCAATAAGACTACTTATGTGCCACTGCCTCAGAGATTTAGCTGAAGGGAGCAAACTGATCACACACTGCCGCCTTGTGTTGGAAATGTGCATTTTTCAAGCTGCATTATTTTGCTGGCAGGGAAACGAGCGATAATCATCCAGTTTAGAGCGGTGTCCGTTTGTTTGTCCATTTGGGCTTTGAGTCGTCTTTTTACTGAAAAGTGCTTTATAAATAAACTCGCCTTGTTTGTTTGTGAATCGTTCTGTTTTCCTTTGACAGTCGGCTAAGATGTTCAACTATGCTGGGTGGCGAAACGCCTGCAACTACATCTTCATCGTCTTTGCTGCTGTCTTCATCGTCACCCGCCTCATTTTCTTCCCCTTCTGGTACACACAAACACTTCTTTTGATCCCTTCCTAATATTATTACAGTGAAAGCTCAAATGGCCAGTATAAAAAATGTCCGCAGACTGAAGATGCTTCACAGGGCACACCTCCTAGTCGACTGAAGACAACAGGATCACCAAATAGAAATATACAGGATTTAATAGACACAAGTAAATGATGGTGCAAACTAAGGAGCTGGATGTTATCTTCTCCTGTGCCACGTTCCCTCCTCCCTCATCCTCTCTGTGTGTTTCAGGATCATTTACTGTACGTGGATTTACCCAGTGACCGTCTACCCGCCTTTCTTCGGCTACTACTTTTTCAACGGGCTGCTTATGGTTCTGCAATGTCTCCACATCTTCTGGGCTGTTCTCATCATCCGCATAGCGCTCCGCTTCCTCACCAACAACGTAAGCACACATCAAATATAGATGCCCTTTTCATTCAGCGAAGACTCTTTGCCGAGTCACCGCACTTCCTGTCTAGAATATTTTGTGGAAATGGAAGTAAAGGGGAATAGAGAGCAAAGAGGAGGATGTCAGTGGGTTATGGCGTAGTTGTTCCTGATCTGGAGTAGGGCTGGACGATATTGGGGAGAAAAAAAGCATATCGATAAAATACAAATTATATTGATCGATATTCGATGCTTATCAACAAATTGAAACGTGTAGCCCTGGCTATTTTATGCTGTTGCTTAGCGACCTATTTTTAGATACAGAACACTGAATTCAAACTCAACCTTTTATTCAACCAACTGTTTACCAAAATTGCAAGATTTTTAAAAGAGAAAAAAGAAAAAAGAGCGCTTGCTCTCTGAACTCTTTGAAGGGGGCGGGGCTTAGGGACGGAGCATTCCTGGGTCTGCGTGTGTGATTGGTTGAGAGGATGGAATGACTGTAATATTATCCTACATGGCTAGAATGCAAAAGGAAGAAAAACTTTATTCTATTGAATTTTTTATTGATCCTTTTTTTTCTATCATCGATATAAGTCTATCGATTGATATATATTGTTATTAAATTAAAGTGAACACCTCCTGTGTAAGTGAACAGTTTCTGCAGGGTCAGTCAGAAGTTTACATACTCCAATGGATATGAATGTCATTAGTTTTAAGCTTTTTATGGTGCATTTCACTCACTCTTTTTCAGTGTGGACAGAAAGTACAACACACAACTTTAGTGTGTCTTAAAAACAAGGAGTTGAGTTTACTGTGTATTTCCTCTAATCCACATAGGTACATAATTATACATACAGGCTCAAATATGTACAGTCACCACCCCCCAGCCCAAATATTTAGATGAATTTCCATTAGCAACAGCAAACAGGCTTAAATCGGAGGCAACCAGACTTTCATTTAGTTCTTTCTGAAAACGTTTCGCCACCTGTCCAGGAGTCTTTGTCAGTTCTGGTGGCTCACATTTGAGCAACCTGTAGTTGGTGCTCTGCTGTTTTTAAAGGACGTGGAGACCCATCCTACTAAAGGTGCATTCTAAGTCAGAAGCAAATCAATGAGCCACCCGTCACTGTCCTGGGTCGTTAGAAGCTGTTGCTTGGTGTGAGTGGAGTACTTGGTCACCTGAATCATGACGACACTGCTGGTGTAATCTCTTTGGACTGTGTAGGTGGACTAAGCTGTAAACATGGGGAGTTGGAAACACAATCCTCCTCCTCTGTTTAGTGACGGCTTTTCTCTTTTGACCAAAATGGCTTCTTTCACCCCTCTTTCAAACCGCCTGTTCTCCCTGTCCACAATCTGGACATCACTGTCGTCAAAAGAGTGTCCTTTGTTCTTGAAGTGCAAGTGGACTGCTCAATCTGATTCAGCAGTCTCATCATTAACAAGGTCCTGGCATCTTCCTGGCTGCATATTTTACCACGCGTCTTCCCAGAAATGGTCGGGTTCATTTTAGATCAGCTGGTTTCCAGGCACGTCCACGGCTTTTGAAGTAGACTGCAGAACTACTTAAGAAGGTTTGAGGTCAGTGCCGTCCCGAAAGCTGCTTATCCCCTCTAAAACCAATTTGCATGTGGGTTTGGAATCATCCCGTCGTTTCCAGGTTGTGGCTCTTATTTTCAGTTAATGGTGAACAATATTGGAGATATTCCTCGTTTTTTTTTTTATTAGTCCAACCACTTTGTACAAAGTACCAGCATCACTAGCAGCAAAACTGACCCTCATTAAGAGGCTATCATCACCATGCCAGACGTTTGCTGCAGTGTCCTTAGGTCTAAAAGCCCTGTCACCGTAACTCCTCCAAACGTACTTACTGTCATGGTGGTCAAATAACTCAAACCTTCTCCTGTCTGAACATAAACTTTTCCCCAGAAGTCGTTTGTTCGTCCGCGTGGGAACCTGCTCCGTCCAGGATGATGTAAAACTCTGAGGGCCACGCTTTGGTTCTGATGGTTGAATCTTGGAAAACAATGGATGCATCAGATGGGTGTTAATACCAATCCAATCAATCCACTTTATTTATGTAACACATTTGACAACAGAGAAAGTTTCCAATGTGCTGTACATAACAAAAAAATAAACTAAAAAGGACACAGAAGACTACACAACTATGCGGTGTTAAGAGCCAAAGAATAAAAGTGTGTCTTAAGACGAGACTTAAAACACTCCACTGTGGAGGCTGTTCGTATATGGAGGGGCAAAGCATTTCAAAGTCTGGGGCCAACTACAGAAAAGGCTCTGTCCCTCTGGTTTTTAGCCTCGTCTTAGGCACTATTAGCTGAAGATGGCCCTCAGACCTCAGAGCACGTGCCGGAGAGTAAATCTGGAGGAGGTCGGTGATGTATTGAGGAGCCATCCCATTCAAGGCTCTAAACACAAATAATAAAATCTTAAAATCAATTCTAAAACGAACAGGGAGCCAGTGCAGAGACGCAAGAATTGGTGTAATGTGTTGATGCCATACCAAATACATGTTAAACTGGGTTTGCAAGCCTTCTAGAAAACCCTGACTGCATGGTTATTCAGGGTTTTTGGTACGCACAAACTCTGGGTCAGTGGCAGGAAAACAGCTCATTTAAATGAGATTTGCAGTGTCTGATAAGAAGAGAGTTCAAACATCCGGCCAGGATGATGCTAGAACCTTGCTCACTGCCATAAAAAGTTGCCGTGTTTGCATATATGTGAGCCTGTATTTATAACTTTGAGCCCGCGTGGGTTACAGAAAACAGGACGTTCAAACTTGTGCTTCTATCGTTTTTTGTTTTTTTATATTTCATTAAAGATGTGTTTAATTATCATCACACCCTGAGAGAAAACAAAAGTTCAAATGTCATTTAAAGCCCAAAACTGATCACGTTCATTGCGGTGAATGAGTGTATGTAAACCTTTGACCTGTGCTGTACGTACTAGTGAAACGTGCCACATGTGGCGCCTCCTGCTTTAACGAAGCTCTTGTATGGATGGAGCTTGCAGTGGGGGTCTGCATGCCCACCTAGGGTGGGGTTGTGGCTCCTCTGTTGTGCCTTGCACTTCTGCTCGGATGCCTGCAACCAGAATGCTGTTTTTAATGCACTTCTAAGACGGAGGGAGTCAGATTAAAATCACAAGATAGAGCCAGCATAGAGGAAGAAGCTGAAAACAGAGTGCCGTCGTCACTTCTCTCTTATTTGCAAGGCGGCCTGACTAAGTGAAAGACCGAAATGACGAGGCAGTGCGCCCGCTACTGTTAGAGGTGCAGCCACTCTTGGACAAGGCCGGGTGAATCAGCGCATCAGGAGTACCAGAGAGGTTCTGGTACCCTGCAAAGTTAGGCTTGTTATTTATTTGTAAGGTTTCATATTACACGTTGTATAGCTCTGTGCGCAGGTCTCACTTCTTTGCTTCTAAGGAGCCTGACTTTCTCGTAATCTTTGTAGTTCGTCTTGATCAAAAGTTCTTCAGGCATTCTGAAAATTAAAGGTTTCATGGTTTTTTGTTTGTTTCTTTGCTTTAATTATCCAGTTCTAGTGAATCATTGTGAAATTTGTACCTAAGATATGTGGAAAGTGGACAAGTGGAGGGAAATAGAAGAAATGTAAGGTCATCCACAGCTGATGATCAGTATCTGAAAATCATTTCTGTGAGAAACAGGAAAGGGATCCTGCAAAGACGTGAGAGATGCATCATCCCTCAGCTTTTCATTTATTGTATGACAAGTTTTAGATAAAAGTGCTTTGGGAATCAGCTTGTTAGTGCTGCGATACTTTAGAATACTGTTCAAACTGTGGTGTCTTAGAAAGCAGCACGACTAATACAAGACTGACTGCTTGGAAGGACAACACAGAAAAAAGAGCGGTTACTCAAGACTTTTGCATTTTACCCAAACAGTCCTAAAAGTTTCAACACTTGTAGACATGTGTGAGACTCATATGTTCTTGCCCCAGCACTCAATGCAGTTCACAGTATTCATACAGCCTCAATTTCACAACAAATGTCGTCTCAGGGCATTTTACAATGCAGACAGATCCAGTTTATATCCAAGTATGTCGAGAAACGCGATAAAAATCTGTCCAGTCCAATACAAAGAACCTGTAGCCAGAGGTGGGAAGAGTAGCCAGAAATTTTTGTCAAGGAAGAGT
The DNA here is from genome assembly GCA_037039145.1 of Fundulus diaphanus. Classification (NCBI taxonomy): domain Eukaryota; kingdom Metazoa; phylum Chordata; class Actinopteri; order Cyprinodontiformes; family Fundulidae; genus Fundulus; species Fundulus diaphanus. Next base: position 35,727,695 of record CM073130.1, read on the forward strand.
ACTTCAACATGTTTTTACTCAAGTCAAAGTAAAAAGTACCCAACCAAGAAATTACTCAAGTAAGAGTAAAAAAAGGATTTGGTAAGAAGGTTACTCAAGTACTCAGTAACTATTTATAACCACTGATTTAATATTTTAAAATGATGTAATTGGTCAGGCAAAAATATTACATTTTGTACAAATTCTGGTATTTTAACGACTAAAAACAATTACAAACAATTACAAAGTAACTAATTCAGGCAGAAAGAAACACTTTTCTAAACAATGTTTTTCAGCATAAAAGTTATGAAACCAAGCAGTTAATGTATATACAGTAAGCTAGGGCAGTGCAAAGTACTTCCAATAACAATATCTACTGTTTAATGTGGTTACTTGACCTGGAAATGACTCGATGAGCTCAGCAGATAGAAAATAACATTAAAAACAACAAAACTTGTGTACAAACAAGAAGTCTCACTTTAATATAAACTGTAGACGTTCATAAAGTTACTCACAGTGGCTAGAGTAGCGATACTTCTTCATAATATGTACTCAAGTATAAGTAGGAAGTACAGTGCAGGAAAATTCAAGTAAATGTAACTGAGTTAAAGTAACTAGTTACTACCCACGTCTTCCTGTAGCATATTTAGGATCATTAAAGATCATTTAATGCATTCTCCTAAATGCCACACAATGTTCACAGTGATCTACTGTTTGAAACGGACCAGGAAGCCTGCAATGAGCCCAGTGACTGCCAGCAAAACTGTGAAATCGAGATAATAAAGGCTGATCAAGCTGCCCAGGAAGAAAAAAGAAACACAAATAAACATGTAACAATTTACATACTCGCTTCTTTAAACACAGATCCACGTTGAAGCTGCTGTCGTTTCTCCCTGACTAAGCAGCAGCCTCGGCGGTGCAACTCCTAGACTGATAACACCGTCCAGGAAAGTCTCTTCATTTATTTATTTTGTTCATTTCCCCAGGAAAAAGTGGACGATGAACGGAGCGACAAAGACGAAACAGACGAATCGGAGGAGGAGGAAGAGGAGGGTAAAAAGCACGCAAAGAAAAACGGGCCCTTGCAGAACGGCCACACGGTCCACAACAACAACCACAGCAAGACCGAGTGACAGCGGACACGTGTGAGGAGGGAAGGAAGCGAGGGGGACTCGTGTGGAAAAAAGGACGACAAAGAAGATAAGATGCGGACGAGGATGGGGAAGCATTCCCTAAACCGGGGAGATTCAACACTGTTACTTTAACGCAGACACACACCTTCAGTCAGACTTTTAGAGAACACGGATATCGAGATCAACACTACACCAAGTGGCACTGCTTCTGCTTTGTCATCAGAGGAGGAAAAAAAAACAACCCACGTATCACCGTATTCGTTAGATGTTTGTCCAGCCAACCTTTTCAGTGAGACGGGAGAGAACATGAAGTGGGTCCAGGTGTGGAGGAGAAACAGGGAGGGCGATGCTGCTGCTTCAACTTTAGCTTTCATGTTTTTAACCGTGTGCCTTAGAGCCAGCTGGTAGCTGCCACAAAGCCATTTTCATGGCGTTCTGCTTTAAAAACTGTGCTGCTTTATTAACATTTGGATGGTTGGATTTTTTTTTTTTTTTTTTTTTCGTTTTGTTTTGTCATCACAAAGAGCTCAAAACAGAGTGAAAACTACTTTTAATGACTGTGGGACACTAGGGCCTTTTCTTTGTCTATGCAACAGTGACGTCTCTGGCACGATAAGTTAGGTGGGGCACAAAAACTCAACACCTGTTAGCAGCAACTGATTTTTCTGTGACAGATAAATTAGCATAACCCAGCGCACTAGAAATGCCATTTTATATAAGCTAAATGTAATTTAATTTTTATACATAGAATTACAGATAAAGGCTCACTAATGTTCATTTATTGAACAGAAAAGATTCACATCAATCCTTCAATGAGCCAGCAAGGCCAACCATCACTGGATGGTCGCACACTTTTTAGCAGAACGTAAACGTAACGTGTGCATTTCTAGTGTTTTGATTGGTCGATCCGTGCTTGGTGCCGTAGTATTTGTGCCCCACGGCTGTCAACTGAGAACATGTTGGGCGTGCACACTGCGATTTTCAGATGTTCATTATTTAAACGAACGTTGGTGGGCCGGCCCCAATATCAAGGCGCCTCAAGAGGATTTAGCCTATTGAGCTTGTCAGTATTCTGGCAGACTTAGATATATAGACACAAATGTTTATAACAGAATTTTATCGGTAAGGGAATCTGTCTTGTTTACAATATTACTCATGTCCCACTGATTATTGCGAACTTAGCGCTCCACAGCGATCAGAGCCGCCGCCGCCGCTAAGCAACGATATTTCTGTTAGCTATTACGACGTCTCTGCACAAACGTATGAAGGAATATTTTGCAGTCAGTGCAGCCTTGTGCCATCTATGAAGTATTTGGGTTTCTGTTTTGAAACGGATCGCCTCCTTTCTGTTCGGCCTTTGTCCAACGGGGCTCAGTTTGTACAGTTGAGCTAAAGGCGCGGTTTACTTCCTGAGAAGAATCCGAGCAACAGACAGAAAAGGAGCTCTCAGTCCAGCCAGCGGTTAAAAAAAACCCAGCCGAGTGTGTTTCAGACTCAGACGCCTCACTGATGATGCCACCCGCTGAAAACTGATGACTCAGCATACCCTTGCTGGGGGGGGGTCTCTGAGTTTTGCAGAGTAAACTTTAAATAAGCCAGACTCCTTCAGTTCACTGCCTAATGCCTGAGGTTACGTTTATTAGCCTGCAGGAGAAACTCAAAGTGTTGATCCGAGTTAACGAGTATTCAGTATGACTGGGGGGGGGGGGGGGTTACATTTATGTTTTTAATATTTTTTAGAATTTTTTGTTTTTGTTTTTGAGTTTTAAAAAGTGTCTCATCCGTGTTGCCATGCTTTCATGTACGTCAAGTGCCTTATTTGTAAGGAACGAGGAGTTCTCCTGCCTTCATGTTCTCTCCTTCTTTTCTAAGGCCCAAACACGTTTCATCCATCACGCCCGGCTTCAAACACGACTCTCCTTTCAAACCAACTCTCATTCCTCTTAACCAGTAACCCCGACCGACCAGCAAACATGATGCAGAAGAAACATCCGAGGCCTGATTACAGTGTTATATTTGTTATTTTGTACTTTTCATTTGTTTAATAATGCCTAAATATTGTTGTTAATGATAAAGGAAAAAAAAAGATGAATCACAAAGAAAACACTTTGGAGTTGTCTGTGTCTAAACTGTGTCTTTAAGGACTCTACACACTGACACAAAAAAATAAAGATTTTGTTAATTTTATACCTAGATTGCTTATTCTTGACAATCTAGTGTTTCGAAGTTGTGTCGAGTCAGACAGCGGTGGCCATATTTACTGGCACCCCTGGTAAAAATGAGTAATGATGGTTTTTGCTGGCACATCACAGAGCATCATATATATTAAGTCATTTAGGCTAATCTTCACAAATTTGAAACCTAAAAGCTGGATCACGGCTGTTGTTGATCAACCTTTTTTTAATTTGAGGCAGTTTGCCAAAATAAAGCGTCTTCTATTGAGGCAGCTCTTTGAAACTAATCTATGCATTTCTTACATCTAGGCTGAGTAACTGTAAGGCGCTCTACTTTGGAGGTAGTGACGCATCCATTAGATGTCTTCGGGTTGTGCAAAACTTTTAGCAGAGACAGGAGTCTTGAGCACATTAACCCCATTTTAACATTACTTCACTGGCTACCTGTACGTTTCAGGACCCTTTTTGAAGTTTTTTTATTTGCTTTTAAATCTCTTAATGGCCTTTAAGTGCTGATTTTTAGTTATTTTTTTTCAGCTCACTCTGCAGATTTTTTTTCTTGGGGTGAGAAATGCGATGAGTTAAAAATGAAAGAAGGTTTATTCTGTATCTACTGAAGGTTTTTGCTGTGATGATCTGGTCATATGCTTCAGACTATAAACAAGGTTCCCAGAGCCACAACATCACAGATCTTCCTGCTTTACAGTGGACTTCAGGTGCTTTTCTACACAGTATTTGTATCCCACCAGACCCACTTGGAGTGCTTGTTGCAGAAAACTTCAACTTCGGCCTAGTCGCAAGTCGCAGTAGGGTTTAGCAAACTGCATGTTTGTTTTACATTTGCGATGGTAGGAGTGACATCTCAAGTGTGACATCTAGGTAGTGACTAGTGGTTAAGCCTCGGTGACCCCAGAATGCCGCTCTGCCTCAATCCTCAGTGAGCTTCTCGTTTCCTCGCTACCGTCCTGCTCTCTGTGCTGGCGGCAAGATAATATGGGTCCTCGTTCAGCCTAGGGGCCAGTAGCCGATAGAAATGGGTTCTTGTGCAGTGTTTCTACCCAAGGGGAAAGAAGAGGTCAGGGATTATTAATTAAATATTCCTTTCTTTAAATAAAATAAAGAAGGCATTTATTGCTTCAGTTATATTTACATTACAAGGAAGAGACCAATCATTGTGTCCCCAGTTATTTAGTCAAAAACAATTATTTCTTGACGTGATTGTTTTCCCATCATTGAATAAATAATACACTAAAAATTAAAGGTTTTCTTAAATTAAATTATGCTCCTGCAATAAGAGACATTTTAAGCCATTTAACATCCTTATAGAGGTGCCAAACCACATGGCCACTTCTATATGTCGCAGAATCCTTTAAACTAATTGTTCAATTTCTCCAAAACCTTTTTCATATTGAAGAAAAGCAAAATGCTCTTTTTTAAGGAAGAATTTGATATTGTATTGTTTTATTCATGTATTTAGATGTAATCAATCAATTTTCAGGAGTAGCATATTTTTCACAGCCCATAAAAAGACCCACATAAAGCTGACTAACTATCCAGTGCAGATGTGATCCTAAAGAAATCCGAAATGGACAAGATATTTCAATTCAAAACCATAAATTGTATTAATTTGGTATTTATAATCTTTAACTGGTTAGATACATGTATCAGCTTTTTGTTTTCATCAGGAACAGACCATGCCAAAAGCTTGGGGGAGGGGTTAAATCATCAGAGCTGCTTTACAGCCCTAATGCCCCCCATGGGACAATCAGTTTGGCTGTGTGTGTCTGCTAAACAAAAGGTTTGAAACTCTGCATCTTTTACTGCTGCACGTCTTTCGTGCTCCAGTCGTGGATCATGCACCCGCTAAACGCCTTCAGGGTAGAAGGTTTTTGCATTTTTTCTAAACAATGCAAGGTCTAACCTTGCTGTGAAATCAAAGGGATTTTCACTCATTTAAAGTGTTTATTACTATATGGATAGTGCAAACATCCTGGATCCTATAGAGATATCAAACATGAATGACAGAAATACCAGAATTTTATGTGAGAGTTTGATGGGGGGAAAACCTTTTCCCTGTATGCTACAGTAAAAAGGTTCAATGTCACCTATTTTATTCAAAATGAAATATTAACTTGTTTGATGTTGTTGATTAAGTACAGTGAGATAAAAAAAGTGGTTTTATGCCACAAAGGTGTTAAAAGGGAATAAATGGCACTACATTAAAAAATACAAATAAAATCAAATTTTGTTGCTTACCTATTTGATACCTTAATCCAGGTGTTCCCAAAGTGGGGGTCAGGACCCCCCATGGGGTCATGAGATGATCCGAATAAAATCTGACTTTACAATATCAGAGATATACTTGAATAAATGTAGCAAGTTTATGGAAAAAGATTTCTTTTTTTGCACATTTGAGTTTTCGACATCGGAACATATCCAAGATTTTTCTGGCAGATATATGTAACGAATCTCAAAATTGCAGTTTTTAAATCACAAGAATAAAGTCATAAAATCAGATGTACAAAAACAAAGAACATTATGAGAATAAAGCTAAAACTGTGGATCGATAGCCATCTTTCCATCTGATTCTCTTTGCCATTCAACCTTTTCTAATGCGATATTTCTAAATTTCTTTTGTGGAAACACGACTAGCAGCCACCAAGTGCTGCTAATTTAAGGTTGCTGTCTCCAGCCGGGACAGGCATCGGCAATGCCCGCAGCATAATGGAGGGTTTTTAAGGGCAAACAAACCTGTGTCTACCATTTTCCACTAAATACAAAACAGAAAACACTAGAAAGTGTAAAATAGTGAGTTGAAGTCTCTGTACTTTCCCATCAAGCTCAAAAAAGTTGCTAAAACTTGAATGTGACATCCTAAACTCTATGGGCCTCAGTCACCCTGCAGCATTTTTTTAGTTTTTTACAAACAGAGGATTATTGTTTTGTCTCTCCACTTCCTTTTGTTTAAATTTCAAAAATGTTATGTATATCGTTCTTATTGTATACGGTACTTTCAGTTAAATCATTTGTTGATGAACATTTTCACAGGATGTGGTTCAGAGATCTGACCAGGATCTCACTTTTATTGAGTTCTCTGGACAAATTCTGCTTCGAAGAAACCTTTCGGCTGACCCAGAACTTTCCTCTTGGTTTTTATCTTCTTTCTGGCCTGGTAATAAAGCGCAATCCAGAGACGGCAAGCGGCGAATATTAGAATAGAGATGTGTTGATTCTGCTCCTGTATCATTTTTGCATTTCGGTATCTATTCCTGCTTCATTACACAAATATGTATTTCTTTGTGTGCTACTTCCTTCTTCCTTCAACTGTAAATTTTCAACCTGCAGCGCACCTGTATGAAAACAAAAGGTACTGATTGCAAGAAAAATACAGATCACAATCAGTTGTTTACCCTGTCCTGTTTTAAAAGCAACACCCTCAAATAAAATGGATTTTCACATGGCATGTTTGCATAACTACCCCATAATCAGAGTTCAGACTTTGTGTTGGTCTGCCTCATAAAATCCCAATGGATTAACTGCCAAATTCAGGGAGAGGGTCTTATTTGCAAGACACCAGAAATTGTATAGATTCTTCCCCCTACCGTAAAAAAAATAATGGATCACATTCATTTATTACAACAACTCAACTGCAAAATGCTAAATACATTTTTCTGCGTAGCTTTTTTGGTCTCATGTAAAATCTGCTGATAAATTGGAAAGCTTTCTGGGTCTTGAATCGTATCGTAGAAAACACAGTAGGTAAGCTACTCGCCGTGAATGTTCAGGTTTTTACAAGTCAAGCCACCAAAGTCCCTGTTCCGTGCAGAACTGACGGCAGACCGGCATGTCCCACAGCTAGCGGGGAAGAAAATATGGGTTTCCCAAAAAATCTACGTCACTGGCAGCTTACTAACTGGCCTCCAATGAAAAGCGGGAGAGACAATTACGTCATTGGTATCTGTTTGACCGGTGTCCAATAGGAATAGCAGAACGAAATGCAGTTTGAGTTTTTTTTTTTTTTTGCTCGGAAACGCCATCTTACACAGAAAGGGGGGGTTTAAACGGGCTGCAAGCAGGAAAACGGGGGCAGTGACAGGGATTAATTATTTGGCTGTGATCGCGTTGGACATTTTCCCGTAGCTCTGAAGTAGCATCAGTTATGGCTGTGCTTTTTTTTTTAAAGGAGTAGCGAGAACGCGCCTGGAAAGCCTGCACTGGTCGGCCTGAAAGCTAGCTCCACCAGGGGGAGAGGAGGGCGGAGAGTTTGGGGATTTGTTTTCCGCTGTGAAAGAAGTTATTTGTTTATGTTGTTCAACGCAGATATGTCCTCTTCAAACCCAGGTAAGGAGGAGTCAGTCAAGTTGACAGCTTACCTACATTACTATGCAGCTGCTAATACATTTCGAGTTGTTTCTCGTCCGTGTTTCTTATGTAAACACTTATCTAAAGATAGCGTGACAGCGAATGCTAAGTTAGCTTAGCATCGAAGCTAATGCTAACGGGAGCCGAGCTGGTTGTTGCACAAGAAGTTGGCAGCTTACTGGCTTTTAGTGCCTTTTTTGTAATTGCTCGTTGTGTTGTTGAAATGGCTTCAAGGTGGCCACATTCACACGGCTGATAAATTAGAGACGGGAAAATTTAAAAATGAAAACAATTTGGCTAACTGTCAAACTGTTCTCGGTTAACTCGCTCCAGATGTTATGTGTTTGTAATGTTTGTAGCTGTGAAGCTAGCCTAGCCATGTGTCGCGGTACCCCAGCACCAAGCGGAGGGTTTCCTTCATTTTGAGGCGCATTTCACGCACAATACATATGCGGCTCAGAGTCTATTCAGCGTAGAGTCCAGTTCGCGGTTTGGTTTCATTTTCGCCGCTTTAAGCACAAAAGGAAATCACCTGTCATCTGCGCTACATTGAGTCTGTCTGCTGCTGTGTTATTAATAGACTTAACAGACCCTGGTCTGGGGATGGGAGCGAGTGGGAGCCAGAACGGCGGGGCTGGTGCACCCAAAGGGACCAACAAAAGACGGGCGGTGTAAGTCTTTAATTTATGTTTTTTTTTTACCTGTAATCTTCTGTTTATTATCCAACTGCTCTGTTTCTGATGAAATCAATTCAAAAAAGCTCCCCATCCTGTGCTTTACATTACAGACCAGACTTTGATGAAGATGAAGGAAACAAGCTGATGAGGTGATTTTTCTCTCAATGTTTTATTTTGTTGTTGTTGTTGTTGTTTTTTAGCGGTTTTCACACATGAACTGTGGACCAGAATCAGGCCTGATCTGGTTGAGCTCCACTTGGACACAATCTGTAGGGCTGGACAATAAAAGGAAAAAGGGGAAAAAAAGAAGCATATTGATAAAATGGAAATCTCATTGATCGATATTGATAATTATCAACAAATTAAAAACGTATATTTTAAGTGCAGCCCTCACCATTTAATGCTGATGCTTAGTGACCTATTTTTAGATGCACAACACACAAACGCTGAATTCAAACTCAACCTTTTATTCAACCAACTTTTTACCAAAACTGCAAGTTTAAAAAAAAAAAAAAAAGAACATGTGCTCTCTGAACTCCTTGAAGGCGGAGGAGCATTTCTGGGTTTGTTTGTGATTGGCTGGGAGGATGTAATGACTGTAATATATGCAACGTGGCTAGAATGCAAAAGGAAGGAAAGCTTTTTATTGACCCTTTTTTCTATCATCGATATACATCTATCGATCGATATATATTGTTATTGAATTATGGTCCAGCCCTACAATCGAGTCAACTGGAGACTATCGGATGCATTCTCTATAGCAAAGGCTGGACATGGGTTAGAAAGTCTCCTGTTTGCAAGCAGTCTAGGAAAGCAGCTGAGGCTGTGATCCATCCCTAAATATTAGAGTAAATGGTTGGTTTGGAAACTACAGTAAAGCACCAAAAACCTGCGGCTACCTTCATGCACCGGCTAGAGTTTTTTGACAGATATTCAGCTGCTGGTTTTTGTAATACTCTGACTTGAGCTGATTCTGATTTCTCTTTGAAACCTAAAGAAATTTAATCAAAAGCCTTCTGAATATATCTTTTATTTCCTAATGAGCGGTCATTATAGGGGTTTTCGGATCACATCACAAGACAAAATGATGGCTAGTATAAAGGTCACAGCTTGTATTATAAATTAGCATGGTTACCATTAGTAGCTGTAAACAGCTTTGTGTGTATATTCCCTTCAGGATGTAAACCCATAGACGGGGTCCTGGTGAATTTCGGTCTTCAAAATCTTGTACACCTTCTTTTATATCTATAAGTTGCAATTTTATCCCTTCCTCCTACAATGTTGTGCCTGTGAATAAACCATTTTGCCCCCATGTATTTAAACTGTGACAAATCCGTTTATGTTTGGTCGTTGGTGTTTTCATGAATTCTAGAGATGAGCAAAATGCTCAGATGTCACTTGTAGTTTTATTTAGTTTTCTACTATCTGAAAACACTCCTTTATTGCCTGTTGGGTTGGATCCCTGTGTGGGCCTTTGGATCTTAGAAAATAGGATAGAATATGGCGCCTGATGAAACCAAAACAACTCTGAGCAACCTCCTGCTGGTCGATGTGACTTACTGAAGTATTTTATTAAAAGATGAATTAATTCATACTACATAGTTAAATACCTATGCGCAAACATCTTTCTGACTGGTAGTAAACAGAAGTAGGTTAGGATCAACTTAAGTTATGAATGACCAAATTTATCAGGAGCTTTTCCCTGCCAGGCAGCAAATGTAAATTAACCTCCGATGGCGCCTTTATGTCTCATTCAGTGGAGGGTTTTTCATAATATGAGCAGCACATCAGGATCCAATCTGTTCCCTTTTTTAGGGGCAGAGTATTTTATTTATTTTTTTACAAAATTTTTGTGGCAGAAAATAAGAGTTTTGCATTTTTAAGATTAAAATGGAAGCTACAGATACTGCTGCCAATTTCTTCATGGGTCTTGGGTGAGGCCTTTAAGTGATTGCTCACTGTTGACATTCTTGCAGAAAGTAGGCCTGGAAAATGTCAAGGGCACAGAGCATGTGTGAAACAGAGTTGGCTCGGTGAGGTAAAATGCTCATGTTTGAATAATCTGAGCTGCTGCGATAACGCCGTTCTCTTTGCTCTCTGTCAGATTTGATGATGAAACAGGAGGCCCCAACAATGAAAAAGAGCGCTTTGCCAGGTACGGGTTTAGTCGGGAGAACAGAATGTCATTGGAGGCTGTTTGTGGGATTTAATAAAATCACCCTTTACCCCTATTCTCTTTCCTACTGTAAGTTTTTTTTTTTCCTTGTTTCTGTTTTGTGTTACCCTTTTTTGTTCGGTAGTGACTTTTGGGGCCGGTGTTTTAGTAGGCTGGTTTTATTTCCAGGTTTCTGGAAGAAGATCAGAGTTTTGCAGATAAGGAAAAACTAGCCAGGTATGGCATGTAGCACCGGGGACGGTTCCCTCTCCCGCTTGTATCCATATTGATATGGAATGCAATGATCAGATGCTATCCTGTCCTGCGGGGATCCCAGCACATTGTCATTTTGACAGCACAAAATTAGCAGTACCTTTTTGTTTTTTTGTCCCTCAGCGTTTGTTTTGGTGCTTGTCAGAAAGGCAGCTGGTCGTCTCTCGCAGCCTGCCGTCGTGTTATGTGTCACTAACCACACTTGTGTTTGTGAGTCTGAGTCGTCTTTCTTTCTGCTAATCCCTTCGGCTTGAGCAACTGTTCTCTGTCCCTTTTGTCTCCCTCCCTCTCAGGACAACTGAAGGGTCTTTCCCTTTCTGCACTTGCTCTCTTTTGTCACACAATCTGGCCTCAAAAGGCCAGTTATTCTTGCTTTCTCACTTGCAAAACTTTCACCGCAAACATTTTTCTTTTTATGCGTCCATGACTTCTCTCTTACATTACTTTTTTTTTTTTTCATTCCCAGCTCCACTGCCTAGTTTTCACGGTTTACGTTGCACCGCCAAACACACGCTCCGTGTTGCCCACCCTCCCATCTGTTTTCCCCATTTCAATCGCTGCTTTTCTCTCCATTCCTACCGACCCATTTCCTCACTCCAGGGAGAACCACAGCGAGATCGAGAGGCGGCGGCGGAACAAGATGTCTGCCTACATCGGAGAACTGTCGGACATGGTGCCCTCGTGCAGCGCGCTGGCACGGAAACCAGACAAGCTAACCATCCTACGAATGGCGGTCTCCCACATGAAGTCCCTCAGAGGAAATGGCAATACTAATGCCGACGGGTCATACAAACCTTCCTTTCTCACCGATCAGGTATGAGAACAGAGGAAAAGGGGATCATCTGATGCCAAACATTGCGTGTTTAGTCTCGTTGAATTCAAGATAGCCTAATTTTGTTAAAGCTACTAACCAGTCAACAACGCTATACATATAAGTTCCTGTTTTGTTGTAAGTCATCATTTATTCAAGATGAAATCTACCCTCCGACAAACCAAATTTGTCACTTTTGTGCATGCTTTTGGTCAAATTCCTTCTTTAATGGTGTTTACTGGTATTCTGTGCGGATGTGTCAAAACATTTAAGACAAATGAAAGAAACCTGCATAGATTTCAATCAAATCTGCCCGCAATAAAACACATGGAGGCAGCCGGGCAGACTTGATCAGATCTTCGGTGATCCTTTGAAGCCCAAGTTGTTTAAAAAAAAAAAAAAAAATCAGATCTTTGCAATTTGTGTTCAAATGGAGTCACTGCCGGAAACTTCAGTCACAGACCTTTAAGTGCAGCCAAAGCCAAACTCCGGCGGAAACATCTGATGTTGAACCCTTGCAACTCAAGTGCAACTTGAAATCTTTGCGTCTGTACATATCTGTCATCCGCCATTATGTTTACCAATTCCAGCCGATCACCTTGATATTTCGTAATTTAACAGCGAATCAAACATAATTAGTGTGACTTTTCTTTCTTGAGTGGATTTTCCTTGATACATTGTTGTATTTCCATCAGTGGAAAACCATCCGTAGTTACCCTCTCTGTATGAGAAGCCCAGTGAGCCATTTAACGTGCAGGCTGTAAGTTGGGCTGCAGTTCATTGGCTGAGCTCGTTCAGAACAGAGGAAGACTCAAAGTAGTACTTTATTGAAAGCTGCTTGTCAATCTTCTCACATTGCCAGCTGTTAAATAAGTGACCCACCACAACTATGAGCAAAACTATGAACAAATCGGCAGAAAACAAAATGAGGAAAAAACGTGAAAAACCTTCAACTTGTGAGAAAATAGGGATTTTCGTTTTATTGCGAAATATGCTAGTTGAAGTTATGAAGTAACCCCTCAATGCTTTAAATTACCGTTTCAAAGGTTTTAAAATTGTAAAGTTTGTGTGGAAAAAACGGGATGTTTTGATCTTAAAATCCCCCTGAGCTGTATTTTCATGTCGAGGTGTGGAAAGCTGCGGCTCATTAGTTTACCGCCTTTGTGCGGCTGCGTGCAGGCTTGTGTTAACGCGTGTCCGCCAATAGGCTCCGTGATTAAAGACAGCAGACGGCTACTTATGCGGCTACTTCACTCTGTTTGAAAGAGAAACTTTTCTGCGACTTGTGAAGAAGATGGACCGACCTGAACGGATCTCCAGGAGCGAAGGTGCGGCTTGTGACCAGGACGCAGACGCGGGACTCATTTCATATTCTGGATCAGGAGAGCTGAAACGGCAATAAATGACGATGCGACTGCATAACTGTGGCGAATATTCGCAGTTCCTAGCTGCCGTTAACCGAAGACCATGAAGAAAGCTTTGGATTAACGTTAACGGATTGTGCAATAACCTAACTGCCTCTGTACAAAGGCAAGGCAAATTTATTTGTGTAACACATTTCAGTGCAGAGACAATGCAAAGTGCTTTATATGATTACAATACAGGGAAAAAAACAGAATAAAAGCAAGTAGGTGTATTTAGGTGCTAAGCCATTCAGTGATTTATAGACTAACAGAAGGATTTTAAAGTCTATTCTCTGAGATACAGGGAGCCAGTGTAAGGACTTTAGAACTGGGGTGATGTGCTCTACTTTCTTAGTCTTAGTGAGGACGCGGGCAGCAGCTTTATAAATACATGGATCAGTTTTTCCAGATCGTGCTGAGACATCAGTCCTTTAGTCCTGGAAATGTTCTTCAGGTGATAGAAAGCCGACCTTGTAAGTGTCTTTAGATGCTTTTGGAGGTTCAGGTCTGAGTCCAACACTAAGTGTGTTTAACAGAAGACTTAAAAATATATATATTTCTCCTGTTTGAACCACAGGGTCAGCTAAATGGTACGAGAAACGTTCTGTATAGGTGCAAACATCTCTGCATAATCAGCAGACGCGCTCATCACCGGCTCCTAAGCTCTGGTCTTTGAGATAGAAATGCACAATCTCTTCTTTTGTATGATTGATAGCTGCTAAACCTGGAAGATTGCTCCGTGAGATTATTTATTTTTTTATTGTAAGCCAAAGAGAAATGTTGTCTTAACAAGTGCCCATAAAACGCCTTTTAAAAGGTCCTTTGAAAAAAACAGAACGAGCAATTAAAAAGCAACAATACCATTGTGTTTGATGCAACTTGCAGACACAAAAACATGCAGAGATAAAAAAAAAAAAACTGTTTCACATTCACCAATTTGGTTGTTTAATTGTTTTACTTAGTCTTTTGTTTGTATGAGTGTGTGTCTTTGTGTTACCATTAAATTTAGTGTAATTTTTCGGATAGTTGAAGATGTTTGTTCAATGCACAGATCTAACTAAAACATTGTAATGCAGAGCTGTTAATTTATCTTATCTTGAACCAAATAGTGCTGTGAGTTGATCTGGACCCTCTATTGACAGGCATTGAAGGGGTGGGAGGTGTTGCTGCAAGGTATGCAAAATAATTCAAAGCTTTTAACACCCCCTGGCTTTAGGGTGATTCTGGAGACACTTTGAGGCCTGTTTTCTCCCTGATCTTTGCAGAGTGCCAACATTCAGACGGTCATATTTTATGATATTTTTTCAAATTTTATTTGACTTCCACAAGTTTGTTTTCGTTGGAAAGCTTAGAGTCCACTTTTTCTGGTTCTGTAAATAACTCAAAACAGCCCCAGGGAGACTTGTTCCTGTCACATATCCATAGAGGTTTGACATCCGGTTGTTTTACTCAGTTTTCTGTTGACTGAACCAAACTTAAAAAAAAAAAAAAAAGTTTTCAAAGTCTATTTGTCTCTCTTAGGAGAAATTTGCCTCGGACAGAGGGTTGTACTCACCCATAAGATAAATAATTTAAAACCATTAGAAGTTAACTGGAAGTTATCTAGCTTTGCATTGTTCTGGTGGTGTTCATCTCGTGCTGTGTTCATTAAAGGCGCATAGTGCAAGTTTTGAAGTTTACATTTTTTTTCCATGCGTGCCCTTACAAACGTGTAAAATGAGTTTCCCTCTATTTACCACAGTTGCCTCAATGGGCCCCATTAGTTGGTGCATGAGAGAGTGATTTGGGCTGAATCCTCTGGGCCCTGGACGTCTTCTCACCTCAGAAGACGACACGGCTCTAAACAAAAACCTGAGCAGTCACAGCGGCAGATGCTTTTCCTTTCTTCCCGTGCACGTGCACAACACTGGTGTCATTTGAACTTGTTGCCACAGGGGCAGATGTCTGCAAAAATCCTGGAAATTGCGCTATGCTCCTTTTTGTAACTTTTCCTAATACCTGAAGGGATGCTCCATGTCTTCACCCTAAGTTTAGTAAAACATACTCATAGAGTGCTGAAGGAGCTGTTAAAATACAGTCTTCCTGTCTGAGGATGGTCTGTTGAGGAGCTGCCGTCTTAATCAAAGTTTAAAATCCGGGACGCTTGTTTACGTGCTGTCCACGTTTTTGAGTTCTGTTTTTCAGCTGTATAATAAAAATAAAAAGTCACAAATAAAATGTGTTAAGACAAAAAAAAAAGTTTAAAATCTGAACTTTTGATGTTACCAAACCAGAGCAATGTCATGCTTAGTAGCTCGGTAAAAAACACAGAACAACCCGAGTCTGGGGAGAAAGTGCAGACGCTGTCGGATCCGAGCACAAACGCCGTCCCCTTGTGTTTTCCAGCTGAGGTCATTGTCTGTGACTTTCCAGGTGTTTCAATGAGTTCCCTGGGCGGATGTCATTTCCACGGTCTTAGCGGGGTTAATATGGAGTTGGTGAGCATCTCACCAGCTCACGCACTCACACACTGCACACCTGTGGCTCTCTTAAGCTGCTGAGCAGGTTGAGTATAATGGTGCCGTTGGAAAATTTTCACAACATATTGATTTGGCTGAGAGCTAACGGCGTCATTAATGGAAAGTGTGAATAATAAAACGAAACTGACACAACCCTGCGGGGGCCCAGTGCTGCCAAGTTAGGTATCAGAAAAGTTCAGTTTAAACCGCTGGAGCCTAAGAAAACAGGAAAGAATGATGCCACTTAATTTAAAAATGGGTTTGCATTCAGGGGGTTTTCAGAAGAATGTTGCTGAATATAATTAAAAGCAGAGCTAAAACCAATAAAAACCAGTCTTGCGTTATGTAGAGGGACTCTCCAGATGTTTTACTACCAGTTGCATAACGCTTAAAATGTCTGCACTTGTACTCGTTTCCTTCGCCTGCATCTGTAGGTCATAGGTCAACAGTTGTGCTCAGGGATTGTTCATCCACAGGAACTGAAGCACCTCATCTTGGAAGCAGCGGACGGCTTCCTGTTCGTCGTGTCATGCGAGACGGGCCGCGTCGTTTACGTCTCGGACTCGGTCACGCCCGTGCTCAACCAGTCGCAGTCTGAATGGCTGGGCTCCTCGCTTTATGATCAGCTCCACCCAGACGACACAGAAAAGCTCAGGGAGCAGCTCTCCACCTCGGAGAACAACAACACAGGTACAGTAAGATGTCTCACGAGAGGTCTTTTCAAGGAGATAATAGCATAAAGTAAAAACAAAATTCTGTCCCGTTTCCTTTTAAAGGGAGGATGTTGGACCTGAAGACGGGAACAGTGAAAAAGGAGAGTCAGCAGTCATCAGCTAGGATGACTATGGGAGCACGGCGATCCTTCATCTGTAGAATGAGGTTAGACTTGCAGATTACTAATAAATGAGGCGGATGCATCCTTTAAAATGGCATTTTGTGCACTTGTTGATGCTCAAATGGGTGCTGTTGTGGTGCTTTTGCAGGTGTGGCACATGCCCAGTGGAACCGATGTCCATGAACAGACTCAACTTTCTCAGGAGTAGGAACAGGTGAGCAAACCAAAAGGCAATTTGCTTTGAATTACCCATAAAGAACAGTGCAGATAAGATCCATGGTAACACAATCGATGCCTTTTTTTTTTTCTTTCACATCAGGAATGGTTTAGGAACACCAAAGGAAGGGGAGCCCCAGTATGTTGTGGTCCACTGTACAGGGTACATAAAATCCTGGCCCCCCGCAGGTAAAACAAGTGGGGATTTTTCTGTTGCATGATGTTTACTCTTATCATGGCCTCTGCTGAATATGAAATACCAGAATATTCAGTAGTACATGTAATTTGCTCTGTTTTATTATTTGTATTTCAGGCGTATCATTAACAGATGATGAAGCAGACAACAACCAGGGGAGTCGCTACTGTTTAGTTGCCATTGGGAGATTACAGGTACGGTAGTAACATAAATGCATGCAAAACTGTCTCTAAAAAGGTACTTTTAAAGGTAGTATGTTGCATTAGGTTACAGATTGATGGCATTTATGCATCTGTCCACTAAAGTAAAAACATTTCAGACAGATTGAGTGTAAAATGTAACTGTTTTTGAAATATTAGTATTTTATGTTCTAGAAGCTTTCACAAAGTAGATGATTACTAATATTTGGACTGTTTCACAATTATTAATGTTGTTCCTAAAAGCTGGGTACATTTTGTGTTTCAATGGAGATATGTAATGAGAACCACATGAAACTAACAAGCAGAACTGAAAATAAATCTTGCTAATGGAGTTTTTTTCGAAGTATCCATGTGGCTTGGCCGCATGAAACTTTGTTCGAGTGACGTCCGGATCAGAAATTTGTTTGTCGCCAACACCGATCAAAGTTATCTAGGGTTATCTGTTTGCATGTACATTTAAAATGTTGTAAAAGTAGCATGTTATCAGGAGTTAATCACATTAGTGTGCTCTGGGCTACTAGTTAAAGCTAAATAAATGCTAAAAAAAAAAAAAAACTAACTGAATGCTTAGCCAATAAATCGCTAATGTGAAACACATTGGGACCACAAAACTTACTATTCAAACTCCAATTTGCTGCAGAGGTACAAGACGGAGCTGTTTTTATACCTCACAGCTGCAGGGCTACTGACGAGTCAATTTCTCCAGGGTGACGTCACAAAAACATTTCATAGCAATACAGATTTGAAATTCAATGCAAGACACCTGTTGGACCTTTAAAAGGGCGCCACGCTGACGGTTTAGACTCAAAAGCAGGATTTCAACAAATATGCAATAAATTGTCAAAATAATGACCAGGATTTGTAGCCAGCACTATAAGATAACCATTTTAATACATTTTAATACATTTAGATTCACTTTTATTAGCCATTTGCAGTTTTACCTGCATTGGAAAATTTAAGGCATTTTATGTTTGTTACCAATAACAAAAAGTTGATTTGGGGTTGAGTTGCCATTTAATGGAGCAGATATTTTTTTCCAGGTCTGTGTCTCAACACATTCAGCCGCTTACATGAAACTCATGTCTTGCCCCTGTTGATGTTTGTATGGAAAGCATCTCAGTGAAGTACTCGGCTAGCATGCTCACGCCAGCATGTCTCCTCTCTGTTTTGATATGACTTGTTGATAATTGAGCTTGTTAAAATTTGCCGCTTCTTTTAAAACGTTCTCGTATTTATTGGCTGGTATTTCAGCTGCTCTTTTTCCCTGCAAAGGGCTGTATTGGGATATCCAAGCACAGTGTAAAGAGCAAGTCAAGAGACGAATGTGGACAGAAAGCTGCACTGATTCAGCTCTCTTCCAGCCACAGATGACCTACGACAAATATGAGTACCAGATATTTTCTAAGGAAACTGTGAAGTGCGACAGCTGTTTAACCCTTCCAACCAGAAGCGCTTCTACCTCTCTAGCTTGCTCTCAATGTATTTTCGGCTCAGTCTTATCCAAAAGTTGTGGGCTTGATCCCAGCTTCCCCCTGTTACATGGGCAAGGCACTTAAAGCAGCACCGTGTAAGTTTTGACACAAGTATTAGCTTAATTTTAGATATAAATTATTTTTCTGGTCAATATACAGCACTTTGCACGTATCGATGCTGCCCTTATTAAAAACTCGCCTATGTAACTTGAAAGGGTCTGATCTGTCGGTGAATGGGTCATGTGACCTAGGTCTAGGTTACGGCAGTCTGAGCTCAGACTATCTTTACAACAAAACAGATCAGACGTATTTCTGGCTCTCTGATGTAGGATTTTAATCTAGAGGGGTGAATGTGTCCTTGTCTTGACAAGTTGCTCCATGACTTCTCAATCTGCTGGTCCAAAGTTAATTTGGACCTGCAGACCAGCAGATGTTAATTTTGCAACAGTGTTGCCAGTGGCCTTCAGGGGCGCTAAACCAGGAAGTTACAGGACTAGCGCCCCCAGAGGCTAAAACCTGAACAGTTCTGCTTTAACCCGATGTTGCCTCCTTTCCTGCATGACTATATTGTGTGACGCCTTTGAATTCAATTGGGTGAATGTGGCGGTAGTTTGAAGCGCTTTAAGGGGTCGTTATAACTGGGAAAGGGCTATATAAAATCAATCCATGTCCCATGGCTTCACAGCTGGTCTTTTTTTTGGATTGTCTGGGAAAATCCTAATTTGCAACAAAAATAATGCAGCATCACAAGCTATGCATAAGAACAAAGGAGTGGTTTGAAGGATTAACTGAAGAAATCATTCCCAGCGTGTCTTGTTTGGTATGTGGCAGAGAAAACAAACAAGTATAGGAAGTTGAGTTTGGTCAGGGACGTGGATATTGGTCATTTAAAGATGACTTGACTGGGGCGTCCCTTTGGTTCCCATCTTCTGCTCTTCATCCCCTCTCCTCCTTGTCTCCAGGTTACTTGTTGCCCTGGTGACACGGACCTCAACAGCATCAGCGTTCCAGTAGAGTTCATCTCACGCCACAACTGCCAGGGCATGTTCACCTTCGTGGACCACCGCTGCTTGGCCTCGACTGGCTACCAGCCCCAGGTAAACGCAGCCGGCCAACACACCAGCTCCATAGCGATATTCCTAAATTTTTCAAGCTGATTAAAGTTGTAATGTTTGTGTTGCAGGAACTACTTGGGAAGAATATTCTAGATTTTTCTCACCCTGAAGACCAGGGGTTGCTGAGGGACAGCTTTGACCAGGTACTGTAAAGGTCTTTTATTTTGATCTTTTTTTTTTTTTCTGTTACCGCATTTGTGCATCTTAAGGGACTGAGTACCGTATTTTTTTGGACTATAAATCGCTCCGGAATATACGTCGCATCAG
This sequence comes from Fundulus diaphanus, assembly GCA_037039145.1. Lineage (NCBI taxonomy): Eukaryota > Metazoa > Chordata > Actinopteri > Cyprinodontiformes > Fundulidae > Fundulus > Fundulus diaphanus. Next base: position 35,747,461 of record CM073130.1, read on the forward strand.
TCAAAAAATGCGTCATAAATATGGAAAAAACATGTAAGTCGCACCAGACTATACGCATTTATTTAGTCATTTATTTCACACAATCCAAGACTAAAAACTGACATTTAATATGGTAAGCCAACTTACTGTATTACACAGCAGCATCCACAACTGGCTGAATAACATGGAACATGCACTTGGAAAGTTGTCAAAATTACACCTAAATTAGACCGTGAGCGCAACGGTGCTACGTGCTAAGCTAACTGTACAACACGGATGTTTCAGAGCAAGTAATGTTTACTCCTTGGTTCATATAAATACCATATAACTTTAATATATGTCACACTGGAATAGAAGTCGCAGGATCAGCCAAACTATGAAAAAAAAGTGACTAATAGTCTGAAAAATACAGTATATATTGTTTTAATTCTGTAACCTTGTGCAATTTGAGAGAATTGCACAAATTCCCCCAAAGACCTTTTAATGCAACTTCAATCCTCAAATTTGGAGTTTCTATTTGAGTGTTTTTTACAAACATGAACATCAGATTCCTGTCTTATGAGACATTTCCCTTTAATCGTGGTGTGCATGTCTGTGTACATAAAGGAAGCTGGAAAAATAAAAAATGGCTTCAATTCAATTAATTAGTGTCATTGAAACGTATATTTCATTAATTCAATCAAACAAGTGACACTTATATTAGGTAGATTCATTACACACTGGGTGATGTTTTTCAACCAATAATTTCTGTTAATTTACAGCTAATAAAAACCTCCAAATCAGCTTCCAAGAAAATGGGTCACATAAGACCATTGAAAGTGATTTTTAATACAGTAATGTTAAGGTCCAAAGTAAACGGTCATGGGGAATAATGCTGATTTGACAATCGTCCAACTCCAAGTTATTCTCGGTCCCAAAACTAAGCAGTTCACATAGTGTTGCATTCAAACATATAGAAATGGTAAGTTGTGTGGAAGGAAAAACTTTCCTTTTTTCTCCAAAAATAAGCCTTAAGGTAAATTTTAAAAAGCAGAACCTCTTGAAGAGTTCTGGGAAAATAAAAATATGTGGACTGCAGCTATAGGTTATGCTCATTCTGGCTACATGGGCAGTACCTTTTGTAGCAGGTTGACATTTCTTTTAAAATCCTTTATTGTTTTTGTGTAATATTCTAATGTTTTGAAAAACTAAATGTCAGATTTTAATTAGTTTTAAGCTATAATCACAAAACTGAAATTTGAAGTACATCAGTGTGTATTATATGGATTGAGCTAATTATATTTTTAGTTGCATTTAATATGAGGTAATTCTTAAAGTGAAACTAAAACCGAAACCAAACCTTTTCTTTAAGGTTCCTCAAACTGTGATGCACCAAGTCAAGTGGTCTGTCTGTTTGTGTTATGACTGCCTACATAACCCCGCCGGTAAATGGTGTGACTGTTTGGTAAATGTGGGCTTGTGTCCTCAGGTGGTTAAGCTGAAAGGCCAGGTTCTTTCGGTCATGTTTCGGTTCCGTGCCAAAACAAGAGAGTGGATGCTGATGAGAACGAGCTCCTTTACTTTCCAGAACCCCTTTTCAGAGGAGATCGAGTACATCATCTGTACCAACGTCAATGTCAAGTGAGTGACACATGCGACGGGATTACCCAACTGATCAGAGTACAAAGTGGAACAATCGAAGTTATGAAATGTGGCTGTTGAGAAACGTTAGCGTTGTTTGGATGCATATCGCTTTCCCACAGTCCCCAGTTCCTCCTAAACCTCAAACACAACCTCTTGATAAAAACCACACTGATCACTCTCTCCCAACACTTATGCTCTTCACCCGACAACGATTGTTGGGCAGCAGAAACTCAACCCAGGACCCCCTCACTCCCATCTCTTCCCCTGGGGCTCCATTGCCCCTGGGGCAGGGCAGCCCAAACGGCCATCCTGTTGTGCCCAGCCCAGGCCCGATGGCCACCAGGTGAGATCGGGCCTGAGGAGACTATCCTCCCACCTCATGGGAGACCGAGGGGCCGCTGCTTTGTGGGAGTCTGTAGCTGTTTCTGGCAGGCTAAAGTGCTTCTTCTAATTTTTGGTTTCTCATTTCCCGTTCTGGGTGACTCCTCCTCCCTTCCTTCGTTTGTGTCGAGCTTTAATAAGTGCATTAAAGAAAAAGAAGCATGTCTTATCGAGCTTTAAATGTAGTTCTCAGAAAAAAAACCTTAAACAGAAGTGGTGTAGCAGATCTGTTATAAACATGCTTAACAGACTTCTCCTCACCTGTCCTGTGCTCGTTTTATGGTTACCGGTGGCGGGTTTGGGGATTTTCTCACTCATCAGCGGAGGGAAGGAAGACGGAAGCTTGTTCCTTCTAGGCAGACGTCAATCAAAAAGTCTTTGTGTTTGCTTTTTCCAGACAGTTACAACAGCAGCAGCAGCAGTCCGACCTGGAGGGAGGAGGAACAAGAGATGGGATGTATGAGGCAGGACCAATCGCCCTCCCACCACAGGTTAGGAGCGTGTCTGCAAAGCGTCGTCAGTCTGCCGCTCCAACACTGTTGGCAACGGTTCTGTAATGTCCTGACAAAACTTCACCTTAAATGTGCCCTTAAATTATATCTAACTCGACTCATGGTCGTAGAGTTGAATGAGTTGGCATCTTTTTCTTACCCAGAATTCCTTTGTGCAGAGCAGATTACACAAAAGAATAGGCTAACAATAGCAGTTTTTTTTTTATTATTTTTTTTTTTTTATGAGTTGTTTGGAACAAAACCCGCAGAATCGTCAGAAATGTGAAAGAAAAGCGTTTCAGCTGCTTTTTCTGCAGCTTTCTCTCACAACAAGCGCTGTCCGGGGGGGTGGGATATCTGGCCACGATGCGTAGCAGGTCACGTGAGACAGACGGCTGCAGCCGATATTGTTTCTTTCCATGGGTTTGTCGTCCAAAAGAGTCAAAAATACTCAGTTGTTTGGAAAAAAAAAAGTACATTTTATATCAACAATATGACAGTTCTGCAAGACGTGCAAACTAAAATGGGGGCATTCCTTTTCAAAATTGACAGCGACAGGCAGCACATGTTTCGTTGGGGTGCAGCTGATCAGTCAGGACACTGACAGGTGTAGGGAGTTGAGTTACCCTAGTCAGGGTCTCTTGTTAAATTAACCACAGGTTAGGAATGGGGATTCAGTGACTGGATCACGTCTGCTGTTATGTTTAGTTCATGCAGCTGCTAAGAGCATCTAAAATGTTGTTTAATCTCAGGATGTGTCAAAATCAATGGGAATGTTGGGACCTGAGCTGGTCCTCACACATGCACTGTTTGGACGAAGGCCCAGCAAGGACTGCACCTCCTGCTGGTCGTCGTCTGCACTGCCGTCATTCAGGCTGTCCTGTATTCGTCCATCGCTGAGGGGTTTGGCTCATCCACAAAACAGGACGGCTCCAAACTAAACAATTAGGTCTGCAGAGACGATCCTCGAGGCTCACCTTCCCTCGTCCATCCATCCATTTTCTAAACGCTTATCCCTGCTGGGGTCGCGAGGGGTGCTGGTGCCTATCTTCAGCTGTCAATGGGCGAGAGGCGGGCTCACCTTCCCTCAGTTCAGGACTTTTAGGCCCAGGGTCAGAAAAATCTCATCTCTGCAGACACAACCTGTTTAAAGGAGCTAAATACAGCCGCCACAAAAAAAACTGAATTAACAGAATACCCAGATCTATACCAGGCTTATTTACGCCACTCCAAACATGTCTTCCTCTTTTGTTGAAACTCAGTATATATACATATTTTAACACTTTATTTTTAATATATTTTTCATTTACCTTAAAATCTCTTCATTGAGAGCAAAGTGGAACCGAAGTGAAATTCCTCGTTTGTGTCGATTGAAGCTTACATTAAATCCTAAATTTAAAATAACAGCCAGGAAACCAATGTATTGCCGTTAACTCTGGTGGTAAATCTGCATCTTTTTTTATGATTTAGGAATTTCCGTGGTGTTTATGATAAACAGGATCAGTGTTTGTTTCTAGTGAGGGCTGTCGGTGAGAGTGGAGTTACTGTGTGTGTGTCGGAGTCCTGGAAAAACACAGAGCTCTTAAAAAGTAAAGCTGTCACAACTCTGCAGACTGACCCTGATACGGCTGCATCGTGCAGTCACTGTGAGCAAGCAGATTTGAGCAGCAACAGAACATAAAATGTGTTTTGCAACAAATGATAGACTATTTAATAAAGCTACCACCATTACCTTGCAGGATGTAACTTTTTTTTCTTTTCTTTTTTTCACTTGTTTTTCAAGCACAAGCTGGCACGTTTGCCTGGAGTGTCTGGATTGTTTTTGGGGAGTGCTACACAAATATTAAGGAAGAAATCTTGTCAGTTTCTAAATTGTTTGACTGAGTTTTGCATGTTAATTTAGGTATAACAACGAATTATCATATTTTATTAACAATTTGAAAGCCTGTCATCTAGGGCCGGACGGTAATCAATAACAATATTCATCGATCGAGAGACGTGTGGTGAGATTGGAAAAAAAGGGTAAATAAAAAGTTCAATAGAAGAGCAGTTTTCCTTCCTTTTGCATTCTAGCCTATCGTGTTAAGACTACAGCAGCGTTTCCCTCAGAAAATGGGCTAATCCTGGCGGTAGGTGTCGTTGTTGGTTCTGGGTAGTGCGCGTCATGCGGCTCGGACGAAGAGCGCAACATGGTGTGTGTCAAGCTAACAACAGCTGGCGTGTTAGCTATTTGGAGCGGGAGGTTTTCTCCCGGACGGGAACTTTACTCACCGTTTTATGTCGCTCTCAAACATTGAAGCATTTAAAATAAACAAACGATGCTTGGTCTGGTGAGTAAAGCCTGGCGGCCCTCCAGGCTTTTAATACGATGGGGGAACCCCAGTACAGTCATTACATCCTCCCAACCAATCACAGACGCAGACCCAGGAACCAGAGAGTTCAGAGAGCACCTGTTGTTGTTGTTTTTTCACCAAAACCTTGCAGTTTTGGTAAAATGTTGGTTGAATAAAGGGTGGAGTTTGAATTCAGTGTTTGAGTTTATCTTAAAAAAGGCCTTTAAGCAACAGCATTATAAAATGGCCGAGGCTGCGCTTAAATTACATGTTTTGAATTATTTGATAGTTATCAATATCTATTTTAGTTTCTATCTATGGATAACCTTTTCTGCATCGTACACATTTAACAAATTTGCTTTGCTCAGTGCAGCAGAATGATTGGTTCATAAGTTCACTTATTACCAAATGACTTTCAGTTGTTTACAAAATAAAAAAAAAAAAACTATGATTACGTTTTTAACCTTCTAGGAAATTTGCGTGCGTTGAACTCTGAAGATTTGAGTTTTCTTTTTAGTTAATTAACCCTTTGTGGGACTCATTTTGGATTGTTTTGGTGTCGTTTTCAGATGCCGTTGCAGCCGGTGACGGCGGTGGGGCCGGACCACAGCAAAAGCTTAGAGAAGCCAGAGATCTACCCTCCCATCTTCCCGGGGCAAGATCAGCCCAAGGTCATGCAGCCCAACTCTGCGCCTCCCTCTCAGATTTACACCAACAACTTTTCTGCCAGTCGTTCCAGTGATTCATACAGGTAGGAAGCGTGTCTCTGTGTTTACCTTCATATTTCTAAGCATCGTTTATTGTGAATGTACTGTAGCAAGATTTATTTTTTTTAAACTGATACGTTTATTAAACTTACCCTCCAGTCACGCTTTGCTCTGTTTGTGTAAAATTGGCTCATTGGCAAATAGGAAATCTGTTAGTTCTGCTGGCTGTCAGTGTGCCATTGCTTACATCTTATTAATTTAGCAGAGGCTTCTACCCAAAGCAGCTTAAGCCGGGCATACACTGTGCGATATTTTCAATCGTTGTACTCGTATACAGCTCACACTTTACGACAAAACCTCAGGGTTTAAAAGTTCACAGCTCACCATATCTGTTCTTAGACTGTACGGCCCGACGCTCTGATGCGACCTGGCTGCTCACACAGTGCGTTCAAAAACCACACAGCGGACTGAGCCCCGTAGAGAGATGGCGTTACTCGGACTCGTCTACCCGGAAGCCACATGTCAACAGTAGAAGAAGAAAAAGGCGGAAGTGTCGATGCTCACTGATTAATATGAGGCTCACTAGAACGAAAGGCGCTGCCTTGGAAATTCTACGAGTTGCTCCTCCGTAGTTTGACTCCATGTCACACGTACCGCCGCCATGCTTCTCTCCGCTCCTATGTTTTCGTTTGAGAAGACAAAGAAGAATTTCCTTGTTTGCGCATGCGCAGTGCGCGAGGTTGGTGGAAATCGGCTCGTAGCTCCGCTTCAACAGAAGGACGCGTTCACGATCACCTCACGAGGGCCGACTGAATTTCAAACCTGTTTGATTTTCATCCGACCGTCCGATTCCTGATCGGGAGGTGGTCGTGAGAGGCGAACCGCTCCTCGTTACCCCCTGTATACTACACGACGCAGCTCAATCTCGGCCCGATCCAAAAAATTCTCGCACGACCGAAGAATCGCCCCGAAAAGGGCAGAAACTCGCCCGTACAGTGTATGCCCGGCTTTAAGAGAAGGAACGATGTGTAATGTAACACACAGCTCTCCATTCAGAAGACAGTACAACAGATTAGATGTGAGGTAGATGTTGTTGGAAGTGTTTGTATAAAGGTATCGTGGATAAAACTCCTCTTCACTACCTTCTCCGCAGAGCGGTCGGTATGCCTCCACAGATGACGCAGCCAGCGCACACGGCGGCACAGATGCTGCCTCACATGTCGCGTCAGAACGGAGCCCCGCAGTCGGCTGCCCCATCGAGCACCAGCAGCTCCCTCCATGGAGAACCACCAGGGGGGTGGCCTGGGCCTGGGCCTGCAGCCAGACCACAGTTTAATAACCAGGTAGACCAGCAGTAGACCTGTTTTCTTAGATCATTGGTCTTTATCCATAGTGGAAGAAAGTCTTTATTTATTTGGAGTTCCTGGGCAAAGCTGACCTCTCCTTGTTCTAACCATCAGGTTGCCCCCCAGGCAGCAAAGACAATGTCTCAACAGTTTTCTCAAATGGGCGTATTCGGAGGCGGCTCTTCTAACACCTTCAGCCAGATGCCGACAGGCGCTGCTCCCACCCCCACCAACGGCACGAACTACCCTCAGATGAGTTCTCGCGCCAGCCTCAACACCAACGGCTATGGTAGGTTGCGGAAGTGGGTAGCAGCTCTTAAAAGCAACCGAACTAGACTGCATAAACACCAACAAATAAAAGGTTTTTACTACAGGAGGACCTCTGTACACAGACAGGTCTGAATATAAATGTCCCAAAAAAATAATTTTTTTCACTACACCCAAAGGTGCAAGATGTCAGTGTTGGGAACATAAGCTGAGGCCTCTCGCTCCTCTCCCTCTGAGTTTGTTTAGCTAGTTGGGTCTCCGCGCTATGTGCTTGGTCTTTCTCTTGCAGCGTCACCCAAACATAACTTTTCACTCATGCAGCGTAAATCCTCCAGGCGTTTTTCAAGTGTGTTTATGGGACAGTTTCTTATTGACGAGCGTCTAAGCGTTGCTGGTGCTGCAGCAGTTTGTGGGAATGACACCACAAGGGTCTGTCCTATGAGGGAGACCACCTTCAGTAATGATGGAGGAGGTTTCTCCTTCCAACAAAGATCTCTTCCTCTTTGTGTCCTTCATGCCAGTTGCAGCTCTTCAAACAGGAAGGTCTCGCAGAAACCAGGTTAAGGGACTTCGTTGTTGTTTTATTGACAATTCTTTAGTTTCTTATTTTTAAGGTTTGTAGATGTTTGCCTCCATTCACCCGTTGTTTTACTCCTGATGTACCTGAATCTCCACACAGACGGACTAAAAAGGCTTGTATCTTAATCATACAATGCTTTCAATGGTAATAAATGGGAACTATGCTTCTGTTACACTCTAAGTGACAGTTTTTGGAGGGAAATAATTTAATTTCCTGTATTTTTGAAAGAAAAAGATGTTTCCACATAAAATCTTTCAATATAAAAATAGTTTATCTAATCAATTCAGTTTGTTTTCAGACAATCCTCAATACTTTTCCTATTACTTTCCTGATTTGAATTAGTTAAAATCTTTCTTCTTTGCGAGTAATAAACACAAACATAATTGCTCTTATATGGTTGACATTAGCAGCTTTAAACCTGAGACAGGAGTATCCTGAGTAAATAAGACCAATTTGCAATTGATCATTTACTCAGGGGGTTTATTTTTTCCGTGAGACATCATGAGCCGCTTTTAACCACATTTTGCTTGTAGAATCAAGAAATCACGTGAGTAAAACGTGTCAGATAACATGAAGTAGGCAGAAGTATTTCAAAAAGCACTGGGGTGGTGCGTGTGAGTCGCGTACGGAGGCCTCAGACCTCGACGCAGCCGTCCCGGGTTCGACTCCCAGCCCGCAGACCTTTGCTCCTTTCTCTCTCAGCGGCGTTTCCTGTCAGCTCACTGTCAAATAAAGGCGACTAGTGCTACAAAAATAAAAAGCTGCATTCAAAAGAACTTAAAAAGCTGATTATAAACACAGTGGTTTACAGCCACTGGTCTCGCAAGCCTTGGGAAGCAGTTCCTAAGGTTTAAGGACTCCAGGGAACCGGAGTGAGAAAAAGAGAGAACAGGGGTGAACCTTTGCAGAAGTGGCTGGCTTTCCAAAGTGTATTGACAATTTGAATTTTGCAGGGTTCAAAATTGTGACCTCCTGGATTAATTAAGTAAAAAAAACATCTTACTTGTGATATTTAATGTTTTGAGCATAAGTGTTGAGCATTTGTCCAGTCTGACCAGTCTCTGCTCCGTCTCAGACGGTTCCCAGTCTGGAGCCCAGTTCCCGTCTCGAGCGGCAGAGGCGGTGTGGCCTCAGTGGCCGGGCCAGCAGCATCCTCAGAATAATGGAGAGCAGCATCCTCACGCTCAGGGAAACCAGGACATTTTTCCTGTGAGTGACGGCAGCTTACCATGTTTAGATGTTTCTTCTGCTGCCATTTTAAATCATTTAATTATTTTCCTTTTCTCCTCATCTAGGATGTGTTGTCCATGCTAGACCAGCCTGCCAACTTCAGCAGTGACGACTTTGAGATCCCCATGTACCCGCCGTATAACGAGTGACCTGCCCCCCCCACCACCATCCCTTTCCTTCTAATCCTCTGCTCCTGAACTCTCTCCCCTCCTGATGATGGCAGTCTTCCCTTATTTTCTTTGGCCTCAGCTGTAAGCCAGTTAAAGATGAAGGGATTTTTCACTGCACATGAATAAAATAGAAAGAATTTACTTAAGACAACAAATAAATGTTATTCACACAATATTCCAGTCATTGTAAGAGATTGCTCCAGCTAGCACTACCCAAAGCTCCATGCCGGTGTTGTAGATATGTGATTATCATTATGTATGAATATAAAGATATTTTAAAACGCACAATCGCATGACCACACTTGAATGGACTGCACACACAAAGAAAAACTCTCTCCCACGCTCTGGAAAAGCACACACATACACAGAAAATGGCCTTTTTATTGTGGTATGTCAGTGGTTTTTCTCAGGATTAATAGAATATTTTCCTACTTTACTCCTTAGCAGGTATACTAATTATTTCAAGACAATGATTTCAAATCTTGGGAAATAGCAGGGATATAAATGTTCATTTAATTAGATTTTTATTTTATTATGAATCCACAGCATGTATTTGCATGACCTAACAGCGTTTAACATTCTGCACATTTATATGGAGATTAATGTATACATGTTCGGCTTCACCTGTAAAAGTTTGCTCTGTACCCATTGATTTATGTCTCTCTGCTGGTAACATGATGTATATATATATATATATATATATATATATATATATATATATATATATATATATATATATATATATATATATATATATATATAAATATGTTTGTGAGATTTCTGCACACAGTATAATTAACAAAAGGTCGCGGGGTATCTGTTTTGCTTCATTTATCCTGTAATTGTGGATTTTTTTGTACTCCTTTTTGTAAAAGTAATGTATATGTATCAGAAAATTTATGAGCAGCAATAATTGACAAATAGGAATTGTGTACCTTTTTTGAAAGCCATTTTTACCATACAGTTTTTTTTTTTTTCAATGTTATTTTAAAATGCAGAGATGTGATTGTAATCTTCCGGTTTTAATTATGCTTTCTGAGTATTTTATTGACCTTTTCGTTGCTTCTCTCTCTCTCTGTTTTACGGTTAGATCAGGGTATTCATGAATTAAAAGCAAGCGGACCTACATGTGAGAATGTACAAACAGGTTGTTGTTGTTGTTTCTGGCTCTCGGTCGTTTCCTCTGTTTTTTCATGTGCGAGGAATCAGTTTTTGCCAACAAGATTTGTTCTGGACAGCTTTCACAGAGCAGCAATGTGAGATAAACCCTTTCATTGTTAAAGTGTTGAATTTAAGGTTGAGTGTTTTTTTTTGTTTGTTTTTTTTTCCCTTGTCTGTGTGCAACGTTCACACACTTGTGATAGCAGATTGTGTAATTGCAGTGTAGATAATGGTGTTTTCTGATCTTCCAGAGGATGGCATGTTGGTGATTGTGTTCGTTTTTTGAGATCTTTGTGCTAAAAGCATCTGATTGCTCTGTATCCAGGTTTATTTTTCACTCTTAGAAACACAATATATAAATATACTGTATATGTTTAAGAAATTTTAAAAGAAATATTTGTTTTCCTTTTGTATTAAATTGTTATATTAAGATTGAAAAAGTTGTGGGTTTTTTTGTCTGTTTTATTATTTGAGCAGCACATTCTCACAAAACGCGATTAAGTTGCGATAAAACTTTTTAATCACAAAAATATTTATAAAAGCTTTTTCTGTAGTGCCATTCATGCACAGGGTATCTCATAGTCCTCTATGAGAAAATAAAAGAACAAAGGAAAAGAAAACCGCTTTAAAAAGACATTAAAAATCATACAAAAATGTACATGTCATGATAAAGCTAATTTGAAACAAGTGGCTAGTAAGACATAATAGAAGTGAATTAAGATAATTTCTGTCCTTTTATTAAAAAGTTAAACACTGTTTAGTATCAAAGAAACAGTCCCTCCTGCATTAATCTGAACAATTCCTACCAATCTGGTGGTGACTGAAAAATATGTTTAAAGAAGTTATATTTCCTTAATCTAAAATAATGGAAGAATAGCAAACTGTTTTCCAACAAACTTCAATACAAACCATGTAAAAGCAACTGCTGTAGAAGTCTGCCTAATCTTCTGAGATGTGGTACAGACATACTTTAAGTGCAGTGAAAAATGTTCCTATCAAAAAACAGGAACAACGCTGCACAAGAGTTACTGAAGAATTAAACATGAGACAAAAATTCAATGGTTTCAATTGTTTGTTTTTGTGCTGTGTCAGACTAATCCATGCATTGCTTATGGTTTTATTCTGTATTTTTATTTCCTCTCTTCCTCTTGTTGCATATTGGTAACGATCTGGAGAGCTGGTGGTATCTTCAGAGGTCACTTTCCACCTTTATCACTCTGTCCTTTGTTTTTCACGGTTGAAAGCAGAGAAAATAAATGTTTTAAGACACCAATGGATGCTTTTACATCACATTTCCCTCCCATGTTATTCTGTAGTGTTCTACTTATTCAGTTTTGTTTGCATACACACACCTCCCTTTCAACCTGTGCGTTCGTCAGGCAATCTACACTGTTTTTAGGATCAGTTTCCAACCCCTCTCAACTAGATTACAGCAAAAGCATCATATCCTCTTTCTCCTCTAACCTTTTCTTTTTCTTCGTCATTTCACTTCCTACGTTTCAAAAACCTTTTGGCCATGCAATCATTTTAAACATTGTTCAGGGCTATGTGGCAACTTTTATTTTAAATATTCAGAATAAGCAAACCGACTTGGCTTCACAACCTGCACACCACACTGAAAGCTTAAAAAGCGATTGCTGTCAATTCCTACTGCTGTTACCTTGTGTGTTTGCTATGAAACAAAGGCAGACCCAATAGAGTTTTCCTTGTTTTTTTTTTCTGTTTTAAAAAGATGCATCAGAGTTCTAGTCACAGGAATGACCTGTTTGTTACCAAACTCCTTATTAACTATTCAAGGAGGCCACAGGTGCCAAACAGGGCGCCTGTGTTTGGCTCATACAGGATGTTTTAGTGTTTGGAGGGAAAAAAAGGAGAAACAGCAGAGTTGAACAACAAAAAGATGTTTAAATGTGAAAAAGGATCATGGCGATGAACAAAGCTGAAGTGGGATAATGACAAACCGTTCAGGATTTTTTTTTTATTTCTTGGATTTAACAGATAAGAAGTAGTTTTTTTGCATTTGTGAACATGGACCCTCCGTCCGGCCCCCTGAGAGGATTTGAAGTGGATGTGGATCTTGGTTTTGCCCTCTTCTTTTTCTCCCTCCTCTGCTTCTTTTTGCTGGTGACCATTGTGCGCTGTGCTCACCTGGTGCTGGACCCGTACAGCGCTGTTTCTGTGTCTACGTACATGGAGGAGCAGGAGGAGGAAACAGAGGAATGACCGCTTCAGACTCCTCACATAAAATAATAGCTAGGTAACTCAGTCTGCGTGCCAGTGAGGCGTCAAGCATCATCGTTTTGGAGCCGCTGCACGGTTCTTGATCATTCTGACCCTTCAAATCAAGTGAGTATGTCACAAGGAATATTAAAGATCTTTTGGTTGGTGTTTTGTTGTTGTTTTTTTTGTACGGTGGCCGACTGATACATAAAACATTTTGAAGCCAAACAGAAAGATTTTTGGAAAGCACAGCATTTTCTCAACAAATGGATGACTTTATCAAGATGGCAGAAAATATGTAAAACTATTTAGTAAATGCAACAAAACTCAAGAAGAAACAAATAGATTCAGATTTTTAACAAAGTGGGTTTCATTAGAAGAGAACTGCTATTCAGACAGCATTGTCATATCTGTAAAAAAAAAAAAGAAAAAGAAATCCTCAAAAGAGGTTTTCTGGTTTTTATGTTTTCTGTAATGCGCTTTTGTTTGGTGGTGTTACATCCTTCCACTTTGTTAATAATTTTTTAAGCAACGTTTCCTGATTTCTTTGGTTTTTGTTGGGGGGTTTTTGCACTGGAGGATCACCTTAAACTGCCTTTGTACAAGAATTCACACTTTAAAAGTGGTCTAATGTGAAGAAAAACAACGAGGACACAAATTAAAAATGATTTACCTTAACTTCTGTCCTACCACTGATCGGATAAAAAAAATGTAGATTATCCCTTCAAACCAACTCGTTGTAAAGTCGTGAACAACAGTGAAAAAACTTAAATCATATATTTTACAAACCATTGTTGTATAGTATTATTACATTACAACATATTGTTATGAAATAATCATTAACTATTTTTCCTTAGTACTTTGTTATTACTAAACATTTTAGGGGAAATACAGTAACTCCAAATGTATTCATAAACCCATGACAAGTTTAGGTTTAAAATATTTCCACAGCTTGTCTCTTTTGACTTGAAATAACATTCATATTTTGGAGTGTTAATATTCAAAGTCCAGACTTGAATCTGTGGAGGGACCTAAAGATCGGAGTGATGGCAAAGAGGGAGTCCAGTCTCAAAGACTTGGAGGTTAACTGCCAAAGATAAATGGTAAAAATGCCAGTGGAAACATGCAAAAAGCAAGTAAAGTCAATCAAAGACAGGGTAGATTCTATAATGCATTAAAGTAACTGATGGATTACTAAAAGCGAGAGAGTTTTGGAATAAAATGTAAATAAATTCTGAGAATATATTTAAATTGTTTTATTTTAACTGTGCACACACACCTTCATGTTTTACATACTTACTAAGTACCTCACATCGACTTCCATTGATTTATATAAATGTTTAAACATTTAAATGTTTAAACATTTATTAAAACTTTTTTTCCTCCAGAGTATAAATTACTTTATTTATTTATGTATGGCCCCCAGTTTGTGTAAGAAATTCCTGGATGGCAAGGTTGACTTAAAGTGATGAAATCATGTTTTGATAATTTTAAGTAGTTTTACAGACATTCAATCTTAATTTCAATTGATTACTACAGAATTGTCGTCCACCATTGAACAGAGGCTCTACCGTGAAAGGCGTGATGCAGATTACCACAGAAGACAGCAGTACTTAGCTGTACCCAGACTGACAGAAGCTGAGAAACTACATTGTAGTAGCAAGACGCAAAAAAAGGTGTCTACAACGTAGCTTACGTCCATCAGCTTGTGAATGAATGACTGAATGTAGTGCAAAGAACTTTTGGGGCATTGGGATGATAAAGCGCTATACAAGTGCAGACCATTTACCATTTAATATTATTAACATTTGATGGTGTGTGTGCCTCCAATGAGGCTCAATCAGGTTCTCAGTCTATCACTTGGGGAAATACTCTACTGTAATGTGTTCTGCAACAGGAAATCTGCAGTGACAGCCAGAAAACCAAATGCTTCAGCTTTAACGCCGTTGATGACCACACAACAGGTCACATATGGAGCACCGAAGATGTGGCACAGTCGGGGAAATGGTGAGCCTTCATGTACGAATCCACGATCTACCCAGGGATCATCCAAGAGGTGAAAGAAACCCTTTGCCAGGTTAAATGTAAGCACAGAGTGAATGGAAACAGATTTTCTGGCCATTGATGGATGATCTCCACTGGTATCTCTTTGAGGACCTTCTGACCCTCATTCGTCCAGAAAAAGTTACGTCACGTGGCCATTGAAAGCGAGGTATGACACTCTTCTCAGCCATGACAATAACATCTGTAATGCCAGCAGCCTTTCAAGCTTCTGAGTTTCTCAGTTTATGATGGTTAAGTGGTATGGCCATTCACTTTGTGGAAGTTTTGGTCAAATATTTGTTTATCTCTGTTTACTGCACTATTGTGCCCCTGTCGACATGTTCAGTTTTGTTATACAAGTTATTCTGTTTATCCTCTAGGAAGGATATATATATATATATATATATATATATATATATATATATATATATATATATATATATATATATATATATATATATATATATATATATTTTTTTGACTAGAAGCACCGCCCACCTCGGATACCCCGGCGTCCACAGCATGCGCTACTCTTTGTAGCCAGCAGTCGTTAGCCTAGCAGCAGGCTAGTTTTATATTTGCAACCGCCGGGATGGAGAGCGGTGAGGGGTGAGTGTTTTTTATTTTTATTTATCGGCCCCGGCATTAGTCGTTTTAGTTCAGCGTGAGTTTCGTCTTTGAGAAGAGCTTCCGATGAAAGATTAACATTCATCTGGCGGTCGGCTGCCTCATTCAGTCCTAATTGTAAACATGTTCATGGCTAATGCTAGCCTAACAAGCTAGCATGCTTTTGCATCTTGTCTGCTGATAAACAAACGCGTAACGAAATTTGCGTCTGAGTTTAAACTACAGTTTTGTTTTGCAATGCCTCACATCTTGAACTGTAGAAATAACAAAAAATAAATAAAAATAAAATGTATGATTTGCTCCCCGTGCATCATTACAGTTATTTCCAACTATAAAGATGCAACTCTCAGGTGTTTACCAAGAAGATAATCGTTACTTGTCCCATGACTCGATGCTGTTTTCGTCCGCGTTTCTCTGTTTTGGACTAAATTTTCTGCGGTTATCATTGAATGAGGGAGTCCCAAACACCCACCACCCATAGGCGGGCTGCTGATAAGCTGAAAACAGTTTGCCCCACTGCATTGCATGGGGATTTTCTACACCTTTTATTGTGGATAGTCACCTTATTTTGCATTTGCTTAACTTGATATTGTCGGGATGGTATCCCAGTTGGTAGCACTGTTGCCTTGCTGCAGGAAGGTCCTGGGTTCAAATCTTTCTGCATGGAGTTTGCATGTTCTCCCTGTGCATGCAGGGGTTTCTCAATGGGTACTCCGGTTTCCTCCCACAGTCCAAAAACATGACCATGTTTTGGTGGTTTGTCAGATGATGGACTGATGACCTGTCACCCAATGACAGCTGGAGGTAGGCACGGATTAGCAGATGTAGATAATCGATGGATGGATGGAGAGTTCAGAAAGAGAAATTTTCTCTAAGGTCTTCCATCAATCACCAACCTTTTTGAAACTGAGGGCTACTTTGTTGGTGTTGTGTCATACGAAGGGCTACCTGTACTGACCTTTGAACTACAAGAGTCAGAGGTCATTTTTAAATCTATATAAATGCGAGTCTGAATACAAAAAGGAAGAGGGACAGGCTTTTTTTTTGTTTTAGAACAGGCTTGTGGGCACCACATGTGGTCCTCGGGGGTTACTTGATGCCTGCGGGCCCCATGTTGGTGACCCCTGAGTGTTTTCCTGCTTTTGGATGTTTTCAAAAAAGTAAAATACAGAATGAAATAATTATTTGTATTTCAAGAATATACTCCCTGCTCCATTATAGACAGGACATCCATCAGAATTTCTAATAATAACTTATGCAAATCTACACTTTTTTATGCGGATCTTATGTCAAAGATATTGTAATTTCCCATTTTTTCTCAGGGTTATCTCAAACGTGAGTTGCTTTAATTTTATTTTGACATTAATGTATGTTACTGGCTAAACTAAAACAGGCGCACCTATGCTCAAACAATTCATGCTTTTTTCCCCCTGTTGGCTGCTAAACATTAATATGACAGATTATGACCCCAGATGAAACCAAAATAACTACAAGCAACATCCGGGTCAGTAGATAATATTAATTGGTGGCACATAACCATATTCCCTTACAGTGGGCTATTAGAAATTATAGAAATTTGCTGTTCTCTAAGTCCTTGTGGATATTTGGTCCAGAGTGTCTCATGCCACTGTACCAGACGTTTTGGTATCCAAAAAAAGTCACACAAAAAAACAGTATTTGTGTTAATATCACCCTGCTGGGTCTTTCAGTCGTCATATAAGCCCAGAAACTAAGAGTTGAGTCTTAACTGCTAAAGAACGAGAAACCTAACATTGGTGGTTGTTTCATTTAATGCCGTAACGCTTTCCTGTTTTCTGTGTTGCCTCCTCAGAATGGAGGTTGACGGCTGGGACCCCAGTTTGGAGGACGAGTTGGGAGTTTCGCTGGATGACCTGAAGAAATGGATTGAAGAGGCTGTGGAGCAGAGTGAGGCTGTGCAGAAGAAAAAAGCGCAGCTGATAGAGCTTGAGGAATGGGTGGAGCAGAAAGAGAAAGAGGAGGAGAAGACAGAGAAACTTCTCATCGATGCAAACCAGTAAGAAACTTCTGCGCTGCTGTTCTTGGTCAAGTTGCGTTTTTCGCTCTGCTATGTGCTCATTTTGCCTCGCTGGTTTCTTCAGGTCCATATTGGAGTGCGAGAAGCTGGTGAAGGCAGCGTATCGAACCAGCGGTCTGGTCTATCGGGAGAGCAGCTCAGAGGATGAGGGAGGCGGAGGACGAGGGCTGCCCTGCGAAGTCATCGAGATAGATGACGATGAAGACGACGACGTCATAGCTGTGGGCTGCTGTAAGTCGCACAGTTTTCTAGAGAAACGAGATGCCAGTCGCTGCTGCATGAGCTGGAAACGTTAACATTCCTATTTTTGTTTTTTCTCCACCATCAGTGGTTCCTCCGTCGAAGACACTAACGCCAGCTAAAGACCCAGCGGTGAGAGCAGCCAGCAAACCCCTTTATTTTTCCCTTCTGATGACCTGGTGTCCATGATGAACGACTAATTGTATTATCGGACTAATAAGGTCTTAGGGTACGGTCACACCAAACGCAAACGAGGGGACATTTTTTGCGTTGATCACCTACTGTCCGTTGCTTGACATTTCACCTCTCTCTCGCAAACAATCTGCGTGGACAACGCAGCGAAATGTTGCCCAGCTCGCGTCACGTGTCATCGAACAGAAGGAGCGTCTATCTGCTCGCCGGTTCCTCTTGTCTGTTCAACTGACCGTGACGGACATGGATTTTACCGAGCGAGTCACGGTGCCGTATGTAATGTGGAAAAACGACGTCGGCGGCTCTGGGTCCGCCAGATTCTCCAGAGAGGCGCCCGGTTCAGTGAGTACCACCTCCTGCTTCAGGAGCTGCGTCTGGATGACTGTCGCTTCCAGTGGTACTTCCGTCTTTCCAGGACTCAGTATGAGGGCCTGCTGCTCCGCGTCAGGGAACACCTTTTCATCTGTCTTCGGTCAGTAATTCAGTCAGCGCTTAATAGAAATATAGCCTGATTGTAAAGAAGTATCATATAAGAAACATTTTTGCACCTAAATAAATGGACGAGGAGGACCTTTAACGCGGCAAGAGTTGACAGAAAACTTCAGATTGTTGAAGTCGAGCGTAATTTCGCTTCGCTCTAGTCGTGCGCTCACAGTGACGTTTGCAGTTTCACTTATGGCCGGATGATAATTCAATATCAATATATATCGATCAATAGATGTATATCGATGATAGAAAAAAAAGGTCAATAAAAAGTTTAATAGACTAACAGTTTTCCTTCCTTTTGCAATCCAGCCATGTAGGTTAATATTACAGTCATTACATCCTCTCAACCAATCACAAACGCAGACCCAAGAAGCCCCGCCCCCTTCAAAGAGTTAAGAGAGCACATGTTCTTTTTTTAAAAACTTACAGTTTTGGTAAAAAGTTGGTTGAATAAAGGGTTAAGTTTGAATTCAGTGTTTGTGTCTTTATCTAAAAATAGGTCACTAAGCAACAGCATAGAATAGTCAGGGCTGCACTTAAAATTTATGTTTTGAATTTGTTGATAATTATCGATATCGATTAATATGATTTCTATTTTATCAATATGCTTTTTTTCTATATCGCCCAGCCCTAGTTTCACTTCACTCTATAAACTTAATTTGCGCCATTCGCATCGCTCGAACCGCATCGTTTGCATCTCCGGCCGTCAATTCGCTCCCGATCGCGCCTTTACATATGGATCACATGTAAATTACTCGCTCCGTTCGCATTCGAGTCTTTATTTTCTATTAATCAACTTCAACAATACCGCGAGTCGCATTAAGTTTTGACTTTGGCTACCATTTTTGCAGGTTCTTTATCTAAAGCCTAACGATGTTAGAAATAACTGCTATAATCATGGTAAACTTTGCTTTTTATTCTTTAACTATGGCCTGAAAAGGACTGAGACCTCTGAAAAAATGTAATGGAAATGTCAGCGTGTGTCACATCCTGTCGCTCAGGAAAATACTTTGTCCACTTCAGGACGACAACGTAAACTCTGTTCTGTCTGTATTTATGAACCCTTTTCTCTTTAATGCGGGTGACTGTTAAACCACAGAGAACTGAGTGGCCATGTTGTTTGGGTACCCAGTAGTGGTAATCTTATTTAACACTCTTTAATCTGCAAAGGGAGTAAGACCCTGCTGAGAAAGACATAAAAAATATTATAGGTTAAAGATTTTATTTTTTTATATTTTAACACTTTGTCATCTTCCACGTTTTGCATTTAGAAAGTGAAGCCATGTTTGACATTCTGTAAAATGTGTAGATGACAATTATTATAGGATATGATGCTACTAAAAAACAAAATGAAATGTGAGACACGTGATTCCTTAATGATGCTATGCAGTGTCTTTTAAAACGGTCTGCCGTCCTTGGGCAAGACACTTCACCCGCATTGGCAGCTGGTGGTGGTCAGAGGGTTCGGTGGCGCTGATGTACGGCAGCCTCGCCTCTGTCAGGCTGCCCCAGGGCAGCTGTAGCTACTAACATAGCTCACCACCGTCAGGGTGTGAATGGGTGGATGACTGACTGTAGTGTAAAGCGCTTTGGGGTCGTTGGACTTGATAAAGCGCCATACAAGTACATGCCATTTACCATTTAAATAAGCAGTGGTATTTTGCTAATTACTGATAATTTCCTTAATTCCAACATGAAATTAGACACTTGTGTGCAGCATGTATTTACCTGGGTGGTTTGAGTATTCACACTTTGTTCATTTTTTTAGAAAAGTACATAAAATCTTCCAAAGCATCGTATTATATTCAACTACAACTTGTGAAATAGATTTAAGTCCACCGTGGCTCGTTTCAAGCTGTTCTGACTTAAGCTGCCTGGTCTTTCTTATCAGTTAAAAGAAGCGTCTGCAGTTCTGCAGAAAACCACCCAGCAGGTCCAGAAGTTGGTCCAAATAGTCACCAAGCCTGCCGCTGGTTCTCCTTTGATACGGACAGCAGTGCAGTCTGCAGCTCAGCCAGGTCAGTGCACGCAAACCTTCTCATGGCCAACGTCGGGGGGGCCACAGTTGATGCCAATGTGGGGATTTTCTTTTCTTTCATCCCCCAGGCGTTCAGAGCTCCACACCAGCAATATTCGTATCACAGGCTCCGTCTCAGATGACGCAGCCGAACCCCAACATAAAAGAAGACGAGCTCAAAGTCGGGATGAACATCCTGGGAAAGAAACGCACCAAGACGTGGCACAAAGGCTCCCTGGTTGCAATTAATCCTGTTGGTATGTCTCCTTCAAAGTCATTATAAGCGTCACATGTTTCAGGTTCTACATGGTTTCTGCTTTTCACACTACTGTTTTTTTTCTTCTTCTTTGATATCTTTAATCTTTAAAAGCGCCTTTTCTTTCCAGGAAATGGCGTATTTAAGTATAAGGTGAGGTTTGATAAAGGCAAGAGCCTGCTGTCTGGAAATCATGTGGCCTTTGACTACAACCCCACCCTGGAGAGCCTGTATGTCGGGGCTCGTGTAGTCGCTAAGTACAAAGATGGCAACCTGGTCTGGCTGTATGCTGGGATCGTAGCAGAGATGCCTAACAACAAGAACCGCATGAGGTATGTGCGTACAAGATCTGAAAGTTTAGAAAAGTAAGGATCTTAAGTTCAGTGACGTCTGACGGACACGTTTTAGGTTTCTGATCTTCTTTGACGATGGCTACGCTTCATACGTGATCCTTCCTGAACTGTACCCAGTTTGCAGACCATGTAAGACTTAAATTCCTACTTTTCACTTGATTAAAAATTGTATTAATTAAAATGTAATTGAACGGTGTGTAGAAAAAGAGGTTATGAACGTTTTTTCTTTTGTTTATTTGCATAGTAAAACGCACTTGGGAAGACATAGAGGATGCGTCTTGTCGGGACTTCATCGAGGAGTACATCTCTGCCTACCCCAGCAGGCCCATGGTGCTCCTAAAGGTCGGCCAGATAATCAAGACGGAGTGGGAGGGGACCTGGTGGAAGAGCAAAGTGGAAGAGGTGGACAGCAGCTTAGTCAAGATTCTCTTCTTGGTACGGATGAGCCACACGTCTGAATTTGAATTGACTACCAAGACTACTTCGGCTGCACTAGCTTTCACAGCTTTACTTCTAAGTCAACAGTTTTATCACTATACCTTATAAAGGTGTGACACTTTATTTGTTTACAGCAGAATTCTTACTATTATCTATTATCTTGGTGTTGAGCAGGATGATAAGAGGAGCGAATGGATTTATAGAGGATCCACCAGGCTGGAGCCCATGTTCAACCTGAAACTGGCTTCTGCAAACACCCACGAGAAGAAGCTCGCTGGCCACCAGAGGACAAGACCAAACATGGGTAACAATACACAGCCGTCCACACTAGCGTTCGCACGTGTGTCCGGTATTGATCGCGGTCTAGGCGCGGCTTTATTCCCCCCAGATTCTGAAAGCCAGGATTGGTTGAGGTGAGCCTTATTACACAGATGTAGGAAGTGGGTGATGTGAACCAGAGTTGTGGTTACACGAGGGTTTTTGAATATTTATTTTTCATACCTTCTGGCACGACAGCTGACTGCTTGAATTGGGCCCAGGTCAAGATAATCTGAGTTGGACCCCCATTCCTGATATTCTGTAACTAGAAAAAAACGATTAATGTTTATCTTTTCAAGACACAATTTCCACTGTCTTCCATCTCTTTATTTCTTCGTCCATCATCTCCCGTCTGTGTGCTTGATACTTTGGATTCTTTAGTTTTCTTCTCCTAGAACATGTTCTAGATAATAAACCTAAATAAATACATACATTTTAAATATATTTTGAAGATCTCATGGTAGTAATTAAATTGTAACCTGGCAAACCAGATTGGTGGATGCGGGACAAGATGGATTCTTGTGTGTTTGTGAACGCATAAATACCGCGAGAATTCAGCTTGCAGGCAAGGTTAATTCAACTGGAGAATCTGATCAAAAATTTAATCAAATATATGGTTAAAATCAAGCATAAAATGTTTATTTTCAATTCCGTTTTTGCTTCCTGTGCTAAAGTGAATCATGAAACCTTCCCTGACTGCTGCTGTCTCTCTCAAAATAAACCCCAGGATCTGATTGGTTAACCTGCACTTTTTGATTTAGATTTGTAAGGTGAAGAAATAAAATAAATTCATGATGTCTTCGGCATATGACCATAAAGAAGAAATATTTATCATAACATTATAAACAGTTAAATGTAAAAATGAAAAAAATCGTATGTTTGTTTATGATAGATTCATTTATCTGATGCATGCATGTTAAGGTTTATTAAAAAAAATTGGGGGACTTTAAAAAAAAAAAAAAAAAATTCTGTTGACTTTTGGCTTTCCATACGGGCTTCGGATCAAATTGTTCATATTTTAGGCTTCTGCTTGTTTGACACATTTAGATTAAAGCCCCATGTGCCTCTAGCCGTTGAGGTTCTAATTCATAGCCTCTCACCTCCAGCCACAAATTTGGTGCGCAGGTGTAGCGGTGCGGACGCTGCGTGCCTTATTGTAACCCCAGTCTACAGCAAGTTACGAAACCACAGCCTCCAAACGACACCTATTGGACCAGTTCTAGTTATAACCTTCACCAGTCTAGCTACACATATTGTCGTGACCACTCTAGCAAAGGAAAAAAAAGGTTTCATATAACCTAAATATTACATATTTTCTTCTGAAATAGGTAAAAAAATATTGAAACAAAGAACAAAAACAAATTTTCCTGTAATTTGATAGTTTATATCCATGCATGTCAAATGTGCAGAACCAGCACTCTTTAGCATGATATGTTATTTTTCTGCTTCAGGATGACGTCACAAATCCAGGTAATAGATCATATAAAAATTATATGATCTATTTACCGCAGTTGCTATAGATTGTTTTTTAACATATATACATATAAACAGTATTTTGATCAATAAGTACTCCTTCATATGCTGTTTTGGAGGATTATTAGAAAATCTCCAATTGGAGCTGCTTGTGTTGATAAGATGTTATTGAAAAAGCTGTCAGTACTGCCTCGGACACGAGTGTTTGTCCTCCTCGGCATCCTGGCCTGGTTGACTGAAGCTTCAGTAGACAACATAACTTGATTTTATGCAAGCAGAAACGATCATACTTGTGGTTAAAGCCATAATAAAAGTACTCTCATTCCTGGGTTGTTTTAACTGTTAGATGTTTGTCACAATTTTCTTTCAATTATAGGGGCATTAAGGAGCAAAGGCCCAGTAGTCCAGTACACTGGCGTCGAACATGTCGGAACTGCTCCTGCCAAGCCGCTTCCAAGTCAGCCTCAAGCGACCAGTCAGCCTCAAGTGACAACATTAATTCAGCAGCTTCAGCAACGTCCACAGCCCCAGCCGATCCAACAGGTCCAGCAAGTCCAGCAATCCCAGCAGCCACAGCAAGCCCAGCAGCAGCAACAACAGCAGCCACAGACCCAACAAACCCCTCAGCTTTCACAAGCTTCCCAGCTTCAACGTGTTGAGTAAGTTTGCTTAGTAAACACATAACAGGGACTTTTGCAGTTTGAAAAGGCCTGCACCTGACATAAAAGCTCAATAATTTGGAATAGTATTGCTTTATATGTTGGAGTATCAAGTTATTATTTAATTCAATTAAATTTTATGTATATAGCACCAATTCACAGCACACGTCATCTCAAGGGACTTTACAAAGTCAATTCAATCAAATCATGCAAACTGATTGGTTAAAAGTTTTCTATCTAAGGAAACCCAGCAGATTGCATTGAGTCATCGACTCAGTCAAACATTTCATGCAGTTTGATTAGATGAAATAACATTTTACAAAGTCAAATTCAATGAAATCATGCAGACGGATTGGTCAAAAGGTAGCAGATTGCATCAAGTCTTGACAAGCAGCATTCACTCCTCCTGAAAGAGCGTAGAACCACAGTGGACAGTCGTCTGCTTTGTCGATGGCTTCGCAGCAATCCCTCATACTGAGCATGCATGAAGTGACAGTGGAAAGAAAAAAACCCTTTTTAACAGGAAGGAAAACCTCCAGCAGAACCAGGCTCAGTGTGAACGGTCATCTGCCTCGACCGACTGGAGGTTACAGAAGACAGAGCAGAGACACAGAAGCACACATTGATCCAGGAATCCTTTCTATGTTATATGGTAACGGCAGATGATCTGCCTCCCCTGGATGATGTCACAGCTAACAGAACACCAGACCAGGTGTACCTACAAGAAGAGAAAAAAAAGACTTTTAACAAAAAGTTAAAAGTTGTAATAACAGCAAACAAAGCAAATTGGAGAACAGTAGGAGAACTCAACAGGGTGAGAAAAATAGACCCTGATGTCCTCCAGTAGCCTAAGCCTATAGCAGCATAACTATAGAGGTAGCTCAGGGTAACATGAGTTACATGAGGTAACTATAAGCTTTGTCAAAAAGGAAAGCTTTAAGATTAGTCTTAAAAATAGACAGGGTGTCTGCCTCACGGACCAAAACTGGGAGTTGGTTCCACAGGAGAGGAGCCTGATAGCTAAAGGATCTGCCTCCCATTCTACTTTTAGAGACTCTAGGAACCACCAGCAGACCTGCAGTCTGAGAGCGAAGTGCTCTGTTAGGAACATACGGAGTAATCAGAGCTCTGATATATGATGGAGCTTGATTATTAAGGGCTTTATACGTTAGAAGAAGAATTTTAAATTCTATTCTTGATTTAACAGGAAGCCAATGAAGGGAAGCTAAAATCCCTCTTGTTGATTTTCATCAGAACTCTTGCTGCAGCATTTTCAATCAGCTGAAGACTTTGAACTGCATTTTGTGGACTTCCTGATAGTAAAGAATTACAATAGTCCAGCCTTGAAGTAACAAATGCATGGACTAGTTTTTCAGCATCACTCCTGGACAGAATATTTCTAATTTTGGCAATATTCCTGAGGTGAAAAAAGGAAACTCTGGAAACCTGTTTAATATGGGATTTAAAGGGGAAGTCCGGTCAACAAGGAAAAATCAGGGTATCATTAGCTATAACTAAAACTAATACATTTGTGGTTATTTAATGAACTTATCTTTAATCAATAAGAAAATAAAAACATAAATTGTCGTCTGAATCACTGTGTATGAGGGCTGACATTACTGCCCAAATATGGGCAGTAAGGGGCGTTTGACATCACATCCTGCGACGTGGAAGAGCGGAAGCGGCGACAGTATTTCTCTCCGCTTTCCATGCAAAGTCAATAGGAGCCGTTCTACACAGCTGCGATCATCAATAATTATTTCGGATTTCCAGAGGACTTCACCGCTGACATTCCCAAGAGCTATTGCTGAAGCAACAATGCCCACGTGCATGGCCATCGGATGTTCCAACACAACTGGTAAAAGAGGAAAAAACATTGCTTATTTCAACACAGTCACTTCAGCGATCTCTCCTCCGCTGTGTGTGTGTGTGTGTGTGTGTGTGTGCGCGCGCTCAGCTGCAGCGCCGGTGCAAAGCCGTGCTGCGCGGAGCGCGCACACACACACACACACACACACACACACACACACACGCGTGTATAGATATATACTGTAGGACCCGACTGAGTTTGATCTTGGAAAATAGTGCGCCGTGACAAACAGAGCGTTGAAACTTGCTCAACAGCGGGTCCGCCGAGTGACGTCAAAAAATGGGAGGTGACAGTACTATTCTTGACCAAGATGGATTCCTCCACATAAACATGATTAAATGAGAATTATTATTAATTAAAAAAACTTATAATTTTTTGCACAGTATGTAGTAGTTTTATATTTAAAGTACTTTCAGCGGTTTGAATTCTGATTTTGACCGGACTTCTCCTTTAAATGACATGTCTTGGTCGAAAATAACACCAAGATTTTTTACTTTATTACCAGAGGCCAAGTTAATGCCATCCAGATTAAGTGATTGGTTAATAAGTTTATTTTTTGAGGACTCTGGTCCAAAGATTACAACTTCTGTCTTGTCAGAATGTAAAACCAGGAAATCTTCCAGGTTTTAATGTCATCAAGACATGCTTGTAGTTGAAGTAACTGATTGGATTTGTCAGGATTTATGGATAAATATGTCATCATCATAACAGTGGAAATTAATCCCATGCTGTCTAATAATTTGCCAATCGGAAGCCTATATATATATATATAGTAAAGAGAATTGGTCCAAGGACCGAACCCTGTGGTACTCCGTAAGTAATCTTAGAGTTTGAAGATTTATTAACATGAACAAACTGAAATCTGTCAGATAAGATTTAAACCAGCCTAGTTCTTTCCCCTTAATCCCTACAGTATGCTCAAGTCTTTCTAGGAGAATATTTTGATCAACTGTATCAAACACAGCACTGAGATCTAACAGGACAAGTACAGACACAAGTCCATTATCTGAGGGCATGAGAATATCATTAGTGACCTTCATCAGAGCCGTTTCAGTGCTATGATGAGCTCTGAAGCCTGACTGAAACTCTTCAAATAGGTTAATACTTTGTAAATGTTCACACATTTGATTAGCAACTACTTTCTCAAGAATTTTAGATAGGAAAAGAAGATTAGATATAGGTCTGTAATTTATTAAGTCATCTTGATCAAGAGAAGGTTTCTTAAGTAAAGGTTTAATAAAGCTACTTTAAAAGCCTGTGGTACATATCCATTTACTACGGATAGATGTATAATTTCTGAAATGGCGGCATTGATAAAATTTAACTTGAATGTTGTCCTGTCTTTACATCTCTCTGTTCATTGGTGATTTTGTTGACTTGTTATATTTTTTTATTACTGTTTATGTAAGTTTAATAATGTGTGATAAAACCACATTTTTTCAGTCCATATATAATACAGCTGACACAATAAATTGTTAAAATATAATGATGTGATTTAGGGGTGGACAATAATTCTGATATTTCAATTACAGTCTTATGAACACAGCATTTGTCACTGATTGACGTTCTGGGTTTTATGTACTTTTATTTTTTAAAGCTAATATTTCTATAATGTTGAAGTTGTTTTATAAACATGGCAAAATAATTGTCATAAGTTTGTACAGGTATCTGTTGTGGGCGTTCTTGACAGTCTTTCTGAGGCTTTTATTTTGTCTGTATCAATATCGTAATTATATTGTATCGACTGAAATTAAGAAATATATCGTAATATGAGTTTTGCCATATTGCCCAGCTCTAATGTGCTTCTTTTTTTAAACTAATCATATTGTAAAACAAATTAGCCCTTCCTGTCATGGAAAGACCTTCTTAATACAAGAGAAAACTCAGGTTTTTAAGTAAATATCTGCTTATCAATTAATAGTTAGTCAATTGATAAGATCAATAGATTTTTGATTAACTCTATCGATAACTTGCATCCCTAAAGCCGGGTGTACACTGTACGAGTTTTTCCCCTTTTCGGGCCGATTCTTCAGTCGTGCGGGCATTTTTGAATCGGGGTGAATTTCAGCTTGATCGTAGAGGGGGGGAGGAGGGGGGACTGGCTTCTCACGACTACCTCCCGATCAGGAATCGGACGATCGGTGAAAATCAAACATGTTTGAAAATCAGTCGGCTGTCGTGAGGTTTTCGTGAGCGCATCCTGCTGTTCAAGCAGAGCTACGAGGGGGCGCCCTCCCCTCCTCTCCGTCCCCACCAGCGGAGGGAGGGGAGCGGGCGTCCCTGAAGCGACCTCCACCCGGCCCGCTCGCGGGGGCGTTGGGGAGGGCGGCAACGCGCTGGCCGCCTGTTTCGGCACTCCTCCGCGGTCCGCGCTGGCCGCCTGTTTCGGATCTCCTCCGCGGTCCGCCGCCTGTTTCGGCACTTCTCCGCGGTCCGCCGCCTGTTTCGGCACTCCTCCGCTCGCGGGGGGGGTGCGGGCTGGGCGACCTGCCGTGCCGAGCGGCTGCCGGTGCGTCTCGTCCCTCCTCTCTCCCCTCCGTTCCCCCGACGCCCGGTGCCTCCTGCGGGCCTCGCCAGAGCTGGGCTCGAACCCCTGTTCTGGGTCCCTGTCACCCACCGTCGCTCGCCTGCCTCTGCCATCACAGCGAGCGGTCCCAGAGGGGACACGACGTACAGTGTGAGCAGTCCGGTCGCGTCCAAGCGTCGCGCCGCACAGATCGTGAGCGGTGAACTTTTTAAACTCCGCGGTTCCGTCGCACAGTTTGAGATGTATATAAGTACCACGACTGAAAAACTCGTACAGTGTACGCCCGGCTTAAGTGCTACTGTTTCACTTAATAACAGGTTATACTGTAACTATTATTGCTTCATGGGGTAACTAACATACTATTTAGGAAATGTTCCTTTTGCACAAGTCTTCAAGATAAAAGGTTGAATTCTTTCCCTCTGTTTTATCACTTCAAGAAATAAACATCAGATGGCAAAGAAGAGCACCTCTTCTTTCATCCCTGGTGTGGGAGGGACACATGCCTCCAAGATCTTGCAGGCTGCATCCGCCAACAGCAGCAACATCTCAATGTAAGTTCACAGTTTTATACACAGGGACCTTGAGTCATAAAACCATTCAGATGCCGTTCTTTAATTGAAAATGGCACTAAGTTGTTTACAACTGAGATTTGTTTGAATTAATGCAGAAAGAGTGTTAGGTAAAACTCAGTTAACTGCTGTCATATGCATTCACAAGTACCAAGCATGTGCTGCTAACTAAACCCATTCAGTTGACTGATCACCAGCAGGTTTTAACAGATGTTTTTGGTGGGGCAGGTAAATTGTTGCACAAAATCATGAAGAAAAACAGATTTAAGGATCTTTGAGACCCAACCTTTGCTGCATGACAACCACATAAAGATATTAAGGTTATTTAGGGTCTGTACCTCAATAGGGAGAAAGTTTATGGTACAAGCTTTCCAGAAGCAGAGAGCCTAGTGATTTAACTGTTTTATTTTATTTATATAGCGTCAATTCACAACACACATCATCTCAAGGCACTTTGCAAAGTCTATTCAATCAAATCATACAGACAGATTGGTCAAACAGTCTTCTATCTCAGGAAATCTAGCAGATTGCATCGAGTCACTGACTTGCAGCATTCACTCCTCCTTGGGTGAGCGCATAGCCTCAGCGGACAGTCGTCTGCATTGTTGATGGCTTTGCAGCAATCCTTCAAACTGAGCATGCATGTAGCGACAGTGGAGAGGAAAATTCCCCTTTAACAGGAAGTTACCTCCAGCAGAGCCATGCCACCACAAATAAAAATAACTGCTTCTTCATCACTGTTATTAACCAAGAAATGAAAATAAAATTTTATTGTTTACTTTATTCTTGTACGTTAACTCTCAAAGCAGACTAAATATTTTCTTGTGTCACTTATCTGTTAGTTTAGAAGAGGCCCGTTGTGGAAATGTGATCCGGTGTGTTGTTGCGATTACCTGTGGAAATCCTGCAGCAGTAATATTGGTGGATAAAATACATTCATGTTTTACATTTCTTTTTTTGTCAAAAAACAGGAATTACGTTTTATGTTTTTTTGCTCTTCTGCAGTTCCCCCCCCCCCCCCCCCCCCCAAAAAAAAAAAAATAAGCAAAGAAGTAATTATTGGTGGAAAAAAAGTGGCGAATCTGATGTTATGTATTCAAAGATAGAACCAGAAATACATCAAAACCCATCATTTGTAAAATATTTAAAACATAAATGTATTTTGTGCAAATAAACCAAACAAATTAATTAAGTATTTAACAGTGACAATGACTACACAGAAACAAACGTCACTGTATGTGTTGGAAAAACAACAGCACACATCTAGTGAACAGAATCCAGAGCAAACTTTGACTCCAGGTATCCGTCCTTATGTTTCATATTTATGTCCACTTGTCTCTGCATTTTACATTTTACACAGCATCAGAGTGACACAGCATCATGATTACTCAGATCGGTCCTGTCTTGGATTTAAAGCAACCACTTTTCACAGCAGGAAACATGTTTTGCTCCAAAACTATCAAGAAACTAAACTCCTCCTGCGCTGCTCCACTGGCTGCTGGGACAGACTGGCCCTGTTAGTGCCTTCCAGCAGAGCTGCACCACTTACAGTCTGCAGCCAGGCGGTGGTGGTGCTTTGTCGGGCCTAGTCCTGTCACCATGGAAACATCTGGATGGTTTGCATGTGCAACTCAGAAACAAATCTATGTTACAGAGATCAGAGTTTAAAGTTTTGATATTTAGATTAGCGATTTATTTATTATCTTAGCATTCAGTTAGTTTATTTAGCATTTATTTAGCTTTTGCTAGTAGCCCAGACTACACCCTGCCCTCAGCATGTTTTCCTGGTTCGCTGGGCGCCACCTCCTTTCGGCACATTTTTCAAATATGAGATTGGGTGGAGTAAGGCTCTGGTACGGTGGTGAGTTACACTTTAAACACCCTGTCCTGTGCCAGCAACAATAGAAAAACTTCTTAAAATGAAAGCAGCCGATCTATTATAAGTGATAGATCATTCCTCCCATAAATGAAAAGGTGAACAACAGTTGTTTTCATTTTTGGTATTTTTATTGTTTTAGTTTCATACGCCGTTTTAAAATTACCCGCAATCTTTGCATACTGTTATATAAAATCTGCCAATTAAGAGGGTCCTTTGTATGCAGAAACAGTAACTGGCATAAGTGTTAAATCTGACCTGTTTTTGTGCATGAATTAAAGTTTTAGTGTCAGTCTTTTGATGTTTTTTTTTTGTTTTATCCACAGTGGGAAAGTGTTGAGCACCCCAAGTACCCCCACCTCCTCCTTCACGCCTTCCTACCAGAGACAGACGTCTTCTCTAGTTTCTCCTCTTCCCATTGTTACGCACGCGATGGCCACCATCCCTCAGCAGCCCTCCTACAGAGCGCCGACAGACCGGATCTTCTACCTGGCACACACCTGTCAGCCCGCCTGTCTGAACCGCGTTCGACCATCAAAATCAGACCTGCACAGAGGAAAGAACCCCCTCCTCACCCCGCTGCTGTACGATTTCAGACGCATGACGGGACGGCGCAAAGTCAACCGCAAGGCAAGCATGAGCCCATACAGCATATAAACACGCCACTTGGCCGAGTTAATTAGCCTTAAAGTAACATCTCCTCTTTATGTCCGTCCCCCAGATGTCTTTCCACGTTATCTACAAGGCTCCGTGTGGACTCTGCCTGCGAAACATGGGGGAGATCCAGAACTACCTCTTCCAGACCCTCTGTGACTTTATATTCTTGGAGATGTTCTGTCTCGACCCATATGTGCTGGTGGACCGGCCGTTCCAGCCGCAAAGGCCCTTCTATTACATTCCAGACATCACTAGTGGAAAGGAGGACATCCCTCTGTCCTGCGTCAACGAGATCGATACTACTCCACCGCCTAATGTAAAATACAGTAAGCATCAGACTGATTTTGCACCAAATGGTCTTTCTTTCATTGTTATTCTTAACCGTCCACAGCTGAAACTAGATATTTTCATACACTTTATAAAGATTTTTTTAGGTTTGTAGGCCACCTATTTATTATAATCTTCGGCTCTGCCTACAGGTTTTCTATGGGACTCAGATCATAGCTCTGTTCTGGTCACTTCTGATATGGCTAATTTAGCACAAAGAGTAATTGTCAAAGATTGCCAACCTTGCAAAATGGGTTAATAGAAGCTATTAACAAGGTGTATCAATAAATGTAAAACATCTGAGTTTATGTACATAAAAAAATAAAAGAAGGATTTTTCCCTGCTAAATAGTTATACGCTGACTTTTGGCAAAATTCTTATTAAGAACTTATGCTACTGCAATAAAAAAGCCTGATTTATTTCACTGGGGTACCAAGCAGTGTGGAAGATGCTGTGTATAATGTAAAACCTTCCATATGTATAATAGAAAAATGAAAAACGCTATTGTTTTTGTAAGTAATAAAGAACAATGCATCAGCTTCCCAGAATGAGAAAATAATGAATCTTATTGTCGTGTATGCAAGATCTGTCATTGGATACGACGACATTGGGCCGGGCGATATGGACCAAAAATAATATCTTGATATTTTTAGGCTAGATGCCAATATACAATATTTATCTCAATATGTTTTTCTTTTCATAAAGTAATTATAAAAAGCTTTATCCCAAATGTCTCACAAGCACATTTTTAAACAGCAGCTGTACATATATGTGAGAAACAGCTGAAATATAACCTACTGGAATACATAAAAGTATAATTATAACACACAACATAGGCCATCTCAATATAAACAATATAGCCTCATCTAATTTTCAAATCTTGTTTTTAAAATCTCGATTATATATGAACGAGCCTGCAAAAATCTGTCTTTTCCAGGGCATAAAAATAAAAAGCAAAAATGACTTCTAACTTCTGTATTCGTTTGCACTTGGATGCTGAATACACGTCCTTCAGTGTGAAAATGTTGCAAAATCTGACCTCTGTGCCTGACTCGTGCTCTTCTCTACAAGGTAAGGAGCGCATCCCTGAAGATGGAGTATTTATTAACACCAGTTCAGACTTCCTGGTCGGCTGTGAGTGTACAGACGGCTGTCGAGACAAGTCAGTGAAACGAATCTCCTTTTTTTTTTTTTTTTTTACTTTTTCAACTTGTCTGCTGTAGATGAGACCCGAAAGCGTCGTCTAGAGATCTTAGTCTTTTTTTCTCCCTTTAATTACAGATCCAAATGCTCCTGCCACCAGCTGACCCTCCAGGCTTCAGGGTGCACCCCTGGGGCACAGATCAACCACAACGCAGGATATTCCTTCAAGCGATTAGACGAGTGCCTGCCCACAGGGTCAGACACTTCACACGCATTACTGTAGTTTCTCTTAGAAGACTAACTCTCCTGCATCTTTCATTTACTCAACGAGAAATAAGAACAACTGGGGGTAAAAAACATTTTGGTTGTCACATTTAACGTGAAATCATGTGTTTTGTTCCTTTGTTCCTTCCTCCTCTCTCTTAGGATCTACGAGTGTAACAAAAGGTGCAAATGTTGTGCTCAGATGTGCACGAACCGGCTGGTGCAGCACGGCCTGCAGGTCCGTCTGCAGCTGTTTAAGACCCAGAACAAAGGCTGGGGGATTCGCTGTCTGGATGATATCGCTAAGGGCTCATTTGTCTGCATTTATGCTGGTGAGAAACCCACTTTGAATAAGGAGTGATGGGAAAGCAGACACGGGCAGGCTGCTCTGTGGAATTGACTGTTTTTCTCTCCTTTCTACCTTTAACAGGTAAAATCCTGACAGATGACTTTGCAGACAAAGAAGGTCTAGAGATGGGCGACGAGTATTTCGCTAACCTGGACCACATCGAGAGTGTGGAGAACTTCAAGGAAGGCTACGAGAGCGAGGCTCACTGTTCAGACAGCGAGGGAAGCGGCGTGGACGTGTCCAGAATGAAAATCCAGCCATCCGCTTTAGTCTCGGCCGGCGCTGCGAGAAAGAAAGGCGGGTTCTAACCCAAAAGACAAAGATGTCGCTGCTCTTACTTACATGTGAGCATAGTGTTATAACTGACTGTGTGGTTTCTCCTCCCGCAGCCCAGAGCTCCAGCTCATCAGATGACACCAACAACGAAGAGGAAAAAGATTCAAAGAGTGAAGACGAAAGCGACAGTTCAGACGACACATTTGTGAAGGACAACTACTACACCCCCGGTTCTGTGTGGAGGAGTTACACCACGCGGGGTCAGGTTAAGGGCAACAAAGAAGGTACAGCACCTCTATCACTGATGGTCCGACCCAATGGTAGGGCTGCATCATATCAGGAAGATATATTATTGTGTCTCTATTGCTAAAGCCTGCAATGGCAATATCCTTACATTCTTTACGGTACACCATGTCCCCACCACTTGGCCGTTAAAAACGTACATCCTGTGTGTGAAAAAAGGAAAATTAGAGCCCATTGAACAGGACAACTGTATTATCTATTTGCACAACATGAATGCATCACAGTTTGGTCTAATTTCAATCAAATTCATTCCAATATAATCCAGTAATGTAGTCAGATTCATAGTGTGTCTGTTTAGAATAGAAATATTCTTTATTGTCTCTCAGTACAATAAAGAATATAGTCTAGGTTATATATTAGTCTAGATTGTACAAATAAAACACTGTGGATTGGAAAGCTACGCATATCTTTTGAGCTTTTTGACTCATTACAGCCACAAGCTCCAACGTTCATTTGGATTTTATGTGACAAGCCAACACCAAGTAGAGCATAGTTGTGAAAGGAAAGTGATAAATTGATCTGAGAAGCATGACATGCGTTTGTCAAAAGTCCCTTTTTTGTCTTTCCCCTTAAACACAATCCAGTGCAACGGAGTAAACAAAAGTCTTCCTTTGTGTAATTTAATCTTAGTAGAAATCCAGCTGTTCTGTGAGTTTTGTCTGAGAACATTAGTGAACAAACAGTATCATAAAGACCCAGGAACACAGCAGAAAGGTCCGGGATGATATTTGGAGCATAAAAAGTTTAAAGAAGGTGTAGGTTATACAGCAACATCTCAGCGTTCAATCTATCATCTGAAAATAGAAAGGGTATGTGTTATGGGGAATGATGATAACTGAGCCCTCAGTTACTTATTAAATAAAAGGAAACAGCGATTCCATCAAGTTCCAGCAGTTTATTGAGAACCAGAGCAGAGATAAAGTAATCACACCCATGGCTAGGCTGCAGCCTGCCCCCCAGTCTCGTCTCCTCCCGATCTGAGGCCACCGCCTCCTCGCACCTCCACCTGCAGAAGCAGACGTAACACAAACGCCTCAAATCCAAACATTGACAGTCCCACACAGAAAATACGAAGCATTGACCTCGGCAAAGCAGGACACCAGGGAGAGAGTGGAGCCGCTGAGCAGGCTCTTGTGGGTCGCTGCTCACATGTTTCAAAGGCGCTAGGTCAGAGGTCACCTTAGGAGCCAAGCTGTAATTTTTCCATTCACAGTATGGCACAGCTGCAAACCCTCCAGCAGATGGCAGTCTATCTAAACTGACAGATCTTTAATTAGTGGAGCAGCCAAGAGGCCCACGGGGACTCTGGAGGAGCTGCAGAGATCCACAGATCGTTTGGTTAAAATCTGTGAATGTACAACTGTTTGTTGTCTGCCTCCGTGGTTCTGAACCATAGCATTGTGTGAATACAAATGCACACAACAGTTTTCAGCTTGTTATTTGTAAAATATATTGAAAATCAAGTCTCATTTTCCTTCAACTTCACAATCGTGCACTAATTGGTTTGGTCCACGAAGAACTTGGAAGTTTATAGTCGTAATGTGACAAAATGTGAGAAAGTTCACGAGGTGTGAATGCTTTTGCAAGGCACGGTGACTTTTTTCTGCTAATAGGTAAAAAGTCATGCATCTAGAAAAGGCCAGGTGTTTGCACCGAGTCATTGACCATGCAGCATCCCTCAGCACTGAGCAACGACCCGGAGACAGTGGAGAGCAACTGTAGTAAAAACTTTGTCCGGCTGCCAAGGAAAGAAAAAGATCTCTGGTCCAAGAGTTTTTACTATGAGTAAAAGATGGCCACGGGTAATGACAGAAACGATATAGGAAAATCTTGCAATGGTGATAATATTAGTAAATAATTGGCGATATGTGCCTGTTTTCCTCTTCCTCTACATTTAGCGTTGTGTCAGATGTGAGCATCTCCTGCTGCGAGGCCACCTGGCTAAACATTAGCGAGACAAATATTGGATAACAATTATTCCAATCCAAGCAGCCCTGTGTGATGTGAATATGGCTCACACTGATATTGTGATAACGATATATTGTTGTGCAGCTTTAATTTATTACTTGCTCTTCTGCTGCAGGGAGTCAGGACAGTAAGGATGGATTGAGTGTCTCAGCCAAAGGACAAGAAGATGAGAAACCTCCCTCGATGCCAGAGGAGACGGGGAAAAGCAAAGTGGCCTCCTGGTTAACAAGCCAGGGCCTGAAGAAGGTCAGTTTAAAAAAAAAACAAATGATATTGAAATTCTAGATTCAGTGAATGAATCTCTTTTTAAGCATCTGGTAACTATATGAAAAAATAACACTGAATGTCTTTCATTTTGGGTGATTTTTGCTTCAATTTCTTTTCTTCTCTCCACCAGGAAGCTGGAGACAACAAGAGGTTTGCTGAAATCCCCGAACTCTCCCTTAATTCAATAGATCTTTTTCATCTTAGACATTCATTCTACACATTCTTTGCAAATGATGTTGCCTGCTTACAGAATATTCCTGTTTTGCAGTCAAATAAAGACCGACCTCGTAAAGAAACAGGAAGTCATGACTCTCTCCGACAGCGATGATGTTCAGACCATTAGCTCTGGATCTGAAGACAACAGAGAGAGGGAAAAAGCCACCCCAGGTAAACTCAGTTACAACACAAACAAAAATTCTGTTTTGTGACCCTTTTTTTTTTTTTAACCCTTTTCCTCATTTTCTTCCGTGGAGCTTCTGTATCTGGTGTGACCAAGAAGCAGGTGGCGGTGAAATCCACCCGAGGCATCGCCCTGAAGAACAGCCACAGCCTGATGGTGAAAACGGGTCCGTCCGGAGGAGGGGTCGGGCCGAGCGCTCAGGGGGGCAAACCCGGACAGCAGGGGAAGTCTGGAGGAGGGGGAGAAAACGCCCCTAAAAACACCCGCCTGTTCTTCGATGGTGAAGAGTCCTGCTACATCATCGATGCCAAGTTGGAGGGAAATCTTGGACGTTACCTCAACGTAAGATGTTAAAATGTTCTCTAGTCACCTGAAAAGCAACTTTCCTTGCCTTAAATTGACTTGTCCTTCTATCGTCTGTATTACAGCATAGCTGCAGTCCCAACCTTTTCGTCCAGAATGTGTTTGTGGACACACATGACTTGAGATTCCCCTGGGTGGCCTTCTTTGCCAGCAAGTGAGTTAAAATTGGATTATTTTTATGATATGTGGGCTTTACACCTGAAAGGCAGTCTGTTCTGTTTCTCCTATTTATTTAACACCATAAGAGTAAGATATTTATGTCCAAAAACAGTACAATTAGCTTTCTTCAGATGGGAGTTTTAAATATTTCTTCTTGGAAAAATAACAGCTTAAAAGGACCTGGAAACACTCCAGTGTTATAAAATTGCAAAAACATTCACACCTCTTCAATGTTTTAACATCACAACCAAAGGTGGAAATCATGTGGGGGACATGGGGACCTAGACACCCCACTCCACCCCAATTTAAGAAGATTGTAGATTAGTAAATTATTGGATGCACTTATATTTCTAAATAATATGAAAATAATAATCACATTTTTATGGGACTATGGACTGAAATTAGCATTTTGCTAAATCTGGTTTATTTATGGCAACATTGCACATTTATTAATATACACTCTCATTCAAAAATAAAAATAAAAAAAGGAAATCCGACATTCATCTAGGAAAAAAAACGACATTTATACTTTGCCTCCCCCATCAATTTTGGTCCATGGTACCAACAGCTAACATCCGTGAACAGACACAGCGGTGCCATCTGAAGACCTCCAGTAAGTAGCCACTTAAAACAGAAGACATGTCACATATAATATTCACTTCTGCTTTTCCAGAGGATGAAGCACATTAACATTTGTTCAGCTCATTACTTCGGTAGAATCCAGTGACAGACAGCCGTGTAATACGGGGGGGAAAGGTGCCAAGCACTGCCAGGGGCTGAGCGCCGTGGGGTGTGAGAGAAAGGAGAGAGCAGAGCTATGGGCAGCAAGTAGAGATAGAGTTTGAAAAACAGCAAAAGAACATTTTTTTTTTACCATGACTGAATTACTTAATTAGATTTTTACTTCTTCTGATTCAGATGGGCTGGGTACCGAATTTGGTACTTTTATAGGTGCCGACCGGATCCCGTCGGTACTGCCAGGTACTGATTCACGTAAAATCAAGCTATACCAGGTATCGATATCTAAACACATCACTGTGACACTGAGGGAGTGGAAGAGTGGGCGATTTTCCATGCCGAACATGAACACAGCATTGCACGCACAAGAGCGTGATGACGTCAGAAGCCGCTGGTCCAGGAAACAAAACATGGCTGATAGAAAACTTCTAATTTGAGGAAGCACTTGGTCACTGCTGCCAATTTAGCAAATTTCTCGCTATATTTAGTGACTTTTCAGACTCATCCAGTGATCGTTTAAAAAAAAATAAAAACGACTAGCAAAAAAATCTAGCGACTTTCTCCTGTTATTGGTGACTTCCTTTGAAAGTAACAATCGTTCTGCAGTTATTTATGAAGCTTCACAGTTATTGTCTTTGGAGAGCCAAGCACTTCTACAAGCTTCTCCAGGCCCTGTATCCCAGACAGACAGACAGACAGACAGACAGACAGACAGACAGACAGACAGACAGACAGACAGACAGACAGACAGACAGACAGACAGACAGCTGCCTCGTCCTGAAACTCGTCTGCAGTCAGAGCAAAAAAAAGCAGTCACAGTAAATTTACAAAGTGGGATAAAATGTTTTTTGCACTAAAACGATTCCCTGCATTACACACACAGCTTTAATATTAAAATATTATATTTAATATTATTCAACTAGTTTACTCTGTGCCTCTGATAACTGTTTTTGTAAAACTATGTTTTATTTTTACATTACCTTATCATTCAGGCGGTGCATTAGAATCGATAAATTATTTTTTATGGTTCATTTGTAGATCCAAACAAGTTTATATATTGAGAAATAAATATGTTAAGTTGAAAAAAGTTGAGATTTCATTAATAAACTAACATCTATCACTACATAAACACACAAAAGCACCAAAAATAGGTACCGTTAAATACCGGTATCGATTCCCAGGTACCGAGTATCTGTACCGTATCGGTTCAAATGTGAAACGGACTCATCCCTACTGTTTGGTGACCTGCGGGTTTTCAAGGGGCAAATTGTCATAATTATTACTATTGATATGGTTGATAAATACATTTGACCTTGTCATTCAAAGATTATTACCAG
Source organism: Fundulus diaphanus (assembly GCA_037039145.1). Lineage (NCBI taxonomy): Eukaryota > Metazoa > Chordata > Actinopteri > Cyprinodontiformes > Fundulidae > Fundulus > Fundulus diaphanus. The sequence continues at coordinate 35,786,500 of CM073130.1, forward strand.
TTATTCAGTAGTGATAATCATCTGTACATTTTGCAACAGTATAATTCAGAAAGGGAACTTCTGGCTTTGATTACAACCACAAACTTCAGGGTATTTTATTGGGATTTGATGTAATGGACCAACGCAAGAATAGTCCGTTGTTGTTTATAAAACCAGCCTTTATGAAAGTGTAGCAAGAAGAAAGCGATTGTTGAAGGGAAGCCTTCAACCTTTAACCTGACAACAGCCAGCTGTATGTCGTTCCGCCTAGCTTCACTCACATACATCTGGGACACCGCCGGTAGAAAGTGATTTCTCCAACCAAATTTATGGTCTGGCCAATCAGGACGCAGGGCTGGAGTTTCATAGATGTGACGTAGTGGAGACGCGACCATGACGTGAGACTGTTTTGATAGCAATGGCGGCTAGTCGATGCTGCTATTTCTTCCGTGTTGTCCAATCTACCTAATATTGTTTCATTAAAAGAACTTTAGAGAATGCCTCTGAAGGCTTTTGTTGGTGGAAACGATGTTTTCGCCCTTCTCTCGACCGGATTTGGCAAGTTTTGTTTTCCGGGACCAGCGGACGTGCAGACGCGGACGCGCCCCGGAGCGGTTAGCGGTTAGCGCTAACTATGTTAGGAGGCCTTTAGTCCTCAACGCGGTCGGCCCGGAATCGACTCCGACCCGCGGCGCTTTGCCGCCTGTCTTCCCCCCTCTTCCTGTCAGCTCACTGTCAATAAAACGCGTGCCACTAGAGCCGCAAACACATTATTATTATTATTTTTTTTCCTGCGTCGCTATCATCAGCGTCACGGGTTAGCTTCGGTGTGAGTGGTTGAAATAGCACGTCAATAAAGATGACAGACAAGTGGCTTATCCAATCATATGCAAGAATTTTTGATAAGGCCCAGCCTTCTGTAAAGGCAATTCCTATGGCGGTGTCCCAGATGTATGTGAGTGGAGCTAGGCGGAGCGACATACAGCTGGCTGTTGTCAGGTTATTCAACCTTAGCCTCCAACAGCGATCATGTGAGTTTCTCATGAGAACAAAATACAATGTCCACAGATGCTGTCTATCCAATCAGACCGACTTTAAACTATTTGGTAAAGACAAATGGTCGTTTCTGCTACAGCTCAAGAGACAAACCTCATAGTACTTGAAGGTGGAATTGCAAAAAATAATAAAATAAAAATAAAAATGTATACGGCAGTTTTAGATTTTTTTGTGTTTCGAATTCATAAATCCTTTTCCTTCCACTTTATAATGACACTATGTGTCTATCAATAGTTGAGTTAACCCTCCTGTTATGTTGCAGGTTGAATAAAGCCCCTTTCACCATAAGTCCCAGTAATTTACTGGGAACACGTTCCCGGATCGGACAACAATCTGCGCCTTTCACACGTGCTAATTAGTCCCAGTAAATTACAGGATCAGCTCCTTTCACACTTAACATGGCAACGTTTGGATGGATATACCCAATATCACCTGCAGGTGGCAGTAATGCAAAGGATATAGCTTTAACTGAGCAAGTCAACCTCTTAAGAAGAATTTGAGCTGGAATATAAGTCAAAAAGCAACGGCTTCGGTGGTTCTTGCTGACATCAGGGGTGGAGCGAGACGAAGACTACGAACGTCTTACGTAATCACGGAAAGGCTTCATTCACACTAGAGCGGTCCCAGTAAATTAACGGGTATGATACTAAGTTGTGTCCCGGTAAATCAGTTCTGGCTTAATTCACACATAACCCTGACCCATTAAATGACCAGTAAATTACTGGATAAGGTTGTAAGTGTGAAAGGGGCTTTACATGGAGGCTGTTTGGGTCAGTTTGACCTGGTACTCGTAGTGAAGGGTAAAAAGGGTCAAAATCGTCCAATCCTATTTGTTTCTTTGCCACTTTTAGACGTATTTTACCTCAGTTACACACAGATGCACACCTTCCCATTATTCTCTTTACCTCACTTGTAAACTGAGAGAACGCAAATGTTGCTGAATTTTGACTTTTGATGGGAAGCTTTTCTCTTCTTGTGGGCGAACTCCAGCCACATGGAGCTCAGCAGGCGAGGGGGAAAAACATATAAATATTCTCTGCAAGCGATTTCTGAAAAACTTTACAAAACGCAGTTACGCTTGGTATAATCACTGTCAGAGCTTCAGAAACTGAGAAGCAGAAATAAGAAAAAGTAACAGCCAAGGAGGCGCCGGAGCTGCGATCTTGACAGTGAAACAGAGGAGGATGTGTCAGGATGTGGAGACAGTGTTGAGGTCAATTCTGAGTCTGATGATTCTGATTATGAACCAGATGATGAAAATGCTCGTCACGTTCCTCCAGGCAACGCTTTCGTGTGAAAAAATGATGAAAAACGGTGGTCGTTACCTCCAAATAAACACCAGAAAACTGTAGAAAATATAACAAAGCCGGCGCCTGCTAGGATGGCAATAACTCGTGTTGCCAACATGGGGTCAGCTTTTTAACTCCTCATGCCCGATGCAATACAGAAAATCATTCTTCAATTTACTAATCTAGAAGAAAGGCCGTTTTTTTGGGAGAAGTGGGAAAATGGATCGATTAAATGCATTTACTTGGTTGCCTTTATTCTGCCGGGGGTCCAAACGTCAACAGCCTCTTGCCAAAGTGTCTCTGGAGACGTCGGATTTTCTCCAGAGTAATCCGATGTAATAATCGAGAGACAAGGGAATCAAAGAGAATGGCAGCAATTAGGACAGTGTGTTACAAGTGGGTTGTGCAACTTTCACGGCTCTATAACCCTAATGTCGCAGTGGACGAGAAGCAAGTGGCATTCAGAGGACGCTGCTCATTTAGGCAATATATGCCTTCCAGGCCAGCTAAATATGGCACAGAAATCTGGGCAACATGTGACGCAAGCACCAGCTAGGTTTTAAACATTCAGGTGTACAGTGGGAAGCCAGCTGGGGGACGAATCAGGGCATGTATAACATATCTGTGACAGTTTCTTCACAAGCTACAACCTGGGTCAGGAACCTGGTTAGAGAAAACTCACCATGGTTGGAACCGTTAGAACAGAGCTGAACTCCCTGCTAAGCTGCTGGTAACCAAGAACAGGGCCTTTCAATCTTCCATGTTTGCCTTCACATACAGCAAAGGCCTGCTGCCCTATTGCCCTTAAAGGGGGTGAAATGTGCTCATGAGCTTTGCTAAAAACACCTAGCTGAAATCAGCACACGAGAGGAAGCCAAGTGTGGTACTTGACTACAATGGCACTAAAGAGGATATCTAGGACAAGGTCACAGGGTCTTACAGCACCAGGCGAACGGCTGCGTGAAGAGATGCAGCTTCCTAGAAGAGCCGGGGGAGAAATATACAACCAAGACGGCAACATGCCAAGGATCCCAAGACCCTGCAGCTACAGGGAGGGAGAACCAGGAGACGACTACACCCAAATACACCGATGAGGTGAGTGTGTGTGTTTGTGTGTGTGTGAGAGCATGTTACGTGTATCCGGTGTTCAGCAAAAATATAATCATCATCATTTTCATCTTTCCAGATTGCTGCTGGGGGGAAAACGAAGAAGAGGTGTGATGTTTCCGAGCCAAGTCGTGTGTGAAATGTGCAAAGTGCCCTGTGACAACATGTCCCTCTGTGTAGATGGAAAAACGTAACGCTTTATGTTTAAAGTTTTTCATTTTTGTGTATTTGTGGTTTCAAACATCTCGTGTTTATGATCGCAACGTGTCGACAAATCACTTGTAGACTGCAGAGACTCAAAGACACGTGCACAGTGTTCATGTTGCTAAGCTCCTATTTTGTTCAATACTTTCTGAATAAAGTTTATTTTCAACAGAAATCCTCACAACTCATTTGTCTTGATCTTGAGTCAGTGGGTCCGTTTGACCCCAAACAGAATAGGTGTCTCTGGGTAATTTATGTCCACTCCCTGAAAAGGCACATCTTCAAAATGTTAAAAAAAAATCTTTGTAATACATAACCATTGTTTATTTTCTCTACATAGGGTTTTTTCTTTGGACATAAACAAATTTGTAACCTGTATTTTTTGTGAAAATGAGTGAATTATCCTCATTGATGCTTTTTCTGTAACAGGTAAGAACATTAGTTTACTAAATGCTGACTGTAATGGTTAGTAATGGTGTTAATAATGACATAACAATATTCTTTTTTTTTTTTTTTGGTTGGGTTTCTGATAATAATGCATAATCAAATATTGTCAAGTTGACCAGGAACATCATTGCTGTTCCTCAGAAACCAACACAACAGGAGGGTTAAATAAAATAATGGAGTTTGTTGTGATAAAGTGAGAAAAAAAAAAGAGGTATGAATATTTTTGCCAGGACACCGTGTTTATGGTCTCAAACTGCTGTTGTTTAATAAGAAGGAGCAGAGGAACAGACATAAAATTATGTTTTATGTTTTAGTGTTTCTTACAAGAAGTTAGCTGTGATTTTTTTTTTTTCTTTTTTGCTGTCGGTTAAATGGATAAATTAACTTCATCCTTCTTATAAATAAAACCTGGAGTCTGTTTCTGGTTATTTCAAACATTACTGTTGTACTGAATGCATCCATGAACGTAAAAAAAAAAAAAGTCTTTTAAAGCCTTTTGATGTCATTTTGTTTCATCATGGTAACTCCTGGCAGGTGTTCTTGTGAATTAATTTGAAATCCCAAACTCACGGATGGGGTGAAAGTAGCTGTAATGAACAGTTTCTTATTAAATCCATGACACAGACATTATCAGCCTATGGTGGAAGAACTGCTGCAGCGTTTCAAGGCATAAACATGTTTGTTTAAGTCATTCCCAGGATAAACTATTGAAGTGCCACTCAGCTTTATAGATGCTACAACAGATTAAACATTTCATCATAGTTTACCATGAAAATATGTTTCATAATAAAGCTCTTATTATAGCAGCAGGATAAATGGATGGCAATTGCTTAATGGACTGCTTTTTAACTCATTTGCACATTTATTTTTCTACAGATTGTCATGTTATCAGATAAGGTTGCCTTCTGCTCCTTCCACTTATTTTTATTTTTTTTTCTTGTTCGTGTTGCGTTCAGGCGCATCCGGGCCGGCACAGAACTGACCTGGGATTATAACTACGAGGTTGGGAGCGTGGAAGGCAAAGAGCTGCTGTGCTGCTGCGGATCCACGGAGTGCCGAGGACGGCTGCTGTGATCGACCCCGACCTCTTCTACCCCTGTTGTAAAACCTGACAACATCCGCAACACTGTACCTGGTTATTTCATTTTTTGTTGTTTTTTTAAGTTCAGTTAATTTTATTACATCCAATTATGTTGATGTGCTTTTTTTTTTTACCAGCATGTTTCTCAAAGCATCTCATGTCCATGTAATGTTTTTCTTTACCTCTGAATAAAAGTTTCTTCAGTGCCCAGAGCTCCTGCCCTTCTTATTCATTTATTACTGCTTCATTGATTTAATCTTTCACTGACTAAAACAAAGTTTTTGTGGTTCATGCTGCTAGATTTGTCAGAATCCAGGTTCACACAAAGCGGTCCAGTTTAAACCTGGATTCACCAATCAGCTCGTCTCAATCTGAAAAACAACAAACATTTCTCTTCGGTCAAGGCACTCAAACTCAGATGCTCTCTGGTCCTTTGGCAGTGTTGGTTGTTCTTTGGTTTTCTGGAGCCTTTTCAGCATGTTTTACTACCCGGCTGTTTTAAATCGGCGCTCAGGATGTTTCGCTACCATCTGGTGAGTAAAAATCTCCTAAAGTCTTCAACGGTCCAGCGATGTTGTTCTCAACCTCTGGGCTCATAACGGCGACAAGGCCAGATTCTTAAAGCTGAATTTCTTGAATTACTACTTGAAACCATCCCTGGATGTGGAAAAAAACCTCATTGGTAAAATCTGTTTAACAGTTTTGGACTGATTTAAACTTATTAGACAAAAAAAATGGTTTACTCAAAGCAGAACAAAATGGTTTTTATTGGGGGGGAGGAAAAACCTTTAGATTAAATATTTTTTTATGTCGTATAGATCAAAGAAATAATTTTTTCGAATGTAAATTTAACATCTTGTTCCATCCAAATACAAATTGGCCTCAAAGAGTTTTTTCCCATCTTTTGTCCTAAACAAACGGATTTGAGAGTGCAGGTGCATCTCTAGGAAGAAAAAAAAAAGTCTACCAAAAACAAATCCTCTGAAGTTAAAACAGGGACAGCTGCAGGATTTGAAGTGTCCTTAAATGTTAGATAAAAAAAAAAAAGAACTAAGCTTGATTCCCAGAGGTACTCTTCATATATGGACATTTTAATTTTTTCAAAGGTTTTAGTTTTAATGATAATTATAAACTTAATGAAGAGATCCAGAAATTAAAGCATAAAGAGACCAAAATTTAAATTAATATATAAATAACTATGTATGATTTATGTATTTTCTTTGGAAAATAAATTTCTATAGGTACAGGTGATGGTGAATGACGACAGGATGCTGTAGAAATCCCTCAATGAAGAGAGGAAAGATGAAAAGGAAAATCTAATTCGAAATTTGCTTAACCATTTTAATCCTAAACTGTCATTAGATGAAGAGAATTTACAAATTAAAAGGTTTATTATTGGGGTGTCCTTCAGATTCATTACATTTTCCCGTGAGCTATTTTACAAGTAGCTCAGTCTTCTTTTCTAAATTCAACAATAAATGAAAATACATTCATGCTTTGTGTCCATTTCAGGCTGGTTGCCACAAAAGGCATCAAGGTTCCTCGCAGAGATATCCTGGGGGTCAATGTGAAAAGGACTTGGTAGGTATTTACCCCTAATGCCATTTGTTCAATTTTAATGCATGGCAATTTTACTCGTTGCAACGTTCATGCACAGGGTAAATCTAATTAATTAGTGTTTGGCCTCGTTGCTTTCAGTATAGTGATCTGACCCCTCCAGTATCTGACAATGAGGACACAGTCTGTGGTCATGTGGTGACATAGAAATATAAAGTTTTGTGATATCAATATTAATTTGGTAAGAGATGTAATGTCACCCCATAAGCCCTGTGTGGCATGTACAGGTACATTTTTTTAAATGTGAATTTTGCACAACAGTGCAATATTTTTTGTCATTTCAGAAAGTGATTCATTATTGAGAGTCATTGCACACAGGGTAACATATTTCAAGCTTTTTATTGCTTTTAATTTTGATGATTATGGCTTACAGGTACAAAAAAAAAATAACCCAAAATTTAGTGCCTCTGAAAATTAGAAAGTCCGTCCGTCCGTCCGTCTTCTTCCGCTTATCCGGGGTCGGGTCGCGGGGGTAGCAGCTTCAGTAGGGAGGCCCAGACGTCCCTCTCCCCAGCCACTTGGGCCTGCTCCTCAGGAGGAAAGTCAAGAATCGTTATTGTCACCTTGTGTTACCATAGTGAGATTTTGTTTTAGACAAACACCGGCTCAGGATGCATATAGAACATATAACATGCAGACACAGTAATACATAATATTTTCACACTTTAAAAAAAAAAAACACTTTTTAATAAATGAAATCAGTTGATTACACTGACCTTAAACACACTGACGTTTAAAGTGTGCAAAAAGTCTTCAGGGTCTGATAAGATTCTTATCCTTTTTGACAAAGCTTCGAATTTTTTTGTTGTTTGTTTTTTAAGCTTATACTTAGAGTGGCTTAAGTTACCCTGAGCTATCTCTGTAGCTGCTACAGAATTAGGCTGCTGGAGGACAACAAGATCTATTTCTATCACTCTGCTGAGTTCTCCTACTGTTCTCCAATTTGCATTGTTTGTTGTTATTTCAACTTTTAGCTTTATGTTCTCTCTCTTTTTCCTCTTCATAGTAGGTACATCTGGTCTGGCGTTCTGTTAGCTGTGACATCATCCAGGGAAGACAGATCACCACTATTACCATCTAACATAGAAAGGATTCCTGGATCAATGTGTGCTTCTGTGCCTTTTTATGTCTCTTGTTGTGTCTCTGCTCTGTCTTCTCTAACCTCCAGTCGGTCGAGGCAGATGACCGTTCACACTGGGCCTGGTTCTGCTGGAGGTTTCTTCCTGTTAAAAGGGAGTTTTCCTCTCCACTGTCGCTTCATGCATGCTCAGAGTGAGGGATTGCTGCAAAACCTTTGACAATGCAGATGACTGTCCACTGTGGCTCTACGCTCTTACAAGAGGAGTGAATGCTGCTTGTTAAGACTCAATGCAATCTGCTGGGTTTCCTTAGAAAGGAAACTTTTTGACCAATCTGTATGATTTGATTGAATTTGACTTTGTAAAGTGCCTTGAGATGACATGTTGTGAATTGGTGCTATATAAAAAAATTGAATTATCCAAGTCCAAAACGAACGATACGAATTAGTGTTGATGCATGAATTAAACAGTCAACGCTCCCTCAATGATGCGCTCATGCCAGCAGTAAATACTGTGCAATAATTTTAGGCCTTCATTTACAGATCTGTGCAATCAGAAATTCCTGTGAAATTAGAGTGTGCAAACAGGCATTACCAGTAGTGCCACTGTAACATGTAACTATATTTGGCGATGTGGGCAGGTGCTAAGTCCTGCAGGAAAATAAAATCCTGTGCTTCCCTCTGCTGATGTGGTTATTGCTGAATTCCCTGGTAGATGGCTGCATTGACTGTGGACTTCAGAAAACTCAGTGGACCAACACCAGCAGATGACATGGTTAACCAAACCATTACTGACTGTGGAAGCTTCCCACTAGACTTCCAGTAACATGTATTCTGGGCCTCTCCTCTCTTTCTCCTGACTCTGGGACCTTGACAGTAATTCCGGTATCTTTTCTCCTTAGGCCAGGTAAGATGCTTGTAGCCCATGTCCAGGATTTGTCTGTGCATCGTAGCTCTTGAGGCACTGAATCCAGCCTCAGTCCACTCGTTGTGAAGCTCCCCCAATTTCTTGAATGGATTTCTCTTGACAATCCTCTCAAGGCTGCCGTTCTCTTCTGGTGGTGCACCTTTTCCTACCACACTTCTTCCTTCCACTGAATTTTCTGTTAATATGGTTGGACACAGAACTCCGTGAACAACCAGCTTCTTCAGCAATGACCTTTTGTGGATTATCCTCCTTGTGAAGGGTGCCGATGACTGTCTTCTGGACATCTGTCCAATCAGCAGTCTTCTCCATGATTGTGTTGGCTACTGACCCAGAGGGAGAGACCATTTAAAGGCTCAGGAAACCTTTGCAGGTGTTTTGAGATGATTAGCTGATTAGGGTGTGACACCATGAGTTTTCAATAATGAACTTCTCACAGTTTTCTAATTTTTCTCAGATTCAGAATTTTGGACTTTCATTATCTGTAAGCCATAATCATCAAAATTACAAGAAACAAAAGCTTGGAATATATATCTCCATGTGTAATGGTTCTATGCCACATATGTGTTTCACATTCTGAGATGACTGGCAAAAAATATAGCATTCTTACGCAATATTCCAATGTTTTTAGATGTACCTGTAGATCTTAAAAAAAGTAGTGATTCAAGAATGGAGCCTTGAGGAACTCCACAACTGATCTTCCATCAGATATATAATCACCAAGTGACACAAAGTAGTTCCAGTCTGTGAAATAAGATTTGAATCAACTTGACACATTACCAGAGGACTGATGATACTGATAAAATCAATGCTCCGGCAGCGACGACATCATGAACTATCTGCTGGAGAGAGTTGCTCCACCTCAACCAGGTCTGCCAAAACCGCGCTTCTCCCTCTACCTCTCCTCACAGCTGCAGTACGGCGTGGTGTTGGTCTTCCACCGGCAGTGTACCATCCTTCTGGGTAAAAGATACCTTAAAACACTAAGAGACGTTTTTTTTTTTTTGGGGGGCGATTGAGCTGACGACAAACTTTCTGCCCTTTCAGAAGAAATTCAGTCCATTGTGGAGCAGCTGTTGAAACAAAGGAGCTTGCAGAAGATTGATTTGGACGACCAAAGCAGGTATGAACGTTTGCTTTAATCTACAAACAAAATCTGTCTTTTTTATCTGGATTTGAGCCTCCCTGTTTCCTTTTAGGCAAACTAGAGTCCTGCCCGATGCCCTGTCTCTGATGGAGGACACCGAAGGAGCTCAGGATCCTTTATTTGGAGTCATGTACCTCAAAGACATGGTCCCCAGCCCCACTTTGCTGATACAGGTAGTGGTAGTAAGGTAACACTGAGCAGATATCTGTAGGTGTGGAAACCAGTGAGTGTTTTTGTTGTCAGATGAGTCGGGAGTATCTGAGAGAAGCCTCTCCCGAGCTTCACGAACTGACCAGCCCACCTGCCTCTGTTGCTCCAGACCTGAGAACTGGTAGGCTTATTTACTTTAATTTAGAAATGTGACTCTTTGTTTTACAGCTTTTGTTTTAACCCATCTTTACCATATTTTGTTGCACACTGCCAAAAGGGAACTAAAAGTAAAAGATTCTTGAAATAAGTGTATTTGGTCTTGATTTGAGCAGGTAAGTCTAAATTATCAAAATAATCTGCCAATGGAATAAGATTTTTGCACTTAAAATAGGGACAACTCATCTCCATCATCTTATTTCAAATGCTGTATATCTAATTATCTTATTTTAGGGATCAAACACAAACTATGAATTAAGCCCCATTACTGCTACAATAAAAAAACAACAATCAATTAAATTGAACCTGTCTGAAAACACAGAGTAGGCAAAGTTAGGTGACAGTAAGACAGAGACTGGGCACAACGGCCTCCATGGGAGAAAATGAAGGCCAGAACCGCTGCTGGCTGACCCAAAAGAACATAAAGGGATTTCTCCCCTTTACTAAAAAGAATGATCCCCAAGACCTTTGGGAAAATATTCTGTGGGCTGGCAAGGAGCTGGGGATGCTTTGCTCCATCCAAACCTGTAACTGAACCTGCGCCTCGCTGTCAAGGACAGAACCATACAGTTTTTGGGTGGCCTAGTCAAAGTCTTAGCTTAAATCCAATGGAGATTCCCTAGCATGACCTTAAACAGGCTGTTCACGCTTGGAAACTCTCTAGTATGGCTGAAGTGAATTCATTCTGCAAAGAAGAGCGGGCTACAATGACTGAAAGCAACACTCCATTGGTGGATCATCTTCTTTACCTGCTCAAATCAAGGATAAATCCTCTAATTTGAAGAATATTTTACTTACTTTAGTTCCCTTTTTGCGGGGTAGAAATTCAGGACAACCACATGACTGGCTGTATTCTTTGGACATATGAGTGTTGGATATCAGACTCCAGTATTATAGTTAAAAACCAAAGGAAAACTAAATTTAAAAAAAAAGTCTTTCTGGTGAAGAATGAATTAGGACATATTCCACTTTTATTCAACCTGAAAATGGCTAAAATTGCTCAGAGGCGCATTACACCAGATATTCAGCATTTTAAAGGACATTTGCCCTGTTTAAACCTCAGAGATCTTCTAGTTTGGTGGGATTGTGGCCTTTGATAAGATAAGATAGAACTTTATTGATCTCACAATGGAGAGAGGTACTTGTGACATCGGCTCTTATAAGCAACAGAAGGTGCACAAAGGAGGAAAAGTTGCATGAGGTATATACAGTACATCCAGATATATACAGTGGATAGGAAAAAAATAAAATAATATCAAATAGTTATTGCACAGTTATTGCAGTCTACAGGATTATTGCACAGGTTATTGCTCAATGTATCAAATAGTGATTGCACATTTATTGCTGTGTTATTACACCAGGTTGCAGTGCAGTGGCATTGTAAAGTCTGATGGCAGCAGGGATAAATGACCTGCGGTAGCGCTCCTTCTTACTTTTGGAGTAAATTGGAGATGGGCAAAGACGAAACCAAAGACCATGCTTGCCTTAGACAAAATGCAGCATTCCAGGAAGAGAACAACATGTCCGCCGTGAAGCATAAAGTGTCATGGATCCACCTCTAGTTCCACCTTGTATCAGTTGCGCTTTCTCCTCAGACATTACTGCGTCTCCAGACTCCATCACTCTGAGGGAGACGGAGCCCGCCGCGGTCACCGCTGCAGAGGTACGTCTGCTGGCTGACAGGCCGTCAGGAAGGCCTCGGTTTGAGTCTCACTGCCTTCTTCTCGCATCTAGTTTGAGGGGGAGGACTTTGATGGTCACCTTCCAGAAACTATCCATATCCTCTTGGACCAAGATGATCACTTTACAGAAGGTTTGCGACGACATCAGAAGATTCATTTAGGTTCCAGCTTCAGCAAAAAGTTCACCAAATGCTTAGAGGAGGAAATGCTACGTTTGTCCACAGGAGGTCTGGAGCCACCAGCAGAGGAGACGAGAGAGCTGGAGAGGGCAGAAAGAGAGGAGGAGAAGGAGAGGGCTAAGGAAACGACAGAGTCCACCACTGAGTAACGCCTGCCTCCTCACACACAAACACAGATAAAACCAACAAATACCCGCTGACTGGCTTTTTTTATGGGCCAGGCTGCAGCCCACCACGGCCTCCAGTGAGACCCCTGAGCTGCTGCCGCAGGAAGAGCCGGCTCCATCTTTGGGAGTCTTCTCACCTCCCAGAGAGCAGCTCACCCCGGTGTCAGCGCCCGGCCTCCCCTCACCGCCCACTTCAGCGAGGGGCCGACTCAGGAGCCCAGAGCTGGAGGTGCACGGCCCCTTCTTTTGGGTGTTTTTCTAAAAAGGCTGGTTTTTAACACATAATAGATTCTGTGATGTCTGTATGTTGATTTTCTCTCCAGGGATCCAGGTTTAGTTGTGGTAAAATGTCGTAGATCTGCTTATTTCTAACTTTTTCCACTTTGTCCAATTATTTGCTAACAATAATAATTAACCAGCTCTTTTATTTACCTAGGTCAGTTCTTTTTTTTTTTTCTTCTTTACTTTTTGTAGTTTTTTTGTTCAGTGAGACGTTCCAGATAAAGACCGAGGTGGGGTCCAGGGCCAGTTGCGGCCCTTGCAATGATTTTGATTGGTCCCCCACCACAGTGCCAAACTGTTATAAACTGGGTCCGTCAGAACAGGAAAATCACGCAGTTTTAGAACAACATTTTTAACTGCATCAAGGCAAATTAATTGATTCTTAATATGAAAAAAATTTGTTATGACACAAAGTATTTGTCTTTTATTAAACGTGTTTTTTTTTGCTTTCATTTAGATTTAAGATAAGATAAGATGAGATAGACTTTATTGATCTCACAGTGGAGAAATTCACGCGTCACATCGGCTCAATAATCAAAAGAAGGTGCCAAAAGGAGGAAAAGGTGCATGAGGTATATACAGTGCATCCACATATATACAGTGGATCGTAAAAAAAAACAAAAAGGAAATAAAGATGAGATTTAAGGTGACTTATATACATTCAAGGTGACTTATATGCATATGGATTTGACGTTGTACATTAAAGGTAAAGAACAACAGTGATGTAGTGAGATAACTATAACAGCTGAAGTCTCTTATTTAACAGGATTATTGCACAGGTTATTAAATAGTAATTGCTCATTAGTTATTGCATAAGTTTAATTGTTCATAGGATCACACACATCCAGTTAATTATGCAAAAAGCCGACTTGACCCAGTATAATTGTTGAGGACGGAAAACAAAAACAGCTTGAAGATGTCGTCTGCCTTTCTTTTAATGCAACGTCCGTTTCTTGAAAACAACAATGACTCAACAAAAATCTCTTATTAAAACATGCCGGATTTATTGTATCGTTTAGCTGTAAAAAAAAATGACAAAAAAAAAAAAACACACAGTGGCATTTTATTTCAGTTTTACTGAAGATGAATTAATCCAATTCACATTCAAACATATACTGTTTAACATACAAAAAAGCTCTAATTTTTATTTATAAAGTAATTAAATGAATACATCTGACTGTTTTTACCCGGATTATGTTGAGAGGAAATTTGAGTCTGTAGAAATGAAGAAATGATTCAATTAGATTCTCCGCTGTTTAAGAAGACATTTGTTTTTAAATCAGCAATAGCAACAAACTAAATTAAACCCCTTTCACCTGATAGAATGTCATACGTTTAATAACGCAGGAAAAAGGAATTCTAATTTATTTTCTTGTTGCATTGTTGGAGATTTACATGCAACTGCACGAGAGGAACCGATGCAGCAGGAAAAATATGACTTCTAACCAATAAACAAGGAGCGGTGTCGTTGATCCAGCTTCCAAGTTTCACTTCTCCTTCTTTAGAGGTCAGCAGATGGTTTTCCTCAGTCTCTCCCCGTCTGTAACCTCCTGCTCTGACGTATCGGCCCTCTGTGACTGTGAATGTCAGACCCTCACCCTTCATCAACGATAGTTGGTCGTGTAATGTTAGTGAAAACGTATCTAAGGAGGCCCAGCTGACCCTAACCCGCCTTCATTAGATCTTCTGAAGATCTTCCTCTTCTGCTCCACGTTCAAACATGCTTTATCCACCCTATCCACCCATCAGCCTCGTCTCTCTAACTTTGTGTCCAAACCGCTCAACCTGAGATGATTATATCTCTTTGCATCTTCTTGCCTTTTTTTGTTGACGTTCGCTCTCTCCAAACCATCTAAACCAGCAGCTCTTGCCTCTATGCAATTAATCCTCCCTTTGCAGCCATCGTCCTATCAGTAATCACCTCTCACCTGGTCTCCTATGCTTACCATTTATTTCCCACGCTGCTCACCCTGCCAGGAGGTCCAGCCAGAGGCGAAACGAAGGAGAAGGAGGAGGCAGCTGGTCTTCTTCGACCCAGAGACGCAGCTCTCGGAGAAGCAGCAGCAGGAGTGGATTGAAGACCCTCAAACCGAGACCAGGACGCCGCTGCCTCCCCTGCCTCCCTCTCACAGGATCATACCTGCCGCCGAGCTCTTGGCCAATCCCTGCTGCTGTCAGTGAAGCACTTTTCCACATCTAACCGACAATAAAACTTACGGACACAAATGTGTCCCGGTGTGCGGGACCGAGCGTAACCTTCTGCCACGTTTATGAAAAGATGGAGATAATTAGGAAAGCGATCATGAAGTGCAACAATCTCCATCATGACTCCGACCACAAGCCTTTTTATCTTCGCAGTCCTGCCTGAGGAGATCGAGTCTCTGTGGAGACGGGCCGCGACCATAACGCCGCTGTCGGGCTCGGACCTCCGGGTCGGGGAGGGGGGGCCGGAGTCCAGCGACTCGGAGAGGGAAAGAGAGCAGGAGATGATGGAGGTGGCGGAAGCAGAGGAGCAGAGACTCCAGGAGATTACCACAGAGGTGTGTTTCTCCGAATGTACGATCAAAAATGAATATCTGAGGACTTTTATGGTCATTGTGCGTCTTCGTTCTGAATGCAGGTCCAGAGAGGGATGGTGGATTCTGAGATTTTGAGAATTTCAGGTAAAATTTTGATATAATATCTCAGGAGCCATTCAGACAGTGCTGTAAGAATCTATAGCGCCCCCTTACAGATTTCTTCTGTTTTAGCTTTTTTTGACATTGTGAAATGTTTCAAATCATCAAAATAATGTAAGCATCAGACCAAGTTACCCAGATAAAACACACGATTAGGTGACGGTAAGACAGAGACTGGGCACAACGGCCTCCATGGGAGAAAATGAAGGCCAGAAGCGCTGCTGGCTGACCCAAAAGAACATAAAGGGATTTCTCACCTTTACTAAAAAGAATGATCCCCAAGACCTTTGGGAAAATACTCTGTGGGCTGGCAAGGAGCTGGGGATGCTTTGCTCCATCCAAACCTGTAACTGAACCTGCGCCTCGCTGTCAAGGACAGAACCATACAGTTTTGGGTGGCCTAGTCAAAGTCTTGGCTTAAATCCAATGGAGATGCTCTAGCATGACCTTTAACGGGCTGTTCATGCTTGGAAACTCTCCAGTATGGCTGAAGTGAATTTGTTTTGCAAAGAAGTCAATGAAATTCTTAACTTAAGGCAGCGCATCACAGTTGAAGACCTTCTCTTGTGTTTGTGTGAGTCCAGCTGACGAAACTCTGACTCTGGAGGCATCGGACCAAAAGGAGGCGTCTCGGGAGATTTCCCCTCTGTACACATCTGAGAGAGAAGGGTGGGTGACCAGGAAAGCGCTGTGTGCCTCTGTTGGCTGGGTCAGCATTGAAACGCTGTCTCCTGTGTGCGTCTCCGCAGGTCTGTGGTCTCCTCTGTGCTGCAGGACATCCCGGAGGCCATGGACGAGATGATGGAGGGCCCGGCAGTCGAATATCCTTGGTACACTTCTTGGGGAAATAATTAAATGTCCAGGAAATGGGTGCTTATTTAAATCTGACGTCGGAGCAGTACCTTCTCTTGTGTTCCTCAGGCGTTTGCCCGAGCAAGAAGGGGAGCCCGTGCTTTTTCGCTCCCTTTTGCCACCGGAGGTCAACCGGAGAGCTGTCAGCAGCATCTTCCAGAGGCTGCTGGGTAAGGAGGTGGCCTGAAACTGAACTGAAAGTCCAGTTCTGCTCAGATGTTTATTTTCTCTTAGAGAAATCGGGTCGACACAGTCCAGTTCCATCCCAGTAAACAAACAATACAGTCAAGTTCTGTTCATCATTCCCTTTGGTCAAACGTTTGCTGTTTAAGGAGACTGGGCCGACTGCGGCGAGTCACTGACTCCAGCAATCCCTCGTACTGAGCGTGCGTGAAATCCCCCCTTTAAAAGGAAGATATCTCCAGCAGAACCAGGCTCGGCGGGAGCATCCATCTGCCACAACCGACCGGGTTGGAGAAGACGGAGCATACACCCCAAAAACCACAGCAGCACCGATCCACGAGTACTTTCTATCTTATAGAAAAAGAGGAAAAGGCAGCAGTAGCTCCTTTAGTGTCTTCATGTGGGAGAGAAACGCAGCTAATCAGTACAGGCTGTGGGATGAAAAACAGTACATTTAGTAAGCTCCTCCCTTCTGTGAAGACAGAACATACAGTTGCAGGCAGCGGTAACATGATGCGTAATTAGAGAGTAGTAGGAAAAAGTAGCAGAGCGAGGGAAAGTGGAGCATCCTGAGCCTGTAGCAGCATACTGAGATATAGAGATAGTCTCAAACTGAAGTTTTAAGCCTCGCCTTTTAACCTCACTCTCTAAATTGTCAACAGGATGGAGGTCAGGGCCGTTCCAGAAGCTTGATATTAGCCCGCTTTATCCATTTCAAAAGCAGTCTGGATGTTTGTCCTGTTGGAAGCCAAATGTCTCCACGTTCTGACCTGAACTGTCAAATAAAAAAGAAAGACCATCGGTTAGGATGTTCATGAACTAACCAGGAGCAACAGCGTGTCTAGAAACCGCTTCAACTCCAGTGTCACTGTCCACAGTCGAACATCAACGTGAACTGAGAGGGAGCGGAGGAAGAAAGGTGCCACGGCTTCAAAGCTGAAACCCCCAGCAGGCTCGGCAGAAATGTGCAGCTGCCCACCTCCACGAGCAAAGAGCCTCCTGGGGAAAGGTTGTGCTGCCCGACAAGACCAATGCTGAGCTAAATGACCACAATGACAAAACTCTTCTTTAAATACGTCAGAGAAGTTCAGGTTTTCCAACATAAGAACAGGGTGATATCATCATGCTGTGGGGCAGTTTTGGTCCTAGCGCCGGTGCGTTGGACGAGGCGTATGAGCAATAAAGATGGACGACTGCCACACATCGCACGTCTGAGCTGAAGTGCAGAAAAAGACAAAAAGTTCGGAGGTTCTGAAGATCCAGGCCATTTTTAATACACATCACTAAATAGCCTGGCTGACCTAAGACATACGGTGGCTTGCAAAAGTATTCACACCCCTTGAACTTTTCCACATTTTGTCACATTACAAACATAAATATATTTTATTGCACTCTTATGTGAAAGAACAAAACAAAGTGGTATACAATTTTCAGGCAGAAAGAAAATTATAGATTAAAATTACAAATAAAAAAACTGAAAAGTGCGGTGTGCAAAAGTATTCAGCCCCCTTTTCTCTGAGCACAACCAGTTGCCTTCAGAAGTCGCCTGATGATTGCTAATGAGTGAATAGAGTCCACCTGTGTGTAATCAAGTCTCAGCACAAATACAGCCGCTCTGTGACGGCCTCAGAGGTTGGTTACGAGGATATAATCAGCAGGGACAGGGACGAAGGGTCAGAGTTGATGGGAAGATGGATGGAGTCAAACACAGGGCAATCTGGGAGGAAAACCTGTTGGAGTCTACAAAAAGACTTGAGACTGGGGCGGAGGTTCACCTTCCAGCAGGACAACGACCCTAAACATAAAGCCAGGGCTACAATGGAATGATTTAAAACATATTAATGTGTTAGAACGGCCTAGTCAAAGTCCAGATTTAAAGTCAATCGTGAATCTGTGGCAAGATCTGAAAACTGCTGTTGACAAACGCTCTCCATCTCATCTGATGGAGCTTGAGCTGTTTTACAAAGAATAATGGGCAAAATTTCAGTCACTAGATGTGCAAAGGTGGAAGAGACAAACCCTAAAAGACTTGCAGCTGTAACCGCAGCAAAAGGTGGTGCCACAAAGTATTGAGTCAGGGGGGCTGAATACTTTTGCAAATTTTTTTTATTTGTAAAAAAAAAATAAAGAAGAAAAAAAATAAATTGTGTATAATTTTATTTCTACTTCACAATCGTATACCACTTTGTGTTGGTCTTTCACATTAGAGTCCAATAAAATATATTTATGTTAGTGGTTGTAATGTGACAGTATGTGGAAAGGTTCAGGGGTATGAATACTTTTGCACGCCCCTGTATTATGCAGAAATAAAGCCTGAGGCTGACTGGTTTGTTTGTTTTTGCAGAGGATTTGTCCTCCGGCAGAATTCGCGCTGAACAGAACCAGCCTTATGGAGAAATCAGGATCTTGCGTGGATCCAACGACCCAGAGATGGATCTGCCGTCGTAATCCGCTCTCTGTTGGGACCATCTCTCTGTTCACTTTTTTTTCAACCACGACTGCAAAAATCAAACAGCCTACTTGTATGCCGTTTTAAAAGTTGCCCGATTTCCAATTTATCACGTTATGATGTGTCATTCTAACAGTTTTTTGTGTGTTTTTAAAGGTTTTTATACATATTGGGAAGGCTTGCATCAGTTTTCCTTGTTTGTGAGGGCCCTTGCACGATTGGTTAGCTTTATGCGTGTTAAGATGAAAACCCGGTTTGGTTTGCTACTGCATTATTAGATTTGTAATCAACTGCAACCGTGTAGCTCAAGTAAAACCCCTGTTCTTTGTTCCTTTAAAGAAAATAAAGCCTTTTTTGTTAAATCCGTGTCGATCATTTAAGATTCTGGGGGGGCTGAGGAGGCGCTGTGCTTGGAGCAGATAAGCTGAGCGACACTTGATCTTTCTCTCTCCCTCTTCACACCATCTTAATTCTCCTCGGAGGACTTTCTCAGAGGGGGTAGCTGTGACCACGGTTTATTATTAGCGTCTGCCTCAGCTCGCCTTCGCCGTTGCTGTCGTCTCATTTCCTCCCCCGTCGCTTTCTGTGTTTGTCTGCACTTTAGCTTTCTTCTAGTTCTTTGATATGTTTGCGTTTTCTTTTCACGTCTCTTTGTTCTTGACGAGTCCGTGTCTTTCCTCCGCTTCAGGTTTCTGCTGACAGCATTGGGGGGGTGGGGGGGGGGAGCTATTTCTTTCCTCTTCTTCTTTTTTACTTTGTCACAACTCTGGATCCTCAGCTTGTTTTTCTATAGCACTTTTTTAATATTCATGCTGCCGTCTTCAGTTATTTTGCTCTCCGCAGCTCCTGAAGCTTTTTCGTGCTACTTTATCTGGTTCTCCTCTTCACATTAAAGGAACATCCCTCTTGTCTGCTTCTCTTCCACTTGAACTTGACCTTGCTTGTGTTGTATCTCTACCTCCGCGGGATGGAAACCAAGGAGCTGTTTTCTCTCTTGAAGCGTGTTCTGGACTGCGTCTGTCTCTGCCTATCTGTGAGTACCACGAATTTGTTTTACTTGGTGCGTCTATTGTCTCGGCTCCGTTCGCAGGGTGTCAGTTTTACCCCGGACCACCCACGGCAGAGAAAAACTTAGTGAGTTTTTCAGCAAACTCTAAAGCAAAGCTCTACAACCTCGCTTTTCCAGATGGCATGTGTTTATGTGGGTCAGTGTGACGGTTGGGTGCGTGTTTTTTTGGGATGTTTCCAGCACCGAGTATCTCCTTTACTTGCACAGTCGGCTTCTGTTATTAATACCAGCCTAAATTATGGCGATCGAAATAGAGCTGGGCCTCATCCAAAGAGACCAGAAGTCTCTTATTAATATTTCTGGGGTCCACAATGGATGAAATGAGTTGAGAAGTGCGATAAATGGGGCGTTTCGTTTTGTAAACCTGGGACAAAAAGCTAGGAAAATGTTTTGTTTTAATTAGAGATGCACCGATCCGATACCAGGATCGGATATCAGCTCCGATATTGACTAATCAGCTGGATCGGATATCGGATGATTGATGCCGATCCAATCATTTCTTTTTTTTTAATTAATATCACACACAGCATTACAGTTACAGTGATCTAGTCACTTCTATTTTATGTTTGCAACGTGGTCACCAGAGCACGCACAGCAGCTAGTGATCAGCAAACACAGAGCAACATGGAGCAAGTGCCAGACCGAGCCAAGTCTGCTATATGGAAACATTTCAAACTTGATACGCCAACAAGACCGACTGCAACATGCAGCATCTGCAATGCGTAAGTAGCGAGGGGAGTGATGATAAGGTTGGTAAATTCAACCCCACAAACTTAAATAAGCACCTCCTAAAGCACCATGCCAAAGAACATGCAGAACTTTTTTTTAACGATGTTTATTTCAAGCCTGATAACTTCACTCACATGGCAAGGTACACGGTTTGTTCATTCATCAGTAGTACCGGATCGGTATCGGCCAATACGCATAGCCCAGGGATCGGAAAAAACTGGATCGGTGCATCTCTAGTTTTAATAATTATTTTTTTGCTGTGACGTTGGCTCTTTTAAGTCACATTTTTAAGGAAAACACATTTGTAGCTTCTGCTCCAAAGTTGACTTTGTGGGTCACACCCATAAAAAGCTGCCAAATCCACACTGCCAGAACCCAACAGCCAGAAAAATGTAAAAAAAAAAAAAGAAAAAAAAAGAAAGTATGAAATTAAAAAAAGGAATAATTATTCATCATGATCTGATTTATCGCTTTTAAGATCCACTATATGGGAAAAAAACAATAATCTGGAGCTGCTTTGCATTTGGATATAGGGTGATTTAAATGTCAAAATAGAGAAAAGAGTAAAAACCCAAAGAGAAATAAATTGGACACCAGCACAACAATTTAATACAATTTTACTTACCTGTTGAAGATGAGGACCCATGATAGGCTTTTGGGATAATCTGCT
Source organism: Fundulus diaphanus (assembly GCA_037039145.1). NCBI lineage: Eukaryota > Metazoa > Chordata > Actinopteri > Cyprinodontiformes > Fundulidae > Fundulus > Fundulus diaphanus. Next base: position 35,807,736 of record CM073130.1, read on the forward strand.
CCCATGACTGTTTCAATCAAGAGATTGTTTGATAAGTGAGTAACTAAGTAGTTGTTTTATTTCTACAAAATGCTTCAAACATCTAAATGTAGCTCAAAGGGCTTTATGCAAGCTACACATCAATCAAATAAAATACATAAAATGAACATTGTAGCTACGATGAACAATTAAAACAAGATTACAAAATAGTACTTTTGAGAAAGATTTTCAGTGAATTAGTGTCCCGGGTCACAGCTACTGTTTGTCGCCTCGTCCCAGTTTGAATGCCCGGTGTAGAAAGTGTCACCAAAAACCGCTCGAGTAAAAATTAATTTTGTAATTGCACGTTTAAAACTCGAGTACGAGGTTAAAATATCCTGCATTTAAACAATTTCTGTGCTTTTCAGACAGGAGTGAAGAGTTTAATAACCAATGTATCATATATATGTATATATTTTATATTTCATATATTTTATAGTTATATATGTATATATTTATATTATTTTGTGTGGAATGTTGTGTATATATAAAAATGTTTGTATATCTGAATATCTGGAGCGTGTAACAAAAGTAATTTCCCTCTGGGATTATTAAAGTATGTCTGATTCTGATTCTGATTCTGTATTTTGCCCGAGCATAATACATTGCTCTTTATGCTTGTGACTTTAAATGTGCCAGCCTTCAGTCCTTTCGCTCAGATTGGATCGCTCTGTTTGCGGTTGGATCCTGGTGATGGCAGGAGGATTTCTTGACTTTTATTTTGCAGCAGAGAAGCGTTGAGACTGAAGCTGGGAAGGAGCGGGACTCTAAAAATGGCCACCTGATCTACGAAAGCGGGGACATCCTGGAGGACAGATGTAGGTACCAGAACATCCGGCAGAGTGGGCCGCAGCCGCGATCCAGCCTGATCTCAAACTGTTTTCCAGATGAGGTCCTCGACACTCTGGGAGAGGGGACCTTTGGGAAAGTGGTGCAGTGTTTGGACCACAGCAGGTAACTCTTTTGATTTGCGGCCGACTGGAGTCAAAAATGGGTGAGATGTCTGGGATGTTACTAAAGCGATGCGTTCAAACACACAGAGGAGGAAGACCCATAGCTCTGAAGATCATTAAGAACTTGGAGAAATACAGAGAAGCGGCCAAGCTGGAAATAAACGTGCTGGAGAAGATCCGGGAGAAAGATCCCGGGAACAAACAGTGGGTTAAAAGCTGGGCTCAGTGGTCCCTTAATGCCATGAGTCCACCTACTTCATGTTGCTCCTTTGTGTTTCTGTCCCCGTCAGCAACTGTGTGCAGATGCTCGACTGGTTTACCTTCTACGGCCATGTGTGCATCTCCTTTGAGCTGCTGTCTCTCAGCACCTTCGACTTCATGAAGTCAAACAACTTCCTGCCTTATCCCACTAACCAGATCCGACACATGGCTAGCCAGATCTGCCACGCTGTCAGCTGTGAGTGCGACACAAATCCCACCGACTGTGCAGCCGCATTCCTCTCCCTTCACCTGTTTTCATTAATTATGGGTAGCCGGATCCTTCTCAAGTGGGGTTTTGTGGGGTATTTCTAAGCAGGCAGTGTTTTACCTGACACAGATAACCGTTAAAACAGTCTCAGGTTTGGAGAAATAAAATAAACAAATGACATGACTCATGAGTCCGTCAATCAGTCAGTAAGTAATAATAACATGCTGTCCCACACAAATGTGGTAAAAGTGATTAATCTAAAAGAGAGAAAAAATAATAAATAGATCAGCAAATGTCAGCTTACAAACAACAGATTTCCTCTACAGATGCGGCCTGGAAATGCACTTTTTTCTATTTAGCGAACTAAACATTAGCAAAAGTCGGTCGCACTAACAGCAACGCTCTTCGTCTTTGAAGTTGTTGCTGAGTGAAAAGACTGAAACGTTTTTAATATCAGTGAGGTTCTTAGGAAGCACAGAGAAGTAAGAGGCTGTTTTCTACAGCGTATCGCGACATGTTTGGTTCATTTGGAGCAAGAGAAAGCAAGATATTCAGAAAATAACAGGAAGGCTGAAGTCGCAAGATTCACCCCTGAGTAAATTGTTTTTTATTTATCATTTAAAGAAAAGGGCATTGGGGGACAAAATAAATAAAACCAGAGACTTGTATTTCATTGGGTTATTTCTGTTGAGGAAAGCAAAGTTCTTGCAAGCTGAGGGATACGATTGATGAAGAAGTCGTCTCTAAACAGGGTAGAGGTGGCAGGATCAGGGTTGTCATGTTGGATGAGAACTGAAACATGCAGACTTCCTGCAGAGCTCTAAAAACATTTTCAGCCAGTAAGAACAAGTAACTGCAACCTCAGGGTCATTATTATTATTATTATTAATATTATTATTATTACATGTTATCTTTTGGGGCATGGAGCCAAAGGGGTAAGCTCCTGCTGTGTTTGCCCTGGAGATTCTGTGTTAAGTAAAGATAAGAATGACAGGATGATCCTGTATTTACTTCCGACACTTCATCTCTGACTATAAGGTCAGAAAGACTAGAGAACTTTAGAACGTATTAATTAGACCAAATTAATGACTCTTCCCTGTTCAGGTACAACTTTCAGTCTGAATTTAGGAAAACTCCCACACTTCTCACTGTTAAATTTTACAGACTATGTCAGATAAGGCCGACTGTTTGCACAGGTACATAAACACCTGACAGTTGCCTTGACCAATGTGATGTAATTGATGCTAAAACGCTGAATGGATCGTATTTCCACATTGTGTGTGTGGGGGGGGGGGTTTGAACAGAAGCGATTTGCAAGGCAAACCAACGCCACAGACAGGGAAGCTATTAGCTGCGGTGTTCGCATTTCGCTTTGCATTTGCCAGCCGGTTACGACTCTAAACAAACTTGGGTGCACGGTATTTTTGAAAATGGAAATGATCGGTACAAAATTTGCAACAGCTCAAACTCCAAATCAGGAGTTTTGTCCCCATAAATATCCTGCAACGCCAGCTTGACCAAGATAACGTGACATTCGTTTGAGTGGGGTCTGCAGGATTTTATTCTTACAAATTAAAAGCATAAAAAAATCATCACTACAATTATTAGTATCAGTGAAGTAATAAGTTGGTTTCTTAAAAAAGCTGATTGCTCTGCTCTGACTGCCAGAGTTTACCTTAATTAAAGAAATCACCAGTAGGTGGCGCCGGCTACCGACATCCATCTGATGATCCTCTGTCCTGGCTTGCTCTCCTCCACAGTTCTCCATGACAACAAGCTGACTCACACCGACCTGAAGCCTGAGAACATCCTCTTTGTCAACGCCGACTACTCGCTCGTATACAACGCTGAGAAGGTGACAGCGGGCCATGCAGCCCTTTCCAACAGGCAGGATGGTGACTAAACGGGGATTATCGTTGGCAGAACAACCTGAGGGATCCCTTTGTGTCTGCCCATTGAGATGCAAATGTATCGCAGCAGAACCACGAGACACCCACAGGTCGTCTCCTTTTAGCTGCAGGTTAATTCGTAAAGGCAGCAGGCTTTCTTTGTTGACCTCTGCGGAGCAACACGTGGCGTTGGAGGAAATATATAAGGGAGGAAGACAAACATTATAGTTGAAAAACGAAAGTGCGTCTCTATTATGACGTTTGAGAAATTAAACGGATTAAAATTCAGTCTGCATCACTGAAATACACGACTAATGAAAAAAAGCTCTTAGGAGTTCAATTAACATATTTTTCCATCTTTATTTATAGGTTTCTCAAACTGTTTACAAATTCGAAAGACATTGAATGTGAACATTTATAATTGAACAAAAGAACAACCAAAAATATAACTAACACATTTTTTTTATGTAATTGCTGATTAAAATGATTATCCAGTACAATGGGCCGGCTGGTGTTTAGCCCCAGTGTTGCCGGTACATTTAGGGACTGTTAAATACATAATCTTCTATTTATTTCAGTTCTCCGCAGACAGTAGTGTGTCTTAAAGCTCCCAATATTATCTGCAGAAGCGTTCAAAACATATGCAGTACCCTGCACATTTATAATGAAAGCAACTTTTTATATCTAGAAAATGTGCAAAATCACCAGAGCTACACTAACTTTCACTCCCTTCTCCAAGAGTACCGCTCCGACTCTTAACCCCGCTTTGCACAATCTAGAGTCATGGATCTTGTCTTATGCTCTCTTCTCTTTGGCTCACCCCATAACATTTCTTGAGCTGCTGATGGTGGAAGGTTAATTTTGTGTCTGGCGGACTATTTCTGTTTTGATTTTGTCACGTCTTTTGCATCCCAACCCTGCTTAAAGACCCAAAGATTCCTTATTTTATCTCTGCTGGTGGAATCTACCAGATTATTAATTAAGACGGCCTCTAGTCTCCAAAGAAATCGTGACGTCAGGCCCCTTAAGAAGGAATTTAGGCAAGGCAAGTTTATTTATTTAGCACGTTTCAGTAAGAAGATGATTCAAAGTGCTTTATGGGCTTATTAACCTGCTGGGAACACCCAGAGGGAACCTTTGCAGGTGCAGGGAGAGCATTCAATGCCCTGGTCAGGATTCAAACCCAGGACCTCCTTTCTGTAGCTATACCTATACCACAGCGCAGGCCTGGCTAAAAAAACAAACAAGTAGTGTTAAAGTCATACTTTCTTGTCTTTATTTCATCAGTTGTTATACTTGGGTGAAAAGTTAAGAAAGGTTTTTCTTTTCCAAAAGAAAAGGAAAAACCTTAGATAGCTTTTGATCATTTGATAAAACCTTTTGGTAACTAGTTTACTTTTTGGATTTAATGTTTCTGTGCTCTCAAGCATCTCTGTTCTGGTTTCAGTTGGAGCCTTTTCACAGAAACCAAAATGACAAACTGGACATAAACTGAACAATTTGTGCATCCCAGACATTTGCGCTTGTTTCCGTCTGTTTTCCATGCAGAAGTGTTTTGAAAGGAGGGTAAGAGACACAACGGTGCGGCTGGTGGACTTTGGCAGCGCCACCTTCGACCACGAACACCACTCCGTCGTCGTCTCCACTCGTCACTATCGGGCCCCTGAGATCATACTGGGTAGGAGAAGAGGGTTGGATCTGGACTCTCACAGGTAAAGCTGTCAGAGATGATGGGATGGTGATCATCTTCTCCCGTCTCCCACAGAGCTGGGGTGGAGCCACCCGTGTGACGTTTGGAGCATCGGCTGCATCCTGTTTGAATACTACGAAGGCTTTACGCTCTTCCAGGTCAGCTGGACGGAAATATAAACTCTGGTCGGCCGTTTTGTCTTAGTCGGGGGATTTATTTCCCCCTCTTTTGACCGCAGACCCATGACAACAAGGAACATCTGGCGATGATGCAGAGGATCCAGGGACCAATTCCTCAACGGATGATCCAGTGGAGCAGGTTCAAACCTCCTGAGCCTTGACGCTTTTCAAACCCAGTCTGTACCGTCTGACTGAATATGGTTTATTCTCCTCCTCAGGAAGCGCAGGTACTTCCACCACGGCCGTCTAGACTGGAACGAATGCTCCAAGGCTGGACGTTTTGTGAAATCCAAATGCAAACCACTGAGGGTGAGCGTGGGGCGGTGCTAGCATCTAAATGCTATCAACGCTATTTCCCCCTTTAAATAACTCCCTCCTGTGTTATCCCCTGGGTTTCCAGAGCTACTTGTTATCACACGGGAGAGAGCACCACCAGTTTTTTGACCTCCTGGAGAGGATGCTGGAGTACGACCCCCTGAGACGGACCTCTCTCGCCGCTGTGATGGACCACCCCTTCTTCCTGCCGCCCATTAATGCTGGGAGGACTCAGGCCTGGAGGAACAGCTGGGACAAGAGCAAGTGACCCCCAAGAGCTCGTTGACGCTACATGGACCATATGAACGTGTTTGCAGGTTTACATCTAATTGTTCTTAACACAGTATTCATATAGGAAGGGGATTGAAAGGAGGGCTCACAGATCAGGCAGGGGATTAATTTATTTGCAAATGAGGAGGTGGATGTTGTGCTGAGGAGCCTTTGAATTAGACCGAGGCTGAACGCTGAAGGTCTGGTAAATATTTCTAACTACGGTAAGTCTTATTTATTCCAAAGAACTGAAGTCCTCATTATTAGCTTTAGAGTCAAATGAATGCTGTAAAGGAAGCTTTTAATCAAAAGGATTCCCTAAATGCCTTTGCTGGCCCTGTTCTTCTTGTAATTTGTTTATTTTTTTCTTTTTGTTCCGTGTTGCATCATGGAAACGATTGTTAAAAAAAAAAAAATTGATATGCTATTTAGACAACATCTAGTGTCAAACACTATAAAGATGAAGAGAAATAGCTGCTGGGAGAAATTCAGCTATTTAACAGAAGAGGATTGGTTTAAGTGGAACTCAGTTAAAGCAGACAGACTGACAGCTCACATGTCAGGAGAAATAAAAATGAAATATAAAAGAAAAAAAAACATCTTGAAGTGTATTAATATATCTACATTTTAAAACCTGTTGATGAAACCGTAAAACCTTAAATATGATGTTTACATGCTGTCACCTGACAATAATAACTTCTTTTGATAATAAATGTTATATTCACTGACGTCTTTGGTCGAATAATGAATGAAGCTTTTGTCTTTGATTGGAGTATCCGGGGTCAACGATGAATCCAGTCCAGTCCTGTTCTGCCCCGGCTGGTCTGGTCCAGTGACTCGGTCAGTCCAGCTCAGTTTAGTCAGGTCAGGTCTGCTCCTGACTCTTCAGGTCCGGTCCAGTCTGATGTAGCTGCTGAGCATTATGATGTAAATTGTTATAATGTCAAGCCAGCCAACCACTGTCCCTGTTTAGCCTGGATAAATATGATGAAAACTGGACTATTTGACGTTGAACGTCTGCTTGCTTGGTCGGGTTAGTCCATCTGATCAGCCTCAGGCACTTTTCAACCGCATTCAGACGGCTTTTCGCCTTCGACTCTTCAACCACGTTTACATGCCGGGTCAGCGATTTTACCCCCCCCCCCTCCCTTCCCTTTCCGGGTCCTAAGGCGCACGTTGCATTGCCAGAGTGTGAAACGCACGTAAAGGCCGCTCTTCACCAGCAGGCTGATGGAGCGCAGCCCGGCGTAGAGCGCGCTCACAAGGCTGAGCAGGAGCGAGCGGCTGCCAGCGTCCCTCTGCGGCCTTGGCAGACTGAATCAGACCGAAGCGGGTCTCTGGAAATAAATGACGCGTGTGTTCATAATCACGCTTTTTGGTAAGCCCGGCATGATTTTAGAAAGTTCATGAGCGTGTGCTGAATTTAACCAGAAGAGCCCCCCCCCCCCCATGTTGAATTTTAAAATCTAAACTTTACTACATATTACCATGCAGTTCATCTCTCTGCTAATTTCTTTTTTCAGACAATTTTGCATGAAAAGTCCTCCACCCAACTAAAGTTTTAAAAATCTGAAATGCTTCAGTTTAAAATATAATTTTTACAAAATATTTAAACTCCTCAGATATTTTTCTTAGAACTTCTCAAATGTTTTTGTTGGTGGGTGGTGGGGGATCAGTAAGTCACATCTTTAGGAGAAAAGGAAAAGAATCACCCAAAGACTCGACAGGATTTAACAGATCCAGCTCCCTCCACTGGGAGTCATCTTATCGGTACTATTCAATTCAATTCAATTTTATTCATATAGCGCCAATTCATGAAACATGTCATCTCAAGGCACTTTACAGAGTTAAATTCAATCATATTATACAGATTGGGTCAGATTATACAGATTGGTCAAAAATGTTTCTATATAAGGACTAAAATACAGACGTTCTCAGATTGCTGGTGAATAAGAAAACATTGGTGTTTGCGTATAATTTTTTTCTTGTGGGTGTGGAGGATGATCTTTGGACATGAATAATTTCAATCATGTTTGGTTCTGTGGAACTAAAATTCAAGGCATTAAGAGATGACTTTGCTGAGTATTTTTAACAGTGTAAAAGGAACAGCTAAAACTAGATTTACATTTTGTAAATCCGAACATTCAGTGCTTTACATATTCCAAAAATAGGACCAGTAGATCCATTTTGACTTGGAAAATTAACATATGAACGTATGTAATGTGATCACATGCTCAGACAATCGTGGGTTAGGTGTCCGGCTGTGAAAATTTTGCTTTGACCTCACTAGTGGTGCTAAATGCTAAGGGTTTTTTCACCACGTGTCAATACCAGGTCACTGAATATTCGGCTACTTGCTAACCCCATGTTGCTATTTTACTAGCTGTACACGGATCTGGAAGGCAGTTACCATTTATTAAGCTTAGTTTTTTTTTTTTTTTAAAGTAAGCATTGTAATCTTTTGCAGATAATGCTCTAGCGTAGGTTGACAGGCCTCCGCAAGCCGCCGTACTTGTGTAGCCTCGTTGCGCGCGCAGCCGGTTTTGTTTACAAACCGTAAATCATCTCCTATCACTCTGTGAATAGGCTGGTGTTTCTGCACTGTAGTTTCCACTGTCTAAATTGAATATTTCGTCTTTTTCTACTTTAGTATGCTGTATTATCAACAATTGTGCAATACTTACTCTGGTATTTAATCCGATTTTTATCTTGACCTTTCCCATAACTCAATCTCTGTTGCTTTAGAACTAACTTCAAATGAGTTTAGGTTGTATTTTTTATTACTATAAACTGTGTGTAAATCTATGTCTTAGCTACTGTCACCCCCGAATTTCCTCATTGTGGGACTACAAAGGAATGTCTTATCTTAAATGGGTCTCTGAGGGTATCTTGCAACAGTTTTCACTGAAACTATCGTTTCTAAAGGTGCAAAATAATTTCTGATGATTGTGTCTTGGTTTTAAGGTCCTGGATTCTGGTATGATTTTTTTTTCTTTAGTAATCAGGATTGGATGCATTGTGTCCTAATGGATGCATATTAACAAATGTGTGTGTGTCCATCCCGGTCCAGAACCACTTACAGATTCTGCAATGGATCAGCATCAACCGCTGGATGCACCATCCATAAACACATTCTCATGCATGAAGAACTGAGTTCAGCAACAAGAGACACACACACAGCAGTGGAGAAAGACTCTTGCTGAAACCTGACGTTAATTACCGACATCACTTAAAACAGGAAAATTAGTCTCCTGCGGTGCTGTTTTCCCCTTTTTGTTTTCAACACATGTTGAGAGGAGGAGCTGCCAACACCAGACTTCTTCATCCTCTTTACTCTCCCTAAACTGGTATCAGATCCATTTCTGAGCACAAGCCTGTTGGGGGGCGTGGCTTGAACGCTGATCCTGTTAAAGCCTCATCCTCACCTGGCAGAAATCGGAGTAAAATCTCAGCAGTGAAAGAGAAAACAAATATGAGGGTTGAAACGAGTTCATGTGCTGTCAGCCAACTGGGGCACTGGAGCAGGAAACATACCGTGGGGATGCATTTAGAGACATAAAACACAAGAAAGCTGAAAACTGAGAGCAAGATGGCAGCGGAGTTTGTCTAGCATAAATAGTGATAGAAAAAGATTATTTACACAGATAGTCCGATAAAAAAGAGTGATAATGAACTGATATCTAGACTGTAAGAGCTGCAGATGAGACCCGGCACCAAGTCCCATTAACCCACGATTTAACATTATAAATCAAGGTACAGTTCTCTGCTTTATATATATATGTGTGTGTGTGTGTGTGTGTGTATGTTAGGGATCACATGTACAAACATAAAGCCACGTTTACTCTCAGATTAAATTCTTTTCGCACATTTTTGTGTTTTGCATTTGCAAACACAGAAGGTGCCACAAATTAGAGGGAAATTGGGGCAATAAAGAAGAGAACCCACATGCTTATTTAATGGAGTTCTGTGTTTATTACAGCCAATAGACAAAGAGGTACCTGCACAAAAGATTTCCTTTTGCAAACGTGAGTAATTGTGTCTTTGCAGTGACTTTCAGTTTAGATCTGAATGTAATTTAAAGCCTTTCTGATTACTTTAAAGTCCCTCAAGAGACAGAGCTGATCGTATCGGAGAGGCTTTGTTTAATGGCACGGCGCTGTAACATCTGAATACCAATCACGTCCTCCTGTCTTATTTAAAACTCAAACTGCTCCAGGTAAGTCATCTGCTCTGCTTTTGGCCCAAAACATTCTAGTCAACAATATATTCCTATATTCACAACTTTTAATGAGATATTTTTATTACAATTTATTGTTTCCAAGTAACTTTTCTTAATTCCTTTTATAGTATATTCTTGTTGTTGAATAGGCTATAGTAATAAAGAGTTATTCTCTTACTTTGGCAACTATTAGAATATCTGGTAAAAGCTGCTAGGATATTTTGTATTATCGTAACAGAAAGATGCTGAATAATTGAATAATATTTCTCAAGATCTAATAAGAAATACAAAATGTTCTGCTCGGATATCGGCCAAGACTATGCTGGAAAAACTAACCCCTATTTTAAAGGTTCTCATGTGCATTTGTAAAGAAAGTTTCATATATTCATATATATTACTTAATTTTGCTTAAGTTAGGCAGATATAAAGGGCCTTACAATTTTGTGCGATTTATTTACTAAATATTATTTCCTTAGTTAGTTTTTAGCATCAAGCAACATCTTGTGGAAAATATAATTGCAGACCGCAAACTCAGTGTTTCTGACAGCTAGATCACTGTAGAGCAGGCAAACCTACATCAGTAAACCTGTTGGAAGAAACCGCTGAGTGACAATTGTGGTCAGAAGCAGAGCAGAAGTTCAACGTCTACCTTGATGCTGGAATAATCTTTTTAGATAACTTTTATCAGAAGCAGTGATTTACCTCTGTGGGGAATTACAGGCAGACTGGGCACACCACAGAGAGCCTTTAAATCCCTGTGTAGGGTGCCGTCTCCAAGCTGCTGCTCTCAATCAACATTTCTGTGAACTTCTTCCTCTGATTGAACAAATACCTAATCCAGTCTTCACCTTATGAACTCGTCGTCAAGCTGGAATCTTTACTATAGCTACTTTTCTCTTGAGAGGCCATTGTGTTATGCATTGACGCCTATGTTTGGGAGCTCATTCATAATGTATTCATTCTTCTGCAACTTTTGGTTGTGTTCGTGGTTGCTTTGTGCACATTTGTATTCTGCTGTCACACTTTTTTTCTTACAGTTTTCTCAACTTGGAAATGAAAGCTTGGAAATGAATGTCATGAGGAACAGACCTGATCTCAAATGAAAAATACCAGGTGTAAAATTATATTTGGAGCCTTTTGATGGACTCCAAATGAAATGTAAGGGTTAAAAGTTGCCACAACTAAACAGTGAGAACTTTTAGGCATGTTTTTTCTCCCTGACTGCATTTTCGGTACCGACTCTTAGCAGAGGTCTGCTTTACTTCCTCCTTCTCGCTACAGATGTATGAAAAACAAATATTCAGCTGTTTCATAAGGATGTAGGGAGATTTAAGATGTTGCAGTTTTATCTGGTGGATTTTCAGGCTGTTCCCTGATCTGCTACCTGTCAGCATCCTAACACCTAACCCAAATCCTGAGAAGAATATGGAAATCGTAGGTCTGAAGTGAGGCCAGTAATGATCGTGTGGTGCCATTCGACTGGATAACTCCTCTAAAGCTTCCTCACAGACACGTGAGTCATTGGGTGCATTCCCTGCCGCGGCTAACGAGATTCCCCTCGTTAAATCCTCTAATCTGCACTGAAGAGCTGGGGGCAGCGAAGTGTGGAGCGAGTCTCCAAGAAGTAATGAGGGAAGCAGGGAAGGGGTTTGTTTTCTCCAGCGAGGACCCGGCCCAACACGCACGACATCTCCCTGGAGCCCTCTGTCTAAATTAGGTTATTTTAAAGGGGGGTTCGCCTCAGGTAAAGTTTGTAGAGGTGATCAGGAGATGTGAAGCAGCTGTCCAGCTGCAAGGGTAAGCAATCTGTAGTTAATGTACTGTGTGTGGATAAGAAAACGACCTCATCAATATCCTGTGGAGTAACTGTGGTGTAACATTTGTCACTTTTTGTCCTTGTGTGTGCTTTAGCGTTCTGTTTTAGCAACTTCCCAGACGTCTTGCCGATGATAAACCCTTCATTTGTGTATGTAAGCGGTGCGCGGGAGGCCTGAACCTGAGCGTCTGAGCCTTGTCCCACTTCTTGTCCTTGTCCTTGGCGGGTCTCAGCCTGAGTTATTGCTGAGAGACATGAGACTGCCAGAGTAATACAGCATGAGTGAAGGAGAAAGCCATTACACTTCCACACGTCAGCTTTCGAGGAAATAAGGGTGCGGTTGTTCCCTTTTCGTCAGCCAAACAGCCGGTCATCATGGAGTCTGTGGCGAGAGTGAAAAAGTCACTGAGGTCGCCCATCGGGAAGCTGACCAGCTGTGTGACGCCGGCGAAGGAGAAAAGTTTGTATGGGAGACACAGAGGGAAGAAGGGCAGGGGCCACAGTGGGTGCAACATACTGGGAAGGCCCCATCCCTTTCAGGCCCCGAATCTCAAAGACCCGGCAATCATTCGCTCCTACCAGGCTGACCTGGAGAAACAGAGGCAAGTGGACGCGGTTAATCATGTAGAAGCAGACAAAGAAGGAAGAAAGTACTTACAATGCCTTGCAAAATTATTGAGATCTTTGAAAATATTCACATTATGCTGGGATTTTATGATAATAATTGTAAAGTGAAGAAAAAAATGTTTCGTAGTTTTATTTTTTATTTTTTTACAAAAAAAAAAAAATCTGAAAATTGTGTATATGTGCATTCGGGACACTTTATTCTGAAACCCCTAAGTAAAATCCAGGGCAACAAATTGCCTTAAAACATCACCTACTGAGTAAACATGCTGTGTGTAGTTTAATCTCAAAGTATTAAATCTCATTTCAAATCCAGCTGTTCTCAGATGATAGAGAACATTAGTGAACAAAAAGCATCATAAAGAGCACGAAACACAGCAGATTGAGTAGAGGAACATTTTAAAGCAGCATTAGATTATAAGAAAAAAAAATATAATACATAATATATATATATATATGTATATATATATATATATATATATATATATATATATATATATATATATATATATATATATATACATACATAGTATGACATATACGTATGTATATATGTTTATGTATATAAGAAGACTAAGCCTGAGAGAAAACTGAGTCTTGTTGCAGCTTGCTGCCAACTATGTGGGGGTCATACACATACAGGCGGAGGTGCTCTTGTTGGATGAGACCAAAACTGAACTGTCTGACCCATGCAAATTGTTGTGCGTGCAGGAAAGCTAAGCTTGCATCCTCACTGCGGTGGGGATGCTTTTTCTTCAGCAGGCACAAGGAAGTAAGTCAGAATTGATGGGAAGATGGACGGAGCTAAATACCGTGAACACTAGGAAGGAAACCGGTTGGAGGCAGCAAACGACTTCCAACTAAGGCAGAGGTTCACCTTCCAGCAGCACAAGCCCCCAAACATACAACCAGAGCTACAATGAAATTATTTAAATCAAAGATTTTCAGGTGTTGGTGGTCCAGTCAAAGTTCAAGCCAAAATCCAATCAGAAACTATGGCAAAATTTTAAAATAAAGCTGCACAGATGCTCTTCATCCAATCCGACTGAGCTTGAGCTGTTCTGCAAAGAACCATGGGTACGATATTTATGGACCCAGAGACGTATCATCAAACACTTGCAGCTGTTATGACCGCATGATTTGGTTCTGCAAAGTGCCGATTCAAGCTGGCTGTATACAAATGCCTGTCATAATTGCTACATTTTTGTCCGTTTAAAAACATCTACTATTTTCCATCCACTTCATAATTAAGCACTACTTTGTGCTGATTCATCACATAAAATCTTTATAAAACACTGTTTGTAGTTGCAATCAAAATGCAGAATACCTTTCTAAGGTTCTGTTTATTCTATAAGCATACAAGGAAATCCTACTAAAGCATGTACAATATTAGAGTTTTGTGTTTTCCATTTCTCAATTAAAAAAACAATTGACCTTTTTTAATGGATTGAATTTGGGAATATTTATATATGTATCTTTTCCTCGTCCAGTTTAACTGCACCTTGTAATACCTCTGCTGTGTTTGTTTGCTGTTCTTACAGAAAGCTGCGGGAAGCCATGAACGCTGAGAAGAACGCACAGAGAGCAGCTATGAGGGCTCACTTTAGGAGAAAATATCGACTTTCTGAGGTGTGTGGGGAAAACAGGACTCATCCTTCCTAATAATTCAGCTACAAACTACATCTTGAGTTTTTAGTTGTTTTGTGTGGATTAAAACAAATGTGCGGTGATGTGCGACATTTTCTACTTTCATTCAAAACCCTATAAGAGACGTATAGTTAAGAAAATATTTAATTGGATCTTTATTTACTTGCTAGAAGCAGCCTGTCAGAAAGACACAATTCTTCCCAATTTCTGAAAGAAAATAGCAAAAAGCTAAAATGCTCTGACAGGCAAATACAAGGTAAAGAGATAATAGCTGAAAACGTTGCTTGCAGGAGATAATCAGCTGAGGAATGATGTGTCCCTCAGCTCCACGTGTAATGTACTCAGGGTTACCCTAAAGTTTTCTCATCCGCAGGTCTGCGTTGTTGGTTTTAACTTTAGACAGATCCAGATGAAAGTGAAAACAGGGAGAAGCTATGTGGTAGCTAGTTTGTGGCGTTAATATTTATGAAACAGGCCTTTAACACAAGCTCTGAAACTAAGAACCAGTCTGAGGGCTTGATGGACTGATTGCCCACACAGATTAAGCTGCAGATAGCTGTTTGTCAGGAGCATCAGGAGTATTAGGAGAACCAGGAGAAGATCCAATCAACACGTAAGGATGTATTTAACTAACAAACTAAGCACATTTGGTCACATCAGTTAAATTTTGTAAAATATGTACTTTCAGACTTAATAGAAGACTAAAAATTTTCTTTCTTTCTTGTTTTTATGTATCTATCTGCATTTATGTCTCTAAAACTACTAAATTACTTTGAGAGTTGAGATCTTGTTCAGGTCATCTTTTTGTGGCCCTCACCCCTTTCCCTGATTTGTTTTGCCAACACGATTCAGAGCCCCGAGGACACAAACCACCTGAGGTCTGCTGGCGGCAAAGTATCGCTCCCCCCTGAGCTGTCCAAGATGATTCATACCAAAACCAAGGACGACAGCTTCAACCTGCTGAGCGCCTTCCAAGGCCTCAGCATCAGCAGGGCTGTGCTTACGGGAGGGAAACCCAGCAGGACGCCCACACCAACGCCGGCTCATGGAGGCTCTTGTAGGGTCATGTAACCAGTGCTGTATATGAAGCCAGAAAGAAGTCCTGCCTGAAGCTCAGTTTAATTATACCTGCTGAAAAAATGACGGCCATTCGATTTATTTTCAATCAATTTGTTTATAAGTATTAGACTAAAACGATTAAACACTTACATGTTAAATAAAAATTATTTCTAAGCATTCGAAAAGGAAAAGTTCTTTAGGATGAAATTGGATGCAGTGAATAAGCTATAAACCTGGCAACAAAAACAACTTTAATGCAAAAGCTGCAAATAAATGGCAATGAGGGAGACCTTAAGCTTGTGGATTGCTGTTAGATTATATTGAAATGCAATCTAAAATGTTAAATATGCAATCAGTTCAAAAGATCTCCTTTCAAGCACTTTACAAGATAAAGAGATCAAATTTATATATACAGAGATAAGGCATAAATAATAGTTTCAATCCAGCCATATAGACAAATTCAAAATGAATTGCATTCATTTCAGTTCAATCCCAGTCATGATATAGCCAAAATAAGATTATCTATCTAAGGAAACCCATTCGATTGCATGACTTTGCAACAATCCCTCCTCCTGAGCAAGCATGGGGTGACAGTGGAAAGCAATGACTTCCTTTTAACCGGAAGAAACTTCCAACAGACCTCGACCCAGTATGACTAATCATCTACTGCAACCGACTAGAGTTTGGGAGGAAGAGAGAGCAGACACACAATAACTCAGATGCACCGACCCAGGAGTATGTTCCATGATAAAGAAAACGTGTGCAGAGTAAATGGCAGCAGTCATGTAGCCCAACACGGTTCTGAGTCGTGGAAAAAAAAAAAGAGTTAGTTGCAGAAAATATACAATCTAGTCAGTAAGATTTTGTATAATCATTCACTTTATCTTCATTGTATTTTTTAAAACTTCCTGTAAAGGGTAAAAATGTAGCCTGTCATAGTTAAATTTTTGGTCTATTTCTTTAACAGGGTCAATAGGCAGCTTTGAAGTTGCAGCAGCAGGCATTTCTGAAATATTTACCTGAGTCGCTTGCTGACAGAAGAGCTTCCATCTCAGCTGATAATTAATAGAACTAAAGCAATAGCTCTTAAATGGTAAATGTACATTTTAAAGCAAATTATCAAAATAATTATCCAGGAACTTCTAGTTTGTTGGCGGTGCAAAGACACACGATGGGAGCACAGAGCTTGATCGGTCCTATTTCTTCCTTTTTTTTGTTTGTTTGCCTAAACTACATTTTTGTTTATTTAATCCCACTACATATCAAGCCTGGATGGAAACATGGATGGAAACCAACACTATGTGGCCTTTAAAATACTCCTTATAGGAGCATTATGAAAGGCGTACTTGGATAAATCAGTTCTTTTAGCTTTAAACTCTACTACAGCATAAAGCCAATAACACTGGTTCCAAATGTTAACCAGGACACCACACAGTGTGTATTTATTGTCTCTGTATGCTTTATGCAAGCTATGTTCAACGTCACCTTTCATGTAAAACAACTAAAATTTGCATCTCAAACCACCAGTTCAAACTTTCTGTTTAAAACATCTTGATCATAGACAAAATATGTTGAAATTATATCTTTTGACAGTCAACCTACTAATAATAGTTGTGTAAGTGGTCCTACTTGTGAAAGGAAAATTTATCTTGTCTGTCAGTTCCTCCCATGTTAAAGAAGCTCAGAGCAGCACTGCACAATCACACCATCCCTTTGTCACTAAAGTTCTGTTCGATAATACATTTTATACCCTACCTTTTATAGCTTGATTTCATGTGAATGCTGCATTATTATTTTTTTACATAAGGGTTTGCACTTCCACAAATATTTGGAGTATCTTTGGATGCACTGTGGGTACTGAGGGAAGTTAGCAAATCTTGGTCTGTGGCTTTGGCACATTTGAATAGGCTGCTGCTATTCTAGCTTACTGTAGGGGTTAGCTTTGTTTCACTGCTAAAGCTAGCTTACACATGGATGGAAACAAGTGGCTGTTTGGTTTCAGCTAATATTTTATTATAGATTAATAACTATTTCTATGTTTTATTAGCTTAATTACTTAGCAGCAAAGCTAGGCTGCAGCCTCGCTAAAGATGCTAGCTTAAAGGCTAGCTAACTGAGTGGTGAGCTCAGTAAACTCTATAGATCCAATTGGGTGATCTATACACAAGTAAGGATTCTCAGGGCAAAATGTTTGTAAAATGTTTATGTTTTAACCTTCATGTTGTTCTAATTTAAACTTTTTCTTTGACTCAGTTTTCAGTCTTATTGTAAAAAATGTATAGTTTGGTGAAAAGTATTTACTCCCCTCACAGATTTCTTCTGTTTTTGCTTTTTTTCTGTCAAACTTAAATGTTTCAGATCATCAAACTAATTTAAATTTCAGACCAAGATAACCTGAGTATTTATGCTTTTTTTATCCAAACCAAACTGACCCTATGTGAAAAGGCAACCCTCAGAGAAAACAAATGCCATCAAGCGTTTGTCAGTGTTTTCCAACAGTACGAAGGATTTTTAAAGCCCAAGAAATGGCTTTGTACCCCTCTCCAGACTGCTGGATGTTAAAGAATTTGGTTCTCATCTGCTCTTGAATGTCTTTAGTTTGGGGCCTGATGAGCTGCCTTTGAGGTCTTTTAACTTACTTCATGCTGCCAGACAGGTCCTGTTTAAAATATTTGATTCAGGTCGGGCATTATTCAGATCTGGTTGGAGCTGGTAAATTAAACTCAGCTTATATTGTCAATTGCAGTTAATTGAGGTTAGTTAGATTTTAAATGAAATAATCATTTAAAATCATCCTTTTGGTTTTACTCAGGTTATCTGTATCTGATATTTCAGATAATTTGATGATCTGAAACATTTAAGTGTTACAGAAAAAGAAAAAAGATGGGGCTGAATGTTTTATCAGGACATCTGTTTACTGTTTATGAGCCAAACTTTAAGCTTTTGTGTCGATTGCTTCATTTTTGTTAAGCTAATTATAATGAGAGACTAGGCTGTTCAAATATTTTATATAAAATTAATAAAATACCCTTGCACAAAGAATTTGCTTCGGTGAAAACCTTTATTAAAGGCGTTTTTGTTGTCCAGCTGGTGTTTCTCTGTTTTGTGCAAACGTTCTGGCTCTGTTGTCTTTCTCTTGAACTCTGACGCTCGGATTAATAAATCACCGCCTCCTATCGGTTCATCGTGGCGATAAAAAACACATCCAAGGATCTATGAGGTTGGAATTAGAGCAGGAAAATAACCAGTCCTGACAACTCTGGGTGAGAGTGACCGGCACATCTCGGTTGGACCATGAGGAGAGTGCAGGGAACATCTCGGTCCAGGTTTTTAGGCGTTCTACCTCAAAAGGGGTTTTGCATGACTGCAGCAGGGACTGTGGTGCATGCAAACCTAGAAGGAGGTAAAGGAGCTCTGAAAGCGGTCAGAAAAGGGGGTTTGGATGGACGGGTGAGAGGCTTCGAAGAGATCCCTCACACAGGGAGGAATGGCTGGATCAACCTGCTGAGGTTCTGGAGAGAAAATCGTTTCCAGCAGCTCCACAAGCACATGGAGAAAACCTTCAATGCCCTCGGCCCCATCTACAGGTACAGAGCGGCTTAAAGATAAAAAAAAAGTGTAGTTTTGCTATATGTGGTGCATTTGTGTTTACACCAGCTTTTCTGTCCACGATTAAAGGGAGAAGGTGGGGACTATTAGCAGCGTAAACATCTTGTTGCCATCTGACATAAGCGAGCTGTTTCAGTCGGAGGGGCTGCACCCTCGACGGATGACCCTGCAGCCTTGGGCCACACACCGAGAGATACGCAACCACAGCAAGGGAGTCTTCCTCAAGTCAGTGAGCCGTCCGTGCTTACTTCTCTCCTGTTGTGGAAATACGAGCTTCCTTTCTGTCTGCAGGGAAGTCTTAGACTCATGGCAGTGCAAAACGGTGACAAGTTTATCTGAAGGCAGTTTATGTTTGCAGAAGAAGTGAGCCAAGTTGGATGAAAAGATGCGCAGTATGTTTTACCTTCTGGTCCGTCTTCCCACTCAGAGATTGCATGGGTAGTAACATATTTGATGTGGCAGGAGGGCGCACAATTTGGTTGCTGTCCCTAAAGGTCCAGCTTTGCACTTCATGTTTGATTTCAGAACATGAAGTATTTCATATTTACAGTTAAATATGTCTGATGATCTCAGAGTTTTAACTCCACCAATTTTTACTTTGTCCTCAGACATATTTAAAAGTAAACATCAACAGGGCGGCGTGGTCACACCAGGCGTAACACTGCAATAACACTGAGCCGACAGATCAGTCACACCAAGAAAACGTTGGTTTCATTTGGCCAACATGCTGAAACTACTCGTCCCAATATGCAAAGATGGTGTCATCTGTTACAATATAGCAAGACTTCAGTGTTTTATTTATTTATTTATTTTATGGACATGTTAGAGTCCAACGTCTTTAAAATGGATGACTGTAACAGAGATAGTCCTCAGAAAAAAAAAACTGTTTTTATTTATTCCATAGTTGAAGAAATTATTTCTTTCTTTTTATATTCAAATCAAATAATTTAATATGGTCTGTTTTCTGACGAGGTGAGAGTGCAATGAAACCCATCCAGATCTTTTTTTTTTTTAACTCAGATTAAGAAACTTCTTAAATTTTCTGATGAAATCTACAAATTAGGTTTCAAGTTAATTATAAAATATTCTTTCTTTAATATAATCTGAGAGATCTTTAATGAATATCTCTAAACAGTATAACAAATATTCTTTGTATCTTGTCTCTTGTCTCTTGTCCCACACATAAGCCCTTTAACTGTATATAAGAACGATATCAGTTTCTTATTACAGGATGAAAATTAGCAGTGTTGTATAAAGTACGGAAATCTCAGGGTAGAGTAAAATTATAAGTACCTCTCCAAAATATGACTTTGGTAAAAGTACAAGTCACTGACTGAAATGTTACTTGAGTTAAAGTCTTAACGTATCTGAAACGTCTTGTACTTAAGTATGAAAATTACTGTAAAAATAGATGTACTCAAGTAATGTAATAAAAAGTATAAGTAAAAAGTAAAACAAGGCAAATGCAGTTTGAAAGACATTTTTTATATTTTGGTAAACTTTGAAGGTCAAATTCAGTTAAAATAGTATACACAACCAAGTGCAGGAGAAATTTAGACCAAGTTTAGACAGAACATACAACCTTTTTGTAAGCTTTCAGTTTTCCTTCTTCAAGTAAGGTCAGTGCTATACACTTTAAAATTGTAAACAACCAAGTGCAGGCAAAATTTAGACCAGGGGGTGTATACTAAGAACATGGTTAAGTGATAAATCAGGCTTGGTTAACCTACAGGAAGTGATAAACCTGCTAATAGATACACCTGTAACGTTATCAGCAGGTGGGGTCAAAACACTTTTGTTTCTCTCTCTCTCTCTCTCTCTCTCTCTCTCTCTCTCTCTTTTTTTTTTTTTTTTTTTTTTTTTTTTTTTTTTTGGTAATGAGTAAATAAACCAAACATTGAAAATGTATCGGAGTAAAAGTATGCAGTTAAGTTCGGAAATATAGTGAAGTAAAAGTGAAATTTATCAAGAAAATGTATACTCAAGGAAACTATAAAGTACTCCAAAATATACTTAAGTACAGTAGTGAAGTATTTTTACTGCGTTACTATACAACACTGAAAATTAGATAATTAATTCAGGTAAAGATGGTTAGGTGCATCATCTGAGCTCCTTCTCTCCTTCTGCTCATATTTTGCTCTTTAGTCAGACGGAGAAGTCACAGGTTAAATTGATACTGCAGTTTAGGTTCATTATAGCAAATGTCTATATTCATTTTTGCTCCACAATAAGTTTTAACCAAAGGTTTGACCCAATGCATCTCTCTGCCTCATCTCTACACAGGAATGGTGAGGAGTGGAGATCCGACCGCCTTCAACTCAACAAGGAGGTGATGCTGACCGCTGCCGTGAGGCGCTTTCTCCCCCTCCTCGATGACGTGGCGAAGGACTTCTGTGGAATGCTGCAGGCCAGGGTGGAGAGGGAGGGGAGAGGGGAGCAGGGCAAGCGGTGCTTCACGATCGATCCCAGTCCTGACCTTTTCCGCTTCGCGCTGGAAGGTCAGGGAGCATCCAAATCACTCTTTCTTTTTTATTAGCTGAAGTACTCGTAAAGGGCGTAAAAGTGTGGGGAGTAGGGGACGGGGGATATATTAATGTGGCTCGACAGGCTCTCATTCTGCCCGAGAATCAGCAATTCCCGTCACAAAGGCAGATGCGGAGGCTCCTCAGACATCAGAGGAATCACACAACTTACAGAAACATCACAACATGCAGATGTTTATCAGAACCTCACCGAACAAATCCAAACTCAGCTGCAAGTTTTCATGAGCCATTCAGGCGTCTCTGTTTCACACATCCTCGATGTATGGAAGTCGTCACACCTCAGAAATGATCAAACCTGCAGTCTGTCTGCACCGCCGCCATATTCTCAAGTGTAAATCCCCCCTGTGTGACTCAGCGTAGCGCGTGCCTCTCTGCGTGCGTGAGTGTAAAGCTGATGATTCAGTCATATGGCTCTGATCTAAACAGAGCGCAGCACAGGGAAGGTGCAAAGCCAGAGGAGGAACGGGCTCAGCAGAGACTCAGCTCAGGAGGTTTACGTGAGGATGACACAAGAACGTCTGACAGCCGGTGGATGTGTGAGGGACGGGGCCGCAGCTTCTCCATCACAATAAATCTGCTTTTCTTTGCAGGGAAGGATTTACAAATGAAACCAGCGTAAAATGTGCATGGATGACGTTACAACATCCAGGGGGAAATAATCATCAATAGTCCTACAAAACAATTTCACGTTTTGTCACATCACGACCTCAGACTTCAGTGTGTTTGACGGGGATTCTTGAGATACACCCAGAGAGTGGTGTATATTTAGCAAGTGGAAGGAAAAAGATGTATCATTTTTACTTTTTCACTGAAAAGCGTGACATGCATTAGTATTCAGCCCTCCCCGCTGAGTCATTACTTTCTAAAACCAGCTTTTATGATACGTATCTACCAGTTTTGCATGAGGGACAGGAACATTTCGCCATCCGTTTTTCCAAAACGAGCCCAAGCTTTGTCAGGTGGGATGGTGAGGATCTGTAATCAGCACTTTTTCAAGTCTTGGCAAAAAAATATCTTTTGGATTTGGCTTTGGGCTTTGACTGTGCCACTGTAACAGATGAATGAGCTTTGGTGGAGAGCATTTCATTTCAGCTCTGACTGCATGATTAAGGTCATTTTTCTTCCAGGATTGACCTGTAATTTGCTCCATCAGCTCTGACAGGCTGCTGGGTGAAGGACCCCGCCTCCCAACAGCATGATGCTGCCACTACTGGGCTTCACCACAGAGAGTGTTTTTCAGGGGGATCTGCAGATTTAAAGTGTTTGTCTCGTCTAACCAGAGCACCTTCTTCCATTTGTGTCCCCAACACGACTTGTGACCCTTAAACACCGGATTAAGACGGGGGTGCTGAGTTTTTCCATCTGAGCTGTTGATCATCACAGTTTCCATGGGTGTCTTGGCAAATTTTCTTGTTTATTGCTCTACTTGCTCTCATGTCATACTCTTCCCATTTTCAGATTATGGATTAAAAAGGTGGGGTCATTGTTTTATAGCCTAACTCGGCTTTAAACACCTCCACAGCTTTCTCTCTGACCTGTCTGCTGTGTGTCTTGGCCTTCATGATGCTGTTTGTTCACCGATGTTCGCTAATAAACCTCAGACCCCTTCACAGAACAGCTGGATTCATATTGAGATTAAATTACACACCAGGTGGATTCAATTCAGGTGACGTCAGAACACAGTTGGCCACTCTGGATTTTACTTAGGGGTATTAATAAAAGGGTCTGTGTACAAATGCTTGCCACACTTTCTAGACTTTTGTTTTACCATGAATAGATAATAGAAAATTATTCCTGCATCAACTATTACCCCAACTAAATTCGTTGAACTTCCTGGTTGAAATGTGGCAAAGTGGAGGAAATACAGATATAAAAAGCTGAAAATAACCTTTAGAAGACTTTAACATTGAGTTGAACGCCCTGAAGATTTAATATCCAGTTGAGTGTCTGTTGTTTTAGGTTGTTTTCTGACCTTGAAGAGCCGTGAGCCCTCGCCCATCTAACCGTCTAATCCCCCCCACCTGCTCTTCTCTCCTCGCCCCTGCAGCCAGCTGCCATGTGATCTACGGGGAACGTATCGGCCTCTTCTCCTCCTCTCCCTCCATGGAGTCCCAGAAGTTCATCTGGGCGGTGGAGCGAATGCTGACAACTACCCCTCCTCTCCTCTACCTCCCCTCTCGCCTGCTGGTCTGCATCGGCGCTCCCCTGTGGACCCAGCACGCCACAGCTTGGGACCACATCTTCAGCCATGGTGGGACTGATTAGTTCACCCAAACGTCTTTGCTGAGTTGCAGATTTCTCCCTAACTCAGCTATTATGACTCTTCAAGCTGAGGCCAGGATCCAGAGGGCTTACCAGCGCCTGTCATCCTCCCAGGGTCGTCGCTCTGTGACTGGGACGGCTGGGGACCAGTACACTGGAGTTCTGGGGCAGCTCATGGAGAAAGGGCAGCTATCTTTGGACCTCATCAAAGCCAACGTCACTGAGCTAATGGCCGGAGGGGTCGACACGGTGTGTGTGTGTGTGTGTTTGCTAATCCACGTGATTATCATTCATGGCCCGAGCCCGTGTCATGTCTCATTTGATCCTCCGTGCAGACAGCCGTTCCTCTGCAGTTTGCTCTGTTCGAGTTGGGACGCAACCCAGACGTGCAGGAGAAGGTGAGACAGCAGGTGAGGACGTCGTGCTCACAGGCCGGCGGTGATCCTCAGAAAGCCCTGCAGGGGGCACCGCTGCTGAAAGCCACAATCAAGGAGGTTCTCAGGTACTCCGTGAAATTTACGCTCGCTTACTAATGTTCTGTTACCTTCTGCCCACTGCTGTGGGAACCTTCTTCATCGGTCAGCAATTATACGCAACTTTTTTTTTACTTTATAGCAAACAATAAAAAAAAATTGTTTTACAACTGACTATGCCATTCTGGCTTTAAAAAAATACAACATAAAGTTCAGTGACATTATTGGAATTTATTAGGATTAATTAAGATCTGTTTCAGATCACTAAAGGGAGAATATAAGGAATCACTGCACAAATCCAGCTATACCAATGTGTCAGCAGTTACCAGAGAGCTGTCAGACAGGACATAGGAAAGGCGAAAGTTTAAGTAAACGGAGATCAGCTCCCTGACAAGGTCTGCAATCTGTTTGGAGCTTGATCTACTTAAAGATTTATGGTGTAAATAGAAAGAAAAAGTAAAGCTTGTCTGCTGAATGCTGGAACTTGACTAATTAAGAATATCATTTTACATGTACAGTCCAGGCCAATAGGAAATCAAATAATCATAGAAGACAAAGGAGGCATAACAACATATGAACTTATAATTTTTTTAAATTCTGAACTGAATTAAATTTAACTGGCTAGGTGTAATACCTGTAATTTAGATTTTTCTTTTTTTTTTTAGTCCCACTGATTTATACAACTAACTAAACATCCGCCAAGCAACACAGTTGTGGTTCAAAAATTTACAAAATCTATTTGTCCACATTTTTAGCATCATTAAGGCTCACACAATTAGTCTTATTTAGAAGATCAAATGAAAAAGTTCACTCTTGACTTCAAAGATGGCATCTTTGCCCATTAAAATCCACCTCAAAGCGCATTTACTGATCTCCCACCATGTTGTTTGGTCTGTGGACGTCAAAATCTATTTGTTTAGTGTTGTTGTTTTTTCTCCTGATGAAAAGAACAGCAGGATCTTTAATGCACAAATACAACTTGAATAAAGCCAAATTGATCTGTGTTGGCTTATAAATAATCTAACAGTTAATTTAGAGGATTTTCTGTGAAAACTTGTGAAATGATGCATCAAGTCCTCATGTTTTTTAAAGTCACTGATGATTAATTGAACTTTATTCTATTTGCAGTTTACTGGAAAGGATTTATGGCTCCTACTTTTAGTGAAAGAATATTTGGGGGGGGGGGAAATACATTTCTCAAAATGCAAGCATTAAGATAGTGGGCATTAAAACAAGCTTGAAGATGTTAAATTATTTTGTGTCTGCAGTCCTTTAGCCCAATGGCTAATTTTGTAATAAGATAAACAGCTAAAATGCATTGACAAACACAATAAAACCAAAGAATCTCCTCTCGTCTGTCCCCCGTAGGCCTCACACATGAAGCTTCTGAGCTGTCGCATCAGAGTTTGAACGATTTTATTTTGTAATATTTCCAGTAATTATCTTTAAAATCTACAGCTGTGACTTTGAACCTGGAATAACCTGCAGTAATGACGTGTAAATAACTTGTTCCTTTAGATCAGCAGAGCAGGAAACAAACAATTTTAGCTTGTGTCTTCATTAAAAAGGCAGCCTGAGGCTACGTTGGAAATTAATTGACAGGAAAAAGGTTCAAATGAGTAGAAGAATAAAAAAAATAATAAAATAAAATGAACGTAAATGTTTGTTGGTTTGTGTCAGGTTGTACCCAGTGGGGATCACGGTGCAGCGGTATCCCGTCAGAGATATTGTTCTCCAGAATTACCACATACCTGCAGGGGTAAGTGTTGAATGACTTTCCTAACTTTCCCATATAAATATAATGGTTACGAGTTTGTCGTCTCCTCTGCAGACGATGGTCCAGGCCTGTCTATATCCGATGGGAAGGAGCTCCCAGGTGTTCGAGGATCCCCTGCGCTTTGATCCGGGCCGCTGGGCCAAGGAGGATGGCCGGAAAGGAGAGGGGCAAGGGTTTCGCTCGCTGGCCTTCGGGTTTGGGGCGAGGCAGTGCGTCGGCAGGAGGATTGCTGAGAACGAGATGCAGCTCTTGCTCATGCATGTGAGTCACAGCAGACAGGAAGGGAGGGAGAAAGGAGAACAAGGATGAGGGGGGGGATCAGAAAGCAAGGATGTGATGCAAGATGGTCTGAAATGGCTTAGGAGGTGGAAAAACAGAGAGGATCTGACTACCTTAACCAATGAATAATGAGCTGTTTTAAGTAAAAGCACCAGAGCCACAAAGTCGGCTAACATACTAGTAGATATACTGAATTTAACCCTTAAAGCTCACAGCATCATTTATATTTGTTGCCCATCTAAAGATTTGGCTGTACTTGTAGCATTTGTACCACAGCTGGCTGTGGGGAAGCTGGGTTCAGTTCATCTGTACTACATTAGTCTGGCTCCTGTTGTTAACAGGTGGAAAAGTCCTCTTTGTCCCATACAGGAGCAAAATGTCCTGCCTGTTAAAAGACACAAAGAACAATAACCAGATCCCCACACTTTGACATTTGCACCCATCCCCAACAGCAACCCCCATCTGTTCTGCTGGTTTTGGGTCTCTCCTCCTCTGCTGGATGTGTGTGCATCTCTGCATGGGTGTGCAGAGTCTTGCGTTTTGTTTTGGATCTCTTTCCAGGCTGTTTTTTTTTCCAGTTTTGTGATGTTTAGCTTACTTTGTGGCTCGTGTTTGTTTCCCTTTGAGGACATGCGTCTTCTTCCAGGTTCGTGCAACCCTCCCTGTTGTGGCAGAAGTTGACCAGCACTTAACGTGGACATATATGCCATAACAATTATAATGATGCATTGACAGCTCAAGTGCAACCCTGTATGGATGAGTCGGAATAGACAATGAAAGGATGGATGGACAAACCATGGCACTAATATTAGCCACTAATATTCTGTCAAATGTTGCAGAATAACCAATGGTCATTGCAGTCAACAACGAGCTGGTATAATTCTGGCCAGATGTTTGACTTCTCTTCTTGCCATGATTGGTGGAGTTTATTTAAACTCATTGCTTTCTTGACACAGACCTGACTTTTAAGCTCAGCCCTTATGTACGCACTGCTTTGCGAGGCTGGATAATTTTCATGCGGGTGGAGATCGGGGCTGTTCCAGAATCGGGTTAGCATGTTGAAAACAAGTCAGGGGCCACCAGGGCTCAGGAACGTCGCCACTGTGAAGCAAGCTTTACACGACCTGTGCCAAAAAGAAGCTTCAAATGGAGACCATCAAGCTTGAATTACATTAATAGCTGCCTATATAGACAAGCATAATGCCTTCTGGGAAAGGTTTTGCAGTCAGACTACACAAAGATTGAGCTGTTTGGTCATAATGGCGACTTGCATGTTTGGATTATTCAAGGTGACCTTTTCAAAAATAGCAGCACTGCTGCAGCAGTGGGGGTTGTAGCATCATGCTGAGAGTGTTTTTCACTGCAACTTCTTCAGCTTCACCTTAAATCCGCTGATGGATGGTTGGAACTTGGTAAAAATTTAGGTTTCCAAATGAGACAATAATCCCAAACAAACATTAAAACTAGCTCAGGAATGGATAAAGCAGAGCACCGTTGGGCTTCTGGAACGGCCCCGGCCTCATCCCGTTTCCAAATTTGTTGGGTAGTGTTAAAGAAGCTAGCTCTGTGGCAGAAAACCAAACAGTGGGAATAAACTCTAGCAATTCTGCTGGGAAGAGAGGTTAAATATTCAGTGGGACGCTTCCTGATGTCCATGAAAAACAATTGGTTTCTCTGCAACTTTTAACCTGCTATTATTAGGGGGGTATTCTTGTATTTGAGCCCGCATGGATAATTACAGAGGAGATTAAGGAGCAATAAATGAAAACCCTTGCCCTTTAAATCATTTGTTTTATTATCACCTTGAAACCAGAACGGATCAAACGACTCATGAACACCACAAAATTGATTACCTCCATTTCCGCGATGAGTAAAAGCCTGACTTGATCAGTTTATTGTTGTTATTCGTTATTTTTTAGACATTTCCCACTAATTTGTTGCAAATGATAACTGAACTGAATTTATAAAGTGCTTTTCTCCGCTCAAAGAAAACCACTCTTCCCATTGAGCCACAGTTACTCGTGGTACCTGCTGGAGTCTTCTGCAACATTTTCCTTTGTCCATCATCAGGCCAAAAAAAACAGACAATCCCTTAGTTTTGTTTTCTTTTGGGATTGTTCTGTTATTTCTGCAGGAATGGCCAACCTAAAGATTCACTGAGCAACTGTCTTGTTGATAAAGGAGTAATTTACAGATTGATCCAGACCAAACTGGGTGCAGTTTTTCCTGCTGCAGAGCTGAAGGTTTGGAAAAATAAAACATGCTCATTGTTCTACCTGCTAAAAATACCTTCTGAAGCAAGAATAACTTGTCATTTTGAATTTAAAGTAAGTGAAAAGATAAAGCAGCATAAAATGAAAAAAGCTAAAGCACAGATTAATCTCTCTAAAGTCTCCTCTTTCTTCCTCTCCCCTGTGCCTCCCTTCATCCTCCTCCCTGTGTTCAGATCCTCCTGAACTTCCATCTCAGCGTGCCGTCCTCAGAGGACATCAAAACCAACGTCACCCTCATCCTGCAGCCCGAGACTCCTCCGAGGATCACTTTCACCAAGCTCTGACACACAGGAAAATAGCCTTTTATCATCCCACACGTCTTATTCACCCTGCTTAGCTCAGTTTAACTCCTCGCTCCTGGTTTTAGCTGAACTGGGAGCTTCATACCCCTCTCATCCTTTGAGTTCAGCAACAATGGAGACAAATAAAGGATCATTTCCCTCCTCTGTTGTTGTCTGTGGCTGATCTGCTGTCATGTCTGTCCAAAGGATGGCGCTAAAACTCACAACCGACACATCCCATCTGTATTTATTACGCTCCTTCCTTTAAAACATCCCAGTCCTGACCTGCTCCTTGCGGGCGTCCAACAGGTTGGTTATTTTTCCGCTCTCAAGAGTCAACATTTGAATGAGTCTGTTGTGATGTAGCTTTGTTTAAAGGACTGATCGATTGCTGTGAGACGTATTTTAGCCTTTGTTTTACATTTAAAACTAGGTTAAGGTCAAAAAGGGGAGAGATTTTATGTTATTGTCCCTTCTTTCAGAGTCCCATATTCACATTAAATCTAAAGCGGCTCTATAAGTGTTAAGATTTCAAAGTTTAAAAGTGATCTTTGCTCCTTGGTGACAATGTTCAGGCTTTGTAACTCATGGAAGGTGTGTGCTTCAGGTGCAGGTCGTTGTTTCCATTTTAGGAGCAAAGGTCTGTTTGAGCTAAAGATTTACACGTTGCCTCAGTGTGGGCCGGTGCGTGACGGCGCATGGATACCACTCTGCAGAGTAAACCGTGCTTGTGAGCGGAAAACCTCCCATTTATTATACACACGTCTCGGCTAATTGCTTTCTCAGTCGGGTATCTGGGTTTTTAACTTAAGCAGCGGTTTGCTGCTTCAGGTGTAAACAAAACCTGCTGGAAAAAAAATCACTGAAATGAATAAAATTGAGAGAATGTTTTTTCTTTTTGTACATAGCATTAAGAGAACTTCCCTTTCTAAACATCTGCTATAACGTTTTGGGATTTATTAGAAATGAAATATGTATTTGTTACATGTTAATGAGATCTGGCTTTATTATATAGTCTTTTAAAAACTATCTAAGTCATAGTAATACTACTACTAACAATAATAAATATACTAAATATATTTTGAAACATTCTGATCACGACAACTTTTGTCATAATTTCATTAAAGAGTTATCTAGATCTGCAAAAGTATGGAAAATTAATAAAATATAGGTTAAAGATTTATTTAACCTATAAATAATATAAAGTACTCCTTCATTTTTGCTGTCAGCTACAAATATATGCACAATTATCTTTCTTTGTTATATGCATTAAATGTTCCTACAATGCACAAAACCGTTCTTAGTTCTTCATCAAAGCAAAGTTCAGCATGTGGCTGCTGATGAAACGCAGCAGAAAAAAATACAAGAACATTAATTGATTTTCTTGCACATCCAGTTCGCTCATAAAAGGAGAAAACTCTTCATCTAATTTACTTCAACAACCTACCGATCAACATAAACCCAAAGAGAAACATTGTGTTAAAATGTGTTCAATATCAACAGTATTATTATATTAATTTCTGATTAAAATGTTCAGGTATTATGTTTAATTGTTATATTATCTTTATGTGATACTAGTAGAAAAGGTCTCAGCATTAATCTATAGCAGCAGATCATGATTTAGATTCATCTGAAACATTTAAAGGCTTTGATTGTTTTTACAACATCTTAAAAAAAACATTCGAAAAGATCTTGGTTAAGTTTAAGTCAGCAGAAATTTGAACAAGATTACGTTTCTACAGCAGTTTCCTTTTAAAGTTTGTACTTCAGGGTAACTTGATGGTTTGGTGCATGTTGACACAAAGCATTTCTAGATTTAGCCTCATATTGACCCACTGAGGACTAATGCAAATAGTGTGAGTGGGAGGAGAGATCAGGGGGAGAGCAGACGGGGGTCAGAGGGTAAAACTGAATGAAAGAGGCTCGCTCAGGTGACAGAGGACATATCGGTGAAAGACGAGCGAAAGACTGTAAATGAGAAGGATTAAAAACAAACAGCACAAATTAAAGCAATAAATCAAACCAAGAGGACTGGAGCTGCAGGATGGATGGTTTACTGAAACTAGGTAAGTGGATCAATCGTTTCCTCGTCTGTAGGTGATCCAGAGTTTTTACTGTTTTAAAACATGAAAGGCACCATTTAGTTATTGCTATAAAGGATAATGATGCAATATTTTAGTCACTTTGGTGTTTGTCCAGAGGCCAACAACAAGTTTTGCTCAACATTATTCACATTACGACCACAAGCTTGTATTTTATTTGGATTTTATGGACCGGATCAACACAAAATAGGGCATAAATGCGAGGTGGAAGAAAATAGCACATGGTTTTCAAAACCTTTTACTCTTTTACTCTGCTACCCATAAAAATGATTACTGCCAATTGTTTTCATTTAATCAATGCACAATTAAGCTGTTGTTTGAAGACCTCAGAGATTTGTTAGAGAACAATAATGGACAAACATCTTTGTGAAGATGAAGTTATGGAGAAGGTTACTGCAGAGTTAGGTTATAAAACGATACCCCAAACTTTAAACATCTCACGGAGCTCTGTTCAGACCATCGTCTGAAAATGGAGAGGGACATGGTACATGGTCTGGAAGAGCTGCAGGGATCCAAAGCTCGGGTGGGGAATCTTTTGACAGGACAAGTTAAAGTGGAGTTTACTCACTGAAGTCCTAAAATTGTCCATTTCACCTTACAGTAGCAGCTATTGTAAAGGTCTTCTCACCAGACCTCTCTGATTAGGTGGCAGTATGTAGAGTCAAAAGATCAATTTAAAGATCTAAAAACAAACAATAAAATT
Source organism: Fundulus diaphanus (assembly GCA_037039145.1). Lineage (NCBI taxonomy): Eukaryota > Metazoa > Chordata > Actinopteri > Cyprinodontiformes > Fundulidae > Fundulus > Fundulus diaphanus. Next base: position 35,839,186 of record CM073130.1, read on the forward strand.
GGCCACTAGTGTAAAGAAGACGACTCTCTCTTGCTTGGACAACCATAACTAGCGCGCAATACCAGTATGGCCCTCAGTGATAAAAAAAGAAAGACATCAGATGTCTCATATTGCAACTAGACATGTAGGGGACACAGCAAACGTGTGGAAGACGCTGCTCTGGCCAACATGCAAAACACCATTTTCTGAAGTTAAAGTATCGCCCTGGAATGACCGTCCTCGCTGTGAAAGATGGCGGCGGCAGCATCATGCTGTGGGGACGCATTTTACTAGCCATGCTTTTCAGAAGCAATACAGAAATGTATTGTTTTACGTATATTTTACAGACAGACAGTACACTGAGTGGGTCTATAACATCTCAATAAAATGCCCTGCAGTTTTTGGGTTGTCACGTGACAGACAGGGGTAAAGCTGAGGCGTATGAATACTTTACCAAGGCTCTGTATATCTCCACCGCAGAGATCTTTAAGCGGATCTTTCCTGCATGCTGTGGTCGTGGTCGCCAGCAGGCTTCTCAGTCGTGGTGTGTCTCTGGCTGGACTCGTGCTTTCTAACTCCGCTGTCTTTGACCTGAGGTGCGCTTTATTTATAACCTGCCTCCCAAGAACAGGAATCGATGTGTGTGTGTTTTTAGGTGCGTGCATTTCCATGCGTACAGGCAGAGGGAAGGGTCGGCGGATCTCAGCGGGACCTGTGATGATGTGTGCAGCAGAGCGGCAGAACTGGGTCACAGGGAGGTGCAGAGAGGAAGAAAATACTGGGAAAATGTGACAGATTCTGAATCTGCAGGATGGAGGAGTTTGGGGGGGGGGGGGAGGGGCGTTAGGGTTGGCAGTCTTTGCCAGGTTTTGTCTTCATGTGTGACTGCATGTCCATTGACAGTGGAGGACTTTGATACGACGTCACAAACACAACTCCTTTATTTCCTCTTTGTAGAAGCCGGGGCTGTCACATGGCTCCTTTACTCCCCTCACCTCTGCCTCCTGTCACCCTCACCATTCTCACCTTTTAACTCCCTGTTATGTGCAGATAAAAAGAAAAAACTCTGCTTGTTCGATGGTGTGAGAACAGATCCCCGAACCCCTTCTTTTCATGGAGAATTTTGTAAAGACTCAGGTTCACTAGCACATGGTCCCTCTCTGCTTCCTCTCTGTTGATCAGCACGTCTCACTCTCGTCGTTCTGACGGTTCATTGACGGCAACAAATTAGCACGAGTCAGATTACTCACATAGTTTGCTCGACTTATGATGCTCAGGGCCGGCGTCGCCAATCAATCCGGGTCAGAATTATGTCACATCAATGCAGCTGGCTGCTGTTATGGCCTTTGAACAAGTATTCACGCCCCCCATGTGCTGTTTGCATTGACCTTGTCTGTCAGTTCTGCCCACTCATCCTTGTGGTTCTTATTCTGCTCTTGAAGCTGTGGGGAAAAAAACAAAAAAACAGGCCTGAATGACTGTGAAATCCTTCAAAACGGATTCAATTATTTGAGATCAAAGCCCTTAGTCGAGCTTCACAAGGCTTTTGCATGAAAAGTTTAATCTTTAATTCATGACAAACAAGATTTGAGCCTTCACGAAAATTGTCTGGAGGCAAATAGTTTAAGTTGAGCAATAAGCAAACAGGAGACGATTTCTGCAGGTCCATCTTTTGCCAGTTCAAACTCAAACTTCCATTTCTTCCTTTCCAGAATCATGTAGCTGTTTTCTTGTAGCAAGATGCAAACAGTTGAATACAAGGTTGCAAGGCTGGTAATGATTTTTTCTCCTACCTGGCAGAAAATAGGGGTCCTGCTGAAGGAAAAATAAGTATCGGACTTATCTTTGCGGAGGGAGCACAGACCTGAGTGAACATGAGGCAGCTCTTATTGTGTATCTGCTGCAGGTGCATTAATAAAACCTTTTCTTTGATGTAGAAGAAAGAGCTTTTACTAATCACATTTTTGATGCATTTAAGGTTGTTCCAAAGCTGATATCCCCACAAATAAAATAGGTTCCTTGTGTTGAAGCCATTCAAACCGATGGTGGCAGAGTTGTCAGAGCATTTCTTTAAGCATTTAGTGCCAGATTACCCCACCCTTGTTAGCAACTCAGAACCTTAACAGTGATGGGCATATACAACACTTTGCAAAAGTATTCATGCTCCAGGAGCTGTTTCATACTTTATTTCATTGCAACCACATACTTCAATGTGTTTTATTGGGGTTTTCTGTGATTACCACAAAGCAGTGTTTAATTCCAAGGTGAAAGCAAACAATTTCATGGTTTTCAATCAGGAATCTCTGCAAAAAAAAAAAAAAAAATCTGAAAAGTGTGGCTTGCATTTGCATTCATCCTGCTGAGACCAGTACGTTTTAGAACCATCCTTTCCAGCTGTTTTTACCATATCAGTTTATAACTGCTGCACAATTAGAGACTGAGACCTCTTCTTTGTCAAATACCTTAAGTGTAACCAGATTGGACAGAGAGCATTTGTATACAGTCAGTGGTGGCAGATGGCTGTTCATACTAAGCCTGGTTCTGCTGTAGGTTTCTTCCTCTTAAAGGGGAATTTTCCTCTCCACTGTCGCCAAATGCAACAACACAATTCAGGCGACTGTCCACTGTCACTACGCGCTCTTTCAGGAAGAGTGAATGTTGCCCAGTCAATGGCTCAATCCAAATACCCTTATAGAGTAAGGACTCTTTAGCCAAAGCAGAAGTGCTTTGTCCATCTCTGACCGTCTCAGTCGTTGTGTCCATGATGAATGCTGTCCAAACAGTGCGTTCAGTAAGGAAGGAGGTAGGAAAAGTAGCCCCTCCCGCGGCTTGTTTTACCAAGGAACCCCGCAACGTCCTTTAGCCTTTATCCAACAATTCTTTGCGTAACATGGTAAATGACTTGTACTTGTATAGCAACCCTAAAGAGCTTTACACTACAATCATTCACCCACTCACTGACAGTGGTGAGCTATGTTAGTAGCCACAGCTGCTCTGGAGCAGACTGACTATGAGGCTGCCATACATCGGCGCCACCGGGGCCTTCTGCCCAAGGACACAACCACTGAGACGGTCAGGGCAGGGGATTGAACCAGCAACCCGTATGAGGGATTGCTGCAAAGCCATGGACAATTCAGACGACTCTCCCTGCGGCTCTACGCTCCTTCAGGAAGAGTGATTGCTGCTTGTCTAGACTTGATGCAATTTGCTGGGTTTCCTTAGAAAGGAAACTTTATGTCCAATCTTTATAATCTGATTGAATTTGACTATATGAAGTGCCTTGAGATGACATATTTCATGAATTGGTGCTATATAAATCAAATTTTATTTAATTGAATTGAACCCGCCAATTGCAGGACGAACTCCCCAACTCCTGCGCCACTGTCACCCCAACAATATCAGCACTCTCTCACAGAAATCAATGGAAATGACTGGAGAGGAAAAAAATCGCGCACTTTGTAGTTAATTTTCAGAAGGCTGTAGGCCCGGATTCCACTCGCATCATCCATGTGCGTTTCTGTTATGTAATGATGTCAGAATTAAAGGCTGGCCGAATTCAGCACAGCAGTCCGAGGCTCCTTTCCTCCACACGATAGATTTCTTACTGTTGACCTCATGAAAGGTCAACGAACAGGAGCTAGGAGCAGGAGCTTGGGGCTATTAATAAAGGTATTCAGATGGAGCCAATGACTCGAATCCAATCTGCTGGCTTTCCTTAGGAAAATTTTTAACCAATCTGTCTGGATGATTTGATTGAACCGACTTTGTAAAATGCCTTGAGATGAATTATGTTGTGAATTGGTGCTGTATAAATTAAATGGTATACATTGATTATCAACCGTTTTAACAGCGCCTCTAGGATTAAGGTCTTGACTTTGACTGGACCATTCTGTAACATTAGTATGCTACGGTATAAATCAATTGTATTGTAGCTCCAGCTGTACGTTTAAAGTCATTGTACATTTTATTAACAAAGACAAATTAACTTCAAAAACAAAAGCGCAACCTGGAAGAAAAGAGGTGGTTGATTGCAAATTAAAGGACCAGGTTTAAGATAACTGGACTCCAGTAAAGACAAATGAAAAGACAAGCCACAGGCTAAAAAGGATTCACTGTGACCAAAACTTAAAACTTCCTCCTCAACTCGAGCCCCATGGTCAACCACAACACAAATCAAGACTGTTTTCCCACAATGAACACAAAACACCTCTTTCAGGAAAACAGCCTTGACTTTAGTCTATTCAAACACCACCAGGCCAACCAAGCCTCAAACAGCCCACATGCTGCCTAAAAGGCCGTGAGACCTGCTCCTCTCCCAGCTTTATGCTTTGCTCATCAAGGCTAAATGCAATCAGCCTCGCCCTCCATGCTGCAGGAACCTAATTACAGGAGAACACAGAAAACTCAGGGGCAGCAAGGAGCCACCCACCGACATGCAGGCACGGCAGCACGTAACAGTCATTGTGCTAAAAGGTAAACCTCTGTCTCGTGTTCTACAACATCTAACATGTTTTTTTCCCTAGGATTGACAACAGAAACAACAAAGTTTTATCACACTGTCGCACCATATCTTTTCCAAAGCGTCATTTGTCAGTTTCTGGCTTTCTGCTCCACTGAAAAGGGGAACATTATTTTGCAACAACATTGAAGATATCTTGTACTTTGAATGACTGACTGCTGCCACGGCATTGTGGGTTCTCAGACGCCCTTTAAGTGCTCATCAACGAATGTCTGCAGACCAGTGGTGTGCTGATCATATTATTACCTGCTAAACACCGCTGAATGTCAGCATGCAGCCCTGTGTGATCCCTGCAGCTGGTCGTTAATGTCAGGCCAGAGTCTGGCTGAGAATTAAAATTCTTGGTTATCACTGATACAGCTATTACTTTCCACCCTTCATTCATTGTCACAGCTGGGGTTGGTTGCAGGGGTTTCACGGCTAACTCCTCCTCCTCTGACAATGTTCCCCCTGTTCCCTGCAGGTGTCATCAGGCGCTACTCAGATGTGATGACGATGCCGGACTCTTTCATTCAGTGCCAGCAGCTGGACGCCAGCATGGCCGACACTTTCCTGGAGCATCTCTGCCTGCTGGACATCGACCAAGAGCCAATCACAGCCCGCAACACCAGCATAATCTGCACCATCGGTGGGTGTCGCAACCGGCCCAGACAGGGGGTCGGGCTTTTTGAGTTTGTTTTCTGGGCAGCTGTGTGCCTGTCACAGCAGCCATGTCCAGCCGTCCCGGTGTTTTGCAGAGCTTTTGGGTTGGGAGTTGCATCTTCAACTTCCTGCACTCATTAGTTTGCTCAGAAAAATGAGAAGAATAGCTCAAATGAAATGTTATTCCCTGTAATTGCTCTGTACAGTGCATCAGAAAACTTTAACAGTGCAAAAGGTCCAGGCACAGACCAAAGAAGTGATGATACAAACCAGAAATGTGTGATCAGTGTGGAAAAGAAGCTGTCCCACTAACCCTTTACTATGAAGGATTCCTATAGAGGTCTGGATAATGCTGGATCATGTCCAGCAGTGTCCAGTAAAGCATTATCTACTAGAGTCTAATACATAAATATTGTATAATAATAAGTTAGCCACGGAAACTGGAACTGCTTCCTCTGGTCTGATGAATCGGACCCTGAAATGCTTCAGGTTTGTCATGGATAGCACATCCTCCATGCAGGTACAGCTGATATCTTGCAGATAGTACAAATGCCAGCACTCCATCTCCACCACTGAGCATTAGGGCTCAGTGGTGGAGATGGCACATGGGTGACTGCACATCTGTGAAGGGAACATTGATATTCAATGATAAATGGAACAACATATTCCTTCAACAAACCTGTGGTCTGCCCAGGGAAATGATCTGCTGTACAACAGCATAGCATGAACTTTACATCTTTAATCAGTCATGGTGGAAAGGATCCGAAGTGCTTACCCTCAGCTGGGTGTCCGCCTCAAAAGCCAAATACCCTGGCCAGTTATGGGATCTTTCCCTGTCTTGGGTAAAACTCACTTTTAACCAATTGGAGAGATTACTTAAACGAAGGCTAGGGGCTGTGTAATATAAAGCAGCAGTGAAGGGCAGCTAAAAGTCTCACTACTGATACCTCACAAATGCTGCTGTGAAAATATATTCTTCAGAAATTGCACCACATGATCTCTAAAGTCTGCCTACAGATAGTTTTCTCCCAATAAGCTGTTTTGCCCTGAAGATAATGCCACACCTGTTGTAGATAGGAGAAACAGGAATGCTCAAACACATCTGTCGTCATTTGGCTGAGACACTAAAAGAAAACAACTCACTGCTGCAGCAATTTGTTGTTGGTTAACATGCAGGAGAAATATTTGGAGAGAGAGCAGAGATTTATTTTAATAGCTTGAAGTTGTGTACTCACAGAGTGCACATACGAAGTAACAAACACGTTGAAATGTTTTCCTACTTGATTAAATGAATGCTCACAAACAATGTCCGCTTTCTCCTCGAGTTATCTGCTGCGGCTGTGGCTTTACTGTGTTGTGTCCCTGCCAGTGAACACTGGAGTTGTTCCTTCCTTTGAAGCCTAAGGATTGTACCAAAGCTCTGGTGCAAAAAGTGTTTCCAACAAAGGTCCGCCCACTTTGATAAATCTTACTTTGGGGGGAATTAGGTGAAAAAATGTAAGCCAAAGTGGCCTAAATTTGACTCTTTTTTGCCAATATGTGTTCTACATCTCATTTTATGACTTTCTGAACAGCACAAATATTATTATTTTTTCTCACATCAGACCAAATCCTCTTTCCCCTGTCTTCATGTCAATCTATGTGGTTATGTTGCGTTTCATCCGACTTTTACGTCATGGAGGAGGGACAGATGCACATCTGTGCGACAGAGGAGTTGGGAAGCAACGGGATCAAGTATAAACAAAGGACAAAACCAGCATGGCTGACGTTCATGGAGCTAGTCATAACTTGTTTACAGTTTACAACAATAGGCAAAATGTCCATATTTTTCTGTTTAGAGGGATGTGCCTTCAAATGTTATTTTATTTGCTTTAAACAAAAGTGGAAGGATCTGTTGGGGTTTCCTTCATATTTCATACTATTAAGAGTTCAGGTTCTTTGGATTTAAAGTATAATTTTTGACATTTCAACTGATTTGAGTTGGATTGAGATGAATGAGCGCAACGAGAAGAGTTCATGATAAACACTGAGGCTGGGATGGAAACACTGAATGGGTGAAGGATTAAATCGCAGGAGAAAGTGTGGTGAATTGGGCGAACTCCCCCTATAGGTACAGCAGGCTTATCAAGTGATAAGAATCGTGTTCGTGTGTGTCTGCTCCTGAACCTTTGCGGACCACAGTCCTGTTGGACGCAGGAGACTCGAAAAGTTTAGGGGCTATAGTCCAAGTTTAAGCAAGAATAGACTTATGGCAGCTGAAGAAACAACGCGGTTATTCACCCCCACAGCTAATGTAAGGTTCTCATTTACTGTGACAAGTGTGGGTTTGGACTGTGGGAGGATAACTGAGCCGCCAGAGAAATCTAATGTAAGTACTTAACAAACACTGGAGATGTTCAGACCTTGCTGCTGTGTTGTGATATAAAGCCCCTGCAAAATGGTGTTCTGATTAGGGAAAAATAAAATGACTAAATTAAGAGGTAATAAAACACTACAGTAAGGAAGTGCGTATACTTTTTGAATGTTATGGTGTGGTGGACCCAAATGCAGGCAGGAGACAGGCCAGATCATAGTATTGAGAATATTTATCAGGGAAGTCAGGCATACAAAGGGAGCAGATACAAACAAAGCTAGTTGTGAACTGAATAATCCAGATGCTAACTGCTCATTGCAATTACAAGGCCAAAAGTGACAAAGAAACTTGGGACAATGTACTACAAAGAAGACGGGAAGTATCCAGAACAGGGTAACCGGATTATCAAAATAAAACAACTACTTAAAAAAGTACAGAACAACAACAAATAAAGTCCTTAGTTTCATGACATTTTGTAAAATGTTTGTGAAATTTAATTGAAATGAGCAAATAAAATAAGAAAATCTGTTTTATATCTTGATAAGTTTGCTTTTCTTTGTGCTAATTCAAATAATTAATATCCAGTAATCTATTTTTCACACCTATAGTTGTGTAAGCTTTTCAAACACAGTATTTTTGAGTGTTTTTAGAGAAAAAGTCAAATAAATTCTACTCATTGAAATAGAAAGCTGGAGATGATTGTTTCATTTGACTGATGATTAGCATTTTACTATGGTTATTATCTTTAATCTGTTTAATTTCTCAGGCCCTGCCTCTCGATCCATCCCAAAGCTCCAGGAGATGGTCAAGGCGGGGATGAATATTGCGCGTCTAAATTTCTCTCATGGAACTCATGAAGTGCGTGCAGCGAAATGATTAATGCTATCCTCTGCTCCGCATTTTCACAATCTAACAGCATGCACACCCTCAGTCATAAATTATTCTCATTCTCTGCCTTCTAGTACCACAGCGAGACCATTAAAAACATCAGAGAGGCAGTGGAGACCATAACCTCTGACCCTTTGTATTATCGACCGGTCGCCATTGCTTTGGACACGAAGGGCCCCGAGATCCGCACAGGATTGGTGAAAGGGGTGAGTGTGTTGTGCTCCTCTGTCAAACTCATGCTGTTAAATATAAAGAGGGTGCTGAAAATTTCATCTCCCCTGTGTCGAGCATCATCGTTTGTTACAGGTTGTTATTTCTGTTGGAAAAACAACAGCTGTGGGCGTGAGCTGCTTCGTATTTTCATCATCATTGTATTGTGATGTTGTTTGTGTTTCTGTTGCCTACAGCCTACTGTGCTGGAAAAGAAATACCTCCAAGGTGTTGACAGAGGTTTCATGCCTTGATTAGCTAACAAAATGCACTGCGTGATAAGTGATCTCTGCTTTGTTTGTCTCATAAATCCTTTTAACAGTTTATCTGGAAGATCAAACAGCCTTTAACTCGGCTCTTTTGCTGCCTTTTGCTTGGTATTCACACCGTATATTCAAGGTTTGCAAAGGTATTCATACCCCTTGAATCTCTCCGCAATTTAGCTCAGCACAGCCACAAACAATGTATGTTATTAGGATTTAATGCCTTAGACCAGTTGTGAAGTGGAAGATTATTATCCATGCATTCATCCTAAGCATCCTTTTTCTATACCCACTCCTCTGTGCAGGGTCACAGGGGGGTGGTAGTGCTTAATAGTAATAGTAATAGTAATAGTAATATCATCTTTATTGTCATTGAAACATACATTACAACGAAATTTGTTCTCTGCATTTTAACCCATCCCCTTGGGGAGCAGTGGGCTGCCATGTGCGGCACCCGGGGAGCAATCTGGGGTTAAGGGTCTTGCTCAGGGACCCAGAGTGCAGGCGCTGGGGATCGAACAGGGTACTTGCATCCTTCTCTGAGTGCAAGCGCGCTGCTCTAACCACTAGGCCAACCCTCTCCTAGGCTTATCTCTAGCGGTTGGAAGATAAGCAATTTCCATCTTTTGTGAATTAAAAGAGCACGGTACAACCGAAAACCTGCATAGACATGCCCAGGCCAAGTGAGCATTAATCAGAGAAACAGACAGGAGGCCCTTGTTAACTCTGGAGGAGCTGCGGAGCTCTACCACTCAGGTGGGAAAATCTTAGCTTATATTTGTCCTTCCGACTACAGAAATCTAAACTTTTCTAGAAGAGTGGTTAGAAGAAAGCCACAATTTGTGTGGCGGACACAGGAAGCATCAGTAAGAAGGTGCTCTGATCATAAGAGACTGAAGTGAAACTTTTTTGCCCAACATGCCAAATGCAACGTTTAGCACAAATCACCTTGAACACACTATACCTACCGACAAGCATGGCGGTGGCAGCATCATGCTATCTGGATGCTTTCTAACAGGAGGGACAGGAAAGCTGGACAGGAGTGATAGGAAGATGGGTAAAGCAAACCCTATCAGAGGCTGCAAAACAGGTTCACCTTTGATCTAAACATGTTTTTGTGCTCTGGTTAGATAAGATCAATATGTAACTTTGTTGTTTACGACCAAAACACTATGTGAGGAGAAACACATGATGTGGTAGGTCTTCTTTTCCTTTCCTTTTGTTGTTGAAGGATTCTGTATAAAAAGGAAGAGGTAAACGTATTAAAACCTTATTTCAATCATGGTAATGGTTGACAACAGTCAGCATTAGCATTATTTAGTTATGAGCCAGTTTTCTGCATGATTTCTGCAGCATTGTAATCGCTTCTCCTTGTGGTGGCTAAAGGGTAAAGGCTAAAACAACTCAAAGAACAGTAAGTTTACACAATCATCAACTGAGAGGATAGTACTTATCCACAAGAGGACATAATAAAGGGGACATAATTTAAAATTTAAAACACATTTTAGAATAAATCTCCACTTGATCCTTTGTTAGTTTTAGCATTGCAGTACAGCTATTTCATACAGGAAGTTAGAAAAGTAGCAGTTTAAAACCTAGCAACAGCAAGTCAGTGGATGGTGTAAAGATAGCTTGTTTATTCATTTTGTCGTCCCACGACCATTCAGGCAGATAAACTATTACAGAGTCGCTTTTTTCACAGTAGTGTTGAGAATCAATATAGCTACAGATGTAGTTTAGCAGTGCTGTTTAATGTCCATCAAGATTCAAACTGCTCTGACTTGCTGTCAGTTATGGACAAGGCTGAACAATACAGATGTACTTTCACACTTAATGTCATTTTTTAAAGATAGTTTGTGCTCCTAGTTTGGTGAGTAAATGATCAGTGCCTCTCTTCATCTACTAACATCATGTTGTGAAACAGGTTTAATCAAAAAACAGGGCAGCTTTTAAATCAATCATTCTCTGGTCCTGATCCTGACTTGGTGTGAACTAGATAAAAGCAGCCGTCAGTTCGGTCTAAATGCTGGGGAAGATTCTGAATGTGAGACAAATATTAAAAGTGACACCATGTAGAGTCTAAGAAAATAAAATGTGTAGAGAAGTGGAGCTTCTTTCTGGAAAGCATCCATTTCTGATTCATTTTTCAGTAAAATGTTGAAAGCATATCATTTCAACAGCTCGCAACAGCAGATATACGTGGATAACATGGATAACTCTCTCTCATCAACAGGCTTACAAAGACAAGTGTGTTGCCAGCAAAATGGCATGAGTGCTTCTTGTTAATGAAAACGTTTTTCCAAGGCGTCTGTCCCTGACAGGTTGTTTGTGGGGGGTTTTATGTCTGTGGTTCTGTGCAGAAAGTGGAAGAAGAGGTGGAGCTGGTGAAGGGCAGCCATGTGCGAGTGGTGACCACAGAGAGTGACAAAGACAAGACAGATGGGAAGATAATCTGGGTGGACTATCCCAACTTGTCTAAAGTCCTGGAAAAGGGGAGCAGGATCTACATTGATGATGGCCTGCTTGCACTCAAAGTATTAGAGATAGGTAATATGCATGTTAACATACTTTTTATAGATTATTGGTCTAAATGCATGCAGAAAATCTAAGCTATAGAAGTGTCTTTGCATGCATTTATCTTTATTATGTATCTGCTGTTATGACTGTGCAGGGTCTGACTGGGTGGACACGGTGGTGGAGGCCGGCGGGGTCCTCTGCAGCCGTAAAGGCGTCAACCTGCCCGGCTGCGACCTGATCGGCATGCAGGCGGTCAGCGAGCAGGACGAGGCTGACCTGAAGTTCGGGGTGTCTCACGGCGTGGACATCGTCTTCGCCAGCTTCATCCGTTCGGCCCAGGACGTGAAGGACGTGCGTCGGGCCCTGGGGGCTCACGGTCGACATATCAAAGTGATCAGCAAGGTGGAAAGCAGACAGGGAGTTCAGAAGTGAGTTGGGAGGAATATGTTATTAAAGTAAAACCGTTTAGGCGACAGTTTTGAGCCTCGCATAATCTGGAGGCAGCGTGCCTCATGATTAGATTGTGACAAGACTCATAAATCTACCACCGGTGGTCCGCCCCCTCCTTCACACAGGCAGCTGGAAGTGAGGATCATTTGTCAGCTCTGGATTTGACTTGTTTGATAAGGGAGCTGTGTGGCTGTCTGTTTAAGTTATTGCTGCCATTTAAAATATCTGACACAGTTTATGTCACAGCTCCCCTGCTTTTATTACTTACCTGATGCTTTACTGCATCTGCTCACTGGCGGCTGACAACAATAAACCCCAGGCTCAATTTAAAGGGATCTCCATGGATTGGATCGTGAAAATGTTATTTTATAAAATGCTGTGTAGGAGCATTTTCATTGACATATCATATTTACTGCTATCTATCTATCTATCTATCTATCTATCTATCTATCTATCTATCTATCTATCTATCTATCTATCTATCTATCTATCTATCTATCTATCTATCTATCTATCTATCTATCTATCTATCTATCTATACACAGTTACATTCAACAAATTTAAATATTATTGAAAAATTTATTGATTTCAGTAACTCAATTCACCAAGGGAAACACACTATACAGATTAACACAGACTGATGATTTTTTAAAGCTTTATTTCTATAGATTTTTTTTGTCCACCCACCTCCGGCTAATAAAAAAACTACATTTAAGATTACAATATAGCATTAGACCATTAAAAAAACCAACATGTTTCATGCAGAAAGGGGGCCTTAATGAAAAGTATGTTTTGTTCTTGTATATTGTATATATTTGAACTTTGTATTTAATTCAGTTTAATTAATGTTATTGCAACGATTTAGATTTTAAGTATTTTTTAGTTTATTTTTAATTGTGAGATGTCCTAAAATACTTTTATAATTTTAGAAAACTATATTATATTATTTAGTTTGTTTCAGAGCTACTTTTTTATGAAATAGAGATGATAGTTTCATTATATTCTTTAATTAAACTAAGCCAAATTTTATTAGAAACTAAATTAAATTATTTCTCTTTATTTTTTTAATTATTGTTCAAATGTAATCCATTATTTATTTTAATGTTTCATGATATGTACTGTTTGTTTTTAATTGTGTTTTTAAATATTTGACTTCATGAAACAAATTTAATAAAAATAATTACCATTAAAATATATTTTATTTGATGTTGTTGTATATCTTTAAGCTTAAATATTTCCACTCGTGATGCTTTCTCTTTGTGCGTCAGTTTTGAGGAGATCCTGGCGGAGAGTGATGGCGTGATGGTTGCCAGGGGTGACCTGGGGATTGAGATCCCTGCTGAGAAAGTCTTCATTGCCCAGAAGATGATGATTGGGCGCTGCAACTCTGCTGGAAAGCCCGTCATTTGTGCCACACAGGTCAGAGCCCACTTGCAGCCACGTGGAAGGATGCAGAAATTACGAAATGTCGACTTGTAACTGCAGGTTTAGCTTGTCTAATGTCAAATAAGCCAGTTTATCTCGCACACCGTCAAATTTTTCTCATACAAACCCAGTCAGAGACACACATGCACGCACACTCCTGCAGCCATGTTGACTCATAGTGCTGCATCTAGTCTATGCTGCTGCTCTTGACTCACAGTGACAGCCTTATAGCAGGTTTGCTACTGGAGACCTGAGCTCACAAACAGCACCCAACAACCTACACACTAATCAGCGTAATCTACAGCAATGAATATACAGTCCCTCTTAGGCGATGCTGCGAGCCATCTTGTTTTCCAACTGCCTGCTCCAATTATTCACTCACATCGCTCAGTGCCCCGTTCAGCAATAATCATCACGAAAATTTATACTTGATTGCCTCTGCTTGAAATATCTCTTATTTCCCCTTCTCTGTAGTAGAATCCATCCACAAAGCCCTCACTTCCTCTCTTGGATATTTTTGCCACATCATCTGGCTCATCATATTCTTTTAGCTCAGAGAAACATTTGTGCAAAAAAGATCCGAAGGGATTAGTTTTATTCAGTGACTAGGTCCCTTTTCAAAGGTGATAAAATTGTGTTATTAATGTGTTTTTAGATGCTGGAGAGCATGGTTTCTCACGCGCGGCCGACCCGAGCAGAGAGCAGCGACGTGGCCAACGCTGTGCTCGACGGAGCCGACTGCGTGATGTTATCTGCGGAGACCGCCAAGGGACTCTTTCCTTTAGAGGCCGTGGCAATGATGCACTCGGTGCGTGCGCCAGCGTGAAAAAATGGTCCGTTTTGTTACATTTAAATCAGTACCGGCTCGTAACACTTGTTTCTTCTCTGTTTGCTGTTCACCTTTACTCCATGTCAGATCTGCAGGGAAGCTGAGGCCGCCATCTACCACCAGCAGCTGTTCGAGGAGCTGCGTCGGCTCACGCCTCTGTCGTCTGACCCCACAGAAGTCACTGCAATTGGAGCTGTGGAGTCGTCCTTTAAATGCTGTGCAGGGGCAATTATAGTCCTCACCACCAGTGGCAGGTAAACCGTCGGCGTTTCCTTTACAGCTCTAAATATCTGCTTACTTTCCTTTCCTTTTTTTGTGTTTTGTTTAAAATACCTTTAAAATACCATTCCTATGACAGTCCTAACCTATATGCCCAGAGTTAGACCGCTGGTCTGCTATGACTCTTGGATTGTGTCGGGATGCTGCACTGTGCTAAAAGATCTATGAACACAATCACGATGCTACTATCATGACTATTTTACCTGCACTAGAACGCTTCGTTGTCACAATCTGTTGAATGTTGTTGTAAATTTGGGTGGTTTCTGCTCAAGCGTGGCCAGTCCTGCTTAAAAGGAAGACCTCACCTCGATCCTGCAAACATCCCTCATTCATCCATCTATTCCTCGTTTATTCTCGCAGCGTCGTGGGGGAGTGCATCTCCAGCGGACATTGGGTGAGAAATGGTGTACACCCTGGATCACTCGCCAGTCCATCACAGGGTGTTGTGTGATGATAACACATCTCTCAGTTACTTATTAAACAAAAGAAAACGGTGATTCTATCAAGTTCCAGCACTCTATTGAGATCCAGAGCAGAGATTAAGTAATCACTCCCCTGGCTAGGCCTCAGCCTGCCCCCTTCTTCTCCCAGCCCTGGTCTCCTCCAAATCTGAGGCCTCTGCCTCTCGCACATTGCCATATCGACTGCATAAGACGTATCACGTGCCTCATAATCCAAACATTTACAATCCCATGCAAAAATACGCAATCATTGACCCTGACGGACCAGGGAAGAGTGAGCCGGTTTCGTCTCCTCCCTGAGTGCAGCTGCTCACATGTTTTGACACAGAGCAACACAGGAACACACAGGACAAACAACCATCCTCAGACTCACTCATACCTGAGGGCACCTTGGAGAACAACTAAGCTGGCACTCGTTCTAATACACCATGTTAAGTGTAAAGGGAACTTGATTGTGAGCTTAACAAGGGTGTTTAATAAAATGTGACGTGCATTCACGGACTTTCATTTTCTACCTGTTTACGATGTAAGATATACTCAGTGAATTTATACTGGTTTGGTGCGGGAACGTCACAGAATATAACACCTCTGATGAGTGTAAAAAGCACCTCCACCACCCACTGCAGAGACAAAGGATTTTTTATCCTGTCTCCCTTCAGAAAAGCAACAGTTCTTCCTCTGTAAGACAGAGCAATGAAAAGTGGCTCTGATTTAATTTGGATCCTGTGTTGTGTCTGATTTATATTGGTGTCCGTTTTTAAATACTTTCATTTTTATCAACTCTCGCAGCTTTATGTTGTCTTGATGTCAGTTTTGGTTATTTGTAAAAGATTAGTTATTTGAACTCTAAATAGCCGTAGGGTGTGAGTGGACGAGTGAATCGTGTTTGTCTCTTTGTTGGTGTTGGCCCTGGTTAAAATAGCAACTTGTCCAAAGTGTTTATTGGCTACTGGTTAGGTGGATATTTGATAGTTATTTGAATAGTGAAAGAAGATTTAATTTTCTGGCCGTACGGGTTGATGGAAAGCAGGGACAAAACCTATAGATATAACTGTATGTACACTGTACAAAATAAACTTAGGGGGAGATAAGGAATTGGCTGTCGGTTGGTGAAACTGCAAATGAATCTGAGCAGCTCTGACTACAAGTAAATGAGTCAGCTTTACAATAACATGACAGATGCTAGTTGTTTCTTATTATATCGTGGTTGCTGGGTGCCTCAGATGGGCAAAGGAAGGACAGCTACGGAGCTGGCACCAAAATGAAGAGAAATATCTCAGTCCATGTTGGCAGGGACAGACTCCAAATCAGTGTCTGGAGATCAGAGGCAGACAAAAGGAGGCAGAAGCTACTTTTATTTAAATGGTGAATAAAAGTAATGCTGTAATCACCATTTATCCAAAGGATAAATACAAGGAAACCAACACAAAATGACCCAAATTAACTTAACATCACTAAGGTGGCCGGGATCTAGTTATTGATCAGGAGTACAGAAAGAGAAGAGGGCAAGAGTAAGTTCAGGAGTTCAAAAAGCTTACCAAGCTAAAAGGCTAGATGCTATACAGAAAATGACAGAAAAAAAAAGTGGAAAAAATCAAAACCTTTGCATAAAGTATTAATTAAGAGATACAAGCTGTCACATCCAGTCTGGCCCCATACAGAGAAATCATGATTTATTTATGATTAACCAAAGTTTTTTTTTAATTTCAGTTTAACCAGCACCACCAAGGCATGATTACTGCCTGAGATGTTCATTAAGAAAACAACTAAATTAGCACCCATCTGACAACATGAAGTAGGCTTGAAGATCTCAGAAAGCAGCATCATGCTCTAATCTAAAGAAATTCAGAAATGGAAGAGGAACTACAGTACGCTGATATCTATTATCCTTTAAATTGTTACAAGGTGAACCACAGTGAGCGCACGCACACACAATATTTTGATGATCCCCAGGACCTTTAGGAAATTATTCTGAGAACTATTGAAACAATCTTTCTTTAAGTGATCTATGGATTGTTCTCTCTACCCAAAACTCCTGACGTTGAAGGTCATTTTATGGGCACTTGGGTTATACAACATTACAATGATCTGAAGCACATCTGCAAGTCACCTTCTGAATGATAAAGAAAAAGACAACCACAATTGAGATTTCCAAAAAGGTTTAGTCAAAGTCTTGACTTAAATCTGACTTTAAAAGCTGTGTGGGTGGCCCAAAAAAGATTGTTCATGCTTGAAAACCCTCCAATGGAGCTGAATTAAAACAATTCTGCAAAGAAGAGTTGGACAAAGTCTCCACAGAGATGTAGGAGATTCATCGGTAGCTGTCAAAAAGCCTGATGTCAGTTGTTGCAACCACTCAAATGGCTTTGAATGGGTTTTTAGTCCCTTTATGAATGAAATCATTGTTTGAAAAACTGCCTATTGTGTTCACTCGGGTTATTTTTGTGTGATATTAAAATTTACTCGCTCTGAAACATTACCATAAAAAAGCAAAAAACAGTAAAAATACAGAAAGAGCCAAATCCTCGACTGTTAAAACTTGAGCTCATCATTAAGCAGTGAACAAAAAGGCACAGTTTGCCCAACAATGAGAACATTCAGGTAAGCCTTCGTCATCTGCCATGAAAACAGACAACAGATGGGCGCGTTATTAGAGGAAAGCTAGGCTTGAGGGCAGCTGAATTTTAAGACATTCATCTGATAACTGAGGCGGGCCTCTTCCAGCAGAATGCTGGACCCCTTTTCATATTAGCTCTGTAGGAACGTTTCTCTCACACACAAGAAGCGGAAGATGAATGATCCACGCCAAACAACACTGAAAGTAACCTTGTGCTTTAAATCCTCTTGTCATCCAGTCAAGGAAATTTCGCTCATTTGTTATAAATCACTTTCTGTCCTCTCTGCCTTTTCATTTCCAGGTCGGCACATCTCCTGTCCAGGTACCGACCTCGCTGTCCAATCATCGGCGTCACCAGAAGCCCTCAGGTTCGATCCGATTCAAAATATCTGAGATGAATTGTTGGGTGTTGCCTTTGTTGAAGTTACAGCTTAATTGTTGATGAATGTGAGACGCAGTCAATTTCTCCTCCCTCTCTGCGTTTTTGTAAACATTTACCGTGTGGACACATCTGACTGCCGATTTAAGCAGTTATCTGGGGAGAGAAAATGTGTCCTGCACTCAGAGACCTTTGAAAACATTGTCTGTGGGACCGTTTTTATTCCTCCATAATTGTGAACTCAAAGATGACAAACACAAAATGAAAGGGAAGCTGTGAAACAGAATAATGTGAGAAACGGGCTGAACGGTGCACAGTATACATGAACAAAAATGTGTAATTTGTGATTTGTTGCACCAGGAAATCGCAGCAAACTCTCACGCTAAAATGTTCCCAGACTTATTGCACTCATAGATCTTTATGATGGCTTATTTATTTTCTCCAATTTCCAGAATCTGCTTTATTCTGTGGTATTTAAGCAGATGCTTTCTTGCACCGAAGGACTTGAAAGCAATGCAGAGCTTACTCTAAAAACAAAATAATATACAAAAATCCTTTTACATGGAGCTCAGAGGTCAGAGTTAGATTAGAAAAACAGAACATCCAGATGCCTCACACACATTTCAGCTCCTGTTTTGTTGTTATTTCTATGAGAAATCTAGACCTATTTAAAGCCTGAGTGCTTTTGGCTCGCTTATGTGATAGATCTTAAGTGAAAACGTTTCTTCACAAAACATCTATTGGGATTTAACTCATTGCAAACATCCCTGCCATGTACATCCTTTCAGTGAGAACACTTCTCATTGTGAAGTGCAAGGCAATGATTTTCAATTTTTGATGCAAAAATGAAAAAAAGAAATCTGAAAATTGTGGTGTGCATCTATAGTAAGCCTTTTTTACTTTAATACCTCTAGAAAAAATCCAGCGTAGCCATCTGCTTTTCCGAAGTCACTTATTTAGTAGCAGCTAAGAGAGCCTGTGGAGGAGCTACAAAGGGATTCAAAGGCTCAGGTGGGAAGATCTCTTAACATAACGAGCTATTGTTGGAGGAAAGCCACAATAAGTATTGTTACCACACGTCCTGCAAGAGACTTGGAAAACTTGTGCAAGAAGGTGTTCTGTTCAGAAGGCAACTTCTTTGCCTTAATGCAAAGCACCACATGTGGTGGAAAACTAATGCAAACCACACGGTCCCCACGGCAAAACACAGTGGTGTCATACTTAGGGGGATGTTTTACTTCAGCAGGAACAAGGTACACTGAAAGCTTTATTTTATTGTGATTTTGTGTTTCAACTCAACACAGAGGAGTTTATATTGTAAGAAAAATGATACATTGTTTTAAAACTTTTATGAAAAAATAAAATGCAAAATGCTACAGTATGTGTGGGGATAAACTAACACTGCACATGAACCTTAAACAGCCATTAATGGTGGTGGTGGCAGCATCATGCTGTGGGGATGCTTTGGTTTAGCATGGACAGTGAAGCAGCTCACAGTTGATGTAAGAAAGATGGAGCTAAACAGAAAAATTAAACAAGGAATTATGGAAGAAAATGGAAGAAAAATTACAGGCTTCAGAAAGCTTGAGAGTGAAGTGGAGTTTCACCTTCCAGCAGGACAACATCCTTAGAAATGCATCCAAAGCTGCAATGTGATGCTTTAGAAGGACCCAGACAAAGTCCAGGCCTAAATCCAATGAGTTCAAAGATGCTACCCATCCAGTCTGATGCAAATGTCACTCTCTACACAAATTGTAAAGCTTTTATATGTAACAAATCATTGACTGTATTCATTCCTCAATATAAATGCGTGGCTCACTTTTCAGGTTTTTATTTGTTTAAACCATGGACCGCGGAACGGGTAGGGCCAGTAGGGCCGCGGCCCTACCTACTTTGATGATCAAACATGTAAAATAATATATATAAATAAAATTAAAATATTCAATAGCTATTTTTTTCAAATGCACAGTAGTCTATGGCAGCAGCATCATTCTCCAATGAGAAAGCGATAAATCATCCCATCTAAAAATGTATTGGCTGATTGTGTCATGTGATGTAAACAAAAGTTTTCCCACCTCTGCGCTGCTTATGACCGCTACTTCGTTAGCTTCGTTTGCTTCGTTAGCTTAGTTAACCGTGTCCACTGCAAGTGCTGAGAGGTGTTTCTCGTCCCTCCGTCGTATCAAGACCTATCTGAGATCGACAATGACCCAGAAAAGACTAAATAGCTTGATGTGCGCCCACACACACAGGGATCTTTTGACCACAGTGGATGCTTTGAGGATAGCCAGGGACTTCTCCAGCATAATGACAGACGGAGACACTTTTTCGGGAATATTTAGAGCAGGGGTGAGTTTGACTTTTCTTTTTAAAGTATTTTTATTCTGTAAATATTGTGTTGGCTGTAATATAATGATTGTAAGTGGAAATAAATCCGGGGCGTGTGTGCTGGAACGTCAGAAAAAAAGTTAAATAAAAATTCGGTGCCGATTTTAATTATAACATGGCAGACACATTTATCATGCTCAGGGACCACAGCCTATGAGAAAGCAATAAATTCTGGTGTCTAAAAATGGATTGGCTTGTCTTGTGTCATGTGACGCAAATCAGTTGCGTGATCAAGAGGATGCTGGTGTTTTATGTGTATGCGGGCGCGTGCGTATGTGATGGGTCCGCGGTCCATGGTTTAAACTATTGAAAAAGATGTGTCAATCTCTCTCCTGTTCACAGTCATGTGCTACTTTGTGTTGGTCTGGAATATTCCAAAAGATTATATTGTTTTGAAAATTTTCAAAACAACGGTTTGAAAACTTTCAAAGTCACTTTAAATCCAACCACTGGAATGGAAAATATATTCAAAATAGGGGGTTTTCACTGACGTCACTGGCCAACTTCCGGTCCGCCATATTGGGTGGTACACTTCCTTATCTCTAGTTGTCCTACACGTATTTTCGTATCGAGAATGGATAAGTACGCCAGCACGCTAGAGCGACCAGATAAGGACGTATATCTGAGGAAATGTTCCGTGATCAACCATATGGACCCCTATGCCCTCCACGGTGCCTTGTTTAGCCGTAATCCAGATGATTGGCCAAATGTAGAGCACGGCGACATAGTGCATTACCTGGTGTTCGGTGAAAACCCTCTGCACACTCTCGAGGAAATGAGAGCTTACAAGGGTCTAGAGGCTCACAACCAGTTCACATCTGGTTGGGTACGAGATGTCGAAGTTATGTACATCAAGGAAATCGCCATCATACGTGGACGGGTGAGTTTTAATAAGATGGTAAAAATTTAAACAATCCGACGCAAATGCGTCGCATGCTTCTGCGGTGGCTGACGGCCGGCGGTGCGCGAAGGCGCTTGGCTGCAGGGCCGATCGACGCCGCTCGCGGCTTTAATTATTTAATCAGAACAATGACCAGTGCAAAATTAAGTTGTATTTACCGTATTTACGCCGGCAAAAGCCTACCGGCATAACCCGGAAGTAGCGCGGACGTCACTGTCCATATCGGACGTTTTCGGCTACCTTGTTTGTGGTGTGAGCGCCTATACTTCAGAACAGTTCTGAAGCTACAAGTCCTTGGAGTCTCATGTGCAGTTTACGAATGGATGGGTTCAGGAGCTGCAGATCATAAAGCCAGCAAACAGTGGGAACACAGCAACTCGTTCAAAGGTAAGCTGTGCTCAGACGGGCTCTGGCACATGCTAACTGTTAGTGCTAACAACCACTCACGCGTGTAATGTACTTTTAACTAGCTGCTATGTGTTTCAAACGTTTAGAACACACTCTCATTGACATCGGGATACTGTGGAAAGTTATGTTCGGTCGTCTTACAGCCGCGATCCAAGCGAGCCGACGACTCTTTGTTATCTCTAACAGTTGTTCTCCGTGGTTGCGCCGCCAGGCAGGAAAGCGGTGGAAAATTAACCCGTTTCTATGTTTTTCCCATGGCGATCATGTGTTGCGCTGTTACAGCCCACAATACAGCAACGGTTTACATGTTTTACATACTTAACAGTTAATTTTACCTGTGACAAAGTGAGCACCGCAGACTCTGGCGTATTCCAGCTTAACACCGTCCAAATCGGACCTGGATATCCGTGTCAGCCATAGGTGACGGCGTTGTTCAGAGAGCTGTTTTGTTTTTTCACACTGATTCACTATCACGGCTGGTAGGCGAAAGAGCGTTGATCTCCACCTCCACGGGCCGTGCAACCAACCATTAAACACGTTTTCACCATTGTTCACTTCCAATACTGCCTAAGGCGTAATACAATGCGGGTCAACGGTGCGAAACGACTACCAACCAATATGGCGGACGCGCAGAGTAGTCACGTGGGCGTGACGTCAGCTGAAAACCCCCTATTGTTGTGTTCCTCCAGGTGGCTCGTCAGTCCCAGCTGTTAAGAGGTGTGTTTCCTGCTCTTTTCCACCCTCTTCCTGCTCCTGTCTGGGCCGACGATGTTGACAACAGGGTCAACTTTGGCATGGATATAGGTCAGTGTGTGTGTCTGTGTGTTCCCCTGAATTTAAATGTTTTATTTTTTAACGCATACTGTCTTCTCCATGCACCAATGCAGGGAAGGCCAGAGGTTTCTTCAAGTCAGGAGACATGGTGATTGTGGTGACGGGCTGGATCCCAGGGTCCGGTCACACCAACATCATGAGGGCCGTGAGCGTCCAGTAACCACGCGTCCTTACCGGACTCTAGATCTGACCCACGGTCTGCCCTGGAAAGGCTTCATGGATCTAATTGTTGATGAATGTGGTTAAGAAATAAATCTAAATGCCGCCTCACTGTCTCCTTGTCAGGGGTATTATGAGGAATCAGACACTTCTGAGGCTGGTCTCGTGTATGTTGAATGACTCCAAATTAAACATGAAGCTTGACCTCCAGGTGTCCTTCCATTATTTTCAGGAAGCTGACTAACTGAACCCTCCAGCTTCTTTGTTCTGCCTTCAACATTAAAATTACATTTTATCGGTGTGTCTGTCAATGTGACATGTCACTACTCCAAATAAAGGTTGAAGATAAGGCTTTTAACCCGGTCCACGTTTTTGAGCAAATCTCAGGTCAAAGATTCATATATTTTAACAATTATAAGAGGCCGTGTGAGACACATTAATGACATTTTGATAATTTCCCCTTTATCTAGAGAGATGAGCTTCCTCTCTACTAATGATCCAGTCTGTAGCATCCTTGCTTTTCCTCTACATAAGTCATCCTCCTCTTTTATTAGTCTGTTTTCCTATCTAATATTCCATGAATCCTCCTCTCCAGTTTATTTCATCCTCCATCAGCAAAAAATCTCCCCTTTCTCGTCTATTTTCTTTTATCCTTTGTTGCAAATGTTCTTTAATCCATATTTTTTTGCATCTGCCTTTTCAAAAAAGTACTGTATGAATTATGCCAGCATATACAGTATGTAAAAAAAAAATGCTAAAGAATATACTATTTGATCGAACAATGAAAATGGCTGATTGTAACTTGTTACAGTTTAAATACAAAGCAGTTTGCAAATATAATAAACATCCATTATTCAAAAAGAGAAGGAAAAAAAATTCACAGGGCACCTGAATTAATTTAGCTTAGAGACACTGTTGTATTTGACACTAATGATGAATGTGAAATTCACAAAAACTTAAGGATGTTAAGTTAACTTTAAGTTTTTCCTGCAAGGTGAATTAGAACTCAGCTGCTTATTTGTTATGTTCACCACGTCAGGGCTCCCATGATTTCAGAAGTTTGTATCCTTCAACTGGATTAAAAAGTCTGAATTTGATCAGAAACTGTTCATTTTCGATTTTTTTTATGTAAAAGTTCTAAAGATTCAGTTTTATTTAAAAAGAGTACATGATTATTATTACCGAACAAACAAGGCCAAAACCTGATGAAGGCTCAGCAACGTCTCCACCTTCTGAGGATCCTCAGAAGGCTCAGCCTAAGGCAGGAGCTTCTGGCTGTCTTCTACTGCTGCTCCATCGAGAGTTTGCTGATTTATTATAATTCTGTATAGTTCACAACCTCCACCCAGAAGATCCTTGGCCCTCTAAGGACCTCTTCAGAACCCAGGACACCGGGTGCTTGAGCTGCTGCCCTCGAGTCACATGTTGCTGAGGTCACGCCCTAATAAATACAGGGACAGATTTTACTGTACTGCTATAACTCTAATCAATGCCTCACTTCTTTGAAGTGGATATAATCTGGTATTTATAAAAGTAAAAAAAAAAAAACATTCTATAAAATAACAAAAATAAAATACGATGTACTTCTGAATTTGTTTACCATTTTTTTCACCATTCTACTCTTTAGCAAACAAAGTAATTCTAGCAAAACAGGAGAGGTATAGTCTGATTTAATGTCTGGCACACAGAAACATGTGTGCACGCACAGTTCATGTCGATATCTGGCTCCACCAGGAGTTGTAACCCCTCCTCGCCCTCAAGGCTCTCCCTTTTTTTTCCAGCTCTAACCTAAGTTTCATCTAGGGTGACCACCTGTCCCGCGTAGCGCGTGCGCGCACAGCGTTTGAAGCCCAATTCATGCGTCCCGCAAATTGAGACCGTGTCACGCATAATCAATGCTTTCTCAAAAAAAAGTTGGTCGCTCTATCCTGGAGCCCCAGGCAGCCAAACGAACATTACTTGACAGTTCAGTAGGCCACACCCACCTCTCAGTTGAACTGCTGACAGGGTTGTCAACTTTTTCATTGTTGTCATGACTACTACGCACGCACGCGCATACCAGACACACTGGGAAGAAACGTTTAGAGGCGCGCTTTCTAAACGTTCTAATCTAAACGAAAATGGAGAAAGAGACTGAGTCATCATCGCCACCAGCATTTAAAAAGAGAAGGTGTGGGTACAAGAAAGACTGGGAAAATGAATATTTGTGGCTGAAAGGTGTTAAGGGGGATACCGAGAGGGCTTTTTGTGACATTTGCAAAACGACCTTCTCAATCGGACATGGAGGGGAATACGATGTCAAACGACACAGACTCACGGAGACTCACAAGAAACGAGTCCAACAGAAAGAAACATCCAAATCTATGGATGCTTTCCTCCGACCTAAAAACGACTTTATAGCTGACAAAGTGACTGCTGCAGAGGTGACGAGTGTGTATCACACTGTCCAACACGCTACATCATATCGAGCGGGAGATTGTGGCACAAAGCTAGCCCCAACGATTTATCCGGACTCGGACATTGCCAAGAGGATGGCCTGTGGTCGGACGAAGGCAGAAGCCATTATCACGGATGTTTCATCATAGCTCTCCGCATCAGCCGCTCCCCCGCTGCATTGTCTAGAAGGGATGACGCGCGACTCGTACCTGCGAGACATGCGTGCGTCTTGCGCCAGCCGGGGACGCGGCCTTGGGCGGACGGATGATGGGGATGCGGGTGCCATGGTAACAGGACGACTGGATCCGGACCTTTTTATGCAGATGTATTTATCCAGCACTGATTCCAGCGCGCCTGTGTGGACGTGCAGGCTGTCAGAGTGAGAGAAGTGTGCTTAGCGGCTCCGCGAAGGACCTTCAGACGCTCAACAAGTAGCTTTTATCAATAATTGTGGCGGAGACTCTTGATTCTGTGGAGTTGCGAGGACAAAGCAGCTTTCCCTTTTTCCTGCGTGTTCAATGCTTTTATCTGTTCTCGGAAAAGGACGCCGCCTGTTTTCTGGACACGATGTCATTGAAAGTCGGGTGAAGTGCTGGCGGGAACTGAAGCGGCTTCTAAAAGCCTGAAATAACGCGAACCCCAGACCAAGTTGAACAATCTCCGCTCCATCTGCGCTTCGGTCACGGGTGGCCCTTTTTCCAGCGCGCCTTCCATCATCATTTCTCCTCAGATACTGAAAATGACTTCGTGTCGTGTACTCCGTGAAAGCGTGCGCTTTTTGGGGGGGGGCTGATTTGACTTCTGTGCGCCCCACCTGACCGCCCCTTATTTTCCGTGTGCGTGTTGGTGGACGCGGTGTCAGGATGGATCGGTGCGCGTCGGACCGTGAGCGCCTATATTGGTCGATACTTTATGTGCAACAATAGTCCCTTTGCTGTGACCGAAGGTGTGCGTGTCCTTGTCATTTATCCTCGGATGGATGTTCCGACCCAAACAACCCTTACGTAATGACATGTGTGTTGGAGGGGGGAATAAAAGACTAAATTGGATGAGCAGTCTGGAGATATAGGCGACACCGACGGCCAATGAGCGACCTGGGTTCTTATCTACAGCGGCTCGGGAAGCCGGTGCCAATATGACCGGCGCTGGAGCGTTGAGGGCGGCTGTGGAGAGGAGAGGAGAGGGAGGGCCGCGGGCGGAGAGCAACCTTTCAAGGACAAGGAAGGAGGAATGATGAAGAAACATCTGTGAGGACAAACGAGACAATTGAAGTGGGGGGTGAAAATGAAGCCGCTGCCGTGACAGTGGGCAGAGTAAAGAATTCAGTCATCTGCGCGGGGCCATTTCAAAGGGCACGAGGTAAGGATGGCCACAATACCGGAGAGAGGGCGGGAGTGTGAGGTGACAGCTCCAGGAGAATGAACGCAGGCAGAGACTACTCTTTTCCCATCGCCTTTCGTTTTATAAAACTGACAGAGACACCTTCTACCTATGTAGAATCATCTAGACAGGGGATCACAGCCGACAGGTTTTAGTACCCCCCCCCCCCTCCCCCTTTCCCCTGAGTGGGGATGGATGGAGTGGCAGGAAATGTGGGCACCCCTGGTAGCACTGGGGGATCTGGGGCTGACACCCTGCCTAGGCGAAGTGATGGAGAAGCAAAGCGGCGCAGTAAAGGTAGCCTGCCCTCCCCAGGCTACAGGCTGTCCCAGGCCTCGTTGGAGGGAGAAAAGGGATCCTTCTGTGCAGACAGCTCTACCATGGGTGGACGCGGCCGCCGCCCCTCCATCATGAGCTCTTCCCCCAGGGATAGCCTTTCCTTTCGTGCAGCGGGCACCCCGACCACCCCAGTGACCCTACCCATGGCATTACCACCACCAGCAGCATCCTCCTCCAGCTCTACACATCCTCCTCCTGCTCCACGCTCCGTGGGCTTCGCAACATCCCGTGCCACCCTAGCTTCCACTTCTTCCACCGGGACTGGCGTCATTGTGGTGGCCACTGGTGCAGAGACGACCACCACAGCCTGCAACACCACCGCGGCGGGGACTCCTGAGATGGCATGCCAGTCCGGGCTCGGTGGGTTCGGCATGGGCCTCGATGGCGAGGACTACAGCAACTCTAACCAGAGCACCTTCATCCAAAGACAGTTTGGTGCGATGCTTCAGCCAGGAGTCAACAAGTTCAGTCTTCGTATGTTCGGGTCCCACAAAGCTGTTGCCCTGGAGCAAGAGAGACTCAAATCGGCAGGAGCCTGGATCATACACCCCTACAGTGACTTCAGGTTTGGAGCCACACAGACACACTTAGCATGCAACTGGTAACCGAGTCTGGATGGTGAAACAAAGGGCACCTGTAGCACATTAAAGTCAGTTTCTTTTTGAGTAGACAGAGACCAGAGGAGTAGAAATTGTGGTTCACAATTTATTTAAGGACACTTAAATATAAGGACAGACTCCTAAGAAGAGGGAAGCACAAGATAGAAATCACAAATAAGACAACCTCAGGAAGACAATGGGAGAAGAGGACAGATAGAGGAGAGAGTGTGGCAAGAATAAATGAGAGGCTTTTAAAGACAATGCAATAAATACTACATCAGTCAAAATAGTGAGTCTTCCAGCCTTGTGATTACAGGAAAGAAAATTTCAACAGAGTAAAATCACAGAGTGGGTGAAAAATCAGGCAAATGGAACTGGATAGAACAAGTTTTGCTGAGATTTTAGACAGCACTGTGTAAAAATGTAAATAGGTTTTCATTGTAAACTAAGCACAGTAATTTTCTACTTCCACGTAAATTAATTCTTACTTATGAGCAGTTATAGTCTTTGAAAAAGGTCATATGGCTTTATTGCCAGGGCAGATGGCCAAATAAAAAAAGTTATCTTCATTTGCACCAAAAGAAATACATGTCCAGGCAGGACAAAGAGGAAAAATAGCCAATCCCCAATCTAAGCCATACAGACTTATTCATTCAGTTAGTTCGTTTTTTTTTTTATCTGTCTGTCTGTGGGAGTGGCCGTGTCTTGGGTTGTGCTTGGGGCAGAGGGAGAAGCTTTCCCAGGACACTAATCATCCAAGAACTGCTGCTGCTCAAGAGCTAAACAACCACTCACTGCATGACATATTTTTGGTCATATGCAAATGGCAGACTTATTTTAAAAATTGAACTAAATAACCCGATTCAGTTGTTTCTGTGAAACATCATCTATCCTGCGCACAAAAGGTAGATATTCATTGCCGGTGTTAATCCAGGCTCGTTTTGGGGGATTCTCCCTATAAAATCGAGAACTGTGCGGGTGGACGGCAGAGGGAGCGCCATTTTTCTTAATATCCAGACAGACTGCAGCAACAATGGATAACTTGATGCCCAAGGCTCCTGCCCCACTTTGAATCATCAGGCACACACAATTTTTCCGTATTGTGTGTCAATGCGATGATCACCCCATGCTGTGAAAAAGGGGCCGTCGTCTCTGGTGAAATGATGAATGAGGCTGGTGGGGAATGAAGCAGGGGTGAGATAAAGGTGTGTGGACGTGCTCATCATACACCTAAAGGTGCTGATAGTCCTGTTGCAGGATGACCGTTTAGGATTTCTGATTTATGCTTGTTGTTGTAAATTATGCAAGCTGGGCATGCATTATGCATAATTCACTCATATATCTTAAGTACCTGCAGTCTGGAGCGACACCTGAAGAAGATTTATGCAAGGGAAGAAAATTAAGTCTAAAACGACCAAATCTGTATCGTCCTTGTGCACGGGTGTCTGCCAGGACATGTGTAGTAAAGTGTATGCATTTGAGAGTATCATTAGTCTGCTGATAAGCTCCTCTCTCACCAGAGTGTGCTATGAAGAGACAAACTCCTCCTGCTTCACTTATAAGAATATCTCAAGTGAATGAGAATTAACATTACATTAATGCGCAGACATTATACAGATAAATGTTGGGCTTATTTGTCACTCCTCTTGCAGAATGATGGATGGGTGGTAGTGACATCTGGACAGCTGCAAGCAGGGAGCCAATCACAGGGCACTGAGGAGACACCTGGCCTCAATTACCATAAAATTAGTGTTCAGTTTGACAACAGCTGAGCAGGTAGATGCAGGTCAGTGGTCGTCCAGCACCTGTTCACGTTCAGAGAGGGAATGCTGATGAGGCAACAGAGACCGGCTTTGATTGCATTTGCAATTCCTATTTCCTCTGTGTAGTTCAAGTGAACACTACACAGAGGCACAGACACGTGCAAGCTTGCTTGCTCGAATCGAACACTCAAGCCATAAAAAGTGGTCAGTGTGGAGATCAGAAATATCTGTGCAGGTTTTTGTTTTTAGTTTTTGTACTACAGACAATGATAATAGAACAATGTTTTTTGCTAAACGGAAATTTACGAACTTTATTTTAATATTTTTGTTTGGGAATCTGTGCGATTTCATTTTATATGTTTGATGCAGGGCTTCCCATTACTGAAGCAAAGATTAGCATTAATTAGCGTGAAACAGTGGTAGGTGCAAATTGTTTACCTGTCCATTATATTTATATTGATTAGGTTGGAAAAAAATGTACAGGCCGTAAACAGCTAAAGCAGAACAAAATAAATTTCAGTTAAAAGTTAAAGGTTCCAGTGGCGTCTCTGGCATTTTAAGTCAAGTGGGGCACAGAAACTCAGCACCTATTAGCAGCAACTATTTTTTATGATGCATACAACCTGATTTTAAATGAAACAGATAAATTAGCATATACCAACAGATTTGAAATGCCATTTTATATAAGCTAAATGTAGTTTAATTTCTATACATAAAATTACAAATAAAGGCTTACTAATAATGTTAATTTATTGAACAGAAAAGATTCACATCAATCCTTTGATGAGCCTAGAAAGGCCAACCAACACTAGATGGTCGCACACTTTCCGGCAGACCGTAAATGTAACGTGTGCATTTCCAGTATTTTGATTGGACGATCCCACCTTGGGGCCACAGGAGTTGTGCCCCACGGCTGTTTACTGACAGCATGTTGGGCGTAATCTATGCGATTTCAGATGTTCATTATTTAAACAAACGTTGGTGGGCCGGTCCCAATATCAAGGCGCCTCAAGAGGATTTAGCCTACTGAGCTTGTCAGTATTCTGGCAGACTTAGATATGTAGACACAAATGTTTATAACAGAATTTTAGTGGTAAGGGAATCGGTCTTTTTTACAATATTACTCTATAAAGAACGATCCTGTCACATTGATAATTGTGAACATAGAGCTCCACAGCGACATCTGGTGGGGCGTGGCCCCACTGGCCCCAAATGCAGAGACACCACAGAAAGGTTTTTTATCAGGCTTTTTTAAGCCTTCCCAAGTCAACTGTGGGCATATACATGACTAAATATTCCCTTTGGCACCACAGATTATTAATTTGTTATGAAATATTAGTTATTTACTGGTGCTATTTTCCCAACCTAGGAGAAAGATGTTTGCAACAGTGGTGCCGGAGCTGGGAGTTAGCCCTGCAACCGGTGGGTTGCTGGTTTAAATCTCAGCTCATACGACCTTAGTCGTTGTGTCCTTGGGCAAGACACTTCACCTTCTTTCTTTGGTGTTGATTGCCTGGCAGCTTCACATTTACCATCAAAAGTTTAGCTTTTAGTCATGCCCTGAATCAGTTTACATGCTTAGACAATGGGGTTTGCCAATCAATCAATCAATCAATCAATCAATCAATCAATCAATCAATCAATCAATCAATCAATCAATCAATCAATCAATCAATCAATCAATCCATCCATCCATCCATTGAAATAATTTTTTTATAACACCTCTTTAATGGTTTGTGATAGGTTAAATTGAACAAAATAATTTTTTTACAGGCTGGCCTTCATCATCCATGTGAGAGAACGACCACTGATCTCAAGTAGACGTAGTAGCGCAGCTGGATCTCTTTAAGGACTGTTTTCTTGCTGCTGTAAATACACTGCAATTACCTGCCACTGTTGAAAAGCTGCAACAGATAATGTGCATTACAATGTTCCTCTAACCAGTTGTTTGCATTAAAATGTGAAAAAACATTCAAGAAGACATGTTAGCATGACTTAATATGTTCAAGCATTATCCACTTAAAAAATTCTGAAAACATGCAGTTCATTATTAGTCCGTGAAACAAAATGGCATACAGGAACAACCAGTACATGACGTGATTCACGGATTTATTTAGCTTTGATCAAAGTTAACGAGGTGTGAACTTGAGGTCAGGAATACAGCTCCATCGTTGCTACAGAGAGGCTTGTTTGTGTTGCTGTGAATAACCCCTGTGTTTATGCCAGTGATTATGAAGTGATGCATCTGTCAGTATAAATGACAAACTCTGAATGGAGAGTGTGAGTAGAGGCAGAAAGATGACTCATGCATGCTTAAGCTTCATCAGTCTTGGTGGTAGCCTCGCACCATGAGGTTATTAGACTGAATTAAGGCTCAATATCAATCGACCGCAGAGCTCCAGAGAATTTTTTTCAGGGAGAAACGATACAGCGTTTGAGAAGAAGTGAGTCAAAGTGATGGATGAAGGGGTTCGAAGAAAGGGAGACCGGGAGATGACAAGGTCCATCTCCAGATGATTGTATCGGCTCCTCTTTCATACTTTAATCACTTTTGACACTCGAAAGATGTGATTTATTTGCTGAATTTATAACAGAGAGCTAAAATCCGTCACTAAAAAATTTTCTCGAGCCTGAAATGCAGACTGATGAGACTTCCCAGGATCACAGATCATTTTCCTGCATTTTGATCCTCACATTTTGTCCCATTTTACTTTCCAATTTAGTACAGATCTCTTTTGTTGTTAAAGATTAAAAAGACGGTTTTAACTTTTTTTTCACAATAATCATGCATCCTCTACAATATAGCAGGACCATAATCTCAAACTAGAAATCTTGGAATTTTTTTTAAAAAGGAAAGAAAAGAAACAATTGTTTTTAGGAAATTCCCAGGAAATTCCCACATCTACAATGCCTACAAAAATGTCTCTGAAACCTTTAGAACATTACTTATACTTTCCTTTTTAAGAGAATCAGAGTGTCCAGGTTATTTTAAATAGCGATTGGTGTCTTATAAATCTGACCACAGCACTGAAACAGCTATTTTGAGTTTTTTTTTAAATGACATCACTGCTGTCTACGTCCTTCCTTACATCATGACCCGCTGTTATCCCGACTAGAGCTGTAGTCATCAAAGCATTGTCTTGGTTCAGATTCAGCATCACTAACAGGAGTTTCTCGGTTCAGTGAGGATAATAGTTCTCCTTTCAGCTCATGTCACCTGTGGGATCCCTCAAAGGCGAGTTCTAGGTCCACTGCTCTTTAATTTGTTCATGCTACGTTTAGAGACTAATTTTAGAAAGCCCAACATTTTAGTGTTCCTCTAGATTTACAGCTCTTGGGGTGATGCAACACTCAAAGGAATCATGTGTTTGTGATGACCAGGTCTGCTTTCCTCTCTCAGCAGCTGGTTTAGGGTGTCCACACATTCAGCAGAGCATTCATTCACTCAATGGGGAAAACTGAAGAACAAATTAATGGTATAGGGCACCAGAATCAGAATGAGCTTTATTGCCAAGTAGTATTTTACATGTATGAGGAATTTGCTTTGGTGATAAGGTGTTACACATATAGAAACATATAGCTGATAAAATATACAGGTAAAAAAAATAATGCAACTATTAGCAAAGGAAGAACAACTTTGCAGATATTTACATGTGCATTATTGTGGGTTTGTGTTGTGGAAAACGTACTGCAACACATAAAATAACGTGGTCTAACTTATTTCAAACAAAAAAGACAGCAGAGAGTTGACTGTCACTCTGTTTCAGACCAAAATCAGCTGTTTCATGTTCCCATGACAAGAAATATATATATATATTTTTTTACAGTTAAAGATATTTCAAAAGATCAAGAAATAAATTCTATTTTGGTCACAAATAGTGAGATAAACCTAAAACTAGTTTCACTAAAACAAAGATTTTGAAAAAAGATTTTTTCAAGCCGATGTACATAGTGGGTGAAGACTAAAGAAAATATGAAACCTCTCGTGAATATTATTAAAAAAACGTACATTCTTACAAGTGAGATGACGTCCAGGTCTATGTGGCCATTGAACTGGGCAGCATCCATTTCCTGGAACAACTGCTAAACTGTGTCGGTGAAATCTAAATCTTTTTGTCAGCCGTCTGCCTTGAAAGACGACACACCGTCCTCTGCTCTAATGCTATACATATATTTCTAAGTGAAATAAAAAGTAGCTCTCTAAATGTATAATGGTTTGGTTTTTTTCATGTAGAGGAATTTTGATTCAGATGGTCTCCCTATGTGTTTATGTAAGTTGTGCTGTCAGCACATTTTAACGTCATATATCTTCTTCTTTTGACTTTTCCCTTTCAGGGGTCGCCACA
Organism: Fundulus diaphanus; assembly: GCA_037039145.1. Lineage (NCBI taxonomy): Eukaryota > Metazoa > Chordata > Actinopteri > Cyprinodontiformes > Fundulidae > Fundulus > Fundulus diaphanus. The sequence continues at coordinate 35,872,550 of CM073130.1, forward strand.
GTGGGTCATCTGTCTCCATCTGACTATCTTCTGCATCTTCTTCTCTCACACCAACTATCTTCATGTCTTCTTTCTCTCCGTCCATAAATCTCCTCTTTGGTCTTCCTCTAGGCCTCCTGCCTGGCAGTTCCAGCCTCAGCATCCTTCTACCTCGCCTCTCTAGCTGTCCCTCTTGATCCTATCCATCCTCATCAGATTGTAACATCATTAATGCCAATGACAATGTAGCTGTGATAGGTTTTGTTACCATCTAGTAGATAAATATGTTGTACGTATTTTACTACTCTAATTAACCAGCCTGTGGATTTGTTTAGCCAGAATGTGGGAATAAAATCTAAACGATTGCCTGCGAGCAGCCCTTCTGACATGTGACTGTAGGAAAAGCAGAGGTATTACTAAAAATATCCATGCCCCAGCGGGTTACAAAACAGCACACAAGCTTCAATACAGTTTCATTCAAACTGTTTTATTTTATATTTATGTTAAAACATTGACCGAAATATTCAGTCTAGGGACTATTGAACTAAATCCTACTGCTTTTTCACTGTGCTGTCAGTGCAGATCGTCTCACAGAGTGAGACAGAGCGAGATCAGATACGAGTCGCATTCAGGACCAAATATAAAAGCGGTTTAAATCTGACCTCCCCCCAAAAAAAATCTGATTTGGGTCACATTTGCCTGCAGTGAACGGGGGCTGGCTTACGAACAGTAAAGTTAAATTTATTTTTGAGCAGCCATCACACGGCCCTGATCTCAGTCCCACAGAGAATTTGTGAGCAGAGGTGAAAAGGTGTGTGTGACTGAGGAGGCCCACAACCCTGAGTTTCACCTGTTCTGTCAGGAGGAATGGGCAAATTCTCCAGCAAACCACTGTAAAAAGCTTGTAGGATACAGAATATTTGCTTCTGCTCATACAACTTAAAGGCAATTTTACAGAATGGCCTACAGAAGAAATTTTAATAAAGTAAAGAAAATAAATGTCTAGAAAAATCTTGCGTTTAGCAAACATAGACAGTGAGGAAAAGGGGGGTTTTCTGTCGTTTTTGTACAGATGTCTGGTTTCAGCTGTTTGTTGACATGAGCTTGTATTGCTCACAATAGTGACATCCTCACAAATTGGCAACTCCCACAGGGTTTTCAGCCTCAGACTAGAACGAGCTCAGCTAAGCTGTGACATCCTTCACAGATCACATTATGAATGACTGCCATAATAATTGTAATAAGATATTGCAAACATCACCAGTCCATAAAAGAAAAATATAAATACATACGAGGTGATTAAAGAGCTTTCTTCACCATGCAGTATCTTCACAATCAATAAGCACAGTTTATACCATGAAACCTGCTTCAGCTGGTTGATATAGGGCCAAGAGGGCACCATCCTGTCAGCAAAGGAAATACCATTAGGAAAGCTTTTATCTCCTTCGTCTTTAAGTCTGCGTTTGTGGGTTTCCATTCCAGGTTTTACTGGGACCTGTTGATGTTACTGTTGATGATGGGTAACCTAATCATCCTGCCCGTGGGCATCACGTTCTTTCGAGACGAGAACACGGCTTCATGGATCATCTTTAACGTGGTCTCCGACACTCTCTTCATGGTTGATCTGGTTCTAAACTTTAGGACCGGCATCATGAAGGAGGACAGCACAGAGATACTGCTTGACCCAAGGTCAGTTGGAGCACATGGGTGTATACATTTTTTTTTGTTTGTTAAATAGAATACCAGTAGATCAAACCTGTTTCCTTGATCTGTTCAAACACGTTTGTATACGTGAGGGGAAGCACCGCTTTGCTCAGGTTCCACAAAGCTACCCTGCCAAATGAGGCCCGTCTCTTCCCTCCCATCTTCCTCTAACGCAGGGCAATCCGCCAGAAATATCTGAAGACCTGGTTCCTGGTGGACTTTCTGTCATCCATCCCTGTGGACTACATCTTCCTGATGGTGGACAGTCTGGACTCGGAAGTCTACAGGACGGCTCGGGCGCTGCGTATAGTCCGCTTCACCAAAATCCTCAGCCTGCTCCGGCTGCTGCGCCTTTCCAGGCTCATCCGCTACATCCACCAGTGGGAGGAGGTGAGTGGCAGACCAGGTAAAGATGCTTTAGGCCCAATTAACTTCTTATGAAAGCTTGATTTGATAATTGTGGCATGTTTTTTTTTTAACCTGGCTATATGTTGGAAATTATTATTATGCCAAGCTGTTAATCCATCCTATTCTTAATTGTTCTCCCAGATCTTTCACATGACCTATGACCTTGCCAGCGCCATGGTAAGGATTGTAAACCTGATTGGTATGATGCTGCTTTTGTGCCACTGGGACGGATGTCTCCAGTTCCTGGTCCCCATGCTACAGGACTTCCCTTCTGACTGCTGGGTTTCCAAGAACCTGATGGTGGTGAGTCTCCACCCAGGTCTTATGCCCGGCAGATTAACCTGGTTAATTTCATGAGAAACAACATGGAGGTCCAGGTCGAACTCAATGAATGACACAAAGAGCTGCAGAGCCTCAACCTGCAAACTTGTAGGATTATATGTGACAGAACAACACAAGCTAATGCAATACTTGTGAATTAGAAGAAAAATCATAGATAGATTAAAATATTTTTACTACCGTGATAAAAAATTAGAATATAAAGCATTTGTATTCAGTCCCCTTTACTGTAACTACACCTGCAAGTTTTGGGGTATATCTTAACCAACTTTGCACATCTACAGACTGAAATTTTGCTAGATAGTACCAGCTCAGTCAGATTTGATGTAGAACATCTGAACATCAATTTTCAATTTTGGACTTTGAAGAGGCCATTCTAATAATTCAATTCAATGAATGTATATAGCACAAATTTACAACACATGTCATCTCAAGGCGCTTTCTAAAGTCAATCATCCAGACCGCTTAGATGAAAAGTTTTCAATCTGAGGAAACCCATCGAGTCACTGACTTGTAGCATTCACTCCTCCAAGATGAGCACGATCATGCTTTGATCTAAACTGTTCCATTATCATTTTGGCTGTATGTTTAGGAGATAGGCACCAGCACCCCTCGCAACCCCACAAGGGATAGACGTGTTTGAAAATGGATGGATGGATGGATGTTTAGGGTTGTTGTCCTGCAGGGAGCAAACTTCAGCCACCATTTTGGCTGCATGCCAAACTGAAAACAGGACGTGTTATGGCTTTTCTTTAGTGATGCTTTATTCCTTGCCGCTTTTCTATAAAAGCCAGATTTGTGGAGAGCATAATCAATAATTATCCAGTCAACAGATTCTGCCACCTGAGTTGTGGACCTCTGCAGCATCGTTGTTACCGTGAACCTCTTGGCTGTTTCTCTGATTATGCTGTCTTTGCCCATCCTGTCAGTTTAGGTGGACAACCATGTCTTGAAGGGTTTGCAGTTGTGCCCTACTTGCCCTGAACAGTGCTCTTTGAGATATTCAAAAGCACGGGATATTGTAACCTAAATCTGAGAAAAACATCCTCACATGTATCTCTCTGAGCTGTCTGTTGTGTTCCTAAGTCTTCATGATGGTGTTTGTTTTTTAATGTTCTCTAACAACCCTCTTAGGTCTTCGAGGAAGTGCTGTCTAACTCTATTTACTACCTAGGTGACTTCTGAAGACAATTGGTTGTAATTATTTTCCCTTTAGGGGCATCAAATTGATAAAATGTATGTCACACTTTTAGATTTTTAATTGGAAAAGTGTTGAGAACCATGCGTCATTTAATTCCCATTTGACTTTTATGCTCTACTTTGTGTGGTTCTTGCACACTGAAATGTTTTTTGGCTGCAAAGTGACAAAATGTGGGAAACTTCAGCATGAATAGATTCACATGTGTACTGCTTCTGAGCGTGTTTGATCAGTGTGCAAAATATTTGTTTGAGATGAAAGCAGAGGAGCTGGTGTGTATACGGTGAAGCTCTTTATCAGATATGGCACAGTTTCCTCTTTATCTCCGTTAATTGGCTCATGCAGCAGCACATCCTGCTGGAATAAGATTGACTATAATCATTAGAAAGATAGAAAAGAAAACATGAAGGACTGTTTAATTAAAAATCTCAGCAGAGATCAGGTAGATGCGTCGGTGCACACAAAAATCGGAAAGCCACAGGCGTACAGGCTTGCTGCAGTCGATTCGTGATTGTATGAACAGCTGACTCATGTCTCAGTGGTTGCCATGAGTAAAGGTTGCTAAGCAGACTGATGTTAGGATTCTCCCCAGAGAAAGTCCACACATCCTCTGGACCATTAACATCGCTTTATAATTGGACTGACACAAGAGGCGCACACACGTATAGAAGCAACTCTTTGTAGTCCATTTTTATGTCCCTGAGGATTACATGTCGTGCAGCTGCTTCATTTTCCTTCTTTGTTAATCAGAGAAGGGATTTTTATTGGCTTTTTGCTGTTATGGTCTCTGCCAGGTTTTCTGAGGTGAAAAGAAAAGAGATTCTTCTGAATTGGGACCAAATTAAAAGTGTTTTACTGTACGAATTCTATAATATGATAAGCTTGTTGTTGTCTTTGTGTGTCCCCCTTCATCACAGAACGACACATGGGGTGTGCAATACTCCTACGCTCTGTTCAAAGCCATGAGCCACATGTTGTGTATCGGGTATGGCGCCCAGGCTCCCGAGGGGATGACTGATGTGTGGCTCACCATGCTCAGTATGATCGTCGGTGCCACCTGCTACGCCATGTTTATCGGCCACGCCACCGCCCTCATACAGTCGCTGGACTCGTCACGGCGACAGTATCAGGAGAAGGTGAAACATGACTGTCATCCGTCTGCTGCTACACACCTATTTAAATATTCATTGAACATATTTGGCATGGTCTGCTCAATCGGTTTGTCTGCAACTGACTCTGAAAAGGCTGTCCTCTGTTGTTTCATTTACCTAACCCTGACCCTGACGGTGAGGAAGTTAGATTTAGCTAATTTTGTGTTTCAAAAAGCTATTAAATTCTTTAAATTTGAAAAAGTCAATCACATTAAAGTTTGCCTTTTTCAAAATTTTACTTATTTAAACATTATTAATTTGGCTGCTGTGCTGTTTCCTGTCTGTTAGAAGAACCATTTTCAACAAAAAATTGAGTATAAATAATTTTCTAATAACTCTTTTTATTTTTATTCTCTTAGTACTTCTCTTTAATGATTAATTTTACTGTAAAAGGCTGCATATCCATGTAGTTTTTTATACCTCAGGGAAAACTTGTAGTCCGATAATTTCTGGAAATATATTGCTTTTAGAATTTTATTGTTTTAAAATTTGTGAATGTAAACTAAGTAAGTTGATAATCTACTTACTTCAGTCTAAATTTCACAGTTGGCTATAAATTATTTAGACAGATGACCAAAAGCTAGCAAATTCAGACTGATTAGGCTTCAATAAAAAGCTGTTGCAGACCAGTAACAATGTTATTTTATTTCCTTGCTTGCAATGCAAGTGGTGCTTTAATATGTCTTAAACTCAATTACCCATCATGTGCTTTTTTGAATCTGGCAAATTTTATGTTGTATTTGGTTGATAATACCCTTAATATGTCCGGGTTGTGGTGGACAGACCAAGATGCAGACCCAAGCTCAGGAGTCGCATGCTGAATAAAGTGATAATGTATTACAGGCAACAGGCTTACAGGATAACAGAACCAGTAACACAGGGATATAACCAGAACAGGGTAGCATGGAAGGATGAAAACAGAGGACCTGACGATGTGTGACACAGAGTGGCTGAACTTAAAAGGGAAGAGATGGAGAGAAACAATAGGTGGATGATAAGGCACAGGTTAACTGAGTGATACAACCAGGCTGCAGGAAAGGAGGGGAAAGGAACTGGCAGGTGCTGGGAATGAACAGAACCTAACAGGGAACAAGATAATGAGCCAGGCATGGGGAATGATCTAACTACAGTAAGAAGGAACAGAACATTAAGTAACAGAAACTGCATCACAATATAATTAACCTAAACCTCGAACAGAAAACTAAACAGGTAACACAGATGAGGATCCAGGGATGGACAATACAAAAGTGCACAAGAATAGACATAATAGCAAAAGGCAAAAATATGACTTTTTCTATGCTTCCTAAATGAATAAATGAAAATTTCTACTTCTGTGCAGCTGCAATAATGATATAAACGGTTGCCATTGGCTTAGAAATGCATTCCCCCTCCCTCTAAACCAGGGGTCACAAACATGGTGCCCGTGGGCACCAAGTAGCCCCCAGGACTATATGAGGTGCCCACAAGCTTGTTAAAAAAATAGCACAACCCTTCAGTGAGCTGGATTTAAAATGGAGCTAAAGCGAAAATTCAAACTGAAGAAACTCTATTACCTACCTCCATCAATCAGAGACTCATCCCCCTCCGACGCAAGCCAATCAGTTTTGAACTGCTCCTCCTCGAAGCCAATCAGCATCCTGGGTTCATCTTAAAAGAACTCCACATCCTCAGCGAGCAAGCGGTGGCTGCGCCGTGTCTGGTTTGGACTGATGACCGGATTCAACCCACCTCCATCCCCTTCTCCACCATCGTAGCCAAGCTCTGCCTGGCTTTCCTATGGTCCTCCTTCAACCTCGTCCCTATCAGAGTGTAATGGGCCTTTCAGACAGGCTGCGACGACCGCACTGCTGCGCTGTGAAACCCATTCTTTTCAATGGCTTGCGCCGCGCCAGGGCGGTTTATCGCTGCGTCGAGCAAAGCGCAAGCGCAGCGCAGCGCAGCGCACCGCTTCGCGCGCCGCGCTCAAAGTTCAACTATGTTGAACGGCGCGCCGTGACGAATGCACGCGTGGCCAATAGAAACCGGGCCATCGGCTGGAAAGACCAGGAAGCAAAATGGAGGAAAAGCTTATACTGTGTGTGTCTGAATTCCCCGAACTATATGACACAAGTTTGCGACTGTACAGGGACATCGGGAGGAAAGCAGTAGCATGGAAACACATTTCCCACACACACATGCCTCTGCTGCTTTTTAGTAGCACACATCATACTTTTTTTTTTTTTAAATATACAGCCCCAAGTAGACCTGGAACCGGTCGCTGTGAAAACGGAGCTCTTTCACAAGCCGGAACTCCCCAAGCTGCTCACTGGACCTGAGGGTTTCGTGCACCCACAGCCTCTTCTTCCTTGCTGCTCTTTTTCTTCGAACTAGCAGGGCTAGTGCTAGCGCTTGCTTCTTAGCACGGGTCAGATACATATTTGCTGCTGAGCAAAAGCTGGAACAACAAACAAATGACTAGACCCGTCACCCGGCAACCCAGCCGGCGCTGCGCTGCGCTGGCCGCGGGGTTCAGCGCAGCGCAAATGCGCTGAACCCCGCGGCCAGCGCAGCGCAAATCGCTTCCTATCTGAAAGGCCCTTAATGCCTCCCGGACTCTTACGGATTTCCCAGTCACTCCTTGAAACGGTCCGGCAGAAGACCGCCATGTTGAGCCTGGTTCTGCCAGAGGTTTCTTCCCAAAGGGGAGTTTTTCCTCTCCACTGTCGCTTCATGCTTGCTCATCATGGACAGTTCATGCAAACCTGTGTTTATCAAGTTGGACATCTAGCTCAAACAGATCATCATATGGACTGAACAAACTTTGTTTATCTCCACTCCACCACCAGTTTCAGGCCTGGGGGGAAACATCCCTATTCTCATACGCCTGCTTATGCATATTGAAGTATATTTCAGCCTGAATGTTTCCTGCCGAGGTCTGAGCGCCAAACTCTTAAAATATTGTATCAATAAAATTCTTCTAATTGCCTTTTCTTTCTGTGTGAGTTTTTCAGATTGAATTGCTATTTTATTTAGCTGCTCTTCCTTTTTAATCATACTTGTGTTTACATAGATTTAGAAATGACAAAAGCATTAAAAACATATTCATATTACTTAAAGTTAAGGTGAGCTTGGACTCTTGTAGTTCAAAGGTCAGTACAGGTAGCCCTTCATATGACACGTAGGACACAGTACCAATCAAGTAGTTTCAAAAAGGTTGGTGATCCCTGATCCAAACTAATCAAATTTTTAGCGAAATGAAGTTATTGTGGTAACTTAGATGGTTAATCTGTTAATTATTTGCTTAATAAGTATTACTTAACCTCTTGAAGACACTCAGAGACTTTAAAAAAGAGCATTAAACTTTCAGCCTAAGATGGTCAGGCGATCAGATCACACAAAGAGAAATATGATTCTGTGACATCAAACAAGCAACAAAATGCTCTTTCTAGTGTAGTACACTGTAGATTTTACACCTTAAATGCATATAAACAACACACATACGTCTTGTATGTGGCAGGAAGATGATGTTTTGTTGAAGTAATTTCTCCAAAATTAAACACATTAAAAAAGCATTTTTAGACTGGCCAACATACACCAATGGCAAGCTAAGAATCGTTGTGACAGCAGCATAACTGGTCATCATCTCTTCTCCTTTCAAATCCTTTTTTATGGTACCGCATCTTTATAATCCATTCTTCGGATTTGTTCAACTGTTTTATTCAGTTACAGTTTATTTGTACTGTACTTTCCTCATTGTGAGCAATGAGATGTAGAACACTATTCAAAAGCTTTTTAGATTCAATTCAGTTGGGAAATGCCAAATTTAGTCAGTGCCATCTCAGTTACTTTTCAACTAAGTTTAACAAGTATTAATCCTTTGAGTATTTTTTTCTTTCACTATCTATTGTTCCCAGCTTCTGTTTTATTTTCCTAATGTACCGTCTGAGAGTTACAGTTTGGCTTTATCAGCTTACAGAGACAGAGCCTTACTGTAAATCTACTTCTTTTAGCCTCTAATTATGAGATTCTGCAATTTCATCTATAACCTTTGTGTTCTGCCTCTGAACTTCACCTAAATCAATGAACTCACAATGCCAAGGTGTGGTGCTTTGTTGTTAAATTAGAGTGGCCATATAACCGACTTTTGTTCGATCTATGGACGAACTGCATCAAGAAAATATAAGGAAAATTATCTCTCATAGTGGATGTTTTATGTGCTTTTGTTATTGCAGTACAAGCAAGTGGAGCAGTACATGTCCTTCCACAAGCTTCCTGCCGATCTGCGACAAAAGATCCACGAGTATTACGAGCATCGCTTCCAGGGTAAAATGTTCGATGAGGAGAACATTCTGGGAGAGCTCAGTGAGCCACTGAAAGAGGTGATGAATTCATAAACGCCCACTTTGCTTGTTCCTGCCTCCAGCACATTGTGTTGACTTTTATTTTCTCCTCCTTATTTCTATTTAGGACATAGTCAGCTTCAATTGCCGGAGCCTGGTGGCAAACATGCCGCTGTTTGCCAACGCTGATCCCAACTTTGTGACCGCTGTGTTGACCAAGCTCCGGTTCGAAGTGTTTCAGCCAGCAGACTTCATCATACGTGAAGGAACAATGGGACGTAAGATGTACTTCATCCAGCACGGACGAGTCAGTGTGCTGACCAGAGGCAACAAGGAAACCAAACTCAGTGATGGGTCCTACTTTGGGGGTGAGAACGTTTCTGTTTTTCTTGAGCCAAAACGTCTCGTACAACATAAAATGTTATTATTTCAGCTGTCTCCTGAATCCACTTTGATGCTTGCGTTACTTTCTTCCTCAGAGATCTGCTTGCTTACTCGTGGACGAAGAACAGCCAGCGTCCGTGCAGACACATATTGCCGTTTGTACTCTCTCAGTGTGGACAGCTTTAACGAGGTTCTGGAAGAACACCCCATGATGCGGCGAGCCTTTGAAACTGTCGCTGTTGACCGTTTGGACCGTATTGGTAATTTCTGGATTTTTCCAAATCGTTAATGTGCAGCTTTTTGCTATTTCCCAGTTAGTCATAACTATTACAAATAAAGCAATTATTTACCCGGCTTCTTGAATTCCCCGGCCTCTTCTTCAAGATTGTCATCATATGGAGTGAAAAGTGAATATTTTGAATCATAATTTTAGGCAATTGTGAGATCATGCAGATCAGAACATTCTTGAGGTTTAAACCTCAACTTTATTTCCCATAAAACACCTTTTCCCCTTTAAATGTATTTTATATCGACTGTGTTGGTGAAAATGGAGATTTTATATCTTGCAACACTTATAACAGTTACATGCAAGGCTAGCCTAGAGTTTCAACATTTGTTGAGTGGCAACAAATGTTACTTGTTTTCTCCTCTTACAATCAAGAAAGGAGAAATAAACTGAATCTGTGAATTTTATTCTTTACTCCTCTACAGGCAGGAAGAACTCTATGCTCCTGCGAAAATCATCCCAAGGCGGTTCTATTGGGGACAGTATTGGTCGTGGTGGAGGCCGGGGTGGAGGTGCTCCTGGAGCTGGCCTTGCAGCGAGTGGTCTGGGCTCCTGTGACAGCATACTGGTGCAACAGATTGTGAAGCATGACAGCATGCCAGCCATGCAGGACACCATCGCAGCAGCTGCAGCAGAAAGAAGCGGAATGATTGGAGGGAATGGCACGGTGTCCCCTCGTCCCCGCCCCGTCATCTGGGCACCACTGGTCCATGCTCCCCTGCAGACGGCAGCTGCGACCAGTAATGTAGCCATCGCTCTTATGCAGCAGCAGCAACAGCAGCAGCTCCAGCAGCTGCAGCAGCACGCTCTCGGAGGGGGTTTCTTTCTGCCCTCTCCGATTATTTCTCCTTCTCCATCGTCCACCTTTCCTCTTTCTCAACCCCGTGCTCCTGTGCTGCAGCCCCTTCGTCCTTCTGTCAGCTCTCTTATTGGGATGATGGCAATGGGAGGAATGAGTGGTTTGTCCCCAAGAGGAGGATTTCCACTCTCACCCTCAACTATGGGACCTCCTAGTGGGGTAACATCTCCTCCAGTTGCTAAAACACCACCCACTTCTTCTGTACCAACTTCTGTCCAGCAAGGGCGGACTGTTATCTATGGCCCTCGTTTTCAGGCAGATCACCCCTCAATGCCAGCGGGGTCACTTGTAACACCAGGCCCAGGTTCACCACTGCACAAGGTACCACCCACCAACCCACCTGCCCCTTTCAGTGGCCTATCAGATGGAATCAGCTGTCAACAGGGAGCCAAAGAGGCTCTTCTACGTCATGGGGTAAACAGCTATCAGGGTCTGCCAGCATTGGGGAGACTAACCCAGGAGGCCAGATTACTGTCAGCCTCACAACCCACTCTTCCTCACCGCTCCTGGGCCGCTGTCCAGCCTCATCCTCCTCTCCATCGGAAGGCCTCTGGTGGGAATTTGTTGGCGACACCTTTCCTGGCAGGACAGTTGGCAAGAGGTGGCAGTGCAGGCATGCTGACCAATAACCCTCCACTACAGCTGGTGACAAATATACCATTAACTGCTCAAGTACAGGCCATAGGTCCTATTCAGCCAGCCATGCCACAGGCAATCCCTGCAAACACTGCCTCCGTACCCACACCCATAGCTGCACACATCCCCTCTACACCTTTGTTGCCATCTTCTTCCCCTCCAAAGCAGACCTCCCTCTCCTCTGCCACTCCATCCCCTACACCTTCATCTCCTATGCCTATACTTACCCAGACACCTCGTCCAAAGCCCATCCCTTCAACATTGTCCTGCTCTTCCTCCCCACCCTCAACAAGTCCATTCTCCACACCCCGTCCCAAACCGGTTCCTACACCTTCCCCCCGCTCCTCCTCTCCCTCTCCGTCCTCCACACCTCCTTCATCGGCTGTCTCTACGCCGGTTCCTCTATATCAACCTTACGGGCCCAGATCTTCACTTACATCCTCATCTCCCCCATCCTCTGTGCTCTCCTCTTCTCCACCACATCCCCAGAGCCCCAGAGGCAAAGCATCCAATACACCCCCTTCTGCCTCTCCGCTGTCTGGCCATAGCCCTACCCTCACGCCAACTGTGTCACCAATACCAACTCCCACTCAGACAACCCGCACCCGACCCTCTACTCCTACTAAAACATTAACTCCTACATCTTCCCCATCTCCTTCTGGACCCTCCTTTAGTAAATCTCAGAGCACCACACCTTGCCTGCAGCCCTCTGTCTCTGGCTCACCCAGGGGTTCTGCCTCAACCAAGACCCCAAAACAGGCCTCCCCTAACCCCATCCAACCTTCAACACCAACCTTAACACCTCTTAGCACAAATTCTCCAACAAAAGTCACTTTCTCAGTTCATCCCGTAAAGCAAACATCTCCTATCCTTTCTCGCAGTCCCACATCAAGCTCGAGCCACACCACCCCTTCAACAGCATCATCCTCAGCAACCTCATGTTCTACCCAGAGCTCCTCAAATACATCCTCCATTTCTACCACTTCATCTACCACCACAACCTCTCATCAAGAAACGTCCACCACTGCCGCCAGCCAGACAGCGCACATACCCACCTCTGCCAACTCCACCTCGCCAAAAGGGGGGAAGAAGGACCCTCAGCTGGCAGTCACCAGAACAGACTCAGAGGGACTAAGGCACAAACTACCCTCGAACATGTAAGAGGAGGAAAAATATTTCATGTGACTTTTTATGCTGCAGCCAGTGCTAAATAGCAGAGTGATGGATGTGCAGACTTGAGTCAACCATGCCACCAGGTAGCCCATGATCTTACATGGATAGACCTTACGTGTTGAATTTACTCTAGGATGTTGTCTTAGAATATCAGGTCTTCACGTCACTCTCAGCCAAGCCATCGATTGAGGAGAAAGACTTCAAGGAAACGTCGAGTTGGTCTTACTTGCTAAGAAGAGAGTCTACTGAACATTCAAATGTATACCATGCGTATCTGTGTTTGTGATTGTTGGAGCAAGCAGGTGAGCTGAAGTGGATATATGCTGCACTATATTTACACAAAGTGGATGGGAGTAGGCATGGGCAGGTTACCGTTATCAAAGTCCCCCGAGGTTTTAATCATGCAGTTTTTATGGGTTGAAGTTCTTTTAATGAGAGACAACAGAAACAGCAGGAGATTTCCTCTATGGTACCAAAGGGTATCACAGTGATGCCCCTCCCCACATGTTGCCAGCCAGATTGTCCAATTATTTAATCATTAACGTATCATACATACAGTCAGGACCATAATTATTCATACCTCTGGCAGATTTAGATGTGAGGCAATGTCTTGATTTTATCAACATGTTTATTCTGACTGGGGTACTGTTAAAGTTTTGTAGCTGCGCAGGCAGAATCCTTGGTAGTTAAAGATTAGGGTGTTGGCAAAGAGGCTTTCCAACCTTAAAGACTTTGAGCTCATTGCAAGCGTTGAATCATCAATTTTACCACTGGAAACATAAAAAGCTGGTCAGCAGTCACAAGAAGTGTTTGATAGCTGGAAAGCCAATAACGGCTGGTTCATTCATTTTTTGGCGTTTTTGTTAAAATATAAACAAAAGCAGAAATATGATATTTTTCAATGATGATACCCCTTGTAAGTTGTCTTTTAATCTTTTGGAAGATGCTTGTCCAGTTTCCTATCAAAAACAAACTTCTTGGTTGAAGGAAAATAACCTTAAATCTAAATCTGCTAGGGGAATATAATTTTGAGGTTAACTGTGTGTTTATGGAGAAAAATGGCTAGAATATATAATATTCTGTTCATTTAAGTTTACTTAACAAGTACCAATTATGTAATGTTTTTCAATATCTTTACTTGTGTTCTTCAAAAATAAATATACCACCAAATAAATGCTATACACAATATCTTTATTTTAACAAAAGTAGGAATAAACAAATGCTTTTCAGATTTAAATAAAAGCAATTAGGCAATTTTGCTTTAACTTTTTGTATCAATACTATTCTACAACAAAAACATGCTATTTTTACTTTGTTATAGTACTATGAGAATCTCATACGAGCCCATGCTTAGTCGGGAGGGTTAAAATCAAGAATAATAGCAATATTAGTTGATAGTTCAACTCACTGATAACAAGAAGTCACCTTTGCAAGGATTGTAAACGTGAGAACATAATCATCTTATTGATGTTGGGGTGAAAGGTCACTGTGATGTCGAAATGCAGGCAATAGAGCAGACACTTCCTGGTTTCCAGCTCCAACTCCCTCTTGCTTCCCATTCTTCACCAAAGTGTAAGATTTTCATATCAGAATTAAAAACAATTACAATGAAACACACTGTAAAGTTGATACTCATATGAATTTGAATAATTAGGAGCAGTACCTTGGTAGTTTTGTTGTCCCTGGTGTGTGTGGTGTTTAGTTTTTGAACAATACAAGATCCTGAGCTCTACATGTTCACTCTGACAGCTTCTGTAAAACTGTGCTTTTCTATGTGCGTGACATACAACGCTGCTCTGCTGTGCACCGTGGCTCACATGATTTTGTTTCACCCAGCTTCCAGTAGTGTAGCTTCCTCACCTGTCGGCCTCCTTGTCTTTCATCTTCTGTCCGTCTAGCTGCCTTTCATCCGATTTTACAGCTCTGGTTGCTAACCGCCCCTTTGACGCTTGCAGACTCCCTCTCCGTTTTTCCTCTCAGTTTGCCTAACACTTTGCTAGCTGCTGCTGCCGTCATGTTCAGTTGACGGTGTCCTCCTTATGTTGCCATGTGAGACTGTTTCAGCGCCATTTCCAGTGATGTTTGATGTTTTCTGTGGGTAGCAACAAGAAATTTCAATCTTGACCCTTAATACCATGTTGCCTAGACTATACATGTATATAAATATTTAAGGACCAAATGTTTTATTTTTATTTATCACAGCTTTAGCGTTTGAAAAGAAAAAGTAGCAACTGAGGCAGTCAAAATGAAAATGTTGCGTGTGGCACTAAGGATGGTGGTAATGTGTGGAGAGATGATGATGACCATGTTAAGGAGAAGTTGATGCTGATGTACATCTGGATGTAAGAATAAAATGGATTTAGTATCAGCTTGTGCCCGGCCATATGCTCATTTGTATGCTTAGTGCAGTGGTGTCCAAAAGTTTTGCCATGTGGGCTAAAATCAAGTGGAAAGTGCCCATGGGCTACAAAAAACATTTTTATGACATACTCAAAATATTTCTTTTTACCTCCTCATCAATAAACTAAGCACACAATATTTTTGTAAAACAAATAAAGTATTCATTTTTGTGGAAAAGGAAACTATAAATAATTGTAGATCCAAACCATGAAAAGCCTTTTGTGGGTTTGCTTTATTATGCAATCTTCTCATTTTGGTCATTTATTGTAAGCATTCATATTTTACAATTCAATGCAGCACATGAATGAGGCATCTTCTCTGAATCGCTCCACTATGCCACTTCCAATATGGCGTCGACATCGACGTGCAATTCAGGGCAAAGAAAGCAGTTTAAGCAGCACCATGTAACTTTTAGCCACTAGGGGCGCTAGACATTTAACTTCTAGGTTTAGCGCCCCTGAAGGACACTAGCAACACTGCACTGTTGCAAAATTAAACCTCTGTGTTTTGGAATTACTTGTAAAGACAAGGCCACATTCATCCCTTGAGATTATCCTCAGAGTCTCCCACTGAAACAGGGAGAGGACGAGGCAGAGTCAGGTGGAGAGGGAGGGAGAGGGAGCTCCAGGAGCCATGAGAGTGGAAGATGGAGCAGAACACAGGCTCAATCATCTGATTATGAAAGGGAACTTCAACAGAGGAGAAGAGTTACATGCAGGTTTGTGACCTATATTTACTGAAGTTTGTAATAATAATACATGACCAAGACAAACTTTGATTTGAGGATGAGAAAAGTAGATGCACATGAGGTTAACTCTTATGTTTAAGTGGAACTCAGACTGCTGTAATGTGGCACTTTAGGTCACATGATCCATTCAGAGAGGGATCCGACCTTCTCAAGTTACATAGGCGAGTTTTTGAGAAGGGCAGCCTGCACGGAGCATCAATACACGCCAAGTGCTGTATATTGACCTGAAAAATCATTTGATATATCTTAAATTAAGCTAATACTTGGGTCAAAACTTACACGGTGCTGCTTTAAGTAACCCTAACCCTGTAGTTCAGGTTGGGCTTTGACCACACTGAGCTGTCACCGTACTGTGATTCATTGCAGGATGGTCTACTGGCTCTTACAGTGGCTGCATCAATTGTCGCCATCTTGCTTTCTGATAGTTTAACGGTACTGCCAGCAGATGGCGCAACAATGTTTAAGTCTGCTGTTGCATCAGGTGCAAAATTCTTTTACAGGCTTAAAAAGGACAAGTAAAAACTATCAGGATGAATGCTTGGTGTATATTGTTTAATTTGAAGATGAAAATGTGTTTTTTAGTGTTTCCTTTTTATTGTCAAATTACGTGACTGGGCTACTTTAAAGGTTAAATTATTTCTCCTCAAAACAAATAAAAATTCATACATATGATTGTTTTTGTGGGTATAAAAAAAACAGGATAAGTATTTGCAGTACATTGCCACATAGCCACCTTGAGATGCTGAAAGCTCTTCCCCTAGCATGCAGCTGAAATAAGATATCTACATACATTGTTGTAAAAAATACATAACGATTTTTTCACCATCTGTCTTTAAATCAGACTAAACTTTTCCTGTCTTTGCTCCGGATTGCCACAACTGTTTGGTTTCATCACTATTTTCACCATTTATCTGTAACACTTAGGTCAAACTTTTCAGGCACCCTTCCTCAAGTTTCTCACAATAGTTTGCTGTGATTTTGTCCCATCCCTCTGGTTTGTAGGCCTGCTTTTTTACCTCTACCCACACATTTTCTGTGAAACTGGGATATCAGGGCTTTTGCGGTTGAGTTTGTTGTTCTGAAGCAACAATTTAACTAATTTGGAAGTATACTGAGGACAAATTTGTCCTCAGTATACTTGTCTTGATCACAGGAAGCCCTTAAACACTTCACTAATACATCAATTCAATTAAATTGTATTTATATAGCGCCAAATCATGATACATGTCATCTCAAGGCACTTTCCAAAGTCAAATTCAATCAGATTAGATTGGATCAGATTATACAGATTGGTCAAAATCTTTCCTATCTAAGGTTTGGAATACCAACTGGAGAGCCTCAGGTTAAAATGGGAGTCACCTCCCAAGTTGGTGGAGAATGATAGAGCTAAGATCATGTGGGACTTCCAGATACAAACAGACAGAGTGGATCGATTACTTTACTTTCGTAATCGATGCATTAGTGAGAGAACATGGGTTAACTTCAATGTTTATAGCTTTCCTAACTCAGAAGACATTACAAAAGACCTGTGCAGTCGCAGTGGAGATGCGTTTCCTCTTCTCCTATGCACAATAGTGGTGTCATTTCAACTTCTCGCCAGAGGGGGCAGACGTCTGCAAAAAATCCTGGAACTTGGTGCTTACAGACATACTTCCATAAACCCCATAGTTAGCTTTGGCTGTTACTAAATACTGTTGTGTTAAACAATACTTTGTATTTTTCAGTGATGTTAAGAAAGGGTTGGTTGTTTGTACCTGTGATACTTTTTTTGGATGTATTGCTGTTCTTTTATACCTCTTTCTGCAGGTGTATTAGCAGACTGAAGATGTTATCTTGTACTTGATTTTTTGTCTGCTCTATTTTCATCACCTTTTATCCCTTTTAACATCTTACCTCGTCTTTTTCTCTTCTTCCTCCTCATCTTCTTTCTTTCCTTTTTACCTTTATGTTTCTGTGTCCATTGAACTTGAAATAATCCCAAAATAATATCCAATAAAGACTTTTGCATATATCAAGTGCAGCACTTTAGCGGAAGCAGTAATGGTCCACTTGTGAATGTAAATTTGTTGGGCTCTCTTTGGCATTAAGACAGCAAATCTTAGTGCTACATAGCCTCCATTTCTCAAGCTCTGGTCATCTACCAGAGGCCTGGGAGCTTGAGGGTTCGTCTTAGGATCTTAGCTGTTCCTAAGATTGTGCTCTTCTGGACTGAGATATCTGATGTTTCTCCAGGTATCTATTGGAGCCACTTCTCCAGAGTTGGGGTTACTGCTCTGAGTGCTTCAATGACCACGGGCACTACTGTTGTCTTTATCTTCCAGGCTCTTTCTAGTTCTTCCCTGAGCCCTTGGTATTTCTCTAGTTTCTTGTGCTATTTTTTCCTGATGTTTCCATCACCATTTTGACCTGGGGGTCTCCAGTTGGTATTCTGAACAGATGTTTCTGTACAATACCAGCCACTTGGTTATGGCGTTCCAAGTATTCCTTCCCTGCTAGTATCTTACACCCTGCTGTGAGATGCTGGATGGTTTCTGGGGCCTCTTTGCATAGCCTGGAGCCTTGCCTGGTATGGTAGATCTGAACCTCTATTGTTCTGGTGCTCAAGGCCTGCTCCTCTGCTGCCATGATCAGTGCTTCAGTGCTGTCCATCAGTCCAGCCCTCTCTAGCCATTGGTAGGATTTGATCATATCAGCCACTTCAGCTATTTGTTGGTGGTACATCCCATGCTGGGGTTTTTCCTCCCCTTCCTTAAGTTCCTTCTCTTCCAACTTCCATTGTCTGAGGCATTCACTGAGTGTTTCATCCCTTGGGGCCATCTTCCTAGCCTCGTGAGACCATCCTGATCTCGCGAGCTTATAAGGTTTCACTCGCAGATCAGTCTGGCTACTTTCCGTTAAAGAAAATTTGGAGCCGTTCACCAAATGAACGTCCAATCAGCGTTGGCTTTGAGGCGGGTTGAGGTGTGACGCAACCAGAAGCGCGACAGTTCAGTCTAAAGAACATGGCGGCTTCAGCCGATGAAACTAGCGTTCGCGTGCAGTATTTCCCGCAGGAATTTGTTTAGGCGAGGCGCTGAGTTGTTGGCCGGCAGACGACTGACGGGGGGGGGGGGGGGGGTGTTGAAGAAGACAAGTTTTGCGCGGACGACTCGCAGACCGGGGGTGGGCGTATCCACGTATTTTCGCCTGTTTCTTCCCTGCCAATCACTGTATGCACGCGCGAAAGCAACAACAAACAACCGCGTCAAATAAACATGCAAGCATATCGAGTTTTTTTTTGTTTTTTTTTATGTTAGCGAGGCGGTAGCGCTATCTTGGCGAGGCAGCCGCCTCGCCAAGATAGCGCTGTGGGAAACAATGGCGTGGCTATCGAGCAAGTTTTATCAGAATTACAGAGTATTTCTTCACTGAAAGAAGAGCAAAACACTGCTCTGGAGACTTTTCTCAGAGGAGAAGATGTTTTTGCTCTTCTCCCGACTGGTTTCGGTAAGAGCTTGTGGTTGTGTTTTCGTCGTCGCTGTTAGTACGTCATATGCTTCGTTGATCTGATTGGTTTATTTGGCCCGTCTATCACCAACATAGGCCAATCAGCTAACCAGTATTTTCGCCCCTTCCCAAAATTACTTCAACGGAAGGTTTCCAGATGGATATGCGGAGCACGGTGAGTAGCTTTCGTGTCTCAACATCAGTGGTCTCTATTTCCTCCTTTGGCCAACTTATTATCCCAGCAGGGAATCTGATTACTGGCAAGGCATAGCTGTTGATTGCCCAGACCTTGTACTTGCCATTGAGTGGACTTCTCAGAACGTTCCTTACTCGTTGCAGGTGTATGTGTATATATATATATATATATATATATATATATATATATATATATATATATATATATATATACACCTATATGTACACAAGCATTTCAAACTCCATACCGATTCTGAGAAGCTGTTTCCTAAGGCACAAGGTTAGTCTTAGCTAAGAACAAATATGATTACTCTCATTCTTATTTAAGGCAATACAAATATGTTTGGAAGAATTAATGCAGTTGCAAGGTTGTCATGAACACAAGATTATCAGGGTCCTCATCTCAGTCCTGCACACCTCAAAGATATCTGATCTGAAACCAAACAAACAGCTGCTTAGATTCTTTGTATTTTTCTTTGCAATGCAACAAAGAAAAATATTAAATACAAATAACACAAATCTTCTTTTAAATTAACCTAAATAACACTAAAAATGTGTTCTTTAAATAACAGAAACAAGCAAAAATTTTACTCTTTACTCTATCTCTTCAAGACACGAAGATACAGAAACAAAAGGATGCTGCTTATTTATCTTTGAAGGTTTTAAACCATCTGAAAAGATTTTAAGAAATATTGGACACAGCTTCAAAACTAATTTTCAGAATGTTACAGAAGCTTAATTTACTTTGTTGTAAATGCAGTTAAGCGAAAAAAGTTGTGATATATTCAAGCATTTATTATGGTTTAAAACAAACCCACTGGCTGCTCAGAATGCAACGCAAGTACGCTTTTTAAATGAAAACTACAAATGTCATCATGAATTTCTATAATTTCATCAAAGTAAAAACCCAGCGATTTCACATTTTCTCTTCGTTTTCTGTGTATTGCCAGGGTGGATTTACATGGAGTACCACTTTAGACTTGAATGTGACCCTGGTGACTCAGACTCAGACGTGATCTCTGGGAAATTGAGGTTCTGTGACTCAGCCGCAGCGCGCTGTGCGATAAAACAACTTCCAGTGTGTATTACTGAAAACCCGTCGTCCTCTCATCGCAGGGTCTTCTGATGCTCCTTCTCCTGGATTCCCAAACCTAATCCACTACCTCTCAGCAGAGCGCAGGCACATTCAGATTCAATGTTAAGCTTTCAATTTGGGAGCACTGAAGCCTCTGCTGCTGCTGAAGGAAACAAAATGAATCCCGACCTGCAGCTTGTACAGACACACCTGCTTCCCCTGCACTGTCCTTCTGTTTCACATTTGCTCTCCTTCCGCTCTCATTAGTGGCAGAGGAGCCTGCAGTAGCTTCTCTGCATGCTTCAGACTATCAAATACAAATTAAGAGGCATGTTGCTTTATATGTAGCTGTAGGAACACCAGCTGTTGAGGAAAGCAGTTGTGAAGCACCATGTACAACTTTGTGTTGTTTGGATGTGTTTTTATTTTTTGGAAAAAAATAAAATATACTGTACAGTACATAATAAAATATACTGTTTTTGTGTGTTCTGAGTTTACAACTATATAAATATGACTTAAAAAATTTTTTACAACACACCTATGTGTAAGACTGAAGAGAAAAAGATCTAGTCATGAATTATGATTTCCGTCCATCATACGTAAATTACCTAAGTGCACCAATCTTTTTCTGTCCATGCACTGCTCAAATAAATGGAATAATGAACGGAATGAATCAGAATCAAAGCGTGATTTGTGATAAATATAAAGGAAACAGTCGAGGAATGCCATTAAACTTTTGCAGGTCATGGCAGTGAAGCTGTAAATATTGACGGGGGTTCATCAGGTGCCTTTACTGTAGTAGGAAGCGCTAAGGCTGGGTGCATGAAGGCATGTTGAAACCTTGAACTGTAGGTTTCACAGTAACCACTAGATGGCGCGAACGCTTTAAAAATCATGAACACATGGTTGGAAGGAGAGAGAAAGGTGCCGTTTTACTGCTTCAAAGCAGCTTTATTGTAACATGAGAGAAGAAGAATACTTTTAGAGAAACTCCATTTTGTGAAATAAATATTAGAGATCACTGTGAAGTCCAAAGAGAGTCATGTGGAAGTCAAAGATGGCAGGAGAAGCCTGGATTACCAGCCATGAATAGAGGTGGTGGGGAGATAAACAGGGCTTGTAATTGCTGCCTGTCACTTTGGCTCGGAAATCTTTACCCTTTGGAAACTAACTAGATCACCAGGCAGAGGACAAATAATGTTGTTTTTTATCTGTTTATCCCTCAAAGTGTTGTGAAATCTCTCTCTCTCTCTCTCTCTCTCTCTCTCTCTCTCTCTCTCTCTCTCTCTCTCTCTCTCTCTCTCTCTATATATATATATATATATATATATATATATATATATACTTACATATACACATAGATGCATTCAGAGATTGATTGCAGCTGCAGTCAATCCTCAAACAGATGACAGGATCCTTCCTGCTCTGCTTTACAACAGGTTGCATGTGCTGCTGCAGGTTCAACCACAGACTGAGGGTAACTCCTCCAGACTGATTCATCTGACAGGCTTTAAGGGAGGCAAAACAGTGCAAATTTCACAACAGATCAGGTGTCACAACTTGATAAAGGGTTTAAAACGAATAATTTAATCAAGGGATATATTTGATATGTTTTTGTGTTGGAACGTGCGTCTATTTCTAAATAAGAAGTGAAATTCAGAGCCGTTGCGTATGAAATCAAGCTTGAAGCTTAGGGTTAAACTAAAGTGTTAATTTAGCTTAACTGTATTGAGCTGAACTGCTTCACACTGGTGCTGAATTGAGGACGATAAACCTTCTCTTTTACACTGCTGTGGGTCTGTAAATTGATGCATTGCTCTCAGTGAAATCAAGGCTGAGAAGCATTTAACAACTTTTGGAGCTCTGACCTAAAACTACAAAATAACGATGTGTGTCTGTAGATTTTGAATGGCTTTCTGGCATTAGATATGGCCTCATTGCTTTTAAAATCTACATATTTGGAAGATTACTTATTACAGTTAAAACATTTGTAATTTCTAAATATTTTAAAGCTAAACTGGTAGCTTTTATTGCTATTTGCATTAGCGAGAGATGCAGTGTAAAATTGTTTACGTTTTTCCTGTTATGTAGATCAAACCAGCATTGATAAATACTGACATCGCCGCTTCAATAGAGGATTAGCTTCATCACTGTGGGGATTACATTTTTATATAATTTAACCATACAATCTGTTCATGATTATTCTAAGGACATTATAATGACGGAAACCTTTTCTTTTTGCAATAGTCAGGATCTGAATGGTGATAAAACTAAAACACATTTATGCAGTTTTTAGTCGTTTTTGAACCTCTGATTAGTGAGTCACCATCATTCTAAGTGTCCTGAACCCTGCTTGGAAAACACTGCTTTCACGCAAACACTCTGGAAATAAGGTACGCCGATGACGCACGGTGTTCACATGTGCCGTGTAACTTCTTGCTCTGGTAGCACAACCGCAGAGCAAGCACAGATTTAAGGTTTGGGGGGGTGGTAATACAGGTGGGCTGTCTGAGTTCACCGCAAAATTATATATATACTTCCTGCGCCCTCGATACAAAACCCACCAACTCTCTCTCTCTCCCTCTGTGTTTCAAACACTCACACACAGATACTGCAGGAGCTGCTTCACGGCAGATGAAAACGAGATTCAAGCTTTGAGAAAGCAAGGTGATTCCCATCCCTACCACTTCAAAAACAAAGCAAAGGCCTACAGTCTTCAAAGTTTTTTTTTAAGCAAGGGAAGCTGCTGTTTAGTCACATATAAAGACGAAAGAGCTTCGCCTGGGGATGGTTAGGGAGGATAGGAAGGTGGCGCTACAAGTGGAGCAGGTTACCATTTTTAAATACCAGGGAACTATTCTTAAAAAAATTTATTTTGCCTATACCTGCTTATCCTTATAGGAGTCATTGGACGAGAGGTGGGCTACACCCTGGACGGGTTGCTATTGGCAATACTGAGACACAAAACCATTTATGGACCCACTTATACCTAAAGGGCAATTTACAGAGACACTTAACAGAATACACAGGTTTGTGGACTGTGGGTGGGAGCTGGGGTACCCAGAGAGAAGCCATGCATTGCACGGAGAGCCCAGGTGGATAGTTACGTTGTATTTATTTGAGTAGCTTATTTTTTATGGACGTCTGGGAATAGTTTTACTGCATCATACCTTTTACTTCTGTTTTAGAAATATTGTTTTGAATTAACCCAATTAAGTAAATTAGCAAACTTCATGCCGAAAGAACCCATGCTGGGATTTGAACCCACAGCCTATTTACTGAAACAGTTCTCACCTCTTTTTACTCAAATATATATATAAAAATCCACCGCAAGCAAATTTCTTCAAAAGTAACCTAATTAGTGTTGAAATTAATCTCAATATAAATACAGTTGCTCAGTGAAGGCCCCAGATGTTTTTTCGAGAACATTTTGTCCATTATAAAAACACAATCCAGGTAGGAGAATCTGTCACCAAGCCTGTTTCCTATTAGTTGTGCCCTCTACAAATCTCATCTTTATGGATAGAAAGTAACTCCTGAAAGTCCGATTTGTAGTTTTCCACATGTGACTCAAGGGACACAGCAAACAAGAAGGGGATCCGTTCGGACTGGACCAAAATGAAGCTTATTAGGCTTTATGCAAAACACACAACTCACACTAAACACACCACCTCCTTCTGTAAAACATGGCAGTGCAGCATCATGCTGTGGAGATGCTTTCCTCCATCGAAGACAGAGAAGCTGACTTCAGGAAGACTTAGAATCCGTAGCAAGACTTGAAAATTGGTTGTTCAATTCAATTCAATTCAATTCAATTTTATTTATATAGCGCCAAATCATGAAACATGTCATCTCAAGGCACTTTACAAAATCAAGTTCAATCATATTATACAGATTGGGTCAGATTATACAGATTGGTCAAAATGTCCTATATAAGGAAACCAGTTGATTGCATCAAAGTCTTGACAAGCAGCATTCACTCCTGGGGAACCGTAGAGCCACAGGGAGAGTCGTCTGCATTGTACATGGTTTTGCTGCAATCCCTCATACTGAGCAAGCATGAAGCGACAGTGGGAAGAAAAACCACCCATTAACGGGAAAAAAAAAACCTCCGGCAGAACCGGGCTCAGTATGAACGGTCATCTGCCTCGACCGACTGGGGGTTACAGAAGACAGAGCAGAGACACAACAAGAGAGACAAAAAAGCACAGAAGCACACATTGATCTAGTAATCTGTTCTACATTAGATGGTAGTAACGGGTGAGCCGTCTTCTCTGGATGATGTCAAAGTTAACAGAACGCCAGACCAGGTGTACCTACTATGAAGAAAAAGAGAGAGAGCAAAAAGTTAAAAGCTGAAATGACGACAGTCATTTCAATGTAATACAATACAAAACTGGAGAACCGTAGAATGAAGAACAGTAGAAATCAGTAGAGTGAGAAAATTAGACCCTGATGTCCTCCAGTAGCCTAAGCCTATAGCAGCATAACTATAGAGGTAGCTCAGGGTAACATGAGCCACTCTAACTATAAGCTTTGTCAAAAAGGAATGTTTTAAGATTAGTCTTAAAAATAGATAGGGTGTCTGCCTCACGGACCAAAACTGGGAGTTGGTTCCACAGGAGAGGAGCCTGATAGCTAAAGGATCTGCCTCCCATTCTACTTTTAGAGACTCTAGGAACCACCAGCAGACCTGCAGTCTGAGAGCGAAGTGCTCTGTTAGGAACATACGGAGTAATCAGAGCTCTGATATATGATGGAGCTTGATTATTAAGGGCTTTATACGTTAGAAGAAGAATTTTAAATTCTATTCTTGATTTAACAGGAAGCCAATGAAGGGAAGCTAAAATTGGAGAAATATGATCCCTCTTGTTGATTTTCATCAGAACTCTTGCCGCAGCATTTTGGATCAGCTGAAGACTTCGAACTGCATTTTGTGGACTTCCTGATAGTAAAGAATTACAATAGTCCAGCCTTGAAGTAACAAATGCATGCACTAGTTTTTCAGCATCACCCCTGGACAGAATGTTTCTAATTTTGGCGATATTCCGGAGGTGAAAAAAGGAAACTCTGGAAACCTGTTTAATATGGGATTTAAATGACATGTCTTGGTCAAAAATAACACCAAGATTTTTTACTTTATTACCAGAGGCCAAGTTAATGCCATCCAGATTCAGTGATTGATTAAGAAGTTTATTTTTTGAGGACTCTGGCCCAAAGATTACAACTTCTGTCTTGTCAGAATTTAAATGCAGGAAATTTAAAGTCATCCAGCTTTTGATGTCATCAAGACATGACTGCAGTCGAAGTAACTGATTGGATTCATCAGGATTTATGGATAAATATAGCTGAGTGTCATCAGCATAACAGTGGAAATTAATCCCATGCTGTCTGATAATTTTGCCAACCGGAAGCATATATATAGTAAATAGAATTGGTCCAAGGACTGAACCCTGTGGTACTCCACAGGTGACCCTAGAGTTTGAAGAAGATTTATTATTAACATGAACAAACTGGAATCTGTCCGACAGATAAGATTTAAACCAGCCTAATGCTTTCCCCTTAATCCCTACAGTATGCTCAAGTCTTTGTAGGAGAATAATGTGATCAACTGTGTCAAATGCAGCACTGAGATCTAACAGGACAAGTATAGACACAAGTCCATTATCTGAGGCCATGAGAATATCATTGGTGACCTTCACCAGAGCTGTTTCAGTGCTATGATGAGCTCTAAAGCCTGACTGAAACTCCTCAAGTAGGTCATTACTTTGTAAATGTTCACAAAGTTGATTAGCAACTACTTTCTCAAGAATTTTAGATAAGAAAAGAAGATTAGATATAGGTCTGTAGTTTACTAGCTCATCTTGATCAAGAGAAGGTTTCTTAAGTAAAGGTTGTTGCAGACACAAAATTTATAGAAAACTGAATATATATATATATATATATATATATATATATATATATATATATATATATATATATATATATATATATATATATAGCAAAAGAGACCGGTAGAGACTAAGTTGCACATGTATGCCACTTTGTGATTTTTTTTATAACTATGTTCATAACTTGTATTTATTTAAATGATGTGCTGTATTTCTGTATATGTATTTCTTTTCTCTTTCCTTGTATGACCTTCTCTTGCTGGATGCAGAGGACAAGTTTCCGTTCTATGCCAATTAAGAACAAAACATCTCTTGCATTAAATGTCTCAGCAGTCTCTTGTTTTTCTTCTTTTTCTTTTTTTCTTTAAGTGATTCACAAAAAGAAGTCATTCTAAAAAAGTCCCTTCTGTTGTCCTTTGAGCCTCCACACTGGATATGGTACATCCTCTGCGTGAGTTTCATTTATCACAGTATGGTTTCCTTTTTACTTGACTGAGCTGCCAGGCGCATGGCTTTGGAGCTCTACTCCTCCATCCACGGCCACGTCCGGATGGTTTCCGGGTGGGGGAATAGTTCAGCCATGAGTCTATTAGCGCTGTTTCGACTGAAAACGCGTTTGCGTCCGACAGGTAAGCTGCTGGCACATATCCCTCAATCCGCTTTCGCTGCCCACCTCTGCGCAGAGATGCCCAGAGGAGGAGGCGGAGGAGCCCACCTCTCTCCGACAGGCACCGCTGCGGGCCTATCGTACCTCGGCGGACCCCTCCCTGCGTGCCCTGCCCACCCCGGCGGTCTCCTCTCCTAGCCCTGCCAGAGCCAATCCGGCGACTGGGTGTAATAAGTAGGACAAGCCGCTTCCTGGTTCTCAGAAAGGAGGAGCTGGGAGTCGGAGTGGGCGAGCGGAGGCAGAGCGCCCTGTGTGTGTGTGGGGGGGTCAGAGCAGCCCAGAGAGCCGGCGGTCCGTGGAGACAGCGGGAGGAGAGCAGGACAGGAGACAGGACATTTGGTGAGGATAAAGCCCCTGCCGAGCGTTGAAGTGGGGACGGAGCCTACATTAAAGAAGACAAGCGCTGGGATTATTTTTAAAGGGGGGGAATTTAAAGCTGTATAAGAAGTCGTCAGGGTGGGACAAATCCAGGAAGTGTTGGTCAGGTGGGAGGCGACGAGTTGGGACAGGTGACACACCGGCACTCAGGTAACCGCTTCTTCCGATTCCTCTCAAAAATGAGACAAAACTACAAGACATGTTGGTTAAATAAGATTTGTTAGTCCGCTTTAGTCGCGGCGTGAATAAACCTTCCTCTCCACTTCTTCTTCTCCCTCGGCGGTGTGACAGGAGCAACTGTCCTCCTCGCTGTTTTTTTTTTTGTCTCTCTCTCTCTTCACATCATCCTGTTTCACCTTTTAAACCAGAGAAAATGAAACCCGTTTAGGTTGACCTGGCTTCTGCCAGAGAGATGCGCGCGCTTTGCGTTCAGGTGAGACAGGAGAGGAGCGGGGTCGGCGGGTACGTTTCTGAACACCGGGCTGCTAATTATAGCCGAGAACACCGGCTGACATCCAAAACCTAACCTGCTCTCGTGCACATCCACCTGGACGCGCGCGGGCCACTAGATGTGTATGGCAAGACATTAGTGCCAACTATCCAACGTGCCTGGTAAAGAAATTATGTGGAAAATAAAGAAAAATAATACTTTAATAAGTCAGGGCGCTGCCAAACTTCAGAATGCTGTATTCTGTGCAGGGGAAAGTCTTGCATTGAATGGATTTGTTTTTAACACAACTTTAAGTCCCTTTACCTCCTGTTTTGGGGATTGGAATAGTGGCATTCAGTGACAATCAAGAACAACATTCAATAAGTCTAAAATGCCTTGAATGTAGCCTAATAATATTGCCAGAAGAGTCAGGAAATGATCATTAAAGTTGGTTTAAAAACTCCCTAGGACGCCATATTTGCAATGACTGGTGTTTTCTAACTCCTGTTAATGACAAAACTCTTAAGACCCACCTCCAGTCTGAGGCTTCACCGTCAAAAAGTCTTTATCTGATCTGCATGATGGTATTTCCAGTTGGTGCATGCGCAAACCAATCTAGTTCTCTTCCGGTTCATAAATGCTAAAATAATGAATAATAAATTAACAGTGTGGTTTGTGTTTAAGGTTAGGTGTCAGGATCTGGTTAAAGTTCGAATGTATGAATCGGAAAATAGTCTGAGAATGTGAGGGCCTGAGAACCAGGCATCTGCACAGATAGACGGCTAGTGGTGCTCAACCTGTTGGCCTTTTGCCTCGGTTAAGAAAAGTGCCCGTTCTGCTGGCGCCCCAATTTTTTTTTCTTCATTTATATTTAAAAATTAAAAAATACCTTATGGAAACCTATGTTGATGGAATCCCCTGCGCTGAAAACATTGCATGGCTTCTGGATCAATGTTTCCCAAAAAAAAAAAAAAGGATTTAAAAAGAGAAAAATATGTACACCACCAACAGTAATGACACTCCCATTCAAAGGGTGGCGCCAAACACAGCAGATAAGGGAAACTATGAGCCTGATCACGAGCAAAAGAAGAAAAACAACAATGATGGCTGTTTTTATAAAATGGTGTCTTGATAGTTGCTGTTTTGTCCTATTTGGGGTAAATTATCTCTCTGAGATTCCAAGAACACAAATCTTCTCTTCTATACTCTTGACAAACCAGCACATTATCGACACCTTTGAGGCGGTCGTGAAAACTGTGCATGTCTTAGTGGAGCGTGGTTTCAATTTGCCCATAAATGGTGGAATAGAACATGGAGCTTTAATTCTTTGGCATTAAGGATAATTTTGAGACCTTTCATTTAATGACTGCTTTTTACACAATTTCCTTAGACGACATATTGGAAAAGTGCTAATATCTGGCACTAATGGCTTGCCATAGTTCTGCTGGATTTGGCCTTCTGTGCTAATAAAAGATCTAGCCACAGTGGTCTGTTAATCATCATCATCATCATTATCGTCATCATCATCCCCACGGCGCACCCAGTGTTTTATTTTAATCCTGACCCAATCCTGTGTTACAGCAGGATACATGCTTAGGCTGTAATGTTAGGTTAAGGCTTCTGCCTGCCACACTGGGTGGGGAGAGGACTGTCAAGCCAGTGGGCTTTTGTGTGCGTGTGTGTCTGTGTGTATTCTTTATAGAGGTAGATGTGTTGCTGACTCGCCCCTCTGACAGACCGGCCTGACTAGCTCAACTCGTTTGGGTTCGGTTTCCCCATCTCGGCCGCAGAATGTTGTTTAAATCTTTAGGCCTTCTTACTGGGAAATTATTGCTTCCACTTGTGAGCAAAGCCGAAATTTGGAAAGGGGGGGAAAAATTCACAATTATCACTTGGCGGGACTTTTCCAAAGTGACACACGCTGATTATTTTGCAACAAACGCTTAACAGCAGCTTTGTTAACCCAGCAAACATTTATGCGCAACACAATTAGACGGTTGTGTTTCATCCCACACCTCTGGTGTCCTGATCTGACTCTGTCATGGTTTGGTGTCTGCAAGGCTGCTTGCATCACTCATTTGTTTACTGTTGATCTGCATTAAGCATGGGCCGATATGCGACTCTGACGGTATGATAACCTGGAGTAAAATCAATTTACCTGAGATCGGAATCGACCATTTTCCCCTTGATAGCTTCTGATCTTTGATCGGCAGGTCAGATACTGAAAAATCTGATATTTTGTTGCTTTTCGTCTAATGCATCAAAACTAACTCGTGCCATTTTCACTCTAAATGTATAAACTGGCAGCATGCAGTTTAATAAAATTCAGAAAGTCAATGTATATTTCCACTCATGAATAAAGAATATCTTGTACTTCCTTTGTTTTCTGTTGGTTTCAAAACTACCACCTCCATCAAAACACTTTTTTTTTTATATGGTGCAACCTTTAGAGATGAAAATAATTTGTAGGTTAGCCTGTAAAGAAAACTGGCAATGGGGATCAACCAGGAGCAAAGCCTGATCGGTGCAAAACACTGAGTGAAAAATTCACAATATTTCCCCAGTGGTTTAAAACAAAGCTGTATAAGATGATCTAATTGCATTTATTGAAGACATCCATCCATTATCTATACCGCTTGCTGGGGATTTGGTGCATATTTCCAGCGGTCTTTAGGCGAGAGGCGGGATCCACCCTAGGCATGTCTATAACAGCTATTCATATTGCTGCTAAAATAAAATATTAACAAATGCAGCTATTTGAATATTATGTTTAACATTTGTCATTGTTACTTTGGTTTTGGCACATCGATTTGAGCAGAAATATATAGATTAAACAACCAATAAACTCAGCAGAAATACGTCAGAGGGCAGAATGTTATACTTATTCCTTTTTTTTCTTCTTCTTCTTTAGTTTCCGTAAAATCACGGTCTGCGTTTTCCGTGACTGGACATGTTTCTAACAGCCAAAAAAAATAACGAATTTATGTATGTGAGAAAAGAGTGTAGCAGGTCTCTTAAGTCAGTTAATTGGCAGTAAAGTGGAGGAGGAGCAATACTGGCTTAAACTATACCCCGTACGGCCAGAGAAAACCCTTGGCTTCCCTGGCACTTTCTTTCAGTTTCGACACCATAACTATTTGGGTCAGTTTCTGGTAACTGGCCTGTGGCTAATCTACATACACATGGTTTCATTTCAATATTTTTTTTTTTCCCAAGTGCTGAAAACATCAGGAAAATAGAGATACTGCCCACATGCCAGTACCTCTGTGTGGTGTGTAATGATCATGTTCGTCTGTGAGACATGTGTTTGTGTGGGATTTCCTGACCCGACCTGCTGCAGGACGGCTTCTTTTTGAAAGAAGTCAAAAGAGGAAGCGGTTGGTTTCTATCAGGTTTTTTCTGTTCTTTAACAAGCCCCCACCGCCACCCTTCATACTCCAGATTAATGTGATATATATCATATGATAGCGTGTGGGTGTGCATGTGAATCCATTTGCATCATTGCAGACTCAAACATATTTCGCAAAACTAGAAATGAAACAAGTATGTCGGTAAAGGAAACGCATTCAATTCCCATCAGTTCAGATTAATCAACATTTAAATTGTAT
Source organism: Fundulus diaphanus (assembly GCA_037039145.1). Classification (NCBI taxonomy): domain Eukaryota; kingdom Metazoa; phylum Chordata; class Actinopteri; order Cyprinodontiformes; family Fundulidae; genus Fundulus; species Fundulus diaphanus. The sequence goes on from CM073130.1 coordinate 35,903,864, forward strand.
TAATTTCGTTGGAATTCTCTTGCTTCCCTTTTAGGTTTACCGTTTGATCTCTGGCCTCTAAGTAAAAGACAAAGGAGGAAGGGATAATCGTACGAGAGGCGGACAGCAGGCACCCATCGTCTCCTGGGTTTATGGACTGGAGGTAAGGATATTTTAATGGAATTACAAGCTGCCTTTTTTTTGGCAGTTTTTGTTTAATGGGCTAAAGGCACCTAACTTCATTACAGCTTATAGCTGTCTTATAGCCGTCTTTAGCTCCTTTAGATGAGCATAAAAGGCCACATTAACCGCCTCCACTGAGGTGGGGATTTTTAATTAATAAGCATTTCCAATCATTTTTCTTTTCTTTTTTCTTCCTTGGAATCAGATTGTTAAACATTGCAAGATTTTTAACAATCTGCGCTCATGTATTTTAGTTTGATTAATTTTAGAGTATTTGAGTTGACTTGCATGGGATCAATTGTGATATTTATGTCTAAAGAAGGCTTTAAATTGTATTTTTCTTGTCCGCCTGTGGAAAGCCATTGGAACCTTTCATGAGCTCAAATTTTACTCACTTACCCATAGTTCAATGTACAGTTCTGTGGTGATAATACACAGCTCTGTCAGATGTACACCGTCTATGTAGTCTCTGAGTTATAAACTTTCCAAATATGAATGATATCAAATATTCTTATGCAGTTTCACCTCAAACCAAGCATCCTTGTTGTATGACTTCTGCTCACGGCCTTACTGGGGAGGTTTCTTTGGCTTCGCCACTTAATTAGATGATTCATCATCATCTTTGCTCTGTCTGCGCATTCATAAAGTTCTGAGCTGCACAAGGTTGAAAGCTGAGGAACGTGGTGGACCTTCAAGGCCATCTGACAAAATTATCACGATGGAGCAAACAGCATGAGCAAGCTGTCTAGACAGGAAAAATAAACATATATCCACGCAAAGGACCTTTTTGATTGGGGGAAAAATCTAAAATGATTTCAAGAAGTGATATTTAAACAATAAATAATCAACTTAATGTTGTAAATTGTAAAGCAGATGTACTTTACTGATGTAAAATACTTTTTTGGACTGCTTTCTCTGTAATGGTGCTTTCTTTTTGTACTCAGAAGTTGAAATAGTCACTAGTAGTAAAGTTAATTGGAGCTTCTCTTATGTCTGTATGTCTGGAGAAGCTGGAGGTTCTGAGTTCGACTGCCACTCAGGGTCCCTGAGAACGACCCTGACCCCGTAATTCCACATCCTCCGGTCCTGTACGTGTCCGTTACTTTCCAGTCCTCCTCCATGAGTCCGTGAAAAGCAAAGCCTGCTACATCCGCGGTTACTCCGTCTAGCTCTGCTCCAAAGTTTCTTGGAGCCCGAGGAGAGCATGTGCGATCATCCTCATTACAAGCAAAATGCAATTCTATCCGGAGAGGATTACCAGGTTTCAAATTAAATGTTGAAAAGACAAATCTGCTTCCATATGGTGCAAAAAGAGTGGTTTGTGTCCAATATTTAAATAAAACAGTTAATTATATTGTGAATAATAATAAAAAAAAAGTTAATTTGTGGTTAACGATCTATAGTTACGCCATTTAAATTTGATAAACTGGACGTCGTTGACGTTCTTTTTCCTGTTTGCTACGATTGCAATTGTGAAGCTTGACTCAGGCCGGAGCCAGACGGACCAGAACGGAGCAGAAAATTGGACTTGCTCCGTATTTTGACGGTGAACGACAGAGAGCTGGTTTGCTGATGGTGACGTTCGGAGAAGTCATGCAGAATGGGGAACTGTTCTCATTAATTAAAGTAACAATGCAGTTCTTCTGTCGGTCGGACGTGCACGTACGTGAATGAAACAGAGCGGTCACGCTTGATGTGGAATCTGGGTTCAGCACCAGAATGCTCCCTGGGCGCCGCACAGTGGCAGCCCACTGCTCCCTGGGAGATGGGTTAAATGCAGAGGACAAGTTCATTTGGGTTGTATGCTGCAATGACAAATAAAGTTGATTAATATTACTCAAAAGTCAAAGGTTCCTGATCATTGGGCACAACAATCAGCCAATCCCACTGGTTTTTGGGTATTTTCAATAAGACTGTGACGATGCTGATTATGACCAGCCCACATTTTTCTTACTACTCTCTTTCTTCAACACTCATTCTGAGCTTTACTATCTGGGCCACTTAGATCTACACTTCTTAAACAGTTTATTAGATACACGCTGCTAATCTCACTCACTTCTTGCTAGAGAGTTTGAATGTTTTTTCTTTTTTGTGTTTTTTTTTTAACTTGAACTGATTGAGCACGACGCATAACAAATCCCACTGGTTTCCAGCTGGGAACTGGTGCAAACAGCCTGCTACTCTTCCCCACCAACGCACAGCCGCCCCCATAAAACGAAACACCGTTCTGAATATTGTCTCGAAAAGCTCCATCTACTTCAACTGGTTGCCTTTCTGGCTGATTATTATATGATTTGGGTGGATCAAACACAGCAGATGTTACTTCGGCAGGTTATCTTTTGATTTAAGAACAGCATAAAACTGAGAGGTAGAACTAATGGGGAACTTTAGGCATCTGAAGAGTTTTGTTCGGGAGTAAGGCTGCATAACATTTGGAAAAGATTATATTGATATATGTGATTATCACCTATAGATGATACCATTAGGATTGTACATTCCACATCCTGGTCACGTACAGAATAATGGGTTGTGCGAGTCCATCCAGATGGCCAAATATATCCCTGGAAAGTAGATTTGTATGGCACCTGGGATATTATTTATATTGATATTGTATCCAAGCAGACCGTTGCGATTTGGAAATTGCACACATTGATATTAAGACAATGATGATATGTTGTGCAGCTCCATGTGGAAGTGAATAATTTCCTTTAGGTTTTACTTCGACTTTGGGGTGTTTTTACACGTTAAAGTTCTGACATTTTGCAAAAGAAAAAGCCGCGCTAAAACAAATATGCGCTGCGAGTCAATAGCTTGGACACACCTTCACATTTAATGACTTGTCACTGTCTCTGGGAACTCCTTCGAGGCTATTGAAAAACACTTTCAGGGGACTGACTACCTTTTAGAATTTGAAGAACATAAAATAAATGTTGTTATTTCCCAATTTATGGTTTGCTGCATGATTCTATACATTTGTCCTTCATACTTTTAATGCCTTTGCTATGTTTCTACAAGATGAAAAGAAATAAAAGTAAGGAAAAGCAATTGAGTGACACAAGTGTGACCAAGTTTCTGACTGGTAGTGTACAAATGAAGATGAGTTTGCACTATTTGGCCAAAATCAGAAGATTATCATCCAGGCTGGTGATGACCTACAAATATATCTATATTTCTAATGAATGAAGGCCTCCCACCCAAGCCGTCCACAGCTGTGCTTATTTTGTCAATCTTGAGCACACATTGTTCAGTATTGCTGTCTAAAAATCTTCTGGGGAAAAAAATCTTTCTTGGGTCTAATTATGATTTTACTCTAGAGCAGCGGTGTCCTCAATAATAATAATAATAATAATAAATAAATTAATAAAAGTTTTAACCACTCAGGCCAAAATCATCACATTGGAAATTCTCACGAGCCACAATAATTAAATAAATTAAAAAAGAGAAACTGGTTTTGATGGAATTTATCTATTAGGAGCAGCTTATCAGTATACAATATTTTGTTAGTCAAAGTGTACCGATGTAGTAGAAGAGGGATCTGTAACAACCGTATAAATCTAAAACACAGAAAGGAGTTCTCTTGGGAATGGCGCCGTTTCCTATGTTTGTTTTTAGGTAATTCTATGTTTCCTATTTTCTTTGTTTAGAAAATTGGGATCTGGGTCACTTTTTTTTTTTTTTTTTTCATAAATCTGCAGTATTTAGTCAGGTTTGAAGAGTAGTTGCTCCCCACTCTGCTTCTGAGTAAGAGTTGTGGGTCTACGAGGATCATTGTCCTGTTTACCGTGACCTTACCAGATAAGCAAAAAGCCTGCTGGATAAAATGCAGATATTTTGTGCAATAAGTATTTATTTATTTTTCAGAAGATTTTCAGTCAGTGAAAGTCCTAGCATAAATAATTTTCAATGAAGTGTCCCTCTGCATTCATAATCTGGGGAGCCAGATTTAAACCATAATTGAACCGTGGTCCCTCAAAATCATTCCAAGAGCCACATGATCCAGTGTTTGGCCAGTCCTGCCCTGTAAGAGTATTCGTCTTTCTCGATAGTGGTTATTTAGATGCTTCTGTACAGAACTGCGGCGGGTGCATATCAGCAAGCGATATTAGATGTGCAGCTTTCAGTATCTGCACAAAATAAAATCTGCAAACTCTCTGTCTCCAATCAGTTGGTGTTTTTTTCCTACCTGTTGGTCCTACCATGTCAAATAGCAATGCCATTCCAACAGGTTTAATCATCCTGCAGGATAAATATAAATTGGAAAACAATCAAATATAAAAAAAAAAAGTCAGTTAAACCACTCTAACCTTGTTGTTCTTTTCATCCAGACTGCTTTTCATGCCTCCAGTCAGCTCCTAGCCGGCTGCAAGCACACTGAGATGATCTGAAATCCATTTGTACTCATTTATCAGGGGGAGCACTTAGGCGAGAATTTGACTAACTTCCCTGAGTATGACTTCATCGAGGTCATTGCACATTCTTTGTTTCTCCGACATCGTTTACACCACAAACACTTTGTGGTGGTCAAACTTTAGTAAACGGCGGGAGGGAGGAGCCTCCTGGAGACATCCCCGTCCTTGGAACCAAATATGAGCTGAATAAAGTGGTCAAGCAGTTGAATATTTTATAGGCAACCTGGAAGTTAACTCCTCTGTGGTTTTGCTGGCTGCAGTCGCTCTATAACTCCAGCTGGCTTTTGAAGATGGCTCAGGAATAATGGGAGATCAGGAGGATGTTTGTAAATTATTTTAGTTTTTCGTTGGATGATGTGCACATTGAGAGTTTGACGACCCCTGAGACCCAAATATTTGTGGCGTAGCAGTAATGCACCGTAGTATTTGAGCCCGAGGAAACAATGTTATGGGTCATCTAATAAACTAAACAAAAAGGTTTTTTGAAAATATCAAATTTGTCATAATAAATGTAAATTGATATTATTTACACAAACAAGCGGTTTTATGTTTTCTAAGCAAACTATAATGAGTCTTGGAAATGAAACTCAATTCCCATGAAGCAATTTTAATTGAAGGATATTTGATTTATACTTAATTGTTCAGAATGTTTTGAATCTTTTAATTAGCAAGCCAGGACTTTTTTGTTTCTCCTGTGGTAGAGTTGTGATGTGACACAGAGGTCTGTGTCTTTTAGTCACTCTTCAAAATGGGAAAAACAAGAGAAGTCGGTATCAAGTACATCTGGGTGAGATTATTCTGCTGGAATGAATCCCTGATTTTCAGGGCTCCCAGGAAAAGTAGCTCAGACCAAGAGCCATCAGACCAAATAGAAATACAACGAACAGGAAAATTAACGATATATATGTATATGTGTAACAATTTAATATTTTTTTGTGCTAAAGCTCAAAGACATAAATTAACTTTTAATTCATATATGGCGATGTACGGTCTACATTCAATGGAGTTTCATGAGTGAAATGATGCAAATTTGATATTAGAAGTTCTTTGAAAATTATTCCTCAGTTTGCTCTATTTGTATATGTGCACTACTAATATTACTGAAATAATGTTTACTCTTTTAATTGTCATCTGCTACCCCAGCTGTTTCAATGATGAATTCCGCTAATTGTGCATGGGTTGCTCTTTAGCAGAAAAGCAAACATATCCTGTGCAATAAGCAATTAGAATCTGGTAATAAATTGAATGGGGGTAAATGTTATACTGTATGCTTAAAGCTTGAGTTTAAACTAATTAATAAGCATGATGTATTACATTGTTACAACAGTAATAAGCAATATAATATTTGAGCAGCAGTAGGAATAAAAGCTGCTTTTCTGTTTGTCATCAAAAGCAAATAATGCTGTTATTTAGCATTTTTAATTAAAAACTTTTGGTACACATGCCATGATATGGTAATATTGTGATATTTTTAATCCGACTGGGAGAATTTCTTTGCTTGGAATCGTTAATAAACATGGCTTTATTTCAATATTAAGCCATTTGATTAGCAGATTAGCGTTGTGCCAACCTGATCTGTCAGGATTCAGCTTCAGTGGGCCAACCCAGATTTCTAAACTACAAAAGTTGCTTGTTGCCAAAAGGAGGACCTGCAATCAAAAATGTTCCGATGTTTTCTAAGCTCTTCGTTCGCGCTTGATTTTCGTTCTTGTGTGCGTTCGTGTCAGTCGTGGGCAAACTTGCGCGATAAATCATGTGACCGCGGCCTTGCCGCGCTGGTGACAACCATGTGTCCGTGAAGCGGTGGATAGAGGGAAGTGACATATCGAGTGGTCTGCCGGGTGAGGAACACACTCGCCCCTGTGCACATGCATACATGCATGTATATGTGCGCACGGTTCCAGGAACTGCTTTAATCAGGGCATACGAAGCCCTTATAAATTCCCCCTTTTCAGACCTGGGTCTTTCAGTTTCATACGAACCATGTGAGTGGGAGGAAGGTGGGGAGAGAAGAGAGAGAGGAGGAGGCGGATTGGGAGTTTTTTTTCTTATCCCTCCCCCCCCCAAAGTTTGAATGCGTCTCATTGTCTTGTTATACTTGCTCCTATCATTCTGAGAACATCTCTAGTATTACTCTGAACTGTGTTCATGCGACAATTATGAGCAAAAAAAAAAAGAAAATTGCACCTCGGTGCTCAGACTGATGTGTCATCGTTTGCATGAGGGTCACGATGGTTCATTGGTGGTTTGATGTGACGGCACCTTCTCTGTAAGGTCACTGCATGAACTTCACAGATCATTTCCTTTCCTCCTCTATTCAAACTTAAACAGTCAAGGCCTGGATTTCTGAGCTAGTTTCTCCACACTGCAACTGTAATAACTCAGGGATGACTACATGCTGTCCGTAATCCAGGCTGCTGCTGCTGCTGTCGTCGAGTCTTGCCCCCACTCATTCTGTGTCAATAGAGGAAGTTATGTATCTGCCATTTCCTCTTTTCAGTCATGAGTTTCTGTAACATTTGACAGCCCTCCCTTGCTCTCGACCACCAGCCTCGCAGCCCACGCCACCCCGAGGATTAACCAATTGGCAGGTGGCCTTGACTTTTTGTCGCGCTCTTCTTGTAAAGCGTCAGAGCGACGTAGACTTGAGAAAAAACAGCTACACAGGGTGAAGGAGTGGCAGTGATTCAGCTCTTCTAGTAACACTGCAATTGTTTCTGTACACACTGAGCGGGCGGTTATCATAAATAGGTACAGTGAGACAACACTTCAGGGAAAGTGAGAATAAACACCCAAACATGAGCAAGCAAAAGGGACTCGTCGCTGCTGAAAGTGACCCCTTTCATGTCTGTCGCTCAAAGGGGAACTCCAGCTGCAGATGGAGGCTTGTATTCCAGAGGGGCTTCTTGTCATCCCTTCATGGAAAAAAACAACTGAATCATCTTTGTTAATATTTAAAAGCAAATCAATTATTTATGTGAAATAACATGCAACTCATTTGTCTTCTGTTTGTAAAATATGGTCGAAGCCAGATAACTCGTATAGACGCTGTGCAGAAAGACACGGAACCACTTTTCCCCTCACTGTTTGAGATTAAATCAGACTTTTCCCGTTTTAGGTTAGAATTGCCAAAATGATTTCAATTTACCAGAATTAAGAGACAAGTGAGCAGAGGATGTTTAATCATTTTCTCAAGCCTCAGAAGTTTGCAAACACCAAAGTCAATATGCCTTTAAAATCCTCGGGAAAGCCCGGTGGAGTTGTGACATGGCTTTTAAGGTTCTTATTTAATTTACAACATCTGGGTTGCTTGGAGACGTACGTGTGGATGTACTGTATGTCAACACCAACATCAGCCAAGATACCAGGAACAGATTTGTGGATCTCCACTGGTCGGGTTCATCCTGGGGTCCATTTTCTAGATGCCTGTGTTCCAGGTAAGAACATATATTGGGTTAAAAGGTCCATATCAACCCCAGAACATAATCCCAATATGTTGTTAAGCAGCTGGCTGAAGATGTTGAGAATGTGTTGTTATCCGCAGTGAAACGAGTTCTGTACCGACATTGGCTGAAGGGCCACTCAGCATGGAAGAAGCCATTACTCCTGAAGCAACATAAAAAAAAAACATATTACAGTGTGCAGATGTACTCGGGGACAGAGGCCTTAATTTTTGAGGATGTGATCTGTTGTTTTATAGAATTGAAGTTCAAGTGTTTGGTCAAAATGACCGTAATGAGATTTGGAGGAGAAGGTGGGGAGCTTGCAAGCCCGAGAACATCATGGTGGGATCATGTCACAGAGATGAAGCTGCAGTTATACTGAATATTATAGAAATGGATGTAAATGTCTGAATTGGAAGATTGTAAAAACAAAGTTTAAACAAATTCTAATTTTTCTGGCATTTATCATTTTTTTTTTTTGTAAACCCAACTGCCCTAAAAGAGGAAACATTTAGTTTGATTTACGGTCGGACAGAAAGAGAGAATGGTTGTGTTTTATATCTAATATCTGGTGTCAGCTGTACATGCTTCTGGTCTAAGTGGTAAAGCTGTAACTTGGCATTTGAAGGCTGCGAAGGAGAAAAAAAGTTTTGACTCTTCCAGCCCCTCCGCTGAGGTTAATGTTGGTGTTTTACAAGCAGCATGACTAAAACCTCTTCCTAAATTTCTTCTGATGACTTTAATTGCCTGTAAGTGAAGTAAAAATGGACACACTCCTCCACTTCTCATTCTGTTCAGCTGATTTGTCAGGAAGTTGGCACATCTTTCCCTCATCTCTTCCGGCTGCGCTCTCTCTCTCTGTCTCTCTCTCTCTCTGTCTCTCTCTCTCTCTATTCTCTGTCTACCTGTCGGGAAGCTATTGTCGTTCTTCTGCTTAGCCTTTTTTCCTCCGAGCCGTTTCTGCATGTCTTTCGCTTTAATCTTTCCATCTTCTCTCGTGGTCGACCATCTTCACTGAGCACAGGAAGAGGAAACTGATCAGGATCAGTTGGTTTTGCGACACTTCTGTGTGTTTCTGCATGTGTCCAGTACTTTTGCAAGATCTTCCTTTTTAAAGTGGGAGGTCGTTCGTGCAGGACGACTGCTGCCTTTTAGATCCTCCCTTTCATGTGGCAACTTTAAATACAGGATGCACACTTATATGCTCGCAGTTTAATCATCTTCTTCTTCTTCTTCTTGTCAGCCATGAAAGCTAAAAGATTTTTCAAAAACATAAAACATCTATAAAAAGCTGGAAAATGGGCAACAAAGTACATATAAACAACCACATGATTCACCCCATCGTGCAAATTTTCATCATTGCAATAAATATATTGATTAGGACAGACACAACATTCCCATTGTTCCTTTCAATGTTACCTTCTTAAAAGAAAACCACATGCACTACAACACCTACACTACCTAAACTTAACAACACACACAGGCATCACGACTCCTCTGTACTCTCGCTACTGAGAAAAAGCACCAAAATAGCCCTTTATGCTCTCTTGAAGTTTATCATCAAAAAAGGTTTTAATTTCGGCTCAAAAAATGACTTTACAGTCACAATTTGCTGTGCAGTTTGAGTGCAGGGCATTAGGGCAAGTCCTAAAAGCAACACTAAACAAAACTGTATACATGTTAAACAGTCTTGCAAATATAGATATGTTGACAATAGAACATTATTCATTTAGATTCAACCTATTTGAAGTAAAACTCTAGAAATATGTGGACATTTTCTAATCCCTTTTAATGCGACTTGTTTTATTCAGCAATGGAAACACAACCTTTGGTTAATAAAACAGCACTTAAGCTACTTTTTAAACAATAACGCTCAAATTTAAGAAATCGTTTAAAAGTTTATTTCTAATACTGTTTCTAGATGTTAGAAAGGACACAATTTTCTGGGACAAAAAAAGAAAAACACATTTAGATTGAGCAGGCATAATTTAGCTGGGGTTGGGTGTATTTTAAACAAATCTTATTTTGATATTTTTCCTTACCTTTATTAAATATCAGTGCATAATCTCCATCTTTACTAAATATATTAATCATTTGTGGCAAAAATATACTTTGAATAGGATTTTACTACTTTTTTTATTTAACTTAACTTGTGTATAGCTATTTATAAATTCCATGTTGATAATTAATTGTTTTTATTAAAATCACTAATTATGTCTGAGCTCTTTTAACTGGATTCCTGTAGAATAAAACTATTTTTTTTCAAATCTTATAATTCATCAAAGTGTTGAAGAACCTTTAATTAACAAACTATGACTTCCTGTTTACCTAAGGTATAAGAATATATAACTGTGGCCCATTCCTCTTTGCCATGCATCAAAATGGCAAAGACAAGAGCACATGGTATTTTTTTAAGGCTGATCTCCGTTTAGCTTCACAAGTCAAGAAATGGCTATAAGGAAAAGAGCTAATCGTCTAAACCTGCCCATACCTAGAGCAGAGTTTCTGCAAAGTTAAGAAACATTTTACGACCAAGTCACCCAATAACTTATTAAATACCTTGTATTTAAGCAAATTCAATAAGCTTGTAAATCTAAATTGATGTTTTGTGACCTAGTTTAGTGCCCGTACAACTGGGTCACCTAAGTTAGACTTCTAGAGGGCAAAAAATAACCCGCAAGAAGAGAAAAATTAGTTCTTTAACCCGAGGCTGAATGAACCCAGCTCTTTCTAGCCAGGAAAATTTCATACTTTAAAAGAACTCAAGTGCAGAGTTCACCACTACCACAGTGCAGCACCTTTTACATTTCTGGGAAGACATGCAAGAAAAAAAACACTTCTGCCCAGAATTTGTGTCGAATAAGTTGCAAGAACAAAGTTCTCTGTTCTTGGTGTGTTTAGTCCTTCAATATCAAGCTGCACAAGTTGGGTTTTAGTCAAACAATTTAATTTCCTGCTTCCAAGCCAAATCTCTTTGAGCAGACTTTCCCGAACATTTTGATTTCAATTGCCTGAACATTCAGCGAGCCATTTTTCCAGTCGCTGAACTGTTTTGCAGTTTTGTTTGTGGCAGAAAGCCAGATATCTAAATCCTTTTTGGACGGGGCTTGCTTTCATGCATTCAGGGGTTTGTAGTTTTGTTGCACCCAAATTTCACAACCATAACTATAAATCACAGGACAAATAAATACTACCAGCAAATTCCTCACTAAACAAAAGCACAAATTTAAAGCTTAATAAATATAATTTATGACCTAGTGTTTAAAATTGGGGTACATTTAAGGCTTTAATATTAGATTTATTAAATGTCTGGCTGTTTTTATGACATTTTACATGGTCTTTAATTTAATCATCTTAATTTGGGGCTAAAAAAAATCTAAAATACAGACAGATTTTCTATACTAGGTGTCAAATTACATTTAGTTATGTGTTAAATTTGATTGTGCATTCATCAACTCTTACTTGTGGGGACACTATTGGCATTTGGCTGTTCAATGATTTGTGGTCCTGACCAAGGGGTTCGGGTGTTGTTCTGCGACTGAAAACAACATGAGGGAACCAACAAGCCCAGCCGAGTGGAAATTATCCTCAGACATTTACCTTCTCTGCAAACCTGCAACACAGTTCTGCTCCTGGAACTGGCTTCTGGCTGTAAATTATATGTTTAGGATATTAAAATATAAATATTCATGTTGCTTTATGCAGACACCTGCTCCTTCATCGTGAGAAGGTGTATATTTAAGTAATTAGTAATTAGTAATATCATATTTATTGTCATTGAAACATACATTACAACGAAATTTGTTCTCTGCTTTTAACCCATCACCCTTGGGGAGCAGTGGGCTGCCATGTGCGGCGCCCGGGGAGCAAACTGGGGTTAAGGGTCTTGCTCAGGGACCCAGAGTGCCAGCACTGGGGATCGAACCGGGTACTTGCATCCTTCTCTGAGTGCAAGCGCGCTGCTCTAACCACTCGGCCACGACCCCCCCAGTCAAAGAGGTTTAAAGAGGTTTGCAAAGGAAGACGGGTTTTCAATAACTGTTTTGACGCTTACAATATACTGCAGAAAGGCATTTAGGTCAGTGAGTCATATGCTAGAGCTGAAAAACATCAATTTCAGTTGACAAACTTACTGTAAATTGAGTTTATGCAATTAAGTAAATCAAATATAGGTCAAGGAATCAGGTTGCTAACGGTATTTTTTTTTTTTTTTAAGAATTTCCTTCGGTCTTAAATGCAAATGATGCCAATCTTTGGAGATGCATTTGACTGACTGAAGCCTGCAGAAGTCCTGCTGCAGTCAAAAAAATAATTCAGAAGTTTAAACCGACTGCAGCTGTGACAAACAAGGCTGGGTGAGGACCCAAGTTCATCTCGCCAACGTGAGGAGGATGATGAAGGAGGTTAAAAAAAAAAAGCTGCTGCAGGTAGAATAGCTGCAAGGAAACGCATCTTGGTGTCACAAAGTTTCCATAACATAACCGTTTACCTGGATGCTTTTTGTGTTGACCGGGTTGCTAATAAGAGTGGAGAGCACTGGATACTTTCTGATAACTCTGCTGGAAGTGATGCAATTGGAAAGCATCAAACGAATTGGCTAAAGAGGTCGACAGGAGCGCGTCATTTTTGACGTTTTTAATGACTGATTAAATAGAGGAAAGCACAATTCCTTCTGCATGCTTTTTTTTTCTACAAAGGAGTGTGAAAATGAACCAAGTTTGTATTATGAGTCTCTTGGTCCACAGTTACACCCCCACAGTTCCCTGTTTGTACCACAGACTGACATGCTAAAACACCCCCGCTCAATTACTGCAACTGTGCTTATAAATTACTCATGTTTGACCTTAACGAAGCTTAAAAACACGACTTTGGTCGATTCCTTTTTTGGGGCCTTCACACATACTCTTGGCGGCGCTCTAAAAGAAATCGGGTTCGACGCAGTGAGTGGTTCGCCTACACACCTTGATGCTCCAGCGTTCACACACAGCTGTGGAGCGCTGAGGGGTAGAAACTGCTGACCAGATAAGGAGCTGAAAGAAAAAGGGGGGGGGGAAGCAAAGTGTGAAACCACCCCGTCAGCAGGCTTTCTCTCTCTCTCTCTCTCTCTCTCACATCTGTGCTTGTTCTCCATCTAATGGTGAAAACTCCCTTTTGGTGATGCTAATGATAGAGGTGGCTGCTACCACATCGCTCCCTCAGACATCTGCCTACACACACACACACACACACACAGAGGCTTACACCTGCAAGGACTCTTGCTACTTCCTGTGGCTGCGTGCATGTGTTCACCTCTTGCTCGATAGTTGTGTTTATCTTCCAGCCGTCGTGTCACGGCTCCTCTCCCTCTTGTCTGCCTCTCTAACTTCTCTCTCTCTCTCTCGCTCTGTCTCCCCCTTCCTCTCCCCTTGTAACTTAACTCTCTCGACTCTTGTTTCACGTCTCGTTGCCAACACAGATTGTTGGAGGCCGGGACTAGATTTTCCTGTCTTAACCCCCCCCCCCCCCCTCTCTCTCTCTCCTTTTCTCCCCCTTATCTTTTAGAGTATCTCTACACCCACTCCCCATCCTCGCACTCACTCTCATGTGTTTCTCCTCCCCCGTACCCTTCTTATTTTTGTGATTTCTAAGAATATGTGTGTTTTTAGAAGACGCGCCTCCCTCATGTTCCTTTGTTGCTGCTGTCATATCGTCTCAAATCTCAGACCATTTTTCCTCTTTCCAACCTCAGATTGATTTCCTTTGCTGCTACTGCTCCCTCAGTGCTTCACCGTAAGAAGCCGAGCAGAAATGTTTGGGTACAGTGATTTTAAAAAAGAAACGCAGTAAGAGCAAAAACGTGTTTTTATATGACTTTCAGAGAAGCAGCATATGCTCTCTCGACAGTTTCTATGAAAGATGACACAAAAATAAAATTTCATTTTACCAAATCTAGCACTTTTATTGAAGTAGAATAAAAAAGTGCATTTAATTCTGAAATATAGAGACAAATGACAAACTTAGTTATAAAATAAAACCAACAGTAAAAAATTAAAAAAATGTGAAATTTATTTTTTTTAAAACAAAAACGGTTTTTGGCTGCCTTTTAAAAAAATCCTTTTTTTTTTTTTTATTAAAGAACATATGTGACTTTTTTAAAATAACAGAATATGAAAAACATGATCTTTTTTTTTTTTTTTACCACGTAATGATAAAAAATTGTTGTGACTGTAACATTTTTATAGAGGCAGTTATTTTATATTAATTGCAGTTTTAGACATACAAATGTGACCGCTCCAGGAAGTGTTTAAATTCCTGAAGAGAATAAACTTCGTTGACCGACAAATATAAACATGGGATGCTCCTCACTGACGGCCTTAATGCTAAAACACACTAATGGGTGTGGTATGAGATTCTCACAGTGTGAAGAAATAATTTCACTGCATTTAAACAAAAAACGGTAAGCAAAAATATTCAGCATGATCCATTTGCAGTTATCTTGCTATCTTCAACATGCTTGAATATTTTGGGACCGTCTGCTGTAGTAGCCGCAGTCTGCTGTGATTGTAGTATGAAAGCAGTGTTACTATAAGAAGAGTAATGGATGCTGCTTTACTTTCCAAGAATATCTTTTTTTTTTTCACCCCCAAACTGGTCTTTATTGCAGGTGAGCTGACTAGCAGCGTGCAGCAGCAGGTGGAGGAATGGCAGCGTTGCTTTACGGCATCCTCCGTACAGCCAGAGAAAAACCTGGTCACTGCGACACTTTCTCTGGTATTTGGTTAAAAGGATTCAAAACTGTAGGAACGGTTATGAAAAATAAAACATGGCCATTTTCTTGTGCCGTGACTTTTTAAAACGTCCTTGATACCTTGACACTGGCACATGACAATTAAAATAAAAAAAAGAGAAAACTTGAAATAAAAACAACTGGTCAGCAGCTATAAGAAGATTTTCTTCATCTCTGCAAAGCCACCTACCTAAAAAAAGAAATTATACTTTTTGTTATACAAATATTTTTTATACAATGTTATACAATAATTATATAATAGTGAAATTTCCAAAATGTCGACTGAACATTGTTGTTGTATTTTTTTTTCCAGAGATGCCCGCCTCATTTCGAAACAATAACAAACTTCTTGAATGAATGAAAGCAAGTTTAAATCTAAATCTGTCAAAGGTGTGAATAATTTTGGGCTCAACCGTAACCTTTCAGCCACGCCGCCCTTCTTCAGACTAACAGAACATTTACAAAGCGTCCATATCGTAACACACCCATGTTATTCATGCTGGATCATAGATATGGTCAATATCAAGTGTAGTGCGCAGAATTCTGTATGTTTAGTGCATGCTGTGAAAACCTCATTATACCTTGATTTCAGGTTAGAAGTTGGCTGGTGTTAGAGGACACAGCATATATATATGTGCACCCAAATGTCTTGCCCCATGTGCTGATAAGCTGATAATCCTCCTGCAGATTCGCATGGTGTCCAGGTCTGGCATGCAAACTGGCTGCTGCTGCAGCTAGCAGCCGAGTGCTGTGGTGTGGGAGGGCGAGGGGATAAGGGCCTGTGCTCTGCCAGCCAAATGAATAATGTAATGTGTTTCTGGGACCAAGACCACGCCGCGCGCATGCGTCAGACTTCACACACGCACACAGAAAGGGACACCAATAATGCCCCAGTTGCCGGTAAGAAAGACGTGGGGCTCGCTGGCACTGGGCTTTCTTGAGAAAATAACTAAAAGGAAAAAAAACAAAAAACATTTGCTGAGAAACTTTTACTCGGTGGACTTCTCTTTTTCTGGCTGTGAAGTTGCAGAGCACAGTCAGTGTAATTATCACGATGCAGTCTCAAGTCTTGTCTTTGACAAATTCAAATGGTGATTCAAATTCTGCCTGGTCGGGTCTGTTTTTATATCTGCCGGTGGGATGCAAATGTGCAGTCCGGAGGGAGCTGTCGGGACACACAGCAGGTGGACTTTGTGTTTTATCACCCAGCAGAAAAACGAGCTGCCGCTTCCAGCTCACTTTCTTCCTAACATTTAGAGATGTTGGGGTGAATCTTGGGTTTAAATGTATGTAGCAGCAGCTTTGGTTTGGCAGGCACACATGCTGTCATCCCCCAGTTTCCTCCTCCTCCCCTACTCTTCCTCAGCAAAGGTGTCCTACTGCTACACTCTCTACCCTTAAATAAGTGAAGTGCAAAGTTTTCTCTTTTTTTTTGTCTTAAGCACTAAAGTGAAGGAAAGTGGTGTGAGGAAGACGAGAGTGTGGATGAGAAACGGTATGAGCTTGAATCTTACTTTCCGATTGTTTGGCTGCTGGCGTTGTTGTTGTTTGGGGACAGTGGATGCTGCTTAACACCCTGATTTGTTTTGTGTGGTTAGAAATAACGGATGACATGCTGTTTTTTTTTTTATCTGTATGAAAAGCCTCTGAGTCACAGTGTGTTTCGATTGACGAATGGACGCAAACGAGAACTATGTTTCTCAGTTCTTTTCTAATTCAATGTTTTAAAAGACTATGTAGCGTCTTGTGTGTGTGTGTATGAGAGAGAGAGAGTGTGTGAGTCCCTAAAGATGCATTTAGTGCAGAAAAGTGTGGTCCTGCTTTTAATGTCTCTCTTTTTCATCAGTTTGTTCATTTTAAATCTAAAAACAATCTCACCTTGTTAGTGGCGTTGGGTCGATGAAGCCTTGAACCAGCTATATGTGCTACACACACACACACACACACACACACACACACACACACACACACACACACACACAAACAGCCTTTTTTGGAAAACATCTGACATCAGAATTTGTAAGAGCTTTTCTCCATCTCCCTCTCAGACTGGGTTTTGTGTGAAAAGCATAAAGTCATATTTTCCCCCCTTTAGAGTTGGAGCTCGATATAATTGAGGTGGACTGGGAAAAGTTGCAGCCTTAAATGGAAAATAAGAGCCATAAAACTAATACGAACAGCCCCAGTCGTGCGTTGTGAGGTTGAGCTTTGTTTTATACCATGTGCTTTTGTGTCTTTTCATGCAGGCCTACATGCAAAACCTGCTCCTTTTTTTTTTTTTTTTCTCTCGGCCATTCACGGTGCATTCTTTTAAGTTTCCATTTCCCCCCTCGAGAACACATCTGCCTCACCATCTTCCAAACACGTTGGGATTGTTGAGCCTTGCATTCACATTTGGCATCAGTTTGAAACCAGCCCGGCTCTTTGTTAAAACCAATAAAGTGACGTGTTCAGCCTCTGTCGGCGTTTGATTCTTCGGAAGAGACGCAAAATTTGGGGTGTAAAGAGAGAAAGGAAGAGGATGCGCATAACGAAAGCAAGGTATGAGGAGAGCGTAAAGGTGCCGGGGTGATTAATTCATCCGCCGTCGACAAAAGGAGTAGGAGGATGAGTGCAAAAACACAAAAGCAGAGATAATTGCTGGAAAGATGGCATCCGAAGCATTGAAATGAATGCACTGAATTTAAAGACACGTTGAATCTGTTGTTAAAGACAACTAAATTTGACTTTATGAGAATAAAGTCGATAAATGTGCCCATTTCATTTGCCCTCGTCAATGCGAATGTGTTTGTAAATGTCTTCCCGTGAGCCGCTTCTACCGTGTGTTGCAAGATTCAGCATCTCATGCAGACATGTCCTTGGTAACCAACAGAAACAACGTGACGGAGGAAGGAGTCGGGGGGGGGGGGGGGGGTATGAACGGTGCCACTGTACAGTCTTGTCAATGTGGAGTGACTCACAGGCAGACAAAAAAAAAAACGATGGGAATTGTTGCAACTTATTATTTTTTTAATTTTCCGAACCCATCGGAGTTCTAAGCAATACGCCTAACATAAGGAACTCGAACCACCAACCACCCATGATGTGTGTCTGTTTTTTTTTGTTTTTTTTTTTTCTTCCCCAGAGCCGGAAACCTAATGTGCATTGTTGTGTGCTCCTGCTAAAACCCCTTTTGTCTTTCGCTTCGCTGCACTGCTCCATTATCTACGACTCGACTTTGAGATGAATTTGACAAACTTAAGCCTCCTGTTTGTATTTTCTGCTGATAATACAGATGATTTTTGGAAATTGTAGTCTTCTTAGTGTTGGTTATTATCAAGGAGGACACAGTGTACCCATACAAGGTCAGGTCAAGTGTTTGCACTCTGCCCTACATAGATTCAGGCATCCCGTTGCCTCCTGGATTTACTTTTTGCTGATTTTTGTCTTGCAATTATTTTTCACCCATCTAATACTTGAGGCTAAAGCAAATAACAATTTAGGTTCCTGATTTCTCTTTTTACAGAAACTGTTTGTCCGTAGTGATAAAGTCTGGCTTTTCAAGGGCAGGGTGACATCTTCACAGAAGGCCAGAGATAACACCGTGCTGTGGTATAACCGAGGAGAACAGCAAATCCTCACCTTTGGTTATGTAAAACATCCAATTCAGCCTGTTGATTCATGATCAAACCTGCTGAGATTTGAAAAAACAATGTGCGAGAAATTAAACGGACCTCCTCGCTTTTCAGTCTCAACCGTTGCGTCCGATCGCTGTCGCCGCCTCACGAGGAAAAACCTTCAAAAGCACATTTTCCATTTAAAAGTAGCTGTAAATATTTGCCGTAAAAACTTGGTGTTATTGTCGGAGCAGCAGAGGTTTAGTTTGCCTTTAAAGGAAGAGCTCTGTGCACCACTTTGTCTCAGAGGTGCGGCGTAATATGGGTTAGCTCTCATATTGCACCTACCTGAATGTTTGATTGGGGTGCAAAATGACTCAGAATGTCAATATGATTTCTGTTCTTAGTTAGTTTTTCAACTTTGACATTCTTTGAGTTGTCTGGAAAGTATTTTTAATGTGTTTTTGGTTGCGTGTGCATGTTTCCTTCCTGCTAAAAAGCGGCTAAACTGATGTTTGGTTCTTAACCCCCGAAGGACATTTCACCCGATGTCCCCGCTTTAGCCGCTGCCGCGCTGCTCTCCATCTACCTGTTGGGTCCCCCCTTTCTCCGAGGAAGGGAAGGAGACGGTGTTTATCGGAAAGTGTTCGGAAAATGGGCCGTTGGGTTTTGGAGAGAGGGGGCGCGTAGGCGACGATCATCGGGGGGGAGGGGTATCTCTACATCTCTCTTCGTCAGTGTGCACCCACTTTTGGTACAACAGGAAGGAGAGTGACAGCATGTTTGAAAGCGGTAGACATCCCCAAGGACGAGCGCTTCACCCCGATCTCTGACAGCCAGATCAGACCTTTAACTTGCACCTCCGAAGGAGGGAGAAGGAAATAGGAAAGAAGAGGTGGTTTTGAAAGGCGGCGAGAAGACGAGCAAAGGAGGAAAAAATGGATACCACGAGACTGAGGCTGCCTCGTCTCCAGGGGACTGTGCCCATAAAGATGGGCAAGGTAGGACTGACACTTCAAACCTTCGGGTGGGACGCGTGAAAAAGAAAGTTTTGACTTGTCCTTGGTGTTGGGAAGGATCCAAACTGTTGACTTAAAAGTACATTTCAAGTGCCAATATTTAATTGTTCTCGTTTTAGTTGTAAGGGTGGAGTGCGTTTTGTTTTTTTTCTTTTTGTCTTAAATAGTCCGTTGTTAAGTTCGTCACCAGTTAAAATGAACAATGGTGGGTGGGGGGAGCCACCGACTTACATGGAAGCCTCTGCGTGCATGTTTTCTGTGTGCGCGTGCATGTGTGTTTAATAAGGTGTGTTTTGGAGCAGGTTATTCAGGTGGGTGTGCTGTTGTTGTGCAGAGCCCTCTGGGCACGGTGTGAACGCTGTTATTGGACGGCCGGGGGGGGGGGGGGGCTGCCAGTTGCTATGGAGGGGAGGCAAGGTGCAGTGGGAGGGGGGGGGTGTTGGGGACTTGTTTGTGGAAAATCTGGTCTGCTCAGGTGTGTGGGAGATGTACTATCGACCAGGTACAATGCGGACAGGGCGAAGTGCGTGCTTGGAGATCCAAAGCAGGGAGTAGTTGGGTCTCATTACAGTCGGGACTCTTTTAAAGGAGAGAAACTTATTGTCCTTGCTCACCTTTTATTTCTGGAGTTCATTGGCAGCCCATTGCTAATGCTGGTTGTGGAAAAACCGGCTTTTGAGAGGTCTCCATTAGATCTAAACAAATTAGTTAGAGACCTGTCGCACTTTTTGAACATCTGAGCGGCGGACATTTATTTGAGGCCTCCTCTTGCTGTTTTCCTTCCTCATTCTTTCACTGGTACTCCCCCCGTTTCACCCACTCTACTCTGTCACTTCCTCCCGCTCCCCTGCCGCTCCCCTGCTTGCTCTTTTTCTCTTCCTCCTCTAATAGCCCTTTGCAAGTTCTTCTCCAGGTATTTTAATCAGTTGGCTAATGCTATAAAGGTTTCACACACGAATTAACCTACTGCCCCTTGGCTGCAGCACCCACAGGGCATTGCACAACCCTCTATCCTTTCCACATCACCACCAGTCATCTGGCTTTATACCACCCTCTGTCTCGAGAATTACTTCTTTTTTCTTTTCCCTCTCTATCTCACGTTAATATTTCCCCTCAGCCCAGGCGCCATCGTCTCTATTCTTCTTTCAATCACCCAACCCCCACCTGATGGGTTGAAATCGCCTCCTCCTGTTTTGGTAATCTGGATGGAAAATACAGGATGATCATGGGGGGCAGAGTGGTTGTTAAGCCCTGTTTAAATTGTCCCTCACGTGAAGGAGGAGTCCTCATGTCAGTCACGCTACTGAAGGTTTACTTTTAGAACGGTTAAGCAGAGGTCTGGGTAATCTCTTTCTCAGAAACTGCAGGCCAATAATAATGATATTCAACCTCCCAGTGCCATGCAAAAGTATTCGCACTCCTGGAGCATTTTCACATTTTGTTGTGCCACAACCTCAAACTTCATTATATATTAACTGGATTTTGGGTGATAGTCCGATATAAACATGCATGATGAAGAGGAAGGAAAACTAAACATTTTTTTTAAATATTTTAAATTAAAACCTGAACCTGCATTTTCATCCACAACACTTTGTGGAACCGACTTAAAGTTACAGCTGCAAGTCTTTTCATGTGCGTCTCCAACAGCTTTGCACTTCTGCAGATGGAAACTGTCCTATTCTATTTTTCCAAAACAGCTTAAACTGCGTCAAATTTGATGGAGAGCATCTGTGAGCGTTGATTTTCAAGTCTTATACACATTATCAGTTGGATTTAAGTCTGACTTTGACTCAATGCTCATTCTAGTCCATAAATATGCTTTGATCTAAAAGTTTCCATTACAGCTCCTATTTATGGTTGTTGTTTTACTGGAAGCTGACGCTCAGCTTAAATCTGCAGCCTCTAACAGGTTTTCATACAGCAGCGTTATCCTGTAAGCCTCTATCCATCTTCCCTGTCACTGCTCAAGAAAAATATTCCCACAGAATGATGCTGCCAACACCGTGCTTTACTGTGAGGGCAATCGGTACATATAGTTTTGTTTTTCATGTAGATAAAAAGGTTTTGTTTTCGTCTCATCTGACCAGCGCACCTTCTTCCACATGTTTGCTGGGTTCCCCTTAATGGCTTTAAAGGCTGGATTTGTGAAATAAAAACAACAATTAGTTGTCCTATGGACAGAATTTCTGGTTAATGTTGTTCTTGCTTATAAAATGCTATTTAAATACACTGAGGTTATCATATTTTATCATGCTAAGTTCATGGGGTAGGAATACCTTTGCCAGGCACTGCAATTCTTATAAAAATGCATCCCTATCGCTTTTTTCCCCCCAACTAAATGGTAGAATTAAAAACAAGAGTAGTTTAATTTACTCTTTCAAATCCTTAATCTTCTCTTTATGTGCTGTAGGTGGCGATGTCTCCAGGAGAGGACGGCCTGATTGGGATCCCCTTCCCGGAGCACAGCAACGAGCTCTTGTCCCACCTCAATGACCAGAGGAGGACAGGACTCCTGTGTGACCTCACCCTCACCTCCCACGGGGCTCGCTACCCAACACATCGCTCCGTCATGGCGGCCGTCAGCCTCTACTTCCGCCGGCTGTTTGGAGCGGAGGAAGGTGGCGGCGAGGGTGGCGGTGGCTTCAGCGTCTGCCAGCTGGACTGTGTGGCCCCCGACGCCTTGGACGCCCTGCTGGAATTTGCCTACACCGCCACGCTCACCATTCCCAGCTCCGGGATGAGAGATGTGCTGCGAGGTGCTCAGCTCCTGGGCATCCAGTGTGTGGCTGACGCCTGCAGAGACATCCTTGGAGAGACGGGTGACGCAGAGGGGGACACGGCGGGGGAGCAGAGACCCCAGCAGATGACTAGTGAGAGGACGGTAGTGACAACAAACGTTGTAGAGAAAATATCCAGAAGAAAAACGGACAAAAAGAAGTTGAAAAAAGTTGGGTTACCTCACAACAACCTGTCACCTTTGAACCGGCTGCCCGCCTCTCCCGACAGCGTTCGCTCCCTACCCCCCACCCAGCCTCCCAGCCCCGAACCGGAGAAAATGCATTCCAACCTTGGGCAAAATGGGGATCTGAGGGCCATCAGAGAGCCTGGGAGAGGGGCCACACTAAACGGAGGGCTCCTTCACTGGTCGCAGGAGCAGCCTCGGATAGCCCACCAGCCTCCCATCCAGAGCAACAAGCTGTCTGAGGATGATGACATGGAGGGGCTAGGTGATAATATCATGGTGATGGGGTCCAGCTCCTTACCCACCTCTACAGCGGATCGAGGTACAGCCCCATCAGCAGCGGGAGGGGGAAGGAAGAGGAAGTCTCAAATGCCCCAGCAGTGTCCTGTCTGCCAGAAGATTATTCACGGAGCAGGAAAAATGCCGCGCCACATGAGGACACACACCGGAGAGAAACCCTTCCAGTGCTCTGCCTGTGGCGTTCGCTTCACACGGTACAAACACTTCAAACACATGTTTATTGTTTTGTCTCTTGCTTTTACGCCTTCTCATCATTTATTTCCTCCCGTTTAGCAACGATAAGTTGAAGATCCACATGCGGAAACACACGGGCGAGCGGCCCTACTCCTGCCAACACTGCCCTGCGCGGTTCCTCCACTCGTACGACCTCAAAAACCACCTGTCCCTCCACAGCGGGGCGCGGCCCTTCGAGTGCCCGCAGTGCCACAAGGCCTTCGCCCGAGAGGACCACCTCCAGCGTCACCGCAAGGGTCACAACTGCCTGGAGCTGCGCACTCGTCGGCCCAGGCGAGTCCCCGAGCTGGGAGAGGAAGGAGGTGAGAATGAAGGCACGAGGGATCACCCCAGCCCTCTGTCTCTACAGGCCCACTCCTCCATGTTCCATCCCCGCTCGATGTTGGAGGTTGGGGGCGGGTCCGGCGGCGGCCCTCCTCTGATATTCCCAGGCAGCATCGACAGGGAGAGGTCGCTGACCCTTCACGCTCTGGCCCAACTCACCCCCCAGAGGCTGGCCAGCTACCCCGAGCTGTTCCTGCGAGGGCTTGAAATGCGAGGCGGTAGAGAGACGGAGAGAGAAGATCCCGGAGGAACTCGCTCGCCGACTCTGCAACGAGAAAGATGGGCCGATGAAGCGGAAGACGAAGAAGCAGAAGAAGGGGAATAGTAAAAAGACTGTTTATGTGGTAAACTATCCACAGTAAAAAAAAAAAAAAAATCATCTCAGGTGGCTGGACTAATGACCTGCTGCTCCCATACAGAGAGCACTTAAAAGAACTTATCAAAATACATAAAAAAAAATATATAAAAAAAAGGAAAACGGGTTTTCTGAGATGTTCTAAATGTTGGTCTTCTGGTTTCTGGCATTTTGTTGACTTATTTGTCTGTTAACGTTTGCTGTTTTAAGTATTTTAGGTTTGAGTTGTCTCTAATACTTTTGTTTTTGTTGTTGAATTTCTGGTCACCAGGATGTTTTTCACTATGCAAACTAAAATCCAGGGCTTCAGAATGGAGAAATATTTAAAGACGTGTATTTTTGTTGATTCAGATGCAGTTTGAAATTCATATCGCCTACAAGATCACAGTGGAGGTTTGGTGTGCCCGCGGTC
Source organism: Fundulus diaphanus (assembly GCA_037039145.1). Classification (NCBI taxonomy): domain Eukaryota; kingdom Metazoa; phylum Chordata; class Actinopteri; order Cyprinodontiformes; family Fundulidae; genus Fundulus; species Fundulus diaphanus. The sequence goes on from CM073130.1 coordinate 35,927,846, forward strand.
CTCTGGTGGCTGCCAGTGGAAATGCAATGTAATTTAATCAAGCTCAATCCTTGGGTAAAAAGCAATAATTCAGTTTTTTAGTGGTTCAGTCTTTGCTTTATTTTGGTGCTGCGACCAAAGATCTGCTGGGTTTCGTTTCTTGTTTTGCAGAAGAGAGGGGGTGAATTGTAGCCAATGTTGGGTATGAAGAAGAGGAGCTTCTTCCCAACCCTTTTGAAAAGCCATGACAAAGACTCTACTTGCATATTGGAGCGTTTCAGAGCCAAAGAGCTCTGGGCTAAATGCCTGACCAAAAACAAAAAGACAGGTCTGGATTAGTGGTTTGATGCTGGTAAAAGATACATATTTTATCCGTCTTTCTATGCCCTCATTTACATTATTGAATAAATTAATGTGGCAAAATGCAGGGATTACTGAGACAATATACACCCCTCTGTGTATTTATTTATTTATTGCTATTTATTATGACCATCTTAAGACCAAATCCAGACCTGAACCCGTCTCTGTCGAACCCTACCTGCTCTAATAATCTTTTTGCTCAACAACCCCAAATGCCCAAGCCTTGTTTTGTTTTGGTTTTGTTTATTTTTTTTAAAAAAAAAAGGCCGATCATCATCTTTTAAGCCATTCTTCCTCAAATGCATTCTTTGCACATTTAACCCACCAGGTTCTGCAGTAACACAGGCACATTCCCCCCATCACGGGGTAACACAGAAGGTCTAGAGCAAAGACAGCAGAGAGGTCAGAGGGTAAAGAAAACTCCTGGAACAGGAACACACAAAGACTTTTCTGCTGTTAACTCGGCGTGGGACAGTATGTACCACACGCTATTACATAGCAGTTCTTGTTGTTTGGCTGTGACTAAAAGGGGCCATTTCCTTTTTGGGTTTATTCATCTCTGACCAAAAACTTTTATGTTTTACGTAGCTGTTTTTGCTGCGCGTCGTGCAAACATTAATGGCTTTTTGGAAATCTCTTTCACATTAAAATCCATGTAGCAAATGTGCTGTTCTGGCCTTGTGTGCACTATATCCTGTCTTTGCTGTCATGGAACTCTCCATTTGTTTCCATTGTATTTGCACTATGAGATTGGAGAGCTTCAAGCTTTTTGTTCTTTTTTTTTTTTTTGTCCTACTTTCAACATCTTATCCTTTAATTTTCTCATTACTTTTTAAAATTCTGATTAGGTAGACTGTACTTCCTCTAAAGCCCTCATACATACTTCACATTAGTGGTTATAGTCAAACAAGAAATCTATATACGTATGGATATATATTGGGATGAAGTTGCCTTAGGGTTTGTTTGTGCTGCAACTATTCTCAGGAAATCTTGAGCAATGCACTAAGTGATTATACAAAATGTTCAATGGGAAGCAAGCAGTGCTGTAGGGTGGCTGATGCTGTTCATGCAAGTGGGATTCCAGTAGTTTGGAATATTATATTTTATAGATTTTGTAATGAAGGATATCTTATGTGCAGATAATAGTAATGAAAGAAATCTACTGGCCTTGTGGGAACCTGTCCTACTGGATTGGCAGTATGACAGTTGGTCCTGTGCATGAAGGGTGTTGGTGCTCCCAGGTAAAAGCTTTGTGAATGAATGACGGTTAAACTGATGTCAGCTGTGAAACGTGTTTATATGTGAGCTGTTTTTTTTTTTTTTTTTTTTTTTTTTTCTCCATGGCTTCGGTGAGGGGACTTTGAGGGGTAAGGTCTGAATAGAGACCCCACTATCAGGGATACTTTTTTTTTTTCTTGTCTTTCAGTTCTTGGAGACCTTTTTCTCAGAGATGCAGATTCATTTCCCCGTGATTTGTTTCAGATGATGTAAAGACAATAAAGATATCTGAGCTTGCCTTTTTGTGTGTTGATTTTTTATTTTATTTTATCACAACTGGAAGGACTTTAGGAACTCCTTAAAACGAATAACTTTAGTCAAGGTTGCGCCCTCTGGTGCGCACACTATGCAACTGTTAAACATGTTTTCATCAGAACCGGCATCAGTCTTTAAACATTTCACAAGACAATTATTATGAAATAATATCTGAATACTTTTTTAAAATCAAACTTGCTAAGCAGTCTCAGAGGAGAAAACATTAAATACGCACTGAGCTTTTTGCCAGCTGAGTTTCCCATGAATACGGCAAATCTACTGTACACTTCAGTTTCAATGGCATAGGAACATGTAATGCTTCCACGTCGCTTTACATTGCATTTGACACTGTGGTATACAGATTTCCATCACAAACTAAGTTAGGCTGCCACAAATATATTTTTAGATGTGTCAAAAATGTTATTTGCATGATCGCAGCAACTCTCACACACCTCCCATGTGGACCACTGCTGCAGAGCAGACCCAATAGGAATTTCAATATCCAAGAAACTACCCAATTATAACGTTACTGAATGTCATGAAAATGCTAAGCAGGTGTTAAACTCCTCTCAAGCTGCTGGATGCTTGAAACTGAAAGTCAAACTAATGGGATCACCTGCTGTCTGATTCATTTAGTTAATAATTATCTGACCCCTTTGGGGGCATTTAAGTGCTGAAATGTAATTACTAGATATTCAATCAATCCTTTAATATAAAAATTAAACAATACGATGCCATGGAAAAACAATGCTATGTCATGATGCTGCAGAGCATTGATTTCCACATCACTGATCCCAGTTTGGGTGTACTATTCATGAAGGTACATGAAAAAGAATGCATACTTCAAACATGCGAGTTGATTTTCCACAAAATCTTCATCTTCTTAAGAGGGTGAGCCAATAATAAATGCCACCCTAAAGATTATTATATTATCAGGCTTACATATGTGAAGGTGAGTGACCCGATACTTTTGGAACTGCATCCCCCACTAGTGGTATCTAGAGTATAAAGCAACTGACCCTGGCATTACCTTTACAGACACAGCAGCAAAGAACGTTGTATGGCTTTAAATATGCCAGACAAGGTCTAAAAAATACCTACTGAACTTACAAGATAGTATGAGCACAGCTAGCTGCAGCAAGAAGTTACAAAAGTTGCAGTTTAAAAGGTTTGAGTTTATTCTTTGTTGTAGTATGCTTTATAGAACTTCTGATTAGTATTTTTTCCAAGTTTCAGTACAATGTTGTCATACTTCTGCTTGACCTTGTAGCTTTACAGTGCAGTTAGATAACATGATACACCATTACTATTGTAGCTGATTAACCAATGCTGTTCCAGATGCTGGACTGCCCCAAGAAGCTGCTAGAAGAGCCAGTTAACTTTGCCAAAACAAAAAAAGCTAATACAATGTTCTGACAACACCTAAATATACCTAATTTTACTGCTTGCTTGTGATAGAGGTACAGGCTTCAGTCAGTTCAGATCTTGCTCCTGTAGATCAGGTTGTTAAAGTGCTAAGTCAACATTAAAACGTAGTTCAGGTGGAATTTGGCACTAAAGTCGTAAACCGTAATTACTCTGCCACACCAAGACCTGTCTGTGGTATAGCAGCTCACCCGATAGGCTGGGATCTTCTGCAGCCTCTCTGTTTCTCTTATTGTGAACATCCTTGTAAAGGCTGAGGAAGGCTTTGGCTCTTTGTGGGAAAATCAGATTACATCAACAAAATATTATGCAAGAACTAAATTGCAGTTTTACAAGCCGTGTACAAGAACATAGGTGTGCATACTGTAAACCAACATGTATCATGGACTCCAGATACCGGTGATTTAAAAATACCTTATATTGACACTCTGATCCAACACCTGGGCTGGGATCAGGACATCCCTACTCTTTATCAAGTTTTGCCGCCTGTTAACAGTTTGGTAGATAATTCTTGCAGTAAATAGCTTGTTTTTTAGCATTGGCAAACAATTTCTGCTTGGCTTTACGAGGAGAGACATTGATGTTAAATTTGCTCATTGCCTCCCCTGGGGAGGGAGTAGGACCTGGCCACTAAATATTTATCATATACAGGAGATACAGTATGTGAAATAGACCAAACCATGGCTAAGAATAATAATATAGGTTTTCAAAACTACAAATCTTAAAAGTTAGTTTACATTGGACAATGCAGACGACTGTCCCTGTGGCTCTACGCTCCTTCAGGAGGAGTGAATTCATGAATTGGCGCTATATAAATAAAATTTAATTGAATTTGTATTTAGCCTGGTTTAGTCTGAGGGGCAAGATGAAAAGCTGTTGATGAATGCAAAAAATCTCAAATGTACTGAACCCAGCTCATGTGGAAGAAGGTACGCTCCTCAGCTGGGACAAAAATTTAGCTTTCCAGCTTGCCTGCAATATAATATGAGTTGGGAGATACTAGCACTCCACACCCCCTGGAAACATCACCCACATGTTGAAACATGGTGGTGGCAGCAACAGGTTGTGGGAACGCTTTTTTTTTTAATCAGGCAAACACAGAACAGCTGGTCAGAGTTGAATGGAAGATAGACGGAGCTAAATGTAGGGAAATCCTGAAAGAAAACCTGTCAGAGGCTGAAAAAGACTTCAAACCGAGGCGGAGGTTCACCGTCCTGCTGACAGTGACCATAAACATACAACCAGAGCTGCAACGTGACGGTTCAGGTTAAAGCTTAATGGCCCAGTCAAAATACAGAGCTCAATATTTTAGAAAATCCGTACCGAGACTTGAAAACTGATATTGAGAGATCCTCTCCATTCATCCGAGAGCACTGGATGTATTTTGGTGGAAACAGTCTGCGTCTATTTAAGCAAAGCCTGGTCTAATGATAGGCTGGTGCCTATCTCTAGTCATTGAGCAAGACGCAGGGTACATCCTAGACAGGTCACCAGCCCATCACAGAGCAATATGCACACAGGACAGAGAACCATTCACACTCACCCCTAATGGCAATTTGGAGAAACCAAATAACCCAACAGTCATGTTAGGGAGAACATGCAAACTGCATGCAGAAACACCCCAGGCTGGGATTTGAACCCAGGACCCTTTCTTGCTGCAAGGCAACAGTGCTACCGACGGTGCAGCTCTTCTTTTTTGGTCTTGTAATTTCACTGTTATAAGCGCCTTTATGTTATCACATAAAAGTCTTAAGAAAATGTTTAAAAAGCTCATGGAGTAACAGGTTAACAAAAACAGGGACAATATTTATTTGTAGTTTTGAAGAAGTAAAGCACTAAACACTGTAACTTCAGTGCCTCACGGTGAAAAGTTGAAAAATGTGGTATTTTCTGTATCATCACTGTAAACAGGATGTAGGTTTTGTAGGAAGCCATTGTGTACATTTTCAAATGTACATTTCATGTCAAGCCTCCTCAAAGGATCATTAAACTCAGCAGGAACCTGTTAACGAGTCGTTGGTTAAAACTAGATGTGTTGAAGCAAAGAAACATGTAAAATGGGATTAATTGCCTAATGCAATCAGTCTACGGATATGCTTCTACCTGTCCAGCTCTGCTTGCACTGCTGAGTTACAACAGGATGTGACGAATGTGGTTCCCTAATCTCCTTAGGTTTAATTAATCTGCTCCCCTCCTTCAGCAGCAGAAGGCTTCAAACGTCGATTAGGGTGCCTGCGTAGAGACCCGAGAGCCCGAGAAGAGCAGTGCAGGAGCTTAAACAGGTTGGAGTGATCTCAAGGTGGTTGTCTCCCCGCAAGATGCCTCTGCTGCCGGGGCTGCTGCTGCTGCTGCCTCCGCGGATGTTGCGGGGCGCTGCGGTGCGGCAGGTCGCTCCGCGACTCACTTACAGCTCAACTGCGCAGGCGCAGGTAGGTCCGCTGTCACACTGAGGGGAGAAAGCAGCGCTGCGGGTCAGGAGGAGCACCAAAACACGCGCTGATGATTCAGAAAAACATTCTTTCGAAATATTACAGCAAATTTGCCGTATTATTAGAGTATTACAATAATATAATCAAAGTGTTCACTGTTGGTTTTTGTTGTTGCTAATTTTTAAAGCCGTAAGCGTTCATTTTAAATGCATAAACATAAATAAATAGGTTTAGAAGGCAAAAGTTATGAAAAACTATTTTCAACATTTACAAAATCAGGTCCCTGATGGGATGGGGTCTAGAAGTTATTCTGGAAATGGGCCCAAAATGTTATAGTTATTGCTTTTCTCTTGATCGCTGTTTTCCAACGTGTTGAAGGAAAGTTGTATTTGTGTCTTATACAATAAAGTTGCTCTCAGAGGACGTTTAGATAATATTCTTTATTCGGTTAAATCGAGACATGGAAGGAGGAAGGGTCACAGGAAGCTTCCCTGGGGTCCGTTCTTCGTACGTTGCTTAAAACATCCAAGATCAAATGAGACATCCAAGATGATTTCATCCGGCTAATCATGATCCGGCTAATTGGGTTCTTCGAACACACCTGTTGTTTATGATTAGTATCACTGGATTGTTATCTGAGACAACTGCACGTTCATGCGTTTGTTTAAAAGGGGAAATGTATCGATAGTAGAAACAATGATCAGCAACGCTGCTATTGGCTGTTCAGCATGGCCAAAGAACGCCCACAGTTTTTCTCCCAATCAGAACAAGAGCTTGGAAGGTTATGCCGAATTTGAGTCATTAATTAAAACGACAGGGAACACCTCAAAGTCTGCTAAAGCCAGGAGAGAGGGCTGGAAAAAAGTAGCAGACAAATTAAATGTGTAAGTGCTGTCCATGTTAGATGTTTCTATCACTTTCTACAGTATGTGTTTTTGCATTTTAATAATTTCATATTTACTTTGTTCTTTTATGTCAGAGCCTCCACCGGACCCACTAGAACATGGGGAAAAAAGTGAAGTACAAGAATATTCTACAAAATGGTAGCCTTTAATTATTATACTATATTTTAAAAAGACACTTTTTCCTCTTTTTAAAAGCCATTGTTAAATGATGTGTTTGTCTGTTTATAACAGCCACCAAGGAAAAGCCTGAAAAAAAAACAGGTTCTTTTTACTTTTGTTGCATGAGGCATGTTTCACCCTTTTTCTTTCACAAAATGACACAGGGTGCCATCCGTCCCCTATATAAACGGTATCTTCAACAAAAAAAAATTGTATTTTGACCTGAAAAAACACAAATTAAGAGGAGAAATTGAACTCCACAACTTGAAAAATTGCACTAGACATCGAGTTGCTTCAAAAGGACCTTCAGAGTAAGTGCTAATACACCATTTGACAGTAGTATTTCTGACTTTACATAACTATCTCTTATTGCAGGCAAAAGATTACTTGCTGGCTTTTCTTTATAATTTTTTTAAATAAAACGAGAGGAACTAAGCATTATTTGTTTCGTCTTTTATTAAAGATTAAAAATGGTGTTCCACAATTCTGTCCCGTCCTCTGCCACTAGGTGGTCCAAGTGCACTGGCTGGACAGACTCCATAAGACTTCCCTATCTCCTCCGCTTATAAAGCTGCGATCTAATCCTGTTTACATGAAATAAGCCTGCTCGCGAGCAGGTTTAAGGTTGTGCACATGTTGCTATGACAGCAAGTCCAGGATGAGTTTCGAAGAACCAAACGATCCAAGATCATGCCAAATCGTCAACAATCAAATCCAGCTAACTGAGTTAGCGACGTACGAAGAACGGACCCCAGGAGAGAGGGCTGGCAAGAAGCAGCAGACAAATTACATGCATAAGTGCTGTCCATGTTAGATGTTTCTATCACTTTCTACAGTATGTATTTTTGCTTTTTAATAATTTCATATTTACTTTGTTCTTTTATGTCAGAGTCTCCACGGTAGCCACTAGAACATGGGGAAAAAAAGTGAAGTACAAGAATATTCTACAAAATGGTAGCCTTTAATTATTATACTGTATTTTAAAAAGCAACTTCTTCCTCTTTTTTAAAGGCCACAGTTAAATGAGGTGTTTGTTTATAACAGCCACCAAGAAAAAGGCTGGAAAAAAAAAACAGGTTCTTTTTACTTTGGTTGCATGAGGCATGTTTCACCCTCTTTTCCTTTCACAAAATGACACAGGGTGCCATCTGTTCCCTATATAAACGGCTTCAACAAAAAAAAAAAAATTGTATTTTGACCTGAAAAAAAAACACAAATTAAGAGGAGAAATTGAACTCCGCAACTTGAAAAAGAGAAAAATTGCACTAGAGATCGAGTTGCTTCAAAATGACCTTCAAAGTAAGTTCTAATACACCATTTGACAGTAGTATTGCTGACTTTATATAACTATCTCTTATTGCAGACAAAAGATGACTTGCTGTCTTTTCTTTATAAAGAATTGTTTAAATAAAACGACAGGAACTAAGCATTATTTGTTTCGTCTTTTATTAAACATTAAAAAAATGGTGTTCCACAATTCTGTCCCATCCTCAGCCACTAGGTGGTCCAAGTGCACTGGCTGGACAGACTCTATAAGACTTCCCTATCTCCTCCGCTTATAAAGCTGCGATCTAATCCTGTTTACATGAAATAAGCCTGCTCGCGAGCAGGTTTAAGCTGGCGCACATGTTGCTATGACACCAAGTCCAGGAAGAGTTTCGAAGAACCAAACGATCCAAGATCATGCCAAATCGTCAACAGTCAAATCCAGCTAACCGAGTTAGCGACGTACGAAGAACGGACCCCTGGTGGCAAGACATGAATGACTCCTTTTTGTCTCCAGTCTATTTCAGATGTCCCAAACAAGCAGAGAAAAATGAATTCACCCCAAATCCTCTGCAGTATAATACTGACGCTTCCCGCTGAATGTGAATCTGTCTTGGTTGTTTTTCTTGGATAGATGAGGCTTATTTGCTGTCCTACTTGAAGTTGTTGTCACGAACCAGAGACAGGGGGACCCAGTATTCAACCAGACAAGCAGAGGTTAGGTAAAAGATAATTTATTAACAAAATGCAAAAACCAAAACGGGCATCAAGCCAAAAATGGGAAGACTGCATCCAATAACCAAAAAATAACAAAAAGGCAGTCACAGACAAAACCATATGCAAAAACAGGGGACAGGCTAACTCAAATATCCAGAGGCAAACAGGGTCAGAAGAACAGGCAAACAGAGAGCATAGAAAGCTGAACTAGACTCACCACTGGGCACAGAAAAAACAATGATGTGCAGATTGCAGGGGGCAGAGGCAGGTATAAGTAAGGGAGTGATCAGGTGAATGGAGTGAAACTAATTACTGGCATGGGTGGAGCTAATCAGGAACAGGGAAGTGCTTGGGAGTAAACTGAAGCTGATACGATGGTGACTGGAGAAGGGGAGTGACAGGGTGGAAGAATGCTGGCAGGTGAACTGAATTAAGACTGGTGACAGAAATGGTCTGAGCAGGCCGGATAAACTTAGAACATAAAACAAAATCAAACCACAATAAAACCCAACTTATTCAAAAACTAAGACAGAACCTAAAATCATGACAGTTGTGAAGGCAGAAAAACTTTCTGAGCAATGGGATCCTTTAGTCACTTTGCCCAAATTCGGGGACATGTGATGATTTGATGCTGATGTGCTAAAAGGTTTTGTATTTCTTTATTTGTGAAACGGGTATTTACAAGATGCTCCACAATCCTCATTTTAGAGCAGCACTTTTTGGAAGAGGTCTTATAAAAATACTTTGGTACTTTATTCTTAGAATCCCCCCCCCCAGAAAAAAACCCCACAATCCCCAAAAGGGGGTCGCCAGTCTGTGGCACTGGTATTTTGGGGATTGCAGCAACCTGCTGGACTTTATTGGGCCCGCTAAACCTTCCTTACAGCAGTTGAACCTCTCTCCGTGAGGTTCTTGATGAACCTCACTGTTCTCTCAGGAATACCCTTAACTGTAAAGCCTCTTAAACACCACTTCCTTCAAGACATCCATTCTGCCTTGGCCACCACCATTACCTGCAAACAGACGCTTTATCAACTTTCTGCCACCTTTAGTTTTAAAAAAACTATTATGTACTTTTCGATTTGGGTTGGCATAGTTTAAAGTTTATTTCACAAATTGACATAAATACACACATATAGTTACAACTACATAAACAGTTTTATATTTAGTATAATTTAAGCAATGGTAGCTCTTTTTTCCTCTCTTTGACAGATAAAACCCCAAAAGACAAAGTTTGGTCCACTGAGTGACCAGGACCGAATCTTTACGAACCTTTACGGACGACATGATTGGAGGTTAGCAAACGTTAATGCTAACCAATCCTAGGTCTCATAAAGAACATGAACTCAGTTGGAATAAGATTGTTGTACAAATTCCCCCCTCTCAGACTCAAAGGAGCGCTCAGTAGAGGAGACTGGTATAAGACCAAGGAGATAATCCTGAAAGGGCCGGACTGGATCCTAAATGAGGTGAAGATCTCAGGCCTTCGAGGTAGAGGGGGCGCGGGATTCCCCACCGGTATGAAGTGGAGTTTCATGAACAAACCCAGCGACGGCAGGTAAGACTAAAACGGATATCTTTAATTGAATGCACCCTTAACTGTAATGTTTTGTTTAGAGTGAACCCGTTATTCAACCAGACTCGGAGCTGCGCTCAAAGAAAAAGGTTTAATAACAGACTTTGGGGAAAAACAAAAACACGATCTGGGGTTAACAGATGCTGGACTCCAAAAACAGAAAACAGGTCGGGCAAAAACAGACAGGGCATCAAAAATATAACAGAGGCTGGAAAGCTCTTACCGGTCACTTCAAAGTGAGGAATGAATTGAGACGTTCTCGCAGAGTGCAGAGAACTAAGGCAGGAATAAATAGGCGTGCAGACAGGTAAACAGGGAGGGGCTAATCAACAACAGGCAGGTGGAAACAATAATGAAACTGACAGGTTGATAAAACTAAGAACGAGAGAAAACTCTAAGCACAGAATAAGAACTAATACAAGGACCGGATTACTTAAGGCACTACAGACTAAACCCTAAAACAAGACAGAAACTACAAAGAAAATGAACCCAAAGGCATGAGAGAAGCAACAATCAAAAACCAAAACAGAACATTACAGAGCCCCCCCCCTCAAGGGCGGATACTAGACGCCCTCCATGTGTACCAAAGTCCAAGACAGAACAAAATAAATAAATAAGCCCGGGCGGGAGGAGGGGGTTCCAGGACGGAGGGTCAGGGTCTGAAACAGAAAACTACCCACATTGGGAGAGTACAAACTAACAGTCTCTAAGAAAGAAAAAGAGTCTGGTGGACGTCCCGGCGGGCGGCCCCGGCGTGAGAGGTTCTCCGGCGGGCGGCCCCGGCGTGACAGGTTCTCCGGCGGGCGGCCCCGGCGTGACAGGTTCTCCGGCGGGCGGCCCCGGCGTGACAGGTTCTCCGGCGGGCGGCCCCGGCGTGACAGGTTCTCCGGCGGGCGGCCAGGAGGCTGTCGGCGGAGCAGGAACCTCAAAGGCCGTCGGCGGAGCAAGAACCTCAAAGGCCGTCGGCGGAGCAGGAACCTCAAAGACCGTCGGCGGAGCAGGAACCTCAAAGCCCGTCGCCATGACCTGGAGAGAGAGAAAATAAAACCTGGCGCCGGACTACAGGGAACAGAAGGCGCCAGGCTAAAGGGTACGGAAGGCGCCAGACTAAAGGGTACGGAAGGCGCCAGACTAAAGGGTACGGAAGGCGCCAGACTAAAGGGTACGGAAGGCGCCAGACTAAAGGGTACGGAAGGCGCCGGACTACAGGCTAAAGGCGGCGGCGCTGGACTACAGGCTAAAGGCGGTGGCGCCTGGTTAACGGCTACAGGTGGCGGCGCCAGGTTAACAGCTACAGGCGGCGGCGCCTGGTTAACAGCCACAGGCGGCGGCGCCCTGTTAACGGCTACTAAAGAGGGAGCCTGGCTACCGGCGACTAACGAAGGGGCCTGGCTACAGGCGACTGACGAAGGAGCCTGGCTACAGGCGACTGACGAAGGAGCCTGGCTACAGGCGACCGACGAAGGAGCCTGGCTACAGGCGACCGACGAAGGAGCCTGGCTACAGGCGACCGACGAAGGAGCCTGGCTACAGGCGACCGACGAAGGGGAAGCCTGGCTACAGGCGACCGACGAAGGGGAAGCCTGACTACAGGCGACCGACGAAGGGGAAGCCTGACTACAGGCGACCGACGAAGGGGAAGCCTGGCTACAGGCGACCGAAGGGAAAGCCTGGCTACAGGCGACCGAAGGGAAAGCCTGGCTACAGGCGACCGAAGGGAAAGCCTGGCTACAGGCGACCGAAGGGAAAGCCTGGCTACAGGCGACCGAAGGGAAAGCCTGACTACCGGCTACTAAGGTGGGTGCCTGGCTACAGGCTACTAAGGTGGGTGCCTGGCTACAGGCTACTAAGGTGGGTGCCTGGCTACAGGCTACTAAGGTGGGTGCCTGGCTACAGGCTACTAAGGTGGGTGCCTGGCTACAGGCTACTAAGGTGGGTGCCTGGCTACAGGCTACTAAGGTGGGAGCCTGGCTACAGGCTACTAAGGTGGGAGCCTGGCTACAGGCTACTAAGGTGGGAGCCTGGCTACAGGCTACTAAGGTGGGAGCCTGGCTACAGGCTACTAAGGTGGGAGCCTGGCTAAAGGCTACTGAAGGGGAAGCCTGGCTACAGGCGGCTGAAGGGAAAGCCTGACTACAGGCGGCTGAAGAGGGAGCCTGGCTACAAGCGACTGAAGAAGGAGCCTGGCTACAAGCGACTGAAGAAGGAGCCTGGCTACAAGCGACTGAAGAAGGAGCCTGGCTACAGGCGACTGACGGGGGAGCCTGGCTACAGGCGACTGAAGGGGAGGCCTGGCCACAGACGACTAAAGGGGAGGCCTGGCCACAGACGACTAAAGGGGAGGCCTGGCCACAGACAACTAAAGGGGAGGCCTGGCTACAGACAACTAAAGGGGAGGCCTGGCTACAGACAACTAAAGGGGAGGCCTGGCTACAGACAACTAAAGGGGGAGCCTGGCTACAGACAACTAAAGGGGGAGCCTGGCTACAGGCTACAGAGGCCACAGGACTACAGGCTACAGAGGCCACAGGGCTACAGACTACAGAGGCCACAGGGCTACAGACTACAGAGGCCACAGGGCTACAGACTACAGAGGCCACAGGGCTACAGACTACAGAGGCCACAGGGCTACAGACTACAGAGGCCACAGGGCTACAGACTACAGAGGCCACAGGGCTACAGAGGCCACAGGGCTACAGGCTACAGAGGCCACAGGGCTACAGGCTACAGGAGACCCCGGGCTACAGGCTTCAGGAGGCCCCGGGCTACAGGCTTCAGGGGCTAAAGTCAGACCCTTAGCAACCAGAAGTCTTAAGACCAGCTTCTGGAGGGTCTCGGAAAGCGACATCCAATAGAGTCTCTCCCAAAGTTGGCTGTCCATTAGGGTAATAAGGGGTCTTGGCTTAAACACAACACTATGAGGCTCTAAGTCTCCAGGAGGCCACAGTTGCTGCTTCCTCTTCGGTGGCCCTGGGTGCCCGAAGAACGAAGGATCCCCCTGGGTTCCCGTCTCACTGGTCAATGACGGACCCCTCTGGGTCGTCGCGTCTTGAGATTTGAACAGAGGCGGGTCCTCCAGAACCCCCTCTGGAGACTTGGGATGAGGCGAACCCACCAGGGCCCCCTCTGGAGACTTGTGCAGAGGCAGATCTTCCAGAGCCCCGTCCTGGCCCTGGGGAACAGGTTCAGGGACCGAGACGTCCGCCGGACCCTCGGGGGCTGAGTCAGGGGCCGAGGCGTCTTCCGGACCCTCGGGGACAGACTCAGGGGCCGAGGCGTCTTCCGGACCCTCGGGGACAGACTCAGGGGCCGAGGCGTCTTCCGGACCCTCGGGGACAGACTCAGGGGCCGAGGCGTCTTCCGGACCCTCGGGGACAGAGTCAGGGGCCGAGGCGTCTTCCAGACCCTCGGGGACAGAGTCAGGGACCGAGGCGTCTTCCGGACCCTCGGGGACGGACTTTGGTCGGATGTAAAATGACCGGAGGGCTGACCTGTAATGTCCCTCAACCTCCTTTAATTTTTTCTCCAACTCCTCTGAATAATGCAGAAATAAAGCCTCCCTGAGGCGCTTAATGATGGGGGCAAACTTTCTTATTTTACTCTCCAGGACCTCATGCTCAGGGTCATTAACACTACCAGGGGGAGCTGTGGGCAACTCCAATGCGGGAGGAGAAGGAGCGGGGTCTGACGAACAGGAAGTGGCCTGTGGTTGAGGTTCGGTCGCAGTCAATGGCCGAGCTGGCTCCTCGATCTGCTGCGCGGCAACAGTGGAAGGCAGAACAGCAGGTAAACGCCTCCTCCTTCGGCGGCGAGACGGCGGACCCGACGGGGATGCTGATTCCTCCTGACGGAGCGGAACCGTCGGAGCGCGCGGTGATTCCTGTGCCTGTTCTTCTGGGGAGGGGGATGGAGTCGGCTCGGAAAAAAGGTCCGGGCGGAGATCCCGCACCACCTCTGCTTCGACTTCCAGAAAAAAGGGAGGGTCTGGCCGGCATCGCTGCGGGAAAGTGCCGCTGACGAGGAGGTGACGCCTGGGACCGACACCGGGGGGACAGGTCGCTAGCCGGGTTCCCTCAAAAGAAGATTCCGGCATCGATCCCTCATCCGCCTCCAGGAAAAGATCCGGTGAGTGAATGGCGTGAGCCGGTAAACTGGGCAAGGGACCGGCTTCGCCGAGCGTTGCTCTTTCGGAACAAAAGGGGCGAGTCGGTGAAGGGTTCATGGTATTTTTTTGGCGAGAACGTACTGTAATGTTTTGTTTAGAGTGAACCCGTTATTCAACCAGACTCGGAGCTGCGCTCAAAGAAAAAGGTTTAATAACTAAGAACGAGAGAAAACTCTAAGCACAGAATAAGAACTAATACAAGGACCGGATTACTTAAGGCACTACAGACTAAACCCTAAAACAAGACAGAAACTACAAAGAAAATGAACCCAAAGGCATGAGAGAAGCAACAATCAAAAACCAAAACAGAACATTACATTAACACCAACATCCAAGTCTATTTTCTTCTTTCCTCTCGACAGGCCCAAGTATCTGGTAGTGAATGCAGACGAGGGGGAACCCGGTACATGTAAAGACAGAGAGATACTGCGTCACGACCCCCATAAGCTGATCGAGGGCTGCCTGGTTGCTGGAAGAGCCATGGGGGCTCGAGCTGCATACATCTATATCAGAGGAGAGTTTTACAATGAATCATCAAATCTGCAGGTAAAAAATCCACACACGCTCCTGATCAGACTTTGGAGCAAAAAGTTACAAGTATTTCCATTTTGGAATTGTAACCAAATGCTAAATGAAGAAAAGGGAGTAGAAGACGATCAAAACACAATAGGTAACATACTGAAAATGGCATTTAATCTCCAACACGCTATTCATCCATTGATCGAGAGTTTAACACCACAGTTAAAAAAACAAGAGCAGAAAGTAGCCCCAGCAATATTGTTTGCTGTCTGTTTGTTTTTATGATGCAAGCATTGGAAACTGAAGTCAAGGTCCTTGCCTGTACCCACAAACTGGCCGTTTAAAGTTGATTCTGATTCAGATTGACTCAGTTCGAGTGTTTCCATGCGGCTGGTGGGGTCATTGCTGCTTATGTGTGAAGCTGATTTAAGGCACCTGTGGTCTGGAACTGATGGCCATCCATTGTCTGCACCAGCTTATTCATGCAGGATCGCGGGTAGCACGACTGGTGCGTATTTCCAGGGGTCAATGGGCGAGAGGCGGGGGACACCCTGGACAGCTCGCCAGTTCATCACAGGGCAACGCAGAGACACACAGGACAAACAACCATGCACACACACACTCATACCTAATAACCAGTTAATGCAACAGTCACATTTTTTGGACTGTGGGAGGAAGCCGGAGTACCTGGAGACAACCCACTCACGCACAAGGAGAACATGCAAACTCCATGCAGAGAGACCCCAGGTCAGGATTTTAACCCCAGGACCTTCTTGCTGCAAGGTCAGCAGTACTACCAACGGGAACTCACATCAATTTTTTGTAAACCTTGCTTGTTGTCCATTCCCAAGCATTTTCAAAGTGATTATGACCAGGGGAACATGCAGGATGGCCCGAAAAATTTTTCTCCTGGCAGAGATCGTTTGTCTGACCGGTGTTGTGATTGGCAGAGTGTCCTTGAAAGGCCCATTGCAATATTTCCATATAGCCAGGAGCTGTTTGATCGAAGGAAAACAGCTCCCCAGATCATGACGCAGCAATCAGAAATGCTCTGTGAAGAAAACATTGTCAGTGGGAGTAACGTTGGAGGACACCAGAACCATCAAGATTACATTATGTCTTGTTAGAGAATAAAACTTTCCTCCACCATCCAGTCTCCTGTGTTTGGTGCTTCCTTGCAAACTCCCAAAGGGAAAGTTTGTGGTGCGAGACATGGCTTTTGAAGAGTTCTTTTCTCATCTCATCTCTTGCAGATGCCATCTTATGGCTACTGAGCTACAGTCTGTAAGGGCGTTGATTTGGGTTCAGGACAAGTCTGTGTCTCTGGCACAGAGAGCAACATTTTTGAGGGGTGTCTACCGCCTGACTTTTTTTCGTTCCATGACCCTCAGGATCTTTTAGGAGAATAAAAATCCTTGCAGTCAACCTAAACAGTAATGGTGTTGGGGGAGGCCTTGCGTGTGCATCTTCATGTCATCCTGCCACTTTGCAAGACAGAACACCTGTTTGCCTTTGTCATCAGGGGTAATGGGAACATCTGCAAGAAAATGACGTGGAAGCTATATTTATCCACTGATTTAGACTTTTTAAGGCTATGTCCTTGTCCTCCTAATCAGAATTTAGAAGAAATTTTCAGTGATTTTCCTACTCTATTCCTGTTTCTCCTTTTTGTATTTTGACCCTCTACTTCAGCTTTGCTATGACATACTAGCACGAAATAAAAAAAACTGTAAATTCTTAGCGGGTCTTAATTTAAATGGAGCGTATGAGCTGTGGTTCTACGGTGTGTTAACTTTATTTTCCTTTTCAAAAGGTGGCCATTAATGAGGCATACCAGGCTGGGCTGATAGGGAAGAACGCCTGTGGCTCAGGGTATAACTTTGATGTGTTTGTCATGCGCGGGGCTGGAGCTTACATCTGTGGAGAGGAGACGGCGCTCATTGAGTCTCTTGAGGGCAAACAAGGCAAACCTCGTCTTAAGCCACCTTTTCCTGCAGACATAGGTGAATCAAATCCGCCACGGGCTCTAATGAATTTTATTTATTTCTATCTGAAGAAACAGCACAATGCGATTAAATCATAAACTGTTGCCACGTCCCCGTCTTTCACATGTTTAAGGCGTCTTTGGATGCCCAACGACTGTGGCCAACGTGGAGACGGTTGCTGTGGCACCGGCGATCTGTCGCCGCGGTGGTGCTTGGTTTGCCAGCTTTGGGAGGGAGAGGAACTCTGGGACGAAGCTGTTCAACATCTCCGGTCACGTGAACTTCCCGTGCACAGTGGAGGAAGAGATGTCTATTCCCCTGAGAGAGCTCATAGAGAGACACGCAGGTCTGTGCGAACAGTCCAGATCTCTGTCAACGGCTGCTTTACAAATAAAATGACTTTGGTTTTTTTGTGTGTGTGTGTGTTTGATGCAGGAGGAGTGAGGAGAGGCTGGGATAATCTGTTAGGAGTGATTCCAGGTGGGTCCTCCACTCCCATCATCCCTCAGCATGTATGCAATGACGTTTTGATGGATTTTGATGACCTGGCACGTGCACAGACGGCTCTGGGAACTGCAGCAGTCATAGTCATGGACAAATCAGTAAGCAGACCGAATATTGTCACTCTGAGCTCACTCTTAGTGCTGACAGAGAGAGTCTGATGTCTTTTCCCGTCCTGCAGACTGATGTGATACGAGCTATTGCACGTTTGGTTGAGTTTTATAAGCATGAGAGCTGTGGCCAGTGCACCCCCTGCCGGGAAGGTAAGGTACTGCAATTAGATCTTTCACAAGAATATAGCTTAAATCAGGGGTTTCAAAGTGAAACCTTGGTGCTATTTGGAGGCCTTGGAATAATTTTGCACGGCCTCTGGACCACAATTCAGGAATGACACAAATTTAGTTCCCAGCCAAGGCAGTTCATTCAGAACCACTTAAAAAAATGAATAATAAAAAGAAAATTAGGGTGATTTTTTTTTAAAACAAATGTGAAGCACATAATATTTATTTTATCAATGATATTTTCTTATCTTTCAATTTAATTTTAGGCAATAAGACAACAAATATCCAGTGACTTTTACTCAAAAGCAAACTTGGCCACGTCCATCTAGTTCTTAAAGAAACAGTGACCCATAGTCTGTCATGGTTTTTAAGTGTTTGGCCCACATGCAAACACAGACGGAAGCAGTAACAGTTTTAAGATGTTTATTTTAAGGCTCAACAAAGGGGAAGCACACGCTGTGTGCGACAGGCGAGGTCTGAACGTCAGAGCTGGAAGGACTGCGGGAAGAAAGAGATATGTTTACTAAGGATCAAACCAGGGGGAAATGTTCCAGAAGCTGCGCCGCTTACCGTTTGGTTGGGGAGACCTGTCCGGGGGGGATGAGTGAAAAAGGGACTCTGTGACCGTAACTCGCTGATGGTAACTGGTGGCTGAGTGACAGGAGGGCTGGCAGATGGAATGCAGGCGAGGGGCCCGGACAGCACCACTGTGACGGCAGGCAGGAGGAGCAGCTGGAAGAACTGGAGTGTAGCTGATAAACCAGGTGAATCCAGGAAGGGGGTTCTCATGCCCAGCTTGGTACCACCAAGGGAGTATGAGTGGAGATGCCAGAGCAAAATCTGAGCGGCGGGGATTCAGATGACTGGTTCACTGAGCACGACGCCAACACAGGTGAGTAAATCCAAACACGACAAACTGGAGAATAACAGGAGACAGGATTAGTCCAAAAATAGGGTTTTCAAAAACTCACAGGTACGAAGCACGGGAGACAGATCAGTGGCCTAGGCATACCACGACGGGGTAACACTCTGGCGTCTTCCAGCTGTCTGTGTACTCCTTTTAAAGCCTGAGACGAAGGTTCTTTGAACAGTCGCAGGTGTGGGCCACACCCACCCGTCAACTGCAGCCACCTGAGAAGCAGAGTTATAGCACGGAAAACAGAGAACCCTGACATAGCCTGTTTTGTCTACAAACACGTAGGCAAACGGAAAAAAAATAGGGGCCATCACCTTTTTTTTTTTTTTTTTAAACAGATAAAACATTCAAAACACTTTTTTGTTTAAGATCTGCAATGATTTAGAGATCCATTTCTTACAGAAATCAGAATACTGCGTTACATTAAAATATTGTGCATTTAGTTAAATATAGTTTTTTAATTATTATTTGATAAACCACAACTACTTTAAAATTTACAGTTTTGGGTCCCCCCCCCCCCAGCTAACAGTTTGGACACCTTGAGCTTAATTTAAAAAATAACTCATTATGATTATGTTTAAGCAAAAATTGTATTTTAGTACTCTAAATAAATGTAATGTTAATCGGTTTTGACAGGCAGCGCATGCTACACCCGGCAACAACAAAAAAACAAATTATTAGGCATCCAGAAGGTGTACCATTAGAATTTGTTAGAAATACAGATCAGGGTTGATTTTATAAATAATTTGATTTGTAATGCACATCTGGATTGCACCGGAGCTCATAGAAGAAGGCACCATGAGCGAAGTGACTGCATCTTAGACGGTTCCCAAAGCAGCCGTCAGTGAAAACAGTACATGAAGGTCACCAGAACAAGAGGGTTCCTGTGTGTTCTCACAAACGTTACTGCTGGTTCCCAGATCTGGGGCCCGTTCTTCGTACGTTGCTTAAAACATCCAATAAGACATCCAAGATGATTTCATCCGGCTAATCATGATCCGGCTAATTGGGTTCTTCGAACACACCTGTTGTTTATGATTAGTATCGCTGGATTGAGTTATCTGAGATAACTGCGCGTTCATGCGTCGGTTTAAAAGGGGAAATGTGTCGATAGTAGAAACATTGATCAGCAACGCTGCTTTTGGCTGTTCAGCATGGCCAAAGAACGCGCACAGTTTTTCTCCCAAGCAGAACAAGAGCTTTTAATGGAAGGTTATGCCGAATTTGAGTCATTAATTAAAACGACAGGGGATTTACACAGTAGTCACAAAAAAGTTACTGGAATATTACAAGCAATAGTGAATTAAAGAGTTTTAAACAACTTCAAGATAACTATAACCTGGGAAAATGTGATTTCTTTAGATACCTTCAGCTAAGATACCATTACAATAAAAATACAACAAATAAAATTTTTGGAGGAGGATGAGACAGGTATACATAAAATCTTATTAGATTCCAGCAACCGAAGACCTCCCAAAAAAAACTATATCCAAACTATACTCATGTCTACAAACAGAGAGAAAATGTAATACAACATATCTTATGGTTAAATGGGAAAAAGAAGCTAAAATAACAGTAACTGATGACGTTTGGTTAAATATTTGTAATTTTGTGATCCACACGTCAAGTTCTGACCTATGGAGGGAATTTTCCTGGACATGCATGGTGAGTTTTTTTGTTACATTTAAAGTAAACATTGTAACGACACTGAGAAGGCAAAATGTTGGAGGGACTGTGGGAATGTGTCTGCAGGACATTTTCATGTCTTCTGG
Source organism: Fundulus diaphanus (assembly GCA_037039145.1). Lineage (NCBI taxonomy): Eukaryota > Metazoa > Chordata > Actinopteri > Cyprinodontiformes > Fundulidae > Fundulus > Fundulus diaphanus. Next base: position 35,948,334 of record CM073130.1, read on the forward strand.
GAATGTACTAAGATCGCATCCTACTGGTCAGGAGTGATAAAAGAAATCAATACTAAAATGGACTTAAATTTACTACGGTTTTCCTGGGTAGTTTACCCCAAGAGCTGAGGAAGTCCAATAGATATCTCCTACTAATATTAATAGCAGGTGCAAAGAAAGCTATAACTCGCAGGTGGCTTGATGCGGAACCACCATCATGTTCGGACTGGAAGGACATAATTGAGGAAATTCACACAATGCATGACTTTTTCATTAAGACTTGCCACTTATAAATACAATAAATACTGTAAAAAATGGAACATTCATCGGAACTTGACAGCAACTGTATAAGTAATGTAATTACTTTTTTCCTTTTTTTATTATTATTCAACTACTCCTGTCAAACTAGTTGCTCTAAGTTTTGTTGGAGGGGGGTCCAATTGTTCAATGTATGTATGTGTATTTCTAAAACTACCAAAATGACAAAAATAAAGTATTAAAAAAAAAAAACGACAGGGAACACCTCAAAGTCTGCTAAAGCCAGGAGAGAGGGCTGGCAAAAAGTAGCAGACAAATTAAACGCGTAAGTGCTGTCCATGGTGGATGTTTCTATCACTTTCTACAGTATGTATTTTTGCATTTTAATAATTTCATATTTACTTTGTTCTTTTATGTCAGAGCCTCCACGGGACCCACTAGAACAAGTAAAAGTGAAGTACAAAAATATTCTACAAAATGGTAGCCTTTAATGATTATACTGTATTTTAAAAAGCCACTTCTTCCTCTTTTTAAAAGCCACTTTTAAATGCACTAAAAAAAAAAACTCTTTGGATGAACATAAAACAATCACTCCTCCGTGTTGAACGCTTAATGTGTGGTTCCAACAAATTAATTATGTAAATAACAGCCTCACGAGAAAAACGATATCTCTCTACAATTACACTGTCGCGCTGCGCTAAAGGATCCTGTCTATCTTGCAATGCGCGATTAATTCGAAAAGCTCTGCGAATTATTCTTGGACCTTCCGCAACAGGTTGCAGTCGTAAAAATGGACAAGACATGGCTACGGCAGACTTCCCTATCTCCTCCCCCCATAAAGCTGCGATCTAATCCTGTTTACATGGAATAACCCTGCTCGCGAGCAGGTTTAAGGTTGCGCACATGTTGCTATGACAACAAGTGCAGGATGTCTTTCGAAGAACCAAACAATCCAAGATCATGCCAAATCGTCAACAATCAAATCCAGCTAACTGAGTTAGCGACGTACGAAGAACGGACCCCTGGTCGCTGTGAAACTATGTTCAGGATACATGACCACTCATAGTTTGTAATTATTTCTGACATGACTCATCTACTGACTCCTACTGTCAGCTGGTTGGGCAAATGCCTGATACCATGATGCCGTTTCTGATCCAAACAGTTAAACCCCCTGGTATGTTATAATTGTGCCAGCTCATTGAAAGTTAAATGATTTGCATACCCATCATTAGTCTAGATAAGAGTGAAGTTACCAGTTCACCTGACTGGACTGTTTTGGTGAAGCAGCCAATCACATATGGCAGCAACTGAGTGCATTTGGGCATCGAGATGTGGGGAGGATGACTTGCGGAAGTTCAAACTGAGCATCAAAATGGGGCAAAAGTGAAACTTAAGTGACTTTGAACGAGGCATGGTTGTTGGTGCTAGAAGGGCTGCTCTGAGCATTTCAGAAACTGCTGATCTACTGGGACCCCCCTCCCCTCTGTCCTGGACCCGGGACCACTGACCCGTTTGTCCCCCCCCTCTGTCAGCGGGCGTGCTGAACACCTCTACCCCTATATGAGCACAGTGTAGCAATCTTCTGATGGCTAATTCAGCACCTTGTCTCACAGCTCAAATCAAATTGGTACCAGCAAGATGTACGGTGAGCATATTCTTCATCCAGCCACTAGTTACAATATTCAAAACAACTTATTAGACTGAAAATGTGAGAAAGACTCACTTCTTTGATTTGATCTTGGAAACTCAAACCTATAATCAACACAAACCTGGAGGGGGCAGTGCAGTTAATCTCTTCTTGAGGCTGAAGTCATTCAAAAATCAACTTGTTGGGACAGAAACATGCAATTCATCAAGTTTCTACTTTGCTTTCTGTGGAGCTTTAAGATCTGCTATGGGTTTTGTCTTCAATGGTTTTCATTGCTCTGCCTCAGGAGTGGACTGGATGGATAAAATGATGTGGAGGTTTGTCCGAGGAGACGCAGCAGTGTCAGAAATCGACATGATTTGGGAGCTCAGCAAACAGATTGAGGGACACACTATTTGTGCCCTGGGGGACGGAGCGGCGTGGCCTGTTCAGGTGACGCATCTGATGCTTGCAATAAACACATCCAACACGGCACTAATTGTTACCTTTTACTTCCCACATCTTTAGGGCCTAATACGTCACTTCCGGACGACCATGGAGAGCCGCATCGCTCAGTATGAAAAGAAAAATCCTCCAAGGAAGCAGGAGATTGAGATGATCTGAACATCATGAAACAAGTCTCCATCTAGTGATGCTTGTAGAATAAAGGATTAAGATTTCTTCACATATGTTGAACCTGAAAGCATTGCAAAACAACTTCATTCAGACGTTTTCTGCAGCTTGGACATATATGTGTAATATTTAAACATTAAAACGGCTTCGTGATAACTATAAGCAACGGCTCACTATTTCCAACGACTCGTTTAGCAAATCTAATATTCACAACAAGCTTAATAGAAATGCAATAAATACAAACGGAGTCACCCCAATAAATTAGGTTTATTTCATAAAAGGATGAATTTTAGCAGGTTCACCACTCCTGTATGACCTGTACAAAAGAGTAATTAGGAAAGAAAACTGACAAACAAACAGGGAGAGACACAAAAAAAGGGCCAAACAGTAGGAAAAACTACTTTAAAATAAAATGGTCATTGATGTATAACATCAAACTGATATTTCTATAGCTTTAGACCATTTAAAAAAAAAAATTTAAAAAATTTGTTGCTTGAATTTAAAGTAAAATGCGAGGCAGACCATCACTCATCTGGCCATCTATAGATCCACAAAGAAAAGTCGTGCAAATGTCCATCTTCAACCTATAATGTATACAAAATATTAGTGTGTCCCGCTTGGATCCAAGAGCTGAATTAATTGTTCAAACAGAGACACAGCTGTCAAAAAGCTGTCCTCCATGTGATCCAAGAGGAGATTAGTGGTGGGGTGGGGGAATGAGGTCCTGTAAGATTGAAGAAAGCACTGAGAGACATTTCCGTTTCACGGTGCCATCCAGAAAGGGATGGACTGCTGCTGCTGGGGTTGCATTTTGGCACGAGTTGGCAGCGGCGGAGGGCAGCGATAGCTCTGAGCCCAGGTTGAAGCAACAGAGGTGGGTGGATGGTTACCTAGCCATGAGGCTTTGGAGGAAGAGTGGTCCTCCTCTTCGTCAGAGGAGTCGCCGGTGTACGCTACCAAACCAGTTCTCAGTCTCTTCACAGCGGGCTCTGCAAGAAGGGAGGAGAGCGGCAAGAAGAGACACACGCAGCGCAATTTGGAAAAGAGGGGAGAAAACAGAAAGAATAAAGAGCAACAACAAAAGAGTTCAAATGTGGCAAGTTAGATCATTTCAAACACGTTTTGGAGAAACAACAGACAAGTTAAAGTTTATGTCAGCAGAGTAGAGGATGGGGGGCCCGTGCATACGAGAGGCGGGACGGCATCACAGGTCGACGCAAGCCCCACCCCCATTCAGTGTCCAGCATCACCAGAGACACATGGAAGAGAAGAAAAACACAGAGAAAAAGAGAAGAGCACAAAAACAGGAGAGACTCTTGTTAGCAAGGACAGAAAAAAAAACCTACAAACAGTCCAGACTGATGATGTCATCAGAACGCAACATTACAGCGAGCTTTAACAAATGACTGACAAACGCTTAAAAGTTGAGCTGCACAGAGAAACTGGCAGGCGTCCCGAATCCAATTAACCCCTAAAACGCCAAACGCATCATTATCGATATGAGTATTTCTGCCGCGTCAAACCCAACACTTCTATAATCCATCTGTAAGTACCACAAGCAACAAGGGTCAGTTTTAATCAAAAGTCCAGCTTTTGTTTTGTGCTTCTACTTTGTGCAAAGTCCCTTATTCTAAACAGTCAATGGCAATAAAGCTGCTTATATTAAGAAAACGAGTCCATAATACTACAAATAACTTGAATATTGTTATATGTTTCAGAGAAAAACGGTCATTAAAATGTGTTGATGTATGTGTTGTTTTTTAGCAGTTTCCACTTAATTTGTACTTTAATACCAACATTAAAACCCCAATGAGTTAATTTAGAATTTCACATTTAATTTTATTACAAAATGTCATTACATCATTAATGTAATAATGTCACAGCATTGGTGTTCAGATATTTTGTCAAAAGCATCCAATAAAGAGCCCAGTTTCTAAAGTAAAGAAGTTTTTTTGTCTTTTTAAATAAGGACATTAAGGGAATCATTGCATCTCAAAATGCTGATTTTTCTTCCAATCAGTGAACGCACCATGCCAGGTTGCTCTGACACTCTTCGGTGTGGACGTCTTTATTGAGTCAATAAGACGCAAAGTTCCTAATCGGAGCGATCGGTGAGGCTTTTAAAAAACGTCAGAGGAAGCTTGGAGCTGTAAGGTGTCATTTCCTGTGACGTGTGCGCGTCGTTCAGAGGTGCAAGCGAGAGCGTGAGACTTCAGCGGATAACAGGAAGGCTGAACGTATCGGTGCAAAGCTTTCTCGTTTGATCCATTTTGAACTTTGAAGCTGAGCCTGGCAGCCTTGGGAATCTCCGCCTCAGGCTGAGGCATTCTCAAGAAAGTAGTCGCAAGACAACAGTTATGTTTACACGCACAAAATTTTCAAAAGTATTCGGATTAAATAATGGGATTTTACTGTTTATATGGGCACACAATTAATCCGATCATAATGTGCGCGTATATAAACCTGCCTTTATTCAGAATAGAACCACTGTGACAAAAATAAATAAATTAATAAATAAATAAATAAAAAAAAACAGTACTTCCGTCTTAGCTCAAAGCAGTATTATACGAGTTTGTTTGTCTTCTGAGCGCCGAGGCTGGACTTGCACGATGTTCTAATTATGATAAAGCGTTACTGAGTAAGCAACAATCTTAAGCTCTTTTATTTTTTCAAACAGAAAGGTTGTATTGGGAGCCCCGACAGTTTTGCTTCCAGGCGTATTTCTGTCACTCAACGCACACTTGAGTTAGTTTGCCACATTTGGACTAACTTGAGCCTAACAAGCGTTTATACGCACGTTAATCGGATTATCAATCGGCATAAACCACTCCTTTCATTTTCATTACAATTTCAGCTTAATCCGGTCACAATATTACGATTGGCTTGTTTAGATGACGCATTTTTATTCTGAGGGTTCGTTTATCCCATTTACTTTTGTCCATGTATACGTAGCTACTGATGCTTACAGTTACTTATGCTAACCTTGCAAATCGCTAATGGGATGCTAAAGACAATTTCCTACTCATTTTGTCTCAGTTTTAAAATAGCAGTAAAACGCTGCACTTACAGAAATTCACCTAAACACAGTTACTAACTAATGAAGCAGGAAGGCTAAAGGAAATGTACTGGATGCTTCTTTTCTCTCCTATAAAGTAATTCTATACTAAAAATCCAAATCGGCAAAAATTGGTACCACGGGTTATGCTATAGATCGGAAATATGCTACAAATTTCTGATTAGTCCATCTCTACTCAAAAGGCGAGTCCAGCCATAGCTCTAAACAACATATCTGGAGACTTTGAGTTGCACCGGCAGAACCCACGAAGGAGCAGCCGGTTTCAGGTTGAACTGGTTTTTGTGGACCCGTCAGCTCAACAATCTTCGGTAATACCAAAGAAATTTAGACACTAGCGTTGTAGGAAATATTAGCCAGAGCTGCATCACACTCTTTTTACCTCTACTTAATGGAAGCGAGTAAATGGACGTCAATCTTATAGTGCTACAGTCGAGAGTCCTGGGTTTGGGCAGGGATTTGTCAATCCACAGGAGAACATCCTTACCCACAAAGCCTTGCTGCATTCTCCTGTCCTCCATCTGGGGTCTCACTCCATTCACACGCAGGGATGTTGGTGGAGGCATTAGGTGCCTACTAGAAAACACAGGGAGATGGTGTGAATTATTTCCACCGTTTGGCTCGTGCACACACCAAAACATAATAAATGCAGCAGCTGTACCTGTCCCTCTCACTCGCCAGGCCGGAGGAACTCTGCTGTGCGGGTCCTGAACACTCTGTGCTGCCCACGGAGAAGCCTGCACCTAAATTAGTCATATGAATGGGTCCATGCTATGAGCAGAAAAACACACAGCCACGATTAGCAGACATCCTCCACTAAGCCCTGTCCTGACACTTTATTATTCTACCTAGGAGGAGATTTCCCAGAGCCTGATTACGTTTTTCCTATTCGAAGTTATACCTGTCTGAAAATCCATATAAGGAGAAAACTGGCGCAAGAACTGTAAATAAGGAAATACCATAGCATTTTAATCACGCTACATTAAACGCATCAAAAAGGAAGGAAGAATGAAAAGTTAGATTGAAGGTTTCTACAAAGTGAACCAAGAAGGTGGCCAGAAGGATTTTACGCAATGATCGCCTGATGGAGGGAAATCTGTTGCAAAGTGGAGCAAAGGAGACAAGTGTTAAAAATGATGAAATGTAGTAAAACCTTTTTATTTGAATTACCTGGTACCCGAGCAGGCCGCTGTCCCTCTCGTCTGGTACCTCCTCTGTGAAGCGTCTCTTCTGAGGCTGGTTGACCGCGGCGTTCTGAGGCGGAGGTTTGGGAGGCGCCGCTGCAGGCGCAGCGAAATGTAGAGGAGGGAGAGTCTGCAGAGAGGAGGAATTTATATTTATACGGCAGCACTTCACAACAAAAGGAGGGCCACTGCACACAAATACAAACCGGTTTATTCTAGCTCTAGTTTATCTTTGATCTGGTTCCACAAATAGCCCACTGCCACAGCCAGAGTTTCTGTAGGTGTCAGTAAGTTCAGTTTGAGACGAATATAGCTGAGCTAACAGTGGCAACTTTTTGATTTTAATTTCCTAAGCAAACTACAATAAGCCAGTTTCAGGAGCAGAAGTTCACAGGTGGCCAATCCTTTCTGACAGGGCTGTTTGCTGCCAGAACCACAACACAGACGGATCAAATAAATGACACTAGTGCAGACAAAAAAAAAAAAGAAAAAGCTGCTGATATAAGAAACCCATCAACAACTGTGCACGTTTCAAAAGGTAAAAAACAACTAAATCTAATAGGCTATGCCAGCATGAGTGGATCAGAGAATCTGAAGCAGGACTGCGATACCGGCGCCTCACACCAAGGCTGCGGCGCTCTGAATCCGTTAATGTAACAAACCTGGTACTGAAGCTGCTGTACGCGCGTTAGTTCGTGCTGCGGCTTTGGGGGCGAACAACAGAAATTCCCCTAGTTTAAATTTAAATACTGGGTGAGAAATCAGCCTCCAGACCTAATGACGAGCTGGGCCTTAGCATCAACTACTGACATCAAGAGTTTGTGATAACTGAGTCTTTAGCATCCTCACCTCGGAGGAACCTCGACCCGCTTTGCAAAACTGTTTTGGTTCGGCCATGTTGGAAAAGTCATACTGCAGTATCTGAATCCAGACTCAGGGTAGGTCACTACAAAACGTATTTAGTTTGTTTTTTTGTCAATCAAAGTTGACTTTGCTTGGGGTCATTGTCCTTCTGTAAAACCAACGTGGGGCGGGGCTTAAGGTTCGGTACTGATGGCTGGACATTATTCTGCAGGATGTTCTGGAAGGACAGGAAAGTTCATTATTCCAAAGATGGCAACTCGTCCATGTCTTGAGGAAGCACAGTGGCGCCGAACCCTCATACCACCACCTGTCTGACTGCAGGGATGATTTTGGGTCAGCATCGGTTCTAGCCTAGGAACCATCCAGAACAGCTCTGCAGAGCTTTAGATGCTGTTCTGGGTTGTTTTTATGACCTCCTGGTTGAATCGTTGATGCGCTCTGGAGTAAGTCTGGTTGATCGGCCTCTCCTGGGAAGGTTCACCACAGCTGCACGTTTTCTCCTGCTATGGATTATGGCTTTGGTTTGCTGATGCCCCAAAGAATCCTTTCCTGGCCCATAGATGTCGTGGACTTTGTTTTTGATAACTTTTTGAGATGATGTGTTGCCTTTTGAGATCTTTCAGCCACCTACGAGGTTCAATTTCAATTATTTATTGCATCAGCAGGTCATATAATAATCAGGCCTGGGTTCGGCTTGTGGAAATTGTGGAAAATCAAAAAATGTAATTTAACCTGGTTACCTCATGATTTAACAATAACTTTTTCCAGAGAAGGCCAGGTTGCTTTGGTTAACTTTTTTCCCCTCAATGAATGAAATCATCATTTAAAAACCATTTTTGGAACTTAATCATGTCGTCTTTGTCATGCATTTGTTCGATCTGAAACATTTAAGTCTGACAAGAGGATAAATGCTTGTTCACAGTACTGTAAGCACAAAGCCATACTAGGACCTCCATCATACAGAACTTGGTCCATGCTGAGCTTCCTGCTGTAGTAGGGTTCACCGCTCAGGAATAGCTTGCACACCTCCGAACTATGCACATTTTGAATTATTAGCAACAATATTATTATTGTTGATGGTTTCTCAGAGACTGAAGGAAGTTGTGAGTTTTCCAAGCTGCAGCTTAAATGCATTCCTACCTGCTGCAGGACATCTTGAGCTTGAGAGGGAATTGGAGCCAGAATAGGAGCGGGGACGGGCGCCAGAGGAGCAGCGATAGAAACGGCGACATGAGCGGGAATCGGACTGGGAAGAGGGGCGGGGGCTGGCCGAATAGGGTACTGGGAAGGCACGCCTGCAGGCATGCCGGGAGGGGGTACAGAATAAGCAGGTGGGACGGGTTGGGGGGGCTGGGGTTGGGGGACAGGCGCGCTGTAGCCTGGCTGGAAACCAGCTGGAGAGTAGTAGGGGGGCTGAGGAGGGATCCCGTTCACGACTGGAGGCTGTGAAAAACCTGGTGGAGGAAGAGGAGCAGAACACCATCAGGTCGGTGTGCTGCTGCTTCAACATGACGCGCTGAGGATGCTACAGGTGTTAGATGAGGAAAGACACCACTGTGTGCTGAGCTAGAAAGTTGATGGCTTCTCAAAAGAAATGCTTTCTAACTGAAGCTTAAGTTAAATTGATGTTTACTGTAAAGATCAAAATCATTTCAAATCACGAGTGAAATAAAGCAAAAACCTCCACTTCCTGCCTACAGGTTGAGTAAGCAATAAAGCCAGAGTACCTTGTTGCGTTGGCATCATTGTGCTCATTTGACTAAGGTAGCGGGAATACTCTGCATGGACCTGCAAGGAAAGACTGCTTTTAGAGTCACCCAACTGGCATTTAAAAGAGCATACCAGCAACACGCACTTCCTCTGAACCTCTACCTTTATGTAGCGCTTTGCAGATGGCTGTGTCTGCAGAAAATACTTGTGGTTTCAGGCGAGGAGAGAAAATACATCTGATATACATACTGATGTGTGCAAACTATTATCTCAGTGGAACATCTGCAGAAGCCACAAGATCTCTCTTTTTTTTGTTTTTTATTACTTCGTATGTCACTCTATGACAGGAGCCATAAACGATTGTTTTAAACAGAGCTTGAAATGTCAGCGCCGCGATTCAGAGGTAAAGTGAGGTTAATGACATTTGATTAATCTAGATAAGGAGTTTAGCTTAGTCACAAAGTTTTGTTGATTACATATTTTCCAAATCAATCTGCCTGATAACGATGTCGTGTTTAATTATCGTGCCAGATAACGTTCTTGTCGCATTTCGTTTGTTGGCGCCTCAGACACGGATGCATAAACAAACACTTTAGAATAGATACTTAAACGTGTATGTAAACGTCATCGATCTTTAAGTCCAATAATCCTTATTTTTCACTATAACTTACCAACTAGTGTTCCATAGGACAGTCCTAGAAAATACCAATACTCAGGGAAATCTTCCCAGGTCTATTTGTGAAAAGTATGCTTTAAGGTCATCTTAGCAATTATTTTTAATCCTTTAGCAGCAAATACCTCGAAAAATTTGTAGCTTCAATTCAAATATTTCTGGTACATTCATGAAACTGGAGTTAAAGGTAGCACACTCCTGAATTAAACCAATCAAAAGGGGTCCGGATTAGGACTGGGTGATATGGGCCAAAAATAATATCTCGATATTTTTAGGCTGAATGGCGATATAAGATATTGATCTCAATATGTTTTTCTTTTCATAAAGTAATTTTAAAAACAGCAAAAAGGCTTAAATCCGAGGAAACCAGCCTCCAATTTAAGATGAAAAATAACCCACTGGAATACATAAATGTATAATTATAGATCAAAATAGACCATCTCAATATAAACAATATAGTCTCATCTTACATCTCTTTTTAAAAAAATCTCACTATTTTTTTTAAAATCTCAATATATTGCCCAGCCCTAGCCCCAACGAGCCTCTAATTATGTTTTTGTTATCCCAAAAAGTAATCGCTGACTTGCTCCTGTAGGAATCGTCATTACTGGGAACATGCAAGACGTGAATAAAACAGAAAAACAGGCGTTTGGCGTTCTCAGTGATTACTCACCGTCTGAAGGAGATTCTCACACAGGGTCTTAGCTGCTGCTAGTCCCTCCGGTTTAGGATGACTGTGGAGAAATGCGTCCATAATTTAGTTCAACTGCTAAACCAGTGGATAAATCAACAGTGGAGGCCTGGACAGGTGGGTTCTTCAGGTGTGATAAAGTAATACTAGTTTAAGGGAATTTACACTCAATTTCAAACTAAATGTATGACATGATCTAAAAAAAAATTGGACAAGTATTCCTTCTGCTGTAAAAAATAACCACACACGAATTATTAGTTATACAAGTCTTGTTACACAGACAGAAGCACAGAATGACCTCCCTCTAAAATTAGCAGCTATTGTCGAGTACCGACCGTCTATAATACGACATTTTTTAGTCACGCTGCTCCTCAAAGCTGGTATTAGATGGTCGGTCAGATGTAGAGCCTGCAGTGGGCTGTTTAATGAACATGCTGCTTAGAGATGAACAGCTTTTTGGTTGTGTTGATTACTGTGATAAAATTTCCAAGACTTTAAAATGAATTTCCGTAAATTACCATTAAAACCGTCTCTGATCGCCACAATATTAAAAACTCAATGGTCTCAGATGCTGTGTCACAATCACTAAAGGGCACGACTAAAAGTAGCTTTACTTTGGACGCCATAGCTCTGCAAGGAAGATTTGAAAAAAATATGTTTTTGACTTGAAACAACATGAGTCGTCTACCAATGGCAGCTGCCATACTATAGCTCCTCAGTGGCCAGTAGAAAAATGGTTATATTTGCAAATAATCTGAAGAATCTGGGTTTCAGACAATTTAAGTTGCTTCTAATTTCTCAAGATTTCATTGAGGTATCGACACTGTAGCCAAAGGGTGCTTGTGCTCAACAGGACTGCCAAAACAATATAAGGCTTTTTGCCTTTTTGATGAATGTCTGCTTTCTTAGAGGTGTCAATACAGCCAGCGAGTTGGGACAGAACTTCCTGCAAACCTTTAAAATAATCAGCGAGTTCTGAACTTCAAAAAAGATATTTCTAGCCGACTAAAGCTGCTCTCGGTATCATTCTGGCTTGTTAAAACACAACAGTCTGAATGCAGGGAACATTTGTGTGTTTGGTCTGCACACAGAGGCCTCTGTGAAATCATCCAACAACGGCCAGCTGTCATATTTGTTAAAGGGGACACATCGTGCTTTTCAGGTCTTTCTTTACACATTGAAATCTTTCAGCTGTGGTCTATATAAAGTGGAGCTGCAATGCTTTGGTCTGAACCCCTTGGTAATGTATCCCCACGTTGTCCCTTTTTAATCCTGTTCTTAGATGCGTCTGACAGCAACTGGTTTTGGTGCCGTCTCTTTAAATCTAAAAGAAGCACTTCACAAAGGTCGCAGTTCCACTCCACCCAGTTTGGCCATTTTTTTATACTATGCTGTGTGATGCTGTAATGAACAACCGACAACTTCTCCACTTGTAGCTCCAGCACCCTTCAGCTTGGACTACAAAATCACTCTGAAAAATAAAAATGGCAGATTCATGACACAGGTAAGCTGGAGGTCCATGACCTCGATTAGCAGTTCTGCAGCAAATATTGTGACGCAATTGTTCAGAAAACGTAATTAACAGAAGAAAACTGAACGGCTTGAAAAATACGACCCAAGAAAACACCTGAAGAGACTACATACAACTTTTCTGCACTTCTAGAGATTAAGTATGCAACAAAATATATTTAAGGGCTAAAAAAGTTGAATTTACATGATATGTCCCCATTACCACATAAACAACTACTATTGAAAATTCAACAACTAATACTGATAACAGTGATGTTGATAAATACATTTCGCTTCCGTCTGATTTTACTTCAGCCAGTGAAATGTGAGAATACTGTTAACTAAACATATTTGCACACAATTAGGAGAGTACATTTTCATATGGTTACATACTTGATGCTTTTTAACTCTAGATTTAATAGAGTTGCTGGGTAGTTTCACCGTCTTGTGTTTTTCAACACAGACTTATTTTCTCTCACTGTCCCACAAGTTAAGACAAAAAGGAATTGAAGCCCTCTTTCAGCCAGCTGCACAGCAGTGTGCAGCAACATGCAGTGGAGGAGCAGTACTGTTACTAAATGCTCTCTTTCAGCCATCTGCACAGCAGTGACTGCTCGCTCTTTCATTAAAAGCACCTTTAGATGTTGCAACATTCCTTCTGTAGAGCGAATCTGCCCGACTCAGCAAGCCAACAACACCCACGACAGGACATTAAAAAAGTAGTTTTTTGGTTTAAAAAAAAAAATGTATGCATTAACTGATAAATATTGAAAAAAACTTTGATCTGTGGGAACAATATGGCCGAAAATATTGTTGTTTTTGAAGTATGGCTTTTTTGAAATCCTCAATAAATCCTGATACTAGTGCTTACAGATAATTCACAATTTTGTGTTATTTTTTATACCCCACAGAGCAGCACGCACCTAATGTAAATGTACATGGGTTCGAAAGCCTCCCGTCCAGACGTAGGCTCTAAACAGCCCGATCCTTTTCCTCGGAGGAAGACTTTGGCCCCCGTCTCGGCCTGAATGTGCTGCAGATAGGAACAGGCGGGGCCCTCGACTCGCTCTTTGACCACAAACCCAGGGATGGCATGCTCCAGGCCCACAAAGATCTTGTCTTGGACATAATGCATCTGGAAAAAAAAGGACAAAATGCTCATGGAGGCATAACAGAAAATTAGCAGAACCTTTCATTATGAAGACCTAAATAATAATTACCTTAGAAATGCAGTGTTTACAAGCAAAAGCAGCATATTTATATTAATGTACAGCCCCAGATTGTGTGAAATTAAAATAGCTCATTGTTGTTTTGTTGCAACAATAGCATTTCCGGCTGTACCACACAGTCATCTAGTGATGAACCGACTCACCCCTGACTGAAACTGAGGTTTGTGGTTCGTCACAGTGGGCAGCGTAGGGGCAGGTGGGTTGTGTTGTTGGTAGACGGTGACTGAGGCTCCACTGGGGGAGAAAGATGAAGTGGCTGATGAAGCGGTTGCAGCTTTTACGACACCATTGGTGATGATTTCCTTTATTCTATTAACTGCTCCTGGAAAATGAAAGAAGTGAAAGAAGTGCGCTGAAATACCAGCTGAACCTGACCTATATTCACAAAAATGGGTCAAAGTATATTTGCAGGAGTACTAACTGTCGACGAGCTCTCTTGTCTGTCCTTGAACATGCAGATATAAGGGTCGGTCCCTGTGAGCAAGGTGCAGAAACAAAACCGCATTGAACGAGCGAGCATGGTAACAGTGTGAATTAGCAGTGAACACAAATGGATAAAAGAATTCACCAAGCCAATGCTTTGTGCTTCTCCACTGCTGTCATGTACCGCCCTCTGGTTGAAACCGCAGCTCCGCTCACTTTACTGATCTGCAAACAAGTCACATGGTCGATGCCACACGGTGGTCCCACAGACGGCACAGAACAATCGAGCCACATAAGAACAGGAAACTGTTCGTCTGGTTTACTGCCGACCTCTTCCTGTGTCTGTCCACGTGTAAGGAGATTTCGACAGGACAAAGGTACGTCGTTGATCTCTACTTCAGCGACCACCAGGTCATCTTTGGCTTTTGTGGGGGCAGGAGACTTCCCAGCACCCACACTCTGACAAAGCAAGAATAACAACATATATGTTAACGTTCCTATTTGTAGAGAAGTGTTTGCTACTATCTGAAAGAAGACAGAAACTCCAGGAAAGATGCATCTCTGTAGCCTTGTGCAAAGTGGCCACATCTTTGTGATCACTTAAATGTTTGTTATGGCAGCTAGCATTTTTGTATGGCAAGCCGTTTTGACATAAATTCGGTAGTACCGCCCTTACATTCCAGATATCGCAAATTGTTTTATCACTAGACGTTTTAGCAATTTAAGATCTCTAATTACATTCTGACTAGTCGAAATGACGGCAGATTTACCATTGAGTTGTATGGAGACGTCAATTCAAGATATCTACAATGAATTACTGACCATCTGAAATACACATTTCAGACATCTACAATTAAATTACGACTAGTCATAAAGTAAATTCAAGATATCTCGATTTTAGTTTTGACTAGTAATAATTCTAATTCAAGATATCTTAAATGTATTTTTGGATAGGAGATATGCAGTTTTGACTAGTGAAAACTAAATTATAGATATCTTAAAAGCGAATAATGACTAGACAAAACTAAATTAAAGATATCTTGAATTGTAATTTTGACTAGTCAAAATTCCTTTTAAGATATCTCTAAATGAATTAGAGATATCTTGAATTATTCAGCTTTTCCATTAAAGATATCTTAAATTGACATTCTGACTAGTCAAAATGACGTTACTGATATCTTGAATTATAAAACGGCTTGCCATATGGGTCACAGATTTACGTAGCATTTTGGCAGACAGGGTGTAAGGCATTTTTTCAGTGCATTGTGTGTGTCGGCCGAAAGTAAATCAGAAATTCTTTGCAAATTTCTTAAGCATTCTTGAAGTACACGATTTCCGCGCTTCCTCGTTGAACATAAAGTGCAACCAACAATCAAGTCTATGTATTAAACAGTTTGACCGGTATTTAATGCTATGGTGAGATTCCTGAAAGTTTCTGGTAATAAAGTACTGATTATATAAACTCTAAAACAGATAATGAAATCAGATTATCTCACTGTTGCAACTTTCTTCCCTTCCTTGTGGAGGCAAACCCATTTTAAACATTTTACTGACACCCAAAGGACGTGTCTTATCCATTAATTGTTACGCAGCCAAAAATTGCAGACCTCTGCAATTTGGAAATTGCGGGGTTTTTATTGCGAATATATTGCAAATGCGATTAATTGTCCAGCCCTACTACATACTCTTTACATTCATGTACGTATGGCTCTAAGTAAGCATCTAAATTCTGCATCCAGGAAAAGATCACAATCTTCACTTGCATCGTGTCAATCCACCGCATAAGCATCAAAATGTTACTCCAAACGAAGTCCAAATCCTTTCTTTCATTACTACACAACTGTGTTCATACAGTTTATCCACATAATTTCCAAGCTTTTGCCCTTAATTATAAGTACAAACGTTCATCATGAATTTGATTACATTTCTTCAGTGATCAGGCTTTAATTCTAGAAGATAATAATATAGTACTGAAGGTTTAATGAGCTGTTAATAAACAGATGGATGCACAAACAGGTGGAGCTATGAACAGATGGATAAACAGACAAAGGATGGATGGACTGACAGACTGACGAAATGACAGATAATCAGACTGATAGATGAATAAATGGACAAATGGACAGGTAGATCAGCAAGACAGGGAACCAATCTTGATTTATATCATCCACCTTAACTAGTAAACAGATGATTTACAATTTTATTTAGGAGTATAAAATCAAACACTTGTTCCAGGCCAGTCGTTGCAAACATCAGTCAACATTGCCAACGTTTAGTTAGAAGGTTCTGCCATGATGGTTAAAATGTTTAAATCAGTATTTCAAATCCCAATACCAAACACACTAACAGTCGCTTTGCTGCAGCTGTTGTGCAAATATTTACTAGGCTCTATTATAAATGGCAGCTAATGTAAACAGAATCACAAGCCGAACAGCCACCAAAAACAAATCCCACCAAACTTCCTAAATTTACTACTAATCTAACATGGATGCATTTTCTTACCTTGTCAGATGGGCGCGGGGAGGTTATTTGCGAGGGTTTGAGCTTCCCTTTGGCCACCAGCATGGCGTTGATTTTGGCGGCCACGGCCGCAGCAGCGTCCAGAGCCCCGCAAGGCGCTGCCTCCGCCTGCTTCATCCCTCCGGGGCCTCCGGGGCCCGCGTCGGGCTGGTCCCACTTGCTGCGTCGCCTGAGAAGGCAGCGGAACCGGAGAGAGAAACAAGAAAATCATTATACATGCCTGCTAGCATTAGCTTCTGCTAATAACTAAAACTGTTAATCGACGCTGGTGTAAAAGCAGGTCAAATTATTTGTTGTAAATTATTAATTATAATAATTATAAAAAATGTATTTATAATGAGGTTCGTTTCATTGTTATTAACGGGTCCCTAACACGAGCCACAACATGAGGAGCCAGACAGAACACCGACATGATTACATAAGAAGGCTAACATTAGCAGGCTAGCCGCGGCTAACTGGAGGCATTTAAATTTCAGTCACTATTTCCACAAGAAAATACGCAAGCGGTCAGCTTCTACACGTACCCGCTGCTTTGAGTTTCGCAAAAGGACATTAATGTTACAACAAATTTTAACTCGTCTCACAATGCAAACATAAATTGATGTTAAACCTCATTCGACTTCTGCACGATTTCCTCAGCTGGCAGTGGCTGCTGCTGCTGCTTCTGCTGCTTTTTACCACCAGTTTCCGCCTCCGGTGACGTCACGCACGACCACAGTTTACAAGAAAGTCCACTAGATGGCGCCAAACGCAAGCAAAAAGTCCTACAAGTTCAAGGGAAACCGGAGCCGCCTCTCCCGTCCTGCTTCTCGTCGCTTTGGGGTCAGACTTGGCGACTTTCTCCAGCGGTCTGCATCAAAGCTTCAGGTGTAGACAAAAAAAATATTCAGCTGTCGGACTTGCGTCTCAATTAAGGTAAGTTTAAGAAGCCACGTTTCTTGTTTAAATTTGTTTCAACATGCATAGAGCTTTAGTTGGCTTCTTTCTAGTTTTTATCATATGGAGCTGTAACAACAACAACAACAACAACAACAGTTTAAGTGATTTATCACTTATTAATTTATATTTACCGAGTTAAAATAAGCTATTTTGTTGGATTGATTAAAATATGTGGTTAACTTAGACTTATCAAGGTTTTTAAACATTTGGCCTGAAAGGTGCCTCATATGGTAATAATCATTTTTCTACGTTTGTAGATTTGGATGCATTTTACATTCGTGAGGCTCGGCATTAAAACAGGATTCTTCCTCTAAAAGAAAATGTGGCAAAAATTATTTTAAGAATAATAAAGTTTATGATATTGTTTTCTGCAATAATTACAATCAAAATGCACATGTTAGATACAGACGATGAGAGTCAGCTCCTGGTCGCTGTCACCAAGATGCAGCCTCTTGTTCAGAGCTACAGGTTGCAGCATCTTGCCTGTAGGTGTCCAGTTAGTGGTTTTGGCAAAGCCCCCCTGGCTGGTGTTTGATTACAAGCCACCCAGGGGAGCTCAGAGACATGTCCAAGTAACCCTGGAAGGTAAAAGCACTGTGTAGGAGGGGGAGGCGCAACATGGATGAACATCTGACAGCTCTGCTTAAATTTCTTTCTTTCACTTCTGCTGAGGGTGTTTGTCATGTGCATAAGAATAAGATGGCTTCTTCTCAAAATGACGTACTCGTACAACTCGCCTGATATTATTTTACTGTCAGCTTAGGGTTTAACGTAGCAGATTTATTTATTTATTTATTAGCAAATTTATTTATTGCAGCATTTCATTAACACTTATTGAAATGCTTTTAAATAATTTTCAGCTGAACTGACCTGTTTCACTTCCATCACTGTGAAAGATCCCAATACCAGGTGACCAGAGCGTGTTCTGCAGAGGTGACCCAAACAGGTGTCCTCCCTGTTTGGGTCACCAGTTAGCGGGTTGGGTCGGTTACTTGGCCACCTGAGCTGTAAGTTCAGTCTGCACAAAGACAGACAAGTGGAAGAACTTGTTGCGTAACATACTGTAGATGCTGCGCAGGCATTTAAAGGCAGGTTATCGCTTCAGTGGTTTTCATTGCATGGTTGCATGGCAACAGCGTTTCCAAACACTTTGGTCCAAAGTTATGTTTTAGAAACTGCAAAGTATGAATGCTTTATTGATAAAGGAGTGGAAATATGTTGGACATGATGGACCCATGACATGGTCCTGCAAACTGGACAATAGTTCAGTTTGCAAATTACAAATTTGCAAACTGAACTATTGCATTAAACTACTGAATTACAAATTCAATAGTTTAATGTATTTACTGGAACTTGAAGCAACTTTAAATAATAAACTTTGACAAAATCATTTTTATTGTACTTACAAACCACTTGTAAGAACCCTCTTTGTTCAGTCCCAGTTCTTTTCCTTCCTTGCCTGCAGGTGGCGCTATAAGTCTATCTAACCTTTTTTCTCTAGACAACCAACCAGTCTTCAGTCTTAAACATATAGAGCGGCCAAATAATATATTTTTAACATACTGATGAAAAGATTTTTTTGAATCTACCAATATTGGTAAAGTAACTGAAAACTTTTAGTTGTTTTGCATTTGCTTCATCCTCATTAAAGGTCGGTTTCCAAGCTACTTGCTTTGTCAGACCAAAAGTTCAGAACCTCCAAATCATCCCTTCCTTAGCTTATGAAGCAGCAGAAACTTGACATTTTCAGCATGCCAGAACTGCAACTGCAGGTGAATAAAAGTGTTCAAATAAATCAGCCTGACACTGTGACCCCAACAAGAGGGGGTACAGTGGCTCTGAGGGGCATTGGGTGCACATTTTACACCAAACCACAGTTCCACAATCAGGATCTTCTTTCGTGTAACCAAAAATCTAAGACTAAAGCTTCAAGTATTCAGTGAATCAGCCGGTTTTGTCTTTGGAATATATTCTTTCTTTTGGGCAGATAACTCATCAATTTAGTGATGTTTATAATCATCTTCTTTGCCGATGATATTCAACTTTACTGCTCCTTCTGAGGTTCACGAGCTGCCCTGTTTAATTAACTGCTTTAGACTTAGACATACTTTATTTTCAATCAATGGCACATTTTACACTGTACATTTGAGCAAGATGTTGTTGGCTCTGAGTAAAAACAAAAGACAAACATTAGACAAGTGTATGTCATTTCTTGGGAATGTGGCAGCAAACCAAAAAAAAAAAAAATTAATATCTACTGAAAATTTACGTTTAAGGCCACCTGAATAGTGCAAGTACTGTATATGTAGCAGCAGGATGTACTGCAACAATAAATGGACCATATGATGGTGCAGATAGTACAGTGCAAACTGTTAGACAAATATAAACCAGGGGCTGAACAACAACTACCTGTTTGAAACTGATTATTGTACTGGACAGTGCCTTGTCTGACAGTTACTGGGTGAATTAGGACCCTCGCAGGAGATCAGTCTTAGAAATTGAGGCATTAGGTTTGGTGAATATTTCTTTCCTGGAGCATCATTTAAAGCAGATAGTTAGAACCTGTTTTTTTCACTTGTGGAACATCTCAAAACTCAGATGAATTGTGTCAACAAGTGAACTTGAGATGATAATTAATGCTGTTGTCTCGACACGGACACTGGACCACTGTGACGTTCTGTGCACCTGTTTCAAATAAGAATGGGCTGGCTGACCTTCAGGTTGTCCCAAACTCTGCTGACTGACTCGTTCAAACCGAGGAAGTCCTCTAAGCTCTGTTTTAAAGTCGCCACGTTGGCTACCAGTCTGGGTACCAATCTTAACCTTTAGAGCTTTACATGGACAGGCCCCATTGAATGTTTCTGATTTTATTAAAATACATACCTCTTCCTGTAGTCTGAGGTCCTCAAATCAAGACCTTTTAGTTTGGACTCTGTGTATACTTTTATAAAGCAGCAGAAGGCATTTGTAGTCCAGGTAGCTTTTAGTTAGATTTGAGCTTCTATGATATATGCATTTATATCATAAATGCATATATCATAAATATATTGTGTTTTCTTTTCTCTGTTGCACTCTGCTGTGTAATAAGTTGAGTTAACTCCTCTTGGGAAGCACTTCGTGACACCTGTCTCTGAGAATGTGCTATATATAAAAACAAAGTTTACCGTACTTACTTATTCACCTACTTTATTAAAATAGTAGGTTTCATGTATGAAGGCAATGGAAAGTTTTTTTTTTAAAAGATACAAAACAGAAGGCAAAGGGAAAAGGATGCTTGTAAGAGACGCGGTGTTGGTTTGAACGACTGAGAAAATGCATCCATGTTAACAGCAGTGAAGAAGAGACACTTAAGACAAAACCAAAAATTTTAACAAGTATTGATGTTAAAATCCTGATAAGAGTAAAATAAATTGAACTGTCTAGGATGTAACTTGCCTCGGACTCTTGACCCTGGAGATAATCACCGAATGGATGGATAGATGATAGATGAAAATAAATGAACTTTCAAAATATAAAAATACAAATCATAGAATAAATAAACACAACTGTTTTTAATTCTATTAATATTTAAACATACCTAAGCAAATATTTACAGTAAAAATCTATATTGAACTGTAATACAAATGGGTATATCAAGTATATTAATCAGATAAATATAAAATAAAATACAAAAATATGATGAATGAAATGTCTACATATTGTCAAACTAAAGTGTAATAAAATAAAAGATATAATAAACCTGACATCAGGTTAAATAAATAAAAAACAATATAAATCACTAATAATCAAGTTAAGGGCAAAAACAAAAAGCTACATCACCTTACATTATTGGCCTCTCCTTGTCTCAGGTTTACAGGAAGGCTGTTCCAAAGATGAGAGCTCTTATAATAAAGTGATGCCTCTCTGCTCAGTTCATCATCAAAAGACTAAATTATCTGAACAGCTAATTGATAAAATCAGATTCAGCAAACAAGTCGGACTGAGACCATTTATCTAGTCCCTATAAAGACTTTAAAGCTCAATCTGAAATGCTTCATGACCACTCTCTTCCAGAGAATGACAATTATGGGAACCCTGAGCTCACAGTGACACGTTGTTTGTCTGGTTTGAACACCGCTGGAAATTTCAGACCAGTGTTTTAAGCTCAGATCCTTGCTCCAGCAGTGAAACCCTGTGGTGTCAGGGGTCAGCAGACCCTTGACGCCTGCGTTGACAAAGATGACTGGTTCCAGGCGGTACGTTGCGTGAGTAAAAAGCTCTGAGCAAAAGCTGGATCGTGGTGAGAAGGAGACGGTGCGAGAGAGGCGTTGTGTAGTGGGAGCAGGAGTGCAAACTGTAACGTGCATGTTGGTTAGTGTAACCCCTGGCCTTTGGAGGCGTTCGCCTGATCCTGGCGGCTGACGCCGGGGTGTGAGATCAGGGGACGTGACGGGAGGAGGGCGCCTCTCGGTGGGGATGCCAAGAAATGAACAAAGGAACACTGTGAGAACCTGGATTTCAGTGTTTGCTGTTAAACTGGTAATTGCAAGCAGTTTTCTCTTTAATGTCGCTGTGCATTTCATACGAGTGGCTTGTTTTCTTGGAATCGTTTCACAGGGCCTTTGGAAATGATACATTTTGTCATGTTAAGCCACAACACCTGCGTATTTTATGGTGCATAATTGTTAAACTGAAGGAAAATGACACATGGTTTTCAACATTTTTGCATTTAGCCCCTGCCTTTAGTTGAAATCACAGCTGCAGATCTTTAGAGGTACGTCTCTACCAGCTTTGCACGTCTAGAGACTGATTTTTTTTTGCCCATTTTACTTTGCAAAGCAGCTCAAGCTGACTTATTGTTGGATATAAAGCATCAGTGAGCACTGTTGTTCAAGTCGTATCACAGATTCTAAATTGGATTTGAATCTGGACTTTGACTAGGCCATTCAAAAAGGATCTAAAGGAGGGGGTTCCCAGACTTTCTGTTCAAATGTCCATATTTTTAGACTTCAATTTGAGGTAAAATTTCTCCAACAAACAGTGATGAGTGAACCACTTTAATGAAACTTGTTTTCAGCTTACAAGAAAACACACACACACAAAAAACCTGAACATTCTGCTCACAGTTAATTGTTTTTGACTCAAAGCAGCCCTACGAAGTGACTTTCTTTGAGCACAAGAATACAGAAAACGAATAAACTTAAAGTGCAACAAGACACTGCAGCAGAAAATCAGCTAAGCTAAAGCTACTTTGTGTGGAAAATGGTCCGGTCCGCCTTGAGCTGCGTAAAAACAAATCAGTCGTACAGGACATAGTTATGACATCATCAGAGTCTCCCAACTGAGCTGTGGGTTTGTGCAGCTCATCCAGAGTTAACATGCACCTCTTTACTGCTTCTCTAATGAATAGTTGGCTTGTCTGATCTGCTACTTTAGGTCAAGGGGCAAGAAATTGTGGCTCTTCAGGTCCTGCACAGTTGCTATTGAAACCATTGGGCGACTGTGGCTTGATGGGGTAAGTAGTTGTCTTGCAATTGGAAGGTTGTGGGTTTGATTCCAGCTTCCTTTTGTCACATGTCAGTGTGCCCCTGGGCAAAGCACTTAACCCCAAGTTGCCTACTGAGCTGTGTATTGGTCTATGAATGTGTGCATGTTACTGAGAGCGATTAGGTGAATGTGGCTCTAGTGTAGACGCTTTGGGTGGTCAGTATGACTGGAAAAGCGCTATACAAGTTCAACCATTGCCCAATATGCTATAAAACTGGGCCGCATTGTTACATATAAAAGTAGGTAAGTTGCTTGTATCAGAAGTTTTTTTAAGCTATCTCCATAATTTCCACAACAAAATGAGACTAATAACACAAAGTCAATGTCTCACTCAAAAAGGAGATGTTTATCTCAAGAGTATTTTCTTTTTAAATAAAAGACGAGTCAAAAACATAAATAAACACATTGGAAAAATAAAATATGACTTTTTTTGGGAGGGTGTGTGATTTGGCTATAAATTATGTACTAAGTTTTAATTTTTTCACCAATTTGATTGTCCAATTGGGAAACTCTACCATATATTGAATTATTGTAAAGGTTTAATGTGTTTTTTCCCCAAAACAAGCAGAAACAAAATATAGGTTCTTTAATTTAACTTTATAAGTGACAGATTTTATATTGTTGACAGTTTTCAGAGTTATCTTTTGTTTCCAAAGGGCCGTGCACCTTTTTATTTAGAAGCAGAGAGGGCAAGGCCTTGTCTTGTTGGGTTTCACAGTTGTGCCACACTCTTTTTTTATATTTGGATGATGAATTGAACAGTGCTCTGTGAGATGTTCAGAGTTTGTGATATTGTTTAGTGACCTAATATTGCTTTAAATTTCTCCACATCTTCCTGCCTGATCTGTCTGATGTGCTCCTTGGTCGTTGTGATGTTGTTTTCATTGATGTTCTACAGCAAACCTCTGAGATCTTCACTGAACAGCTGTATTTATACTGAGATTAAACGATACACTGGCACTGATGATGTGAGGCTGGAAATTGCAATCATATTGGTTGCCCGTGGTTTAAATTACAGGTATCAGAGTAAAGAACGATACCTTAAGTTAGATACAACAGCACAACACACATTCAAGATTTCTATTTGTAAAAATGTTAAATCCTTGTATCATTTTCCCTCCACTAATTTTGTGCAACAGTGTGTTGGTGTATGAAATGACGTTCCAATAACGTGCAATGAAAAAAATGAGTCTAATACTTTTGCAAGGCACTGCAAGCTGCAAGGTTGTGAGCTTTCAAATACCACTGAGCACAAACTGTCGTTTATCCAACTCCTCCTTGTACCAAAGGAGTTGGTGCAGAAGAGGTGATCGAGAGAAGGAAAACAGATGGGGGAGATTGAATTTAACAGAGGGGAATCTTTTTTGTGTGTGCATGTCTAGAATGGGAGCCTCTTCTGCACCTCACAGCATGAACTTGGCCCGGGCTTTGGCCTCGTCTCGTCTGAGCAGCGGGGTGCTTTCCTGAAGCCAGCCGCCCAGGGGAGGGGCACCTGCAGCCGCCTCAAACACTGGCCAGGAGGAAGAGCCTGGTGGGCGGGATGGGACAGAGCTGCAATGGAAAGAGGCTCTGGTGGTTCCAGGAAACTGACACGTGCTGGAGTTATGAAATGCTCAGGTAGAACACAGCTACGTCTCTCTAAAGAAAATATTAGCCCGTGCGCTTCCCAGCCGCCGCGAGGGGAAGACGCTGCCCTATAATCTCAGGGTGAAATCAGAAGCTCCCGTTGCAGGGGAGGACAAAAGTTATTATTGGAGCAGGTCATCTGGTGCTGGCAACATCCGAAGCAAAAACAAAACACCAAGTTTATGGATCTGTCGGTCTCCCCACTGAGACAATATTTTCCATCCATTTTGTTTGGTTGACCAAACACCACGTATTCTAAGTTTATCAAACACTCAGTCATCCCTGCAGATCTGAGGGGGAGTTTAATCATATGATATATGGAGTTTTACCCATAGATACCCAAAACCCCGTAATCTTTGTAGACTCAGAGAAATTAAACCACACTCTCTCTGTGTGTGCTTTAATATCTAAGTATGATTTTTGGAAGCACTTCCCCTTAAAATAAGGTGTAAGCCTCCATCTTCTGTCATTGTGGCATGACCCAAGGGTCCAAAAACCACAAGGGTTCACGTGGAAGCTTGTGATTTTCAAATGAAGTTGGCTCTCCGTCTGCAAGAAATTCCATTTAACTGGACAAATGTGCTGTGCAAGTCTCAGCTGTCTGCGCAAGGTGACTGGATTTTGCATTAGCT
The DNA here is from genome assembly GCA_037039145.1 of Fundulus diaphanus. Taxonomy (NCBI): domain Eukaryota; kingdom Metazoa; phylum Chordata; class Actinopteri; order Cyprinodontiformes; family Fundulidae; genus Fundulus; species Fundulus diaphanus. Next base: position 35,973,427 of record CM073130.1, read on the forward strand.
TCACAACAGAAGTGCCCCCTGTGGCGCGCCTGCGTGTGACTGTGGATAATATAACTGCAGCCGGAACATTATGTTCAGAGGTAACCGGGCTGGGTAACTGGAAACACATGCAGACTGCATGGTTTACTGGAATAATGGCATCAAAGTGAGGACAAACGCTCAAATGACTTAGACGAAGTCCTTGAGTCTCCTGTACCTGTCTCCTGAGAGCCTCTGTAGCTTCTCCTGCTGCCATGAATCATGTGATGTTCTTATTCTAATGCAAGCGCAAAAAACATGCATGCGTGTAATTAATTAGACATTTCAACCATCAACGTCTTCACTTCAATTAATTTTCAAATAAAGTTTGGATATGTCGTGAGTTTTTCTTAATCTGTACAGGCTCAATTATTCACATGCAGTTTAGACATTTACACACACTGCTTTTTAGGCTCATCGACAAGTTCCCCAGCACAGTTCTGCCTGGACGTTCGTCCGCTCTGCCTCACAGAAATGGGAATTTAAATTATCCGGTTTTCTGGTTATCAAATATGTTCAATTAATTTTTTCCATTCCAAACACGGTTTTGACACGCATTTGGGATCATTCTCTCCAACTGTGTCCCAAGTTTGGATGTCTGTTGATTTGAGGTGAAGTTAAGGAGTTTTCCCCGCTCAGGGTTTTCGTCAACTTTGATATAATTCATCTACCTTTTTGAGCATTATTAGCCTTGGCAGCAATAGACGTGGTGGAGGAGCCTAGTGGCTTAGAGCATGTTGTCCCTTAGCCCCAGAATGCTCACCAGGCGCCGCACAGTGGCAGCCCACTGCTCCCTGGAATGGGTGAGTTAATGCAGTGAACAAATTTCATTAGGATGCATGTTGAAATGACAAATAAAGATGATTATTGTGAAATCAGCCCTTCACAATGATGCTACCATGTGTGCTCAGGTTTGAAATCCTCACCTTGATGCCTCCTAACATACTTCTTGTCATTTTTGACCAACAGCCCAATCTTTGTCTTTAGAAAATATTTGACTTTGCTATCTGGACAGCTGCAAATCTGAGTTGAGATGTCTGTTTCGGAGCAGACGTTTCCTTTTTTAGTTGGTAACCTCACAGTCAATGTTGATGTTTTTTTGTTTGTTTTTTTATTATTACCGTTTAAGATAAACCTGAGCCTTCTTGGTTCCTGGGTTGTCCTTAAACATCCTAACCAATTTCCTGTCATCTAAGGGTGAGAGTTTGGAATGATTGGTCGTGTTGGACACATTTAAGTCATCTAACAGGACAATTTAACCCAAACAGACATCAGAACTGGTTGGTCAAAGAATTAAGCTCTATGGACAACCTCCCCAAAACCCCAGCTTCAACTCTATTGAAAATCTATTGATTGTGCATAAAAGGTGGGTTCCTGCCAGGTAATAAACCATTTTAAATTATCTCAGCCAGTTATGCTAAGAGGTGTGGTTGAATTTACAGATGGCATTGATGGTTACACAAATCTTATGGTTTCTGTGCGACTTTTTAAGTGTTGAGGCTCTAAAGTCTATAATTTGTACTACATGTGGCTTAGAGAGAAATACTAATGAATTCAAACTTGTTCACCCAATTTTTGTTTTTAAAAGTGTTTGCTATGTAACACCCACCCTGGAAAAAGAATAATAATTTAGTAATAAGACATTCATGCTTATGATCAATGTACGTAAACCTCTGAACTGCAGTTCGATGAAGGTTCTTTTCTTGTCAAAAAAAAACATCTAACCCCTGTTAGTAGATGGAAAGGTTCATTCTCTGTGATCTGAGTGCGTGAAGAAAAATACATAATTTTTAATCTCAGCCAGGATTGCTTTCTAACCTGCTCTTCATGTCAAAACCGTCCCTCCAAATACCGGAAATATCTAGATTTGAAGAGATATTTTAGCCCAATGTCTGTTAGAATATATGCCATTTTCAGATTATTTAAAGATGGTTATGTAAGTAATTTATTTTGTACTAGGAGCTACAATAAAAGATAGTTTTTCAAGAGACATAACCTTTTGGGGGAAAGTTTGCAGCTAGGAAGTGTAGCAAACAAACGAAAATAGGGGGGAATAAAAACGTCCTCTTTGTCACTCTGACTCAGAGTTTTAAGAAACATTTTTGCACAATGAGTTGAATTATATGTCCGTTGTGTTTGTATGTCTTCGCCATCTCAAAAGTTCTCAAACGTATGCAGCAGTGCAGCGTAGGGGACGGATATGGGGCATAAACGTACCAGACCTGCGAACATGTCATCCCATGGTCAATTTGTTAAGCCCCAAGACATCTCCTCCCAGACACCATCAATCCAAACATGTAGCGTATCTGACTTAGCAAATGCAACACCACCAACCCATTTGTCCTAGCATCCCCAGCCTTTCTACTCGCTGTCAAACAATATTTGCTCATCTGTGTCAAAGACCAGCGGGGTTTGCAGCGCAGCCCAATGCGGGCTTTAGTTCAGACAGACAGACAGGGGCCTTTGCAATGAGGGGAAACCCTCTAGTAACAGAAATAAAAGTGAAAGTGCAACTAAAGGATTACTCTCTAACAAAATCATTCATTTTGTTCTTACTTCAGTTCTTCCCCAGCTGTTTTTCTCGTGTTTACTGTTACTGATAGCCTTGGACACTTTGACCTTTGTCATATGGGGTATTGTTTGTTAGTGATCTAAAACCAGAAAATAACATCCATATTAAGAAAGAAATTAGCAGTGTAGTATATAGGGAGCATACTGTTTATTCAAGGCTATATCCAATGATATAAACCAAATTCAGCATCAATTAAGGCCGTGCAGAGCATAGCGTGATTAATGACAATAAGTACATTTTCAAACCCGAACATGCAGGTCAAGATTACAGAAAAGCCTTTTTTTTAAAAAGATTTGTCAAAGTTCAGGAGAAGAAAATCAAAAATCCATGGACATGCTTAAATATAATTCATTATGTCAAAAAAACAATGTCTCAGAAAAGTATCCCTTTGAATTCCTAGCCAGACACAACCAGTTGTCTAAAAACACAAACATTTTCATTGGATTTTCTCTAAAAACACACAGACACTTGTTGGGGGTTTCACTGGAAATGCTTGTGCACCTGCAACAAATGATATCTGGTCTGCCGTCTTTTATTAGCATAATTAACCAGCTGTCTCAATTTTTGTAGAGACTATTTCTGCATCTCTTAACCATTGTTACATTAAACATTGAACAAAGCACACAATATGTAAACTTTGATGTCATATATATGAGATAAATCACAGGGCCTTTCAAAAATGTTCACATACGTTGAACACACGTTTTCTCTCATTAGTCAAACTACTGAGTGTTTTATTGGGACTTTTTGTGACAGAGCAGCTTATAAAATAGTGCATAACTGTGAAGTGGAAAGAAAATGGTACATGATTTTCAACATATGTATTTTACCTATTTTTTTACTCTCATAGCCTTAAATAAAATCAGCTGGACTCAGAAGTCTTTTACGTAGGAAACTAAATCACCACCAGTTTGTGATTTAATCGCAACATAAATCCAGCTGTTGTTTGGAGGCCTCAGAAGTTTCTTAGACAACATTACAGAAGAAATGGCATCAAGGGCAGCAAGGAACACAGCAGAAAAAGCGTAAACTCTTCCCCTGATCTTTGAATGTCTCACGGTGCGCTGTTCAATCCATCCAATGAGAATGCAAACGACAAGGCACCGATGCAAACCTGCAAGACCGTCTGAACTGGCAGGCAGCCGCACAATGAAAAACTAATGTGCTCTGTCCACCGTTAAAACGGCGGTGGCAGTTTGATGCTGTGGGGATGCCTTTCTTTAGCAACAATGAGGAAGCTGGTCAGAGCTGATAGGGAGATGGAAGTAGCTAAATACAGAACAATCCTGGCAGAAGAACCCTATTAGAGGCTGCAGATGAGTTGGGGATTGGGGGGGGGGGTGTTAACCTTCAAGCAGGATAATGAAAATTAATAATATCTAAATCAAAGCATTTTGCTCTCTTCTCATGGGTTAGACCAAGGGGGTCCAAAGTGCACCCTCGGGGCCATTTGTACTCCGTGAAGCAATTTTGTGTGGCCCATGTCTGCAGATTTTCAATGACAAAATGAATTCTTCTTTTATGGAAATTGTTAGGTGCACAGTTTTGTTTTGTTATAATTTCAATTTCATAGTCAATAGGGCGATTACCATAAAGCATTTCTTACTCAAAAACTGAGAAGGGCACCATCTTTCTTTTAACCTTCTTTTATTAAGGCAATAAATAAAAAAATCTGACTACTATGTTTCATTAAGATAATACATGTTTAATGTATTGCTGAGCAAGTAAAAAAAAAAGCAAATGGCAACAAAATGATTTTGTGGTTATGTTGAAAACAAATCGATAACCTCTGAGTCCTTTAATCTTCCGGGTTTTGTAAAAAATAAATAAAAAATATATGGACACTACCGGGTTAGACCTAAATCTTACTGCAATTTTTTTTTTTTTTGCTCTAATTGAAAAATAACAGATGCACTTCATCCAATCTGACTGGACCTGAGCTATTTTACAAAGAAATTGGATAAAACTTTCAATCTCCAGATGTGTAAAGCTGGCAGAGGCACATCCTAAAAGTCTCTGAGCTCTATTTGCAACAAAAGGTGGTTCTACAAAGTTTTTGGCTCAGAGGAAGTTGCATCCAAATGCACAGCACAGTTTTCTTCTAGCTCACAGCTGAGCACTACTTTGTGAGGATCAATCAAATCATATCCCAGTAAAATCCATTAAAGCTTGTGGCTCTAAAAATATGTAAAAAGGTTACTTTTGCAAGGCGCTGTATCATGAAAAACACAGATAATTTCGATTTTAAACATCTTACAAAGATTTTCATCATTTACAGGTAAAGCTGAATATTAACTATTATTATCTTAAGAGAAAACATTTTCCTTTCATCAAGGTTTCATACAAAGTGCCATCATTTTATTCATTATTCTCATTTCTCAGCTTGGCGGCTCCATCACTGATCTTTGGTAGCCTGTTCTGGAACTTCTAAAGCATCTTTGTACCTTTTCACAAACTCAGATTGGTGCACTCTCCTGAGCGCCGTCAGATTTTTGTCTCTTTATGCATCACTGCAGCGGGCTTCCCTTGCGGCAGAGCTGGTTTGCGGATGCGGGCACCTGCCTGTTGGATTTCCGTTTCCCGGTCAGTAAGGTGTAGAAGAACGGATTCACACAAGAGTTTCCGTAAGTGAGTCCTGTGAGGATGCGGTTCAACGTCACTTGTGTCCCCACCGGTAATGTCCGAAGCATGTCGGGCTGGTAGAGTGGGAGCAGCTGCCATATCCAGAAGGGGAGGAAACAAGCCCAAAAGGCCAGGACGATACCCAGGATGAGAAGCAGCACTTTGGGCTTGGGCGCTCGGGGAGTGCACGCCGTGCTGTTTCCGTTGGCCCAGGCCGGCCGAGTCTGTGACACCCAGTAGAGCCGGCCCAGAGTGGCGTAAAGTCCTCCGATGGCCAGCCCAGGACCAAGGATGCTGGTGCAGAAAAGCACGCTCAGATAAGCCTTGGAGCTCTGTTCGTCCCATGCTGGGACGCAGAGCTGTCCCTCCCCGTTCTCCCCATCCTCCAGGTGGAGGGTGATCATCATGGGCAGGCTAAGAGCCACCGCCAGACCCCACGCCAGGCTCACACGCAGCATGTTGGAGGAGTTGGAGGAGGAGGTGCGCAGGGGATGGGCTACAGCCCTGTAACGGTCCATGCTCATGGCGGTGAGGGTAAAGATGGAGGCATGCATGGTGAGGAGGTCCAGGCTGAGGAGGAGCCGGCAGCCTAGCTCCCCGAAGGCCCATCCAGAGGCCAGGCTGTCGTACACGATGAAGGGAGCGGTGAAAAGGTAGAGCAGGTCGGCGAGTGCCAAGCTCAGCACCTGGAGGTGAAGAGAGGAGGAGGAGGGGGAGGAGGAGGAAGGGGAGGAGGAGGGGGAGGCAGAGTTTGCAAGGCAGGAGGGGACGGGTATTCTTGTTAGCCAGCAGGCCGGTCCAGCTGCACGTCTTCTCCTGACTCTGCTGCGCCTCAGGAGGAGAACCAGAGTGTAAAGGTTTCCTGTGATGCCCAGCAGGGAGAGGAGAGAGAGGAGGGAGCAGAAGAGAGCCGTGGAGGCAAAGCTGGGCGATGGAGAGACAGTGGGAGAGGAGGAGGGCACAGACAGGTTCTGGAGGGGAGTCAAGGTGTACAGAGCTGTAGGAGCTAAGGAAGCGTCCATTGTGTTAAAACGTTGGCAAGTTAGGTGAAACTTTAGATTTTTGTGCAGAAGAGAAAGAAAGGCAAACAGCTGATGGAGAAGAAATCAAAATATAAAAAGAGATGGAGAGAAGAACATAACGTCAGTTAATTTCTGTAGATTTTCGAGAAAGTTACAGATCATGTGAAAATATTAAAATCTATTGGACTTTTTCACACTTTGTTACATCACAGCCACAGACTTAAAGTTATTTTATTAGGGAGACCAACACAAAGTAGTGCTTAGGAAAACTTGGTTTTTACACATTTTACATTTTTTATAAAGAAACATCTGAGCACTGGTCAATCTATTATCTGAGAGTGGCACGAGTACAGCACAACTACAAGCCACCCAGAACATGGCTGTTCGCCTAATCTGAAAGGCTGGTAACTCTGGAGTAGCTGCAGAGATCCACTGCTCAGGTGGGAGAATCTGTGGACAGGACAACTATGAGTCATGCACTCCAAAAAATGTGTTTTATAGAAGAGCAACAAGAAGTTGCTGTTTGCGATTTGGCATAAAACCAACTCTGCACATCACATTAAACCCAAAATCCACATTATGAAACATGGCCCCGCAGCATCAGGATGTGAGGAAGCTTCAGCGAGGACAGGAAAGCTGATAGCTGGTAGATAACAGGAACATTGTTGTAGCTAAATCCTGATATAACCCTGTAAGCAACAGCAAAAGACTTGAGAATGGGGAGGAGGTTCACTCTGCAGCCTGACAAAACAACTCTAAACATAACGGCTGCTCTGAAACGGTTTAGATCTAAGTGTGACAGTCAGTCTACACCCGAATCCATTTATGATCAGTGGTACAACTTGAGAGTTGTGTTCACTGATGCTCTCCGTCCAGTCTGACTGAGCTTGAGCGACGTTGCAAACAAGAATGAGGGAGACGTATCCCAAAAGACTTGTAGTTGTGATGACAGCTAAATATGGTTCAAGTATGGACACGTGGCTGCTGAATACTTACACACCTAAATTTATCTTACTAACATAAAAAAGTTGTCTTATATCCCTTTTCACAAATATTTTCTGTCGATAAAATATTTTGATAAAATCCCACTTATTACATTGATGTTGTATTATGACAAAGTCAGCAAAAGCTCAGTGGGTATGATTACTTTTTGCGAGGCACTGCGTGAAACACGTGTTATGAACAATAATCAAGACAAATCCTGTTTTGTGTCCGCGTCACTTTGATTTACCCCTCTTTAAACTCTGACACCGGGCAAAGCAAAGAAAGTCACATAAACATGATTAAATGAAAATGTCAGCAAAACCCAGGATGGTTTATGTTTCAGCAGAAACCTGCTCTCGTTGGCACAGCCATCGCGATTTTATTGTTTCACAGGGAGCCCCGGGTGGTTTGATTTTAAAAGGGAGGGTCGGTCTTCAATTGAGGACGGTAAATCTGCGCGGAAAACCTCCCCCCCCTTGTTTGGGTCAACAGTTGGCCAGCAATTAGGTTGAACAATACGGGAACATGAAAGAGAGCAGAGGGGGCCGACCTTATTAACAAGCAGGTTAGAAATGGCCAAGTTTTGTGTTTACATTTCTCGTGCGCCTTTTGCGCACTGGTGGTTTGGACGGGGGCCGGTGCGTGTAAATTTGCCGAGTCATAACGCAGCGGGACTCAAGTCTGGCGCTTCGCTCTGTAGGAAAAAACATTAAACACCGGCTTTGAGTGAGGATGGCCTCATGTTCGCCTCAGAGCAGACGTCTCTGGGCAGAGATGCCTTCGTGACACCGGAGAGCAGGCTGACAGAGACGGCCTGTGACCCGAGCGGCTCCGGAGGTTAAAGCGCTACTGTTGGCCGGTGGAGGAGCTGCCGCTGCCCCCGCTGTGCTTCCCGCGGCTCCCTTTATGGAAGCTATATTAATCGCTTTGCATACATAATTACATCTGCAGGTTTTACATTTTATGAGCATCCAAAACGGTTAAACTAAAGTCTCGCGTTGCCACTACACAACGCATCTTAGGTAAATTGTGAGAAAATTATAGGTTGAAAAGCTTGAAGACGGCGTTCTGTTCAATAATGTATTTTACATTGATCTTATTTTTATTAGAGCAAGTGTGGGCTTACTCACAGGAGAAATGTCCGTTTTTCAGAAACGCTGAATGAAATAGAATTTAATCAAAAATAATTTTGCAACTTACTTTCTGAGTTTTAAAGTCCTGGGCTTTTAAAAAATAATGTTCCTTGGATGAAAAAACTCAGCTCCCATTATGAAATCTTCCTGCTTTCATCCCTTGAGGTGCTTCATCTGCAGCATGAGGAGGACTAGTATTTACCATTTAAAGCCGGTCTTCATCTGAAGTTGGAGGTGAGATCAGGGCTGTCCTGTCCAGTCCTCAGCGCTGCTCGCTCTGATGAGTCTACTGAGGAGCCTGGTGAGAGTCAAAGAAAGGGGGTGGGATGAGAACCACGGGGGCTCCCGCATGCAGACTCAATGGTAAAATTAGGAAGCCCCCCTCCTCCCCTTTGAGTGAAATATAAGATTTATTTTTTATGTAATTCAATTTAAAGTTATGCTTTTCTTTTATATCATTGTTCCTAATTGTTTGTCAAGTAATTGGGTCCGTGTTGGAATCTATTTGGGAGCCTTGGCTTTGATCCTACATATTTTTATTTCTAATATTTCTATTTCTATTCTAATTAGGGTTCGGATGCCTTAGTTGTTTTGGGTAATGACTTTTTATGGACACATTTCTTTCCACAGCTGCGCCTCTGAGTAGTGCTGTAAGAATTTGAAAAGCTTAAAGAAATACTGGGGTCTGCATTTATTTCTCCTGCTTTACAGCCCCACTAAATGATGTGTTTGGTCATAGTATGGTGACTTTCTGTAAAACATAAATCTGAACAGGAATTTGCTGGAGGAATTTACAGCAGCGGCAATAAAATGGCCATAAATAGAAAGATTTTGGCAAACAATTAAATGCTCAGGGTCGGGTTTCTAAAAACTTAGTTTCAGCTCGAAACATGGATTGTTCTACCAATAAAAAAACGTATTTGCTGATTCGCTTACATTGTTACGATCAATGTATGCATTTGTTTTATGTAATTTCTTAATTTTTAATGTACATATTTGCTTACAATAACCTAATTGTTTTATTAAATGAAAGTCCTCATCGCTATTGACCACACAGCTGTTTATTTGTCTCTTAATCTCAAGAACAATGAAAAAACAGGACTGATTGTGTCTCAAAATTCAATGAATAGCCATAAAATGAGCAAAACAGCATAAATATTCACATAAATTACATATAGCCCTTTTATAAATGATTTATCATAATCACATTTAGGTGTTTTTTTTTCTTATATCTTGTGGTTTTGTCCATTTAGGCATACATTGTCTATACCTGCTTATCTGTGCAGAGTCCCCTATGTCGCAGTCATTTTACAAGAGGCAGAGCCCACCCTGGACATGTCGCCAGTCCGTTAGGACAACACACACACACGCACACACACACACACACACACACACACACACACACACACACACACACACACACACACACACACACACACACACACACACACATGCCTAGGACACCCAGGATGTTCTTGCTGCAAGGCAACAGTGTTCCTGTGTGTTTATGCTTAAAACCTTGTAAGCATATCAAAAAAATAAAATTAGACATCTGTTCTTTTCAAATAGTTTTTCACATTTTACTGTCAGGTATTATCATGTGTTAGACTTTGAGACGTATCTTTGTGATAAATAAGAATTTTATGTTTTTCACAAAGTGAGAACTAAATAATTGAAAAATTCACAATAACTGCAACTGAAATTACTAACTTAATTTGGTCATATATTTGACCATTTTCTTAAATAGAAATAGAGTAAACTAAAACCTTGCTTCTGCTCTCATCTCATTCATCCTTCTTTCAGCTCTTTGCTCTTGACTCAAGACTCTCTCTGGTGAATTGTGTATTTTTGCAGAAATCATTTATTCAAAAAGAAAAAAGTAGTTTACAGGACAAAGAAGGGGAATGAAATTTGCCATGATTTCAGTATAAACGTAATTACAACCATCTGGTTGTACACCTAAGAAACACAAAAATAACACTCCTAGGCTGAAAATGTCCAAAAATCGGATATTGTACTTCCTTTTGTCCTTGAGGTTTTTTCAAGAGGCGAATCCTCGTCCTTCTCCACATCCTAAGCTCCACCCCTACTATATCTATTAACCCAATCTCCTCCCAAGAGAAATTTGCAAGCATTGACACTGCTTTCATGCTCATTTGATACAGATATTTGCTCCAGTACGCTGCCTTTGTGATGAGTACTAGGCTTCCTCCTTACAAAGTTAAACACCAGTTATACCTCACACAACTGAGCTTATCTGCAAAAAATAAATTTTTGTTGCAAATAATAAATCATCTATTAACAGTAATGTGTTTTTCTTACAGAAGAAAAAAGTAGTGTTGTTTAAGTTTTCAAGAACCAGTATTGGAAAATATAACATGTAAAATATAACCAGTGATGCATGAAGGATCCACTTTAATGGACACATAGTTCATGCCAGTTCTGCCAGAAAGCAGCACCCATGGTGTCATGAGTAACGGCAAGTTGTCCTGAAGCATCAAAGTAGCCCCCAGATCATCAAATGACCACCACATGCCCCTATGTTTGACTGTAATTATGGTGTTCCAGCTATAATGGGATGCACACCTCGAAAAGTTAGAATATTTTCCCCCAAATCTTAGAAATCGTGAAGAATTTTACGGTAAATCTAAGAAGGGACTTTGTGTTCGTTTTGGTCGGGAGATTGGCCTCTTTTCTTAATGTTGAGTCATGAACTCCGACCTTAGGCAGACTAAGACCACTGAGGCCTGCAGCACTTTAGGTGTTGTTCTGGGTTCTTCTGTGACCTGATGGATCAGTCCATGATGCCCTCTTGGAATAATTTTGTAAGGCCGGTCCCTCCTGGGAACCCTCACCATATTTCCACGAGAATGATGACTCTCACTGTGAAATTTGTAACTTTTTTTCAGAGGAATAGATGTCAATAATCTTTCATCTCATCTGTTTGTGAATTTCTTTTGTTAATATTGTTTTGCCTGCTTCATGTCGTCAGACAGGTTTTATTTAAGTGATTTATTGAATCTACAAGTCTGGCACTAATCAGGCCTGGGTAAGGCTAATGAAATTAAACTCAGTTTTCCAAATAAACGTGTTTAATCAGGTTAAATTTCTGATTTCAGAAGGAGGGCAAATTACTTTTTTCACAGAGGACCAGGTTATTTCAGATAGTGTTTGCCCTAAATAAATGAGATCATGTACTTATATTTAATTAGGTTATCTCTGTCTGATATTAAAATGTATAGTGATGGGCTGCGAGTACTGACCTTTGAACTAGAAGAGTAAGAGTTCCCCTTAACTCTATGTAAAAAATAAATAAATAATAAAAAAATGTCATGCTTTGTTAAAGATATTGCCGTTTTTAAATGTATATAAATGCAATTGTGAATAAACAGGAAGAGTAACTGCATAAAATAAAGTTTTAGATGCAGCTTGCTGGTGGATTGTGCTTTTTTTAGAACAGGGGCACCACATGTGGTCCTAGGGGTCACCAACATGGTGCCCGCGGGCACCATGTTGGTGACGCCTGCTCTAAAGCATTTAAATGTGATATTAAAGCAAAACCAGAAGAACCTCTTCGCAGTAGCCACATACATACTTTAAAAGGCTGCTCTCTGCAGTCACCACTATGAAGTTAGGACATGCACAATCCACTAGAGGTCTACACTTAAATTTGAAATATTTTTCTTAATTCCCAGACGCAGAGTGAGCTTCTGGTACATTGTATTCTAGATTTGTGACCATTCAAGTAGAGAGAAACATCAGTTTAAAGCAGATACAGGCTCTCTTTGTTAAATAACTCTTTCTGATGTGCACATTTGTTTTTGCTTTAGGATACGCTTGAAAGATTGTATAAAACCGTTCTTTTTCAGTAAAATTTGAGGTTTAAACACAGTTAAGCCTCACTGCTCATGCGAAGTTCAGAAAGGGGCCTCGTTTCGCTGTTATTTCCTGTCATTTCGTGACGCACCTCCATAACTAACACTTCAACTCTGACCCAATGTCAATACCACAACAGCTCTTGTTCGCACTCAATCTGTCCAACCCTCACAAGGGGATTTATACCGCGATCTGGTGTTTAAACTGTAGAGGAAATTAACTATCCAATATACTGGCCCGGATCAACATCTTTCCATGCGGGAGGGAGTGCAGTTTAACTGGTCGACGCTCCGGCAGCATCTCTGAATAAACTGGCCTTTCAGGAGATATCAGAAGCAGCTCCCAGCTGCCTGTTACCCACCGAGTTGTTTTTGGCTCAGCAGTTGTCAAACCCACAGCTGCGCTTTGCCAGCCTCGAAAAGCCGAGCGGCTTGGAAATGATTTAAGCTGTGACTGCAGCCGGCAGAATGTGCGGCCTAAACCTCACGTCGGTGCCGGTGGGGAGTCCACATTAGCCGCTTCGTACATAAAGTCAGACACAGACAGGCAGTACAGACTAAAGAGCGATGGAGGGGGAAGAGATGGACATACCTATCCCCACGGGGTGTGAGGAATTTGAACAAATACCTGGCAGAAGCATGCCAAAAAAGGGGAGCTGGGGATTGTGGGGAGGGGGGGGGGGGGGGGGGGGTTGGGGTGGTCTGCCTCCCTCCTATGAGGTGGCGCACCTATAGTAAGGCTTATTGATGGAAATGTAGGAGGGTCGAGGTAACAAGAAACCTGATGAGGCAACTTCAGTAGGGAAATAGGAGGAAAATGTTTATGACCAGTTAAATGAGGCATTGTTCAAACACCTTTGTTTATTTTCTAACTTACGAAGCCATGGAAGAAAAAATAAACCAGGATGGAGGGAAAGGAGGCCGGAGCCCTGCACTGTTTACTTGCACTGAGGACATCAATCTCAGCCAGCAGAGGCAACCAGTATAATTTCTAATTACATTTATCTGAGCAATGGGCTCCTTGTTGGTGCTTTAACCTGGACTGCATGTGTTTCTCCCAGTTAATTAGCCTGCGTCAGTCTTATAAGCAAATGCGGTCCGAAGATGAGAGGTAGAAAAATTATTGCTGTTTTTTGGTCAAATTAAATGGCTGAGAGAATGATTGTTGCTATAATCAAGCATCTGGGTAGCAGAAGTATTTCCTGCCTCCTCTATAAACCTGAAACCCTCCAACAAATTAAATCTGTATTTTTGTAATGATTTTCATTTTTGAAGTCTTTCTTTAAATAGTCACTTATGAGTGATTTATGTATACTTCTGGTGTTTTTAGAAATGGCACGAATTTTACTTAATTTCTCTTGATATATATTTGATATATATTTGATATATATTTCAAGTGTTTCCTCGCTAATTTATACTGTCCTACATCCCCTAATTGCTCACTGATAATTTCTTATCGTGTGTGTGTGTGTGTGTGTGTGTGTGTGTGTGTGTGTGTGTTCAGATAGATAGATAGATAGATAGATAGATAGATAGATAATTTTATGGATAACACTATAACACACACTCAGCAAGCTCTAATAATCTGACATATTTTCCTGTTTTTATGTTTATTTTATTTGAGTTTTTATTTTTGTTTGCATAGCTTTAGTCAATCATTGACTAAAAAAGTCTTTGATCTTCTGTCCTAATCTTCAACAAAATAACGTTCAGCAGAGAGCCCACCCACACTGCACAGCAAAAAAATATTCGTACCTCTTAAATTTTCTTTGCACTTTTTCTCACCTCAGAGCTACACTTTTATTTTTTACCGATTTAATGATTTACTAAGATAGACCAACACATATAGTGCATAATTGTGAGGTTTAAGTAAAACAATAAATGTGTTTTTTTCTCTACAAATAAAAATGTGATAGTTGTTGCATGCATCAGTATTCTACCCGCTGAGTCAATACACTCAAGCTCTGTCATAATTACTGGAGAGTAAATAGCAGCCATTCTAACGCATTATTCTGCTTTGATCTAAATATTTTAGATCGCAGCCGTGGCTATATGTTCATGGTTGTTCTTCTTCTGGAAGCCTTTTGCAGCCTCTAACAGGAGGTTCTGGTCCAGGATTCCCTTGCATTTAGCTCCCTCCATCTTCCCATCAGCCCTGACCATTACCATGTTTCACACAAGACGTGGTGTGTTCAGGATGATGTGCAGAGTTAGTTTTCAACTGCACACATTTTCATGCACACATATCTGACCAAAACACCAATTGACAAATTTCTGGACAACTAAAACTTTTCCCATTAACAGATTGCCCGACTGGACCTATGGACTCTCATACCTCCTCCCAAGTTACCATGGAGCTCCACGCAGCCTCACCTATCGATGCTCTGTTAATCGGCCCATCAGTTTGGGTGGACAGCCATGTTTAGGTTTTCAGTTGCGTCTTTCTCCTTCTATATTCAGAATATGGATTGAACAGACCTCTGTTAGATGTTTAAACCCAACTCTGCCTTAAACTTCCCCACAATTTCATCCCTGTGCTCTTTGACTTCTATGATGCATGCTGATTTTTCCTTATGTCTTCATTTTCTGCATCAGCAACGCATCCAATCAGAAGACAGTCACAATATGACAACCCCCTCCATGTAAACACCCAACAGCTCCCTAACCTCCTCCTGGCCGTCCTTGCGTTCCTCTTTCATTTCATTAATTAGCCTAATTGTTTCTGAGCAAACAGGCTGACAAATTGCCGGCCGGTTGACTGTCCTCAGCCTACAGTAGGCTTGATTAAATGGGCGGACGTTTTAGTATGTGACAAACGGTTGTTGGACCAGGCTGATTCACAACATGTGATGAGTTATTGATCCTCCTTTTTAACCACCTCCAACCCCACAGCATGTGTCTGTTTGCACTGACACATCAAATTTCACAGTTTTACCTCAATACCCAAGTCAGGGGTTATTCTGCGGAGCAGAGTTAGCGTCCACTTCCATTAGCTTTCTTTCAAACTGTGGAAATACATTTTAAATGCCTTTAGTTTAATGACATAAAACAGAACATATTTCAAAACATAAAAAGAAATCAGTAGTTTGTGGAATTTTAGTTTGATAAAACTGATGCAATCAGTAATTTAATGAAAGCTAAATCATTGCATCTTTCACACCTAAATAAACGGATGTACGTTTAGGTCCCACGGCCCTTTGTTCTCTGTTCTCGAACTGATTCAGCAGTTTCTGCGGTATGAAAGGATCGCTGAGATTTGTCCTCTGTGCTTAACCTGCAGAGAACAAACACTGATCCAAGATGCAGGTATCCCTCATGTCCTTGGACTTTGTGTGAGCACGATACGATCTGGAATGTGTTACTCGTTAGGTTCGGTTTGCACCATCCGCAGAGCTCAGCTCAATCTTTCTCAGGCCCATCTGGAATGTAAAAGAAGCAACCAAGGAGTTGAATTTACACTATTACTGAGGAATTGTAAAAATTTATAGACTGAAAAATCAAGAAAACAGACATTTTCTTTCTGTTTGATTGAGAATCTGTTGACAGGTCAACTAGTCATGTTCGATACATTTAAATATTATTGAAAAATTAATTTATTTCAGTATCTCAGTTCACTAAGTGAAACACGTTATACAGATTAATTACACACAGACAGATGTTTTCAAGCCTTTATTTCTGATATGACGATTTTCAGCTCAAAGCTAATAAAAACAGGACATTTAGAGATAGGTACAAGTTTAACTCCTCCCGATCAGTAGATGGCGAACCCGCACTCACCAGCTCTCCTTCCAACCTTCAGTTGTACTGATTGCCTGCTGGTTGCCAACATAGATGCCCCATGGGCCAGCGCTGCCTACTGGAGCTAACGTTTCAGCGTGGCCGCCATTTTGGATGGGTCTCTCTCGCGACCCCAGTGCATTAATTTGTACTGAGGAAGCTGTTTGCCCAACTAAAAAAAATCACATCTACCTGAATTTCTACCCGATTTTCAGTTTGGTTTGTTACAAACGCCAGGGAACAGAGACACAAAAAGAGAAGCACACATTGATCCAGGAATCCTTTCTATGTTATATGGTAATAGCAGATGATCTGCCTCCCCTGGATGGTGTCACAGCTAACAGAATACCAGACCAGGTGTACCTTCTATGAAGAAAAAAAAAGACAGAGAACAAAAGTTAAAAGTTGTAAATAACAACAAACAATGCAAAATTGGAGAACAGTAGGAGAACTCAGCAGAGTGAGAAAGATGTATGTCCTCCAGCAGCATAAGCCTATAGCAGCATAACTAAAAAAAATAGCTCATGATAACCTAAGCCACTATATAAGCTTTATCAAAAAGGAAAGTTTTAAGCCTAGTCTTAAATGTAGAGAGGATGTCTGCATCACGGACCAAAACTGGGAGTTGGTTCCACAGGAGAGGAGCCTGATAGCTAAAGGATCTGCCTCCCATTCTACTTTTAGAGACTCTAGGAACCACCAGCAGACCTGCAGTCTGAGAGCGAAGTGCTCTGTTAGGAACATACGGGGTAATCAGAGCTCTGATATATGATGGAGCTTGATTATTAAGGGCTTTATATGTTAGAAGAAGAATTTTAAATTCTATTCTTGATTTAACAGGAAGCCAATGAAGGGAAGCTAAAATTGGAGAAATATGATCCCTTTTGTTGATTTTCATCAGAACTCTTGCAGCAGCATTTTGGATCAGCTGAAGGCTTTGAACTGCATTTTGTGGACTTCCTAGTAGTAAAGAATTACAATAGTCCAGCCTTGAAGTAACAAATGCATGGACTAGTTTTTCAGCATCACTCCTGGACAGAATGTTTCTAATTTTGGCGATATTCCGGAGGTGAAAAAAGGAAACTCTGGAAACCTGTTTAATATGGGATTTAAATGACATGTCTTGGTCAAAAATAACACCAAGGTTTTTTACTTTATTACCAGAGGCCAAGTTAATGTCATCCAGATTAAGTGATTGGTTAAGAAGTTTATTTTTTGAGGACTCTGGCCCAAAGATTACAACTTCGGTCTTGTCAGAATTTAGATGCAGGAAATTTAAAGTCATCCAGCTTTTGATGTCATCAAGACATGACTGCAGTCGAAGTAATTGATTGGATTCATCAGGATTTATGGATAAATATAGCTGAGTGTCAGCCGCATAACAGTGGCAGTTATAATCCCATGCTGTCTGATAATTTTACCAATCGGAAGCATATATATAGTAAAGAGAATTGTCCCTGGGAATGAACCCTGTGGTACTCCACAAGTGACCCTAGAGTTTGCAGAAGATTTATTATTAACATGAGCAAACTGGAATTTGCCAAACAGGTAAGATTTAACCCAGCCTAATGCTTTTCCCTTTCCCTACAGCATGTTCAAGTCTTTCTAGGAGAAAGACTGGAAAAGCGGTAAGAAGAAAGCCATTTCTAAAGTGAAGCCATAGGAAGTCCTAATTGCGGTTTGCCACCAGCCATGAAGGGTACTCAGCAAACATGTAAAAAAGGTGATCTGGTCAGATGAGACCAAAATGTGACTTTTTGACACATTGACCACACCTTCACAATCAAATGTGGTAATTGCAGCATCATGCTGTGGGGATGCTTCTTTGCAGCAGGGGCTGGGAAGCTGATTAGGGTTGATGGGATGGATGGAGCTAAATACAGCAGAACACTTGAGACCGACACTGAGGTTCACCCTCTAACAGGACAATGACCCAAAGCAAACAGCCAGAACTACACTGAGCTTGGATCAAAACATATCCGCGTGATAAAATAGGCCCAGTCAAAGTCCAAACCTGCATCCAGATGAGAATCTGTGGCAAGATTTGAAAAGACCTGCAGACAGTTTTTTGAAGAATAAGATCCAATGTAAAGCAGTGAGTTGGTGTCCATTATTATCTCTGTTCAGTATCCTTGAAGTCATCAATCACTCAAAGAAGTCCTTCTCCTTTACTGCCACCACAGCAGCTCATTGGGAATCTGTCTGTGTAAATATTTCCTCAGAATCCAGGTGGACAATCCACAGCCATCCAGCCCCTGTAGCTAAACACTTCAGATTGGAAAGCCTCCAAGTCCCTTTGACTGGTTGTCTCTGCTGGATACAAGCACACCGGTGGCTTAGAATCAGGTTAACTTCCATACATCATCAACCAACAATGATCATTAGAGTTCTTTATTTGAAAAACAAAAAAAGTGTAACATCTAAAACATCAAGGATTTCTCCTTTCTTTGCTTAGTCTAATCACCCTCTCAAATGGTTAAGATAAACAGTAAGTTTCATTGAAAAAAAAAAAAGCTAATTTAAATGAACAAGTTGAAAATCCTGGCTCACCATTTATCAGGTGGAGATGATAAATGATAAAAACAATGCTTGCATTGTTTTTATCTTAATAAGTTTCAATCACATCAGAAATGCTGAATGCTAAACAAAACGATCTAACAAAAAATAAACCGCTCTGACCTTTTCAGTTGTTCAAAGCAGTGCCGTTTGATGATGTGTGCCACATGAACAGAAAGAGAGAAATAGTTAAAAATAAAAATCCAACAGTTGCACCTTGCACATGTTTTTTATTGTTTTTTTGTAAATTAAATCAATAGGGAGTCGGCGCCCCCTGCTTGAGAGAGCAGGGATCCTATTTTACATGCTTTGAGCAGGACCACATTGCATTTTATCACACCACAACCAATGGACATGACGTCCTGTATTTCCATTGGTTAAGAGGAGGAGGATGCAGGGGCTCACCCAGCACACCATTTCTGTCACTGTTTTCAGGTAAAGACGCTATTAATAGCTTACCTGAATCTTGTACCATCCATACATCTCATTCTCTGTAATTGATTTCAACTTGACCCTATACTGGCTAAAAAGAAAAAAAAAATACTAGAATGTCATAAATTCAAGCATTTCGTGGTAGAAAAAGATGAATAAGCAACAGGGCTTGAAATGATTGTGAAGCTAAATAAAAAAAAATGAAGATTTACAAGGCATGGACTGTAGTTTGAATCAGTGCTTCAATTACAAACCATAACCATCAATATTTGCAGAATAGGAAACAAAAAATGCAAAGATTTGTTCATTACTATGTGTGTAAGGAATTTATATAATACAGTTTCACTTTCTGCTGCAAATTAACTTCTCAATCCTAGTATTTTTTAGATCTTCTTGTATTTATATTAATTAAATTTTTATCCTTTTTAAGCCGGCTGTTTTTGTGGTAATTTGATGACATAATCAAACTTCCCTACGTCACTTTCCTGCATGGCTGTCCCTCTCCGCTCCTCCTCCCTGACAATTTTCCATGGTTCAATTACAATCACAGGAGTGTTTTCACACAGACGCTTACGCAATTTAAAACGACACAGTTGCTGCTTGTATATAAAATATACTTGGTCTTGAAAACTTTTATATATGTATGTAAACCAGGATGCATGTATTTTGATTTTATTGCACTCTTTGAACTTTTTTGCAGTTTGCCCTCTGTTATCCTCTGTCTGATCCCTTTTTCTATAGAACCACTGAGCCCTGGCATCATAGGACAACTCCTGGCTCCCTTCACTGGGATTAAATCAGATTAAGTAACACACACACACATATTTCCACCCGTTCTCAGTCTTGGTCTCACATTCACACAAAAAAACCTAACCGCCTAAAAAGCCTTTGACTCTTGTTCTTATTCTGAAATATAAATCCATTACAAAATACACGCTAGCTTTGCTGATTTTGATCTTATTATTACAGTTAATTTGCTTATTAAGAAGACTGTTAGTATCTAAGTATAAACAATAATGCGGCGTAATGTTGTTAAACAATCAATGAAATTAAGCACATGGACCTACTTTTCTGATTCAGAGCCCTCATGTAAGATTTTAAGTGAGTAAATGGCTGGTCTTTTATCGACTTAAGTATAAAAAGAACACACCGTATTCACAAATATAAGTATGTTTATATGTGCGCGTCTACGTCACGTTTCCGAGAGAAACTCAGAGTTTAATCTTCATGATTCAGCAGCTGGTGGACGGGGGCGCGCACGCTGCTGATTGTGCTGCGCGAGCGCGCTCGGACCGGGCTCGCGGACGGAGCGTCGGTGCAGGATATCTCACGCAACTCTGATTTATTTTTCTTTCACTACTTTTTTTTTTTTTGAAAGGTAAACAGAACATTTTAATTAAAGAAAACAACTGAAGTTGACGCTGATTTGACTGGGAGGGGAAAAAACACATGCAGGGTGAGTCTAAACTCTTATAGCTGCTGATAAAAAGGTAATGCGGTCTTAGGTTGAGGCTATAATACTGTTAAACTCCTGATTGTCCGCTTACCCGACGATTGGTTTTGGTTTGTGTGATGTCATCTCCTCCAAATGAATCTTTTTGACATGTTTAAAGCAGGATTTGTGTGTTCAATCACTACTCAAAACCATCGACTGTGTGAATATTGATGACAAAATACAAATTTTCCACCCTATTCTAAAATTAAATATATTATAATAAGTAATATTATAAGTAAGTTTTCAGTAATCAATGATAAAAAGTACAATTCTACTTATTGATTGGAGTATTCAATTTAAATTAACTAATACATATTACTGGATCAATAATATTTCATTATACAATTAGGACTGTGTTTTATCTCTCTGGAGCTTCAGAATCAGTGATGATACTGATGAGAGCTAGAAAAAAAATATTTCTGTGGCCTATCTATAGCCAAGGAAATAAATCTGACATTTTTAAAGAAATAGAAGAATCTATGCCTTTTAGGCATTACAATTTAGTATCGTTTGGAGATCTTTTGTTTGTTAGGTCATTTGGGAATTATTTATTTATTTTATTGTAAATATCCCTTGGTTGTTTCAGTTTCAATGCAGGATTTCACAATATCCACCATTACAATGTTTAATGATTTCTATTGTGTTAATTAGGGAGTTTTGAATGTGTATGTTTTTACGCATCAAAACATTTTACTGTGCAACCTTAAGTAATTATATTGTTCCCTTTTCAATGTGAAAAAGGGAAAAAAGTTTTGTTTGAGGATTCAAAATGTGTTTATAGATCCACCAATAAAATGTACGCACTGCTATTATACAGTTACAGGCTAAAATGTTTTATTATTAACATTATTATTTGCATATCATTATGTGGAGGAAAACGTGTGGAAAATATTCAGATCTGATGAAAAGGGTAAAACTTTGAAAAAGCTAGTGAGAAGGCAGTTTGAGAGTGAGGTGGACACAGGGCTTGACTTGCCCTGATGATTTGAATGTTAATCCCCTTTTTATGTCTGAGTTCTCATGACCCCCGTTGAAAACACGGCTGTGTTTTTCAGTTGGTTTGGAAATGATGCAGTTGCTCTAAGCAGAGCGACTTTAGTTAGCTGCAGTTAGTCCTGATTTTGAATGTCCCAGATAAAGCAGGAAGTGGAAGCTGTTCCATTCATAGCACCTGTGTCGGCACTCATAGATAAAGCAACTTTAAATCAAGTGGCCGGGCATGGCACAGGATTTTTTTAGAGAAGCACATGGTGGAGAGGAGGTGGTTGTTCTTTAACTTATTTTTTATTATAAATGTCTCCTGTAATATCTACTTTTCTTCTACCTTTCTTTTTACAATGTTCTCTGAAAAAGAAATCCCCCTATTACAGATTTCTTCTCTTTTTGCCTTTTTGTCACACTTAAATGTTTCAGATAAACCAACTAATTTCAGTACCAAAAAAGGTCGCCAGAGCAAACACAAAAATAAGTTTCTTAACTGATGATTTTATTATTAAGGGGGGACAAAGAATGGCAACCAAATCAGCCCGCCCTTTTGTAAAAATGTTATGGCCTGATTACCGCTGTCCTGTAGAATCAAGAAATCACTCAAATAGTACCTGTCTGGCAACAAGAAGTGGGTCAAAATATCCCAGCACACCATTCCCATCTAAAAAAAAAAATCAGAACAGATAAGAAGCAAAGACTTTGACATCTATAAGTCTGAAAAGGGAGTCCAGCAAGCCACAGTGAGAGCCATCATCCACAAATGGAGAAAACATGGAATAGCGGTAAACCTTCCCAGGAATTGCCAGCCTATCAAAATATTTCCAAAAGCGCTTCGACAGGAGTCCAGGAGTTGACAAAAGAAAACCAGAACATCTAAAGCACCATAGACCTCATTTGACTCTGTTAAGGTCAGTGTTGATAATCATACCATTAGAAAGTGACCGGACAAAAATGCCATCCATGGGTGAGCTACAAAACAAAATACACTGGTGACCAAAAAATGCAATAAATTGGTTTATTGCATCTGGTGTAAGACTAACACAGCACTTTAGAATGAGAACATCATAGTTGCAGTCAAACATGGCGGTGGTGGTTCGATGATATGGGCCAGCTTTGATTCTTAAGGAACTGGGCAGCTTGCTTCAACTGGTTGAACCATAAATTCATCGCTTTGCCAGGAAAATCCTGAAGGAAAATGTCCGGTCATCAGTTGTTGAACATGAGCTCGAGCACACTTGGGTTACCAGCAACTAAATTTCTGAAGGGCTAAAAAAAAAAAAAAGTACAAAATTAAGGTTTTGGAGTGGCCTAAACAAAGTCTGGACTCAAATTTGATTGAGGCAGTGCAGCATGACCTTAAGCTGGTTTGGATAACTTGTTTTGGTTTAATTAATTATATCCTCATTTAACAACAGCATGTCTGGATTTACAGACATCATCCTTATCTAATATTACATTTTATTTCACAATCTAAAACTTTTTAGTGTGATAATTAATGTGGGGCAATTACTTTTTATTACAGCACCGCTGTACTATCTCTGATCACTTTGTTTTATGATCGTTGACAATTTTAAATGAAGTTGTTTAACAATTTATGCCACGTTCCATTTCGAACTTGGAACTGTGAATGACGTCACACGCGAGTTAACAGCGTTCCAGTTAACAAAGGGTGTGTCCCAATTCAGTGGCTGCATCCTTTAAACGGCCCAGTGTACGTAGGTTGATTCCTGCGAAGGATGCAGCCCGTAAAGTGGGACACACCCAAAATTGAGCAAAGCGGGATTCCAATATGGCAACAGCCAGGAAAGCTGCTGTAGTGCCTCTTACAAACGTCATTTAAAGCTGTAATTTCTACATGCAAACACCACTTTTATTTTATAAGACACCCTGTGTCTTTTAAAATAACATGTTTCTATTACAGCTTATTGTTGTTGATGCGAAGAGCTGGCATATTGGTTCCGAAAACCGGCTTTAAAATGTTTATGGAGGGCGTTCCAGTTGATTTTCCAGTGATTTTTTTGTTTAGTGGCATAATATCTTCTGAGGTAAGAAAGCAATAAATATTAAGTAAACCCAAGTTCTCTCGCTGATGCATCGATTATGGCGGAGACTCAACAGAGTAGCCAGGTGAACATGAGCGTAAACAGAACAGAATACAGCATCACAGCCGCAGGACAGTTGGATAAATGGCGGGTCTCCCTGAAAGCCATTGCATATGTGTTGTTTTGATTTTAACCACTAGGTCTCATTATTACTTATTGATCCTTTAATATACGTGCCGTACAATAAGTGCACTTTGTGCCATGTTTAATTGCCCTAATATGGACTTTATAGGCATATTATAATCGCAAACACGATTGCACGGCTCCACCAAGTTCACCCAAAGATGGACAGAAGAAATGCGGTTGTAAAACCTCCGTTCACTCTTCACAGCTTCCCGACAGAAGAGAAAGATCCAGACAGACATAAAAGTTTTTTGCACACATCTATTTAGCCTAATCTTCATCTTTGAGTATCTAATCTTGAAACCAAGGAAGCTGTCAGGCTGAGGGCGGCTGTCCTGTAGGAAATAGCTGACAGAGGAAGAGAGTAGAGAGAGATTTTATTTTGCCCACTGTCACTGTTTAAATAATTGAAATGGGTCCAGAGAAAAGTTAATAGTAGATGAACGCTGCCTGCGTGTCTAAATTAGCAGCATCATACGCTGTAATATCACTTCACTGACGTTAATGGGGCCAAAACAACACTCAATTCAGGATAATTGGGTGTTAGCAGATTACAGAAATAGAATAAGGGTTACGGTAAAACATAATATTGCTTTAAAAACTTCTACGATATATTCCTCTTTATCGTTTCAGTAAGGTGCGCCGAACATATCCCCGTGCCCTGGGGCATCTCGAGGCCGTCAACCCGTACGGTGCTTTGAGTCACGAGAACGTCACGATGAACCTGCTTCCAGCCCCTTCACCCTTCACTGAAGAAAATACCTGTCTCTCCTCCACCTCAGTGTGGCTCTCTGTTTTCTGCCCCTCCCCATCTCTTAACTCGCTCTTTCTCGGCGCACCTCCAGCCAAATCAGTGCTTTAAGCGCCTAACTAAGCTTTACTTTAGTGTCCCAGCTTAAGACAGAGACTGTATCCCTCCAGAGGACAGACGGTGTCGTTTGACAGCCGGTGTCTCGCAGCGAATTATAGTTCTCTTCGTTGCTTTCCGCTACCTTTGAATGTTGTTTGGTACCCAAAACAAAAAAATAACCTTACCTATAACCCGAAATCTGCAACTCGCTTATTAGCCCAGTCAAAGTCCAGATTTCAAGTAAACTGAAAGGGTGCGGCTGGACCTTAGAAGAACTGCGCAAGAACATCCATACATCCACTGTCTGTATCTTTTTGTTCCTTGTCAGCGTCACTTGGGAGCTGGTGACTATCTCTAGTGCTTAGCGGTTTAGAGGCTGGGTACACACTGTACAGATGCCTGGTTCATCACAAGGCAGAGACGGTGGCCCACACTCATAGCTAGCACTAATTTACAATCTCCACTTAACCCAACATGCGTATTATTGGACTGTGGAAGGAAACCAAAGCAACCGGATAAAACCCTTGCGTGAACTTTGATAACATACAAACTCAGCACCGACAGACCCGAAGCAGGAGTTGAATTCTTGCTGCAAGACACAGCTGTCAACAACTGCACTCTTGTTCAGCCTGCTTAGCAACAAATACCAGCAAACTTCAGTCAGCCGAAGAAACCCTCAAGAAAAATTGGGCCATCATTCCTGCACAGTTATGTAGGAGACTGGTTAAAGCAGGGGCTTCAAGTCCCCGCTGCAAAATCTGATATTTGAGCAGTTAAGCGTCGGGTGTACTTACCTTTTTTCATGGCTAAATGTAATAGTTTGCCTTGCATGATCCGTTTATGTACAACTAATAATTTGCTATGACAATTACAAGCTTACTGACACCGGACCAAATTAATTTTGGACTAATACTCGTTAAATGCTGTCGGTGTTTTGCTTGGAAAGGTCCCTGCAGTTTTCTTCATCGCCGATTTCAACATATAAGAAGCACAATAAATAAAGTCTTCTTAAATGGTTCCTTACAATAAGACATCAAAAACATATGAATAAACAAACCTAGTGCTTTAACTGACTGCAGTGTTTCCAGTTAAAATTTTAACAAAATAACCTGATATGGAGCATCATCTTTGATGGTCCTTGATCTTGTGGGTGTTGGAGTCTCTTGGTCATTTGAGCATCCTCCTCTGCTGATGAAAATGGTCACCAGCGCTTTACAACGTGGGAATTTGAAAAGTGAAGCATCACTGAATAAAGTGCATCAAATCTCATTTATATGGTCAATGGTAAAAATGTAATAACCTCATCTTTTCTCCATGTTATAAAAATATCTAAGTTTACCCTTTGTGCCGTTTTTCTGTTTGTTTTGTGGCCAAACATTGTGGCGTGCATTATGGCCATACCTCTGTACTTTGGTTTCATCTGACCACAGCTCATGGCTTCAGAAGGCACAGGGATTCAGATACAACTCTGGAAACGAACGTTATGCTGTTATTTTCTTTTAGAGATAAGAGGCTTTCCCATGAGAACCTTTCTGAACAAGTCATGATTGTTCAGCCCTTTTCAGTTTATACTTTGATAAATTTTATTTGCATTACATCCGTGGAGCTTTTAGTTTAGCTTTTTTCTTTTTCTTTTTTTTCCAAATCCTCTGTGAGTTTCTCAAACTCTCTATGGATTGAATTTAATGGAGTGCCTATTCCTGGGAAAATAGGCAGCTTCCTTAAATGTCTTCCATTTGTGAAAAATAAAAATCTTTCTCGTTCTTGAATGATTCCCCCCAAAACTTTGGAGATGGCCTTACAACGCTTTCCATAATTGGTGTGCGGCAACAAATTCCTCCCTTAGGCAACTACAGATGTCGCTTTGCTGAAACATGCGACAAACTGTAAAATACTTCTGTTTTAGCCGTGATGTTTTGTAGTAAAATAGCATTTCTATAACCAAAAACAGTTTCACAAAATATTTGTGCCCTCTGATGAAAAACTGTCATTTGTCCACTGATTTTGTAGTCTGTTCAAGTATTTTGTTTTAAACAAAACACTTGAGTTGCTATAGCAACTCCAAGCTGCCCCCTGGTGCCGCCCATGGTTGGCAAAGTAATCTATTCCTCCCTAGTGTTTTCCTTAGCGTTTGGTTGGGGGTAGTCACTAAAACCGATCACGTTTGTTTTAATTTTAAGAAATGATGCAACAGTGTGCTGATGAAGATTCTCAGTCATCCAGGTCATGATCATTCCAAAAACAGTTAAAAAACAAAACAACTGAACTTTTTTCCGAAGTTTCAAGACGTTTTGCTTCCCATCCAGAAAGCTTTCTCAATTCAAATGTCTGGAGTAGTGTGGAGTTCCAAGCTTTATATTATTGCCCAAAAGGGCAATGCTAAGGGGTGGACCAGTTTCGGTTTAATTTAAGACCGAACAAGGCCCTTTTGCGTAATAATATAAAACTTGGAACTCCACACTACTCCAGACATTTGAATTTAGAAAGCTTTCTGGATGGGAAGCCAAACGTCTTCAAACTTCAGAAAAAAGTCCAGTTGTTTTGTTTTTTAACTTTTTTGGGGATGCAACAGTTTGTTAACACATTGCAACCTGCATCATTATAAACCCTCCAGATTACAGTTTGGTATTTATCTCTGCATGCAGCTGAGGGAGGCACAGCAGAAGAAATGTTTTACTTAGCAGAATAAGAATGGGTGCCAACATGATGTCTTGTTTGTGTTTACTGTAGGGTGCTTTGAAAAGCTTTTACGCCAGCATATGTTTTTAAACTCCCTTTATAACTTTAATCAGACAAATATCAGTCTAGGATAAAGATTTTTGAGTGCTGAGGAGATTTGAGCTGTTTTAGGTCAGGTTACATGAGCATCTGTAAGCACCCCCCCCCCCCCCCCCCCCTGCCGATTTTGCCTGCTAATTATGGATAAACTGGTCTTTTGAGTTTTGGCAAGAAGTATTGTTTGAATAAAACAAGATCCCCACTGCGTCGACTTTAATCTCATGTTCTGGCGCTCGTGCTACAATTTCTAAACCCTTTTGGAGGTGACTGCAAAGTTTTTATGTTTGGTCATTTTATTTTAGATCTTCGAGTTTTGCATCGTGCACATAAAGCATGAAAAATGTCTGATCCGTGAAGAGAAGTTGCATAGATTAGCCCAGCTTAAAATAAAAGAGATGAAGAGCAATGTGTTTGTCTGTGAGCCACGTGACTCTGAGAGACGGATAGCCAATATGTGGCCTGGTTTCTGACCTTCACCGATCAATAAGAGGTATTGACGTCTCCTTTCACTCTTCTGTGTTTTACATATGTGCATGCTTGTTAATACAACTGTTCCGTTAACAGCTTGATTTGATTTGATTTGATTTATTTATTTTCACAACAAAACATAAAAACAGAATCATGTTTCATTAAAAAAATCATGTTTCATTAAAAAAGAACTCATTAAGCCCCTCAAGGGGCTTAATGAGTGGCAGTCTCCATAATAACAAATATGTTTCAAAAACAACAAGATTTCAATATATAAAACAGTTAAAAATATCATTTAGACCACAAATCCATATGGAAAGTTCAGACAACTAAGTAGCAGCAATTTTACTCTCCGTTTAAATTGTTCTTTAGAAAGATCTGTCAATGATGTGGGAAGACTGTTCCATATCTTTGATCCTCTGTATAATACACTAAACTGTGTTTGAGTTATGTGAGAGTAAGGAGGCCTGATAAGACAACTAATACGAGTTGGATACTGGTGAAATTCGTTATTAAAAGTAAAAATATTACAAAAATGCTGAGGAAGTAACTTTTTTATAGAGCTATAAACGAATAGAGCTATTTGAAGTTGATTCACTTGGTAAACACTAAGAATACTTGCCTGAGCAAACAGTGGTTGTGAAGGGTGTCTACGATTTACACAAAATATTAACCTTAAAGCTCGCTTCTGAAGTCGAAAAACAGATTCCAGTTTAGTTGGGTGGGTGCTAGCCCAAGCAACATTACAGTAATTTATATATGGATATAACATTGAATAATATAACATAATTGCAACTTTTTGGTTAATCAGGTGGCGGATTTTTCCCAGTATACCGGCCACTTTGGCTAGTTTTGTACTTATGGCACTAATGTGGGGTTTCCAGGATAAAGAATCATCTAGAATAACACCAAGGAAACGAACAGATCTAACATTATTAATGGAAGTATCATCAATTTGAATTTTCATTGGGGGTTTAAACGTATCAAACTTATAACCAAAAAATATATAACTTATTTTTTTTATGTTTAAGTGACAATTTGTTGGACTTGAACCAAGAGGATAACTTGTCAAGTTCTTCATTAACTACCTTTATTAAAATTTCAGGGTTTTTATGGGAGTAAAACACACTTGTATCGTCTGCAAATAAGATTTTAGAAAGTTTATCTGAAACATTAGGGAGGTCATTAACGTATATTAAAAATAACAAGGGACCCAAGATGGAACCTTGTGGTAAACCACACTGGAGAGGAAGTAGAGGAGATTCTGTCCCATTATAGTTGACAATTTGATACCGGTCTGAAAGGTAACTAGTAAACCAGAGTAGTGACCTATTTCAAATACCATAATGTGAAAGTTTTTTAACAGAATAGTATGGTTAACAGTATCAAATGCTTTTGAAAGATCCAGAAAAATACCTACAGTGTTTTCTTTTCTGTCTTTTGCTTTGTATATTTCAGTCAAAAATTGGACAAGTGCCATATACGTAGAGTGTTGCTTCCTAAAACCATACTGGTGAGCATATAGAATATTATTTTTATCCAAATGTTGAATTAATCTTGTGTAATCCAGTTTTTCAAGAACTTTGGACAAAGCTGGTAACACTGAAATTGGTCTATAATTGTTAAAAATAGCAGGGTCATCTTCTTTATAAACTGGTGTAATTTTGGCTATTTCTAACTCTACAGGCACAATTCCTTGGTTTAGAGAAAGGTTAAAAATATAGATTAAAGGTTTAATGATATCAGGATAAATTTCTTTTAATATTTTACTGTCAATCAAATCATGTCCTGATGAACAGTCTTTTAAATTGATAATTATATCTCTGATTTCAACCTCGGTAACAGAAGTGAGGCTCAATTCCTCAAAAGTTGAAGCATTCATATAATCTAGTGGTCCAAACTGACTAGATGGAATATTAGAAGCTAGTGTTGGACCTACTTGTCCAAGCTTGTTTGCAGCAATCAAATACTTCAAACAGTTTGTAAATGTGCATTATGTAAATCACACTTTTTTGAATTTAAAACCAGGATATACGAAGGTGATTAGTCAGTTGACATGGAAAAAACACAGAGTACAAAACACAGCTTATTCAGAACCAGATCAGCACCTCTAAAGTCACGTTTTTCTATGCGCAACAATCTGTTTCTATAACATCTTTACATGGTGCGATAATCTGGAGGGAAACAGGACACTGGTTGCTGAAGGAGAGACAAGAGGAGAAAGAGAGGATAGAAACATAATCTGTGAAAGTGAAGTAGGTTATCAAGGTATTAGCTTAATCTAATATAAACGGAAAGATATCTTTTTTCTTTTAAGTAAAATATCAAGAAATTTTCACTATGAAAATAAAATAAGAAAAAGCCAAATAAACACTATGATTGTTAATATTTTTTTTCTTTCACAAGTGATTTTCAAGTGTTGATCAACTTTCTGAAAGGACATGAGTAAACTGATAATGTGTTCAAACTTCAGGTTTTTAAGACTTAAAAACTTTTTCCATTTATTATTCAACAAAATAAGGAACAAATAAACAAATCTATTACAGAGTGAGGTATGAAAATATAAAAAAGGTGCACTAAGTGTATGAGTGTGCTCGCCCTGAGACTCCCACCTTGTTGCATCACCTTTGTCTGCTCTGTTCAGCATCCTACGTCTTGATATGGTAATATTTGCCCTGTCTACCTATAAAGTTCCCAAAATGTGATGACATCTCTTCTCCCCAGCCCTCTTCAGGGGTGTAAGTTTATGTTTTGGACTCTGGTTAGTCTGTTTCAAAACAGAATATTTACATATGACTGGAGTCACTGCGATGTTAAACCAGGAAATTGTTCTCCACGTCCAGTTGGTTAGCAGAGACTGTTGTCTTTGAAATTTTTTTCTTTACTCTTCTCCTTGCTGACAACTTTGTGCAGTTAAATTATTTTTAGTTTTTGTAACCTGTCTGTAAATTATGGCTTTAACAAAAAAATTCCAAATGCACATGATCAATTGGTAGGAAAATCCTACTAGGATAGCCAGACAAAAACTGTTGAATTGCGCTAGATAAATGTCA
Source organism: Fundulus diaphanus (assembly GCA_037039145.1). Classification (NCBI taxonomy): domain Eukaryota; kingdom Metazoa; phylum Chordata; class Actinopteri; order Cyprinodontiformes; family Fundulidae; genus Fundulus; species Fundulus diaphanus. The sequence continues at coordinate 36,004,274 of CM073130.1, forward strand.
CACAAGTTTTCAAATGATTTACTATGATCTCAAATTTTAAAATCTCAAGACCTGAGTGGCATTACGGGGAAAACAACATATTTAGTATTTGGTGACGGCAAAATTCAGAATTAATGTTCCATCAATGTTGCAATCTCATCATGCAGTGTGCCATTGAATCAGCCCTTCCCAACCTCTCTGTCCAAGGAATACGAGCAGAAATTGACTCCAAGGTTGATGCCAATATCTAATGTATTAATCAAAACTAAAACAACCTTCTGAGCAACACTGAAAACACAAACTACACTGAAATGGTTGCCACAGGGCAAAACTTTGTGACTTTTCTAACTTCTGGTAGCAGCTGGCAGTGCTGCAGTGCCAATATTGGCTTATAAACAAGAACAACAGCTAGAAAGTTGGGTTCAGTTGTGAAATCTTATATTATAACAATAATTTTGTTAGAAATTGCTTTTAATTTTAAAATATATATATTCTGCTCCTGCTTCTTTCAACCGACCACCACCTGTCCTCCTCCAGTTCAAATGACCTGGGATCTTCCCCACTTTATATTGAAAATAAATTTTTTGATTTACATCATGACAATGCAGATGGATAAAAACTAGTTTGCTGTGTTTTACGGGCCTTCATGATGAACCTACTCGGAGTTGTGTTGTGGAAACACTTCAGTAAATCCTTTTCAGTTTAGAAAGTTGTTTGTACTATTCCCAAAAGAACTAAAAACTCTGACATGTGCAGTAATGGATAAGCTGTGTTAAACCCCACTAACATGTATAAATAATCAGTATCCTGCTCGGTCTCATCATCCATCTTCCTATTGTACCCGTTTTATCACATTTAAAGAGGCAAGGAGATTCTTGCAGGTTTTCCAGATTTTTTTTTTTTTTTCATATCAACAATAATTTCACATCAATCAAGAACTTTATGAACAACAAACACCAAGACCTAATAATTCATTTTATCAATTTTTATATAATAAAAATTAATGTGTTGAGCCAGACAGTGTTGCATTATAAATACCGTTAATTAACAGGCAGGGTATCTCTGCAGGAGCAAGCTGCAGATCTGTTAAATATGACAGCAGAAAATATGCTGTTACTCTCTGTTTTATGGTTTAGACGTGTTTGTTTAAAAGGCCTTTAACCATCATTCGCCCAACTGTATCTCTCCTGGCTTCACGTTGAGCAGGAGAGCAGATCAACGTCACTTGAAAATTTTTCCAACGTACCCTCCCATGAATGTTCTCGCATCAAGAGCAGTTTAAGGTATTTGCCACCTTGACGTGATAACGTGTTGCAACAGAACGCTCTCACAGCGGCAATGTTGCACACAAGCGCACGACCGTCCCTCGTCACCTCCTCCAACCACTCTGGCACATTGCAGACCTGAGAGATTGTTTTATTTGGCAGTTTCCTGGAGGGAGAGGTAGCTCAGTCACCAAGGTCATGACAACCTCCTCATGTATTCATTCGTTAACCTTATGTTATTAAAGCTTGCAATAAAATTGGATTATGGTTTTCATAAAAGTAATTTTTGCAGTTTGTTTTCTGTTTTAATATTAAACAAGTTACTTCAAATTGTTGCTTTTTTTTCCAACTAAACATTTGAACGCACAACTTTTTTTAAGTATTTATGAAATTAATTGCTAGACAGCTATAAAGCATTAAATATAGGTTTAAACATGAAATGTGTGTTTTTTTAATGCCAAGTTGTATTGCTGCAGGTTGTTTGACCAATGGAGTCAGTTCTTCCTAAAATTGTTCTTCTTATGATTCTCATTTCTCCTGATTACTTTTGTTCATTCGTGATGCAGGTTTAATGCAAGTTTTGATCAGGCTCTTAGTTTTCTTTACAATTAAGATTTTTATGCTTTCTTTTGTGCTAAACCTAGTGCATGCCAACATGTACCATACCTGGTGCATTTCTTTGTGTTCTATTTGTTATGCAAGTCTACTGAGGATTAACAAACCCTGCTGTGAGCATTACAGAAGCCCAGAGTGCAGCTTTAATCCATCGCACATCGCTACACACACATCAGCACCGTCTCATTACCCCCAATCAACCCACGGAGACAGTTTATCCTGGTTCTTCATCCGAGCCTCAATCTCGGTCATTTGCCAATAAACTCTCATACCATGTCAGTCAAACGTTCATCGTGTTCATATCTCCTGGTGTCGTGTTCAGAAAAGCATCTTTTGTATGTTGACCTTGAACCGATGAGTGTTTTCTCTAAGACTTGATGAACTGTTGGGACGGTAAATTGGTTTTGTTTGTTTTAACTTGTTCCCAGTATTTATTGTAAAGTTAGCAAAATGTTTTGTGTCACTTTCGGATCGGCGTGTTCCCAGTAGGATTTTACCACTTTTCATTTTTATCACCTTACGGCCACATACGCTGAGCTGCCTTATTTGGATTTTTTTGTGATAGAGCAACACAAATGAGTCCATCCAAGTATTGCAGAAGGGAAGGTATGCATGCTCTTCACATTTTTCACAAGCGAAAAGCTGTTTGAATAATGAAAAGTGCGGCTTGCATTCATTTTCAACCTATTGAGTCCACTTTGGTGTAGTTTAGTCTTGCTTTAAATGCAGCTCTTCTTTGAAGGCCTTAGAGGTTTGTTAGAGAACAGTAATGAACAAACAACGTCCTGTAGACCACAAAGCTTCTTCTACAGATCCGGGATGATGTTGTGGAGAAGTTCATGTTTTGGTTTGGTTATATAGTTATACAGCAGCATTTGATGGTTTTCAATATCTGACAGAGCACTTCATTGGTAACTACAGAGATTCACAGCTCAGTTAGGGGGAAACTATTAGGTGTGTGATTTACAAATTTGGCTTTAACAGAAGAGTTGCAACAAAAATATGACAAAAGTTCCATTTGCATTTTTCCACAGTCCGTTTAGGGAACACAGCAAACAGAAAGACTTGGGTCAGATGAGACCAAAATAGATCGTTTTTGCCTACATGCAAAACACTCGCACCGTAAATCTCCCTGAACACACCTTCCCCACGAGGAGGTATAATGCTGGCAGTAGGGGTGGACGATAATTCAACAACAATATATATCAATCGACAGTCACGTGGAGCGATGGAAAACAAAAAGGGTCAATTAAAAGTTAAATAGAACTTTTGCATTCTAGCCTATCATGTAGGTTAATACTAATTACATCCTCCCAACCAATCATAAATGCTGACCCAGGAATGCTCCATCACCAAGCTCTGCCCCTTCAAAGAAGTCAGAGAGCACGTGTTCTTTTTCTCTATTTTAAAAACTTGCAGTTTTGATAAAAAGTTGGTTGAATAAAGGGTTTGAATTCAGTGTTTGTGTGTTTTTTTTATCTAAAAATTGGTAATTAAGCAACAGCATAAAATGGCCAAGACTGCACTTAAAATATATGTGTAGAATTTTTTCATAATTATCGAAATCAATCAATACGATTTCTATTTTATCAATATGCTTTCTTCCTATATCGTCCAGCTCTAGGTGGCAGCATCATGCTGTGGCAATTTTTCTCTCCAGCAGGAACAAGCTGGTCAGAGTTGATGGGGAAATAAATACAGCCAAAAACAGAGAAATGCCAGAAGAAGTCTGTAAAAAGGCTTAAAAATGGGGTTGTGGTTCACATGAATATGCAACCAGAACAAGGGGTGAAATGTTGCTAGTAACGTTTGCTCAAGTTATTGTAATTAAGTGCAGTTTTTGCATTCTTTGTACTTTTTAAAGTAGTTGACAGAAGCTGAACTTTTACTCATACTTTGGTATAATTTGATTTGAGTATTTAAATCAGCTACATTTGAAATCACATCTGAGTGAAAAAAATAATACTGGAAGCAACGACAGCGATTCATCAGCTGGGTTTGAGGTCAGAGTTATCAGATACCAACATGGAGGAACATCTGTTGGACTTTATTGGGGTTAGCAAAAACACATCTACTACAGTTGAAGTTGACTGCGAAGACAAAGAAGAAAACTAATGGTGATACTTAAGGGACCAGTTTAATATTGTGCACAAAAAAAGGCGACAGTTTTATAATGCAATGTAAACTCTGTTTGCCTAAAGCGATCAAGTTATCTGTATTTAAAAACCTCAACATCAAACCTAAGCAAGCATCTGGAGTTTAGTGAAAAATAACAACTATTTTTTTTCTTGGACAGTGGTGCACGACATGCTAATGCTTTTTTAATTAATCTTTTTTAGATTTACCAGACATAATCCAAAGCTAAAAATAGCATCATTATCATGAACCAGGTGTCATTTAAATACTGCATCTAGGAGTCTGTAAGTGGACAGTATCTGGTTTATGTTCAAGGCTATGATTATGTAAACATGCTAAAAAATATTTAACAATTAGTATAAATATCAGTTTAACCTCCAAGATATTCATGAAGTCATATGTTGATATTTTTATTTCTATGTATCATTTTCATTTATAAAGGTGCTCCTTTACTTAAAAACAGTTTGAGAGCAATATCTCTCTTTCACTCTTTTCCTTTGTGAAATGCTTGAGAGGGTCTGTCTTCTGCTTATAAAGAAGTAACTAAGTAACCTTTTCATAAAGTAATAACTGAATGAGGTACTTTTTATTTTTACTTAAGTAACATTTTACACTTTACCTGTATTTAAAGGAGCGTAGCGCAAGTTTCAGCGTTTTTGCACAAGTTTGCCCCCTCTGGCGACAAGTTGAAATGACACCAGTGTCGTGCACATGCATGGGAGAAAAGGAAAAGCATCTGCTGCTGCAACTGCTCAGCTCTTTTATTAAGAGGCTTGATTTTTTCTGAGGTAAGAAAGTTACAAATATTAAAGTTAGCCCCTGTTCTTCGCTAATGCATCGTTTACGGCGGAGACGATTTGCTGTCTCATGAACTGACTAATCAAGCCCTTAGAGGCAACTGCGGTAAATAGAGGATAACTCATTTTACATGGCAGGCAATTGTAAGGGTATGTATGAGAAAGAATAATATTTAACTTGAAAACTTGTGTAATGCTCCTTTAAGTAAAATTTCATCAAAGCAACTGTAACTTTACGTGAGTACATTATTTTGGTACTCTCTCCACCTCTGAACAGAACAACAATTTTCTTAAATTGTCCCCTGTCAAAAAGCAACAACAAAAACAAATGTGCTCCAACCAATCAGAAAAAGCTTCAGCCATTTTGCATAGAATGGGCTGTGCACACCTGGACGAGAATCCCAAAAGAATTGCAGCTGTGTATCGAATGTGGTGCAACAAAGTAAGGGAGGGGTCTGAATGCAACTGCATGCCACACTAAAGATTTTTGTTTCTAAAATATTTGAAAACCATGGAGCATTGTACTCCTTTGTGTTGGTCTCTGACAAAAACATCCTAATAAAATACATTGATGTTTGTGGTTGCAATGGGACAAATGTGGAAAAAGTTCAAAAGGTAAACTAAATAAGCAGAGAGATTGAATCTTTTATGTCTTTCTTCACAGTCTCTGTTCCTGCATGAGTTCATCTGAGTGACTCTGAAACCTCAAGTTAGGACCGTCTGCAGAAGAATTATCCAGGCACTAGATGTGAGAAACCAAAGATGGAGCACAGGTAGGCTTCCTCCTTGTAATTAATCGCATTATGCATCTTATTATGTCATAAATCTTAAGAACTAAATGAAAACAATATATAAGGAAAAAAAGACAACTGAGGGAGTCTCACTCTCTGTTTTTCAGTTTCTGTTTCAGCAGTGTTCTCTGGCAAAGACAGTTTTAACACATCCTTTCTCACATTTTTACTCTTTTTTCTGTTTGTCCAAATTCATTTTTCAAGATTGGCTGCATGTTAGGTGCGACAATCCTTACAGAGGAGTACATATCAGACACTGGCATCTGATTAAAGGGATTGACACAAACAGAAGACTGTCCAGTGATTCTTCTCTCCTTCACATCGAGAAACCTCAATCCTTTTACTGATCATGTATAACAAAGCAAGGTCAACGTACAAGTCAAGATGAACCCTTATGTCATTTTTCACTTCAGGAGGGATCTATTCCCCCATATTTGTGGTAAACATCTGTTTTTTTGTCTTTTTGGATGACTATCAAAGCTGCTGCCCTCTGTTGTTTTGGGGCAGTTTTTGTATTCGTTGTGGTGAGACCTTTGGTTCTGGTGACATCTTCTCACCCAGAGCTTTTAATATGGCATGAACTGGTTTTAAGCAGCTTAATTCACATAAAGCACGTCAACAGTTTCAGTTGTATTTATAAAAACAAGTTTTCTTCCTGATTCATTTAAAAGATTTTATGCATGTTGGGGATTTTGTACATTGCATTTTGATTTATTATACGTATTTTATGCTCAAGTAGCTATTTCAGCAGTCTTTATTTTAAAAAGGAAGCCGTTTAAGAGATCCAAATCCACAGAAATGTTGCCGTTTTCTTGCAGCTTATTTCTTCAGTGGTTTGTGTGTTTTCTCCTTCTGCCAGCTTTGTCACCTGAGCTCAAACAAATGCAGAGAACTTTCAAAGGTGATCTGTGTACTTACCTTTGCTTTCCACCAAAGACTTAAAATTATTGGTATCTCTGGAGCTAGATCATAGTAATCTTTCCCTGTTGTTTTTTTCCCCACACTTATCTTTTGTCAGGTGTTTTCTAGGATTTCCCAGTCATTATGCGGTTTTGTAATGAGGTACGTCTGCATCTCCAGCAGGTGATGGTTAAAAGTAGAAACATTAACGTTAATATTTTGCAACAAAACAGCCAGTACATTAAAAATGTTCACAGTGTCCACCAGTCAGATCTGTGGCCTTTTGGAAAGTAAATGTGAACTAGTTAAAACACTGACATGATCAAATAAGGAATGATATACAATATATTACTATTAAAGTTCCTTCCTATTTATCAGTTTATGAAAATAGTTAAAGTAGCTACACTTCTAGCTCTCATGGCTTGTATTTCCTTATTTTAACTCTAAAACTGAACTTTCATTCTGCTGTATCTTTTTTTGCCTCATGCTGATTCCAAGTGGATGTAAATCTGGAAAGATCTTTCATTGTAAGAATTTGCATGTTTTTGTTTTTTTTTACTTCTGCATGTTAGGATTTCTTCAGTTGTTTGTTCAAACACAAGTTGATTAGGCAGATTTGATTTGTTTTTGTTCTTATTGGAATTATTATGCAATGTATGCTGTTATGAGCTGGATGATCTTAAAATGCTTCTATCTGCATTACCCGACTGCAATGCAGTCGCAGTTTATATTCTTCATCAAATGATGCCTGCTCAAGACCTCAAGACTTTCTTTTTTTGTTGTTTTAAATTGAGTCCTGCATGCTCTTGTGTTGCATCCTGAGGTCAGTTCTCCCCGGCAACGCCCTGAATGAACTGCTGCATGAGAAGCAATTGCAAAATAGGGATTCCTTGGCTTGCTTATGTCACCCTTCACTTTAGATTACCGAATTCTTCAGACTGGGCCTGCCATTGAATACATCTAAAGTTACACAAGAGCCCACTTTTTTTCTGCATAACCTCATAAGTAAATACCCTGGAAAACCAAACAACCGGTTGTGGATGATGAAACAGGAGCCTGTTTGGGTTGTTCGTCTCTGTTTGGACCTACAGCGAGCTCATTTTTTAAGAACGACTGAAGGACTTTGTTGGTGAAATCATTTATAAATTTACTGACTGTGTCAAGCCAGACTGAGAAATACAAAGATTTTCCTGCAGATGATGGGAGCGGCACGTGTCAAACGCCGCTTCAGTGCTGTGGTAGATGGGCCAGTGGAGGAGGAGGAGGTCATGAGGCTAGCACAAAGTGCGAGGGCAGAGGAGGGCCCGACAGGGTCAGGAAGCCCAACCAGCTCATCTCCAGTCCATGTCCTCAATGGCAAAGCTCTACCTCTTCAGAGCAACACTAACAATGCACGGAGGCAGAGCGCTATTGGCAGGCCAGCTGGGGGAGATGCAGAAGGAGAAATCAAAGTGAGAGCAGGAGAAATTTGCCTAGATCCAAGGAATACCAAAGGTGGTAGTGAAGGTGGCAGAAGGGATGGATGTTCTTCATCAGACCAGGATTCCCTCTCTTCCCCCTCCACTACCAGCCGGAGACGCAGCAGGCGCTGTAACCGCCGGCCCAGACAACGCTTTGTGGGCAAGGACGGACGCTGCAACGTCACCTTCGTCAACATGAGCGAAAGGGGCCAGCGGTACCTCAGTGACCTTTTCACCACGTGTGTGGACATACGCTGGCGTTGGATGCTGGTCATCTTCACGCTCTCCTTTATTCTGTCCTGGCTTCTCTTTGGTTTTGCCTTCTGGCTCATTGCCTCTGTGCATGGGGACCTCTCCATTCAGCTAACCCCCAGCTCCGGTTCTTCTCCTGGATCAGGAGAAACTGGCTCCGGAGGAGAGTTTGATAGAGACAAGGCGATAGAGGAGCCATGCTTCCTCCAGGTCAACAGCTTCATGGCAGCCTTCCTGTTCTCCTTGGAGACGCAGACATCCATCGGTTACGGGTTCAGAAGCGTGACCGAAGAATGTCCCCTGGCGGTGTTGGCGGTCGTTTTGCAGTGCATCGTGGGCTGCATTATTGACGCCTTCATCATCGGGGCAGTCATGGCCAAGATTGCCAAGCCCAAGAAACGCAACGAGACTTTGGTGTTCTCTGACACTGCGGTGGTGGCGCTAAGAGACGGAAAACTCTGCATGATGTGGAGGGTGGGAAACCTACGGAAGAGCCACCTGGTTGAGGCGCATGTCAGAGCACAACTACTGAAGGTAAGAAGAGAAAAGATTTATGAAAACTAAACAAGGACTGTTTTGTATGAAAAGCTAAATCAAAAAAGGTGAACTTAATAAAAGATGGGTTAAATGGAAAAATGATGCAACAGAGAGGGATATAAAGGAGGTAGAGAGAGAGAGAGAGTCCCTAGACCATCTGGCTTGTATTCTGCCAGGCCCAGTTAATGAGAGTTTTTTTTATTTCCCTCTGGGGTTTGAAAGATTTACCATGGATTAACTTGCCTACAATTCTTTTAACTGAGAGCCACTGTCCTTGATCATCCCTTTTCCCCTTGTAACTCTTAAATATTTGGGGTAGGTGATTGTTTTTGAACACAAATTTACCTTCTAAGGGTTAAAGTGAAAAATGCTTACTATTTTCCAATGTTTTCTCACCACCATTGCTTTGTGTGACTGCATGTAATTGCCCTCGAGATATTTCTGAGGTACAGAATCTGCAGAGCACAGACACTATTTTATCTTTTTCAGTAAAATAAACCCATAAAGGTCCAAACGGGGCAGATTCTGGATTGTAAGGATCAAAGAAATACACCTTTATGGGCCAGACCTAGATATTTTCCCATGGCAAGGGCTGGATGAGAGAAAAACCTCTGGTTTGGCAGTGTGACTAAATACATCTATTTAAAATCCAGCTTAACATGACAGGCTAATGTTAGGTGCTTGGTGGTATTTCCATTTAGATTTTTTTCTATTGCCAGCATCCCTTCCAGTTAACACTCTTGCTTGTTTACTTTCAAAAATGGTAGTGACTATGTTTTATTTGCCTCGCGGTAAATTGACAGCTACAGGGTTGAGGTTACTTAACCTCTTCCTTTTCGCTCCTTCGCTGGGTGTTGCTGACTCAGTCAGCTGCTTTGCTTCTCCTTGATTTCTAATGTTGCGCATGCGCAATATTGTACTTCCAGTCACGAGGTGTTGTTAGGGTAAATATACAAATAAGAAATTTATTTGGAGTAAAAATAAAGTATAAAACTATAATAAGCCAACGGGGCACAATCATTTAATCGGAAAACACGAACCAGAGTCAGCTACTGGTTTAGAAATTTGTTATACTACGTGACTAGGCCTCTTTAAAGCTAAGATTCCAGATGTTTAAAAATCTTTAGAGAAAAGGTGTTTCTGATAAGATTATTTTTGATGGCTGAGGAGGCTGAGGAGAAATTTGTCCTTTCCACCCCTTTACTTCCATTCCTTTCTAAATGGGGGATATTTCCCACAACACACATTCCCACTAAAAAGGTATTTTTTGTCAAGAAAACAATCACTTTACTATTTACAGCCAAAGAGTGGCAGGCTTTAAGACCTGTTCTACAACAGATGTTACTATAACTCATCATCCTCATATGGTGGCACCTTTCCCTTTTCAAGGGACCAACACCAAAGGCTCAGTTTTTTGCCTGAAAGGCAAATTATTGGATATGAAAAAGAAAGGAAAGGCTTTGTGTGATGTATTTACATGCAATAATGAAATTAATGTTTTCCTGCTCTAAAATATAATAACATTTAGCCATTTGGGAAATTTGCTTCAATGTGAAGTATAAGAAGGATTAATGCATTAAAAAACATACATTTTCTTTCTTTACCTAAATCTGTTCCAGCCAAGGATGACCCCAGAGGGGGAGTACCTGCCGCTCGACAATGCAGACATCAACGTGGGTTTTGATACTGGCACCGACCGCATCTTTTTGGTCTCTCCGGTGACAATAGTGCACGAAATCAACGAAGAATCGCCTTTTTTTGAGATTGACAAAAAAGCCTTGAAAAACGACTCTGAATTGGAGGTGGTAGTCATACTTGAGGGAATGGTGGAGGCCACATCAATGACGACGCAGTGCCGCAGCTCCTATCTGGCATCTGAGATACTCTGGGGACACCGTTTTGAACCTGTACTGTTTGAGAAGCGAGACGGCTACCAGGTCAGAAAGGAGAACTAAAGAGTTGGCTTCTAGAAGTGTTGCATAAGAGTCTGTACCCCTGATAACGATGTGTAAAAAAAAAAAAAACGTTTTTATTTATATCTTGTTTAAATCTTCAAAAAAATCCCAAGAACCTTGTTGTGGTGCGGAATCATGGGCTTTTTTTTAATTTGAGGATATTTTAAATAAGAAAAGCCACATCATCGCAGACATAAAAATCAACTATCTTCCATGTGCACCTTATTTCCCAGACCTAAAGTCTATAGAAAATCTGTGGTGTGAGCTGAAAAAAAAATACTAAAAAGATGGGGTGGGACTCCTGATGGACCAAAGAGATGTGCAACGAGGAACGGTCAACGTTCTCTCTTTTGGGATACTCAAACCTTTTTAAGTCTTATGAGAGAAGAGTAAGTGCTTTCTTATTGGCGAAGTACCAACAGCCATGGCACCAATGAGTGTGGCACTGGTTATTTACGTAAAACAATAATTGTTTCCTAACATGGGATTTTTATAAATGTACTGAATCCATACATGTCCCACATTTTTTAGAGTTAGAGTATCCCACTGCAGTAATAACACTTTTCACACATCTACTATGATGAGCAGATTGTTGTGGAGGTGCTGTATTGATGGAGGAGGTGTATTTTTGTTTCCTAAACTTTAAAAAAAAATGTTTGTTGATGCTATGAACGTTCCACGTTCCCCACTCCTGGCACTGTCCACTTTGGTGGCATTTTTCAAAATTTGTCTGGGGGCAGGGTTATGCTTTTACGGCAGGATGAGTTAAACTTTAACACTATTAAATTTGGATCAAACTAAGAGAATCTCTTTTTTTTTCTAGGTCGACTATTCATTTTTCCATCGGACCTACGAAATTCCAAATACGCCGTCATGCAGCGCCAAAGAGCTGGCTGAGCAGCAGTACAGTGGAAGCTCACGCTCGTCCTTTTGTTATGAGAATGAGGTGGCGCTGGAGCTCGCCTCCCCAGATGAGGAACCAGGTCAAGACCAGGAGCGCTCTTCCCAACTCACCCGAATACCATCCTTGGAAGCATGAAGAGTAATGGGCCGCTAAAAAGACAAGACGCCCAGCTTTAGAGGGCAACAGGAAAAGATAGAGAGTTAGGCAAGTTTCTTTGGGCAGATCAAGAGAAAAGGGACAATTACGTTATCTTTCACAGAGGTTATTAATTGTTAGATTTACATGGGAATCCCAGTGTGGCTAAAGACATGAGAGAGGAAGAAGTTAGAGAAGCGTTTGGCCACAGATCTGATCTAGTTGTCTGATTGGTCCTGGCAGTCTTTCAGAACCATTAAAAACTTCAATCAAGTCTCACATCTGGCCCATCACTACCACAGCACTGTTATTGGACCCTGATCCCTGATCAGAAGGATGTGCAGCAGCTCCGCCTGCTGGCTACAACTTGCCTCTGCCTCTCAGTGATTCTGACCTGGAGAAATGTTTGACTTTTCCTCCAGATGCTGCTGTGTAATGAATTTGTTGTTACTCAGGAATGTATTTTCAAAACTATGCTGACTTATCACTTCAGTATTTTGCTTTCTAATGGTATTTGAACAGGGATCCTCATTGCAGGAACATGGTAACAAGGAGAAACTGTTGGAAACCAGCAGCAGTTTTCAACAGATTCTCCTTTTTGAGTGTAGTGCATATTTTTTGTTTTTGGCTTGTGATAATGTTATTGGATTGTGATGTTTGTGTTGAAATTACTTCTTTATTTCAGCAGAGTCTATTGTAAGGTTTTGAACACAGCCGGAGAGATGATATTGACGGTTTCCAGATAATCTGTTAATGTTGCAATTTTCTCGCACTAATATCTTCAGTGTCCTATTATGTGTTATGTCAGCAAAACCATCTGTTCATTGTAATTCTCTGTCATATTTGGAAAATGTGCTAAGTGAGTAAGGGGATTGTAATTTTGGAAGTGTTTTAAAACTTGCTGGTGGGTCTGAATTTGACATAAAAGGACTTGCTCTTGTCAACCCTGAAAATGCGAGAGACCTCAACCTCAGAAAAAAAAAATCATAGCTCGGATTGGGACAGATTATATGATGATTGCAAGATTTTAGTGGTTTGCTGTTTTTGCATCCCCAAAAGACTGTCTTCTATTTGCACAAGTGGACTGAAACACCATATTCACAGGATATTATTCTATTTTAATCTTAATAAATTGTGTAATCGGTAAGACATTACAAATGCTTTTTCTGTTGAAACGTGGTGCCTTCAGAACAGAGCTGAAATGTAACCACAGCCTGTTCATCAGCAGCTTTTTATTTCATGTTTTGTGCTTAAATTGATATATTTGTGGCGTCCATTTTCTTCAAAAGGATTGGTTTTTTTGTTGGTATGTGGTAACTTTTTAAAACTTGCAATGCGATCTGAATACACAAAATCATATGCCCCTTTTCAAATTATGCTCAAACATTTGAATTTCCAGGTTTCAAAATGAAAGTAATCCTCTGAAATGCCCCCTGGAGTTGGAACTGCAAACTGGAAAGTCAGACGTTTCTCTACAACTAAACTAAACTAAATCCAATATGGCTGCCATGCATGCAAGATGTAGTGAAACAAGCACAAATAAGGAGTTTGTTTGGGCTTCTAACAGTTAGTAACTTGTTTAATCAGTCCCTCACGAGATACTGCATGATCTTCTGGTGTTGCATGGTGGAATAGTTGTTCGCAATATCGCCCTGCAAGAAGGTTTATAGAGTTTGCATGTTCTCCCTGTGCATGCTTGGGCTCTCACTGGGTCCAAAAATATGCACGTTATGTTCTTTTCTCGTTGGTAAGTGTGTGTACATGTTTTTATTTTTATTATTTTTATTTTTTTTGTCAGTGTGTCTCTGTGTTGCTTCTAGGATAGATTGGTGACTGGTTCAGGGCCCACTACGCCACCTTGCAACCCTGCACAGAAAAGCGAGTATGGAGAACTGATGTTCCTTTAGTGTTAGAATGCAGTAAAGGCTGCAATTTTATTGAAAATTTAATGAACTGTTATTGGCAGGTAGTATTTAGCCAGGGCTCTTAGCTCAACTCTTAGCAATCTCCTCTGGTTTTCTACCTTGCTGGGGGAACAATGCCACATTTGAAATTCCTTAAAGCTGGAATTTGTGTTTAGGAATTACGTAACATCTGAGTTAATCTTGCTTTTGTTTGAAGTTGGTAAACCAGTGATGTTTTGCAAATTCCTCTAATGCCACTGGTCACAGTGTGCTTCTTTCCATTATATGCATTTAAACACAAAGGAACTACACAAGTTAGTGCCATACAATACTATGTGTGCTGTTGGTCTAATGACATGCAAGCCTTCAGAAGTTCAAATACACAGTTTATTCCTGCAAGTTGTACTGTGTGTGCACAGCAGCCTTGCTGTATCTGACCGTTGACTGTGAAAGTTATGACTTCAGGGGGTGTTACATTTGATAATTCATTTTTCTGACTTGTGACCTGGTAATCCTGTCTCCTGAGTACAACACAAGTTGAATGTGGTGTCCTTCCAAGTCCCGATTTCAGAGGTAAATGGAACGCACCATTGCTGCTAATCCGTTCCGCAGCTGAGCACGTACACCATGGCCACACACTGAATGTATAAGAAGCTTTGTTCTTTTATTGTAGACAACAGTAGATGCACTTTCTAGTTATTTTTACAAAGGACAATGAATGTTAGAGCTACTTTTACTCTAGTATAAGTTATTGTGAATCCCACAGCCAAAGTTGTTAAATGTTTTGAGTGTAATTCAGCGTGAATGGAAGCAACATTTATAGTCACCCAAATTGGCTTGGCCAACACGCAACCTGTGATTTTGTTCTTTGAGTTTTGTTGAAAAGTAAAATGTTAAGGCCTGCATCGTCAGGTTACAGCTAGAAAAGGATTCATACGCAGAGCAGAACTGAGCAGATCAGACAGGAAGAACGGGAATTGGACCGGACATAGAATAGTAATCAGACAGGGAAACAAGGAGGATGGCAGAGAACGGAGGCAACGGCAGAATCTGACAACTGGGCAGCTTATATACAGGGGAGAAAAGTGGAGAAAGATATGGCAACACAGATGGGAGTGATCAGGTGGAAAAGTGAGAAACACCTGAGAGCAATGAAGGCAGAGGCAACTGAGGGAAGGAGAGTAATGGGCAGGATGAGAGGAACACAAGGGATAAATCAAACAGAGAATATATGAAATATACAAAGAACAATAATGAACTAAGAAGCTAGTCATAGACAAATGAACCAAAATGGCTACAACTAGAGAACAGAAACAGCAGAGACCTAAAAGAAACCCAAAAACTCAAATACCAATGGCTCATGACATATACGACATATTAAGCTCTGCAATGGTACAGTATCTTTGCAAAATCTGACAGTGTGCAAAAGCTTTGTAACATGAAGAGGAAGTGTGTTATTAAATAGTGACATTTTGTTTCTTACAAACAGTGGTAATACTGAGCCAAAGGAACTGTTTCCTTTGCTTTTCTTCTTCATAGTGTCCATGTCCTATTAATAGCATCACTGGCGGCTCATGTCATTCACCCTGCCTCCACCGCCACCAAATGTAACTTGAACCTAAAGCACCATCTCTTTTGAACTTCAAAGAAACAGCATTTGGATGTGATTTACTGCTCACAATACTGATCAGCACATTGCGATATATAACTGCGTAATACGCTATAATGCTATCATTTTTTGTAAACTAAAGGAAGAAAAAAATTTAACGATCAAATGTTTTAGAGGTTGTTTAGAGTTTTTATTGTTTTAGCAATGGGAACTCTCAATTTTACCTTGTACTTTTAGAGTGTCCTCAGGCACAGAGCACACCCAAGTAAAACACAACTGTTTTATTGAACAAAGAAAGGAAACTGATACAACGGCAATACTTTTGTTTGTGTGTTTGTTTGTTTCATTTTTCTGGTTGCTTTCTTCACATTGTTAGATTACAGACCTTTAAGCAAATTCAAGAAGTAGCACTGCTGTGTATGACTGATACAAAAATTATCTGGATTTTGTTTATCTTTGTAATTAATAATTATGCATAATTATTATGCACGTTTGAAGTTAAAGGAATAAACAAACGTTTAAATGTTTGTTTGCTTTTCTTTGCATTGTCAAGGTGTTGTCCGTTGCAACAGATTGGATTGTATGCAATTATAAATAACGTTTCATTGAATTTATTTATTTTTTAAGTGTTGATAACCTTCCCAATCAACAGTTGTAAAAAAACTATGATTTGTTTTTCTATGAGTCGGGTGAGCAGATGAAAATATTTAATAAACAGCCTCGGACCAGGTCACTGCAGAGAGGCAACATTCAGTCGGATTTTCAAGGTTGATCTGAGTCACGCGCCTGGGGTCAGATGCCAATCAAACGGTCTCTACCGTTTTCTTTAATGAAAATATTAAAATCAGATCCAGGATCAGTGACTGCGGACTTCGCTGCCACAGAATGGTAAACAAAGAGCGCGCAAATCCCCCCCCCCCCCCCACCCCCACCCCTCCTTCCACTGAAAGCGCGAGAGCACCACACGGCACCTGCTGCGCTGCCCTGCTACAACACTCCGGTTGGCTAGCTCACACGTCACTCAAATCTAACCCCGCCCATCGCCTTTCACCCATTGGCTGACGACGGAGCAGTCAGCGCTGACGTCAATTCGATTGGTCACCGCAACCGTTGGCTGCCCGTTTCAGGGCGGAGATCTGCCGCCGCATTCATGAGGCGGGCACGCGACTGAGCTACAGCCGTTCATTGGACGCCTGTCACTGTTAAACCCCTCTGCTCGCACCCGGTTGGTCCACCACCAGGAAGCAGTCGTCGGGGGCTGAAGCCGTCGTCGTCGCCCTCATCGCTGTCCACTCTATCCCCGTCGCGGCGAGTGTGCGGCTCCGCTCACAGAGCAATGCGATGATAAAAACCGCATATGCGGTAAGGCTACACACCTACCAGGGCAGGGACATATCCACGAAACCGCCTCACTCCGTTTTCTTCTCATACCGCAGCCTTATCCACTACTCTCATCGGAACCCGAAGGTGAGAAGTTTAATTACCTTTTACCCTAATCCAAGTCGTAAGTAGCCGGGGCAATATCCTTTAAACGTCTCCTATTTCAGCGGAGCTGGCTAACCTCGCTCAGTTAGTAGATGTGAGCTCAGAGCCTAAACATGAAACGTTAGGGCGGCCGAAGAGGTTCATGTTGGTTTTAAAATGCCCTCTGTTTAATCTTAGAAGCTCGACCTATATATTAATAGGCCGTGGCCACATTGATTTGTCACCAAAATGTGTGAATAAAACGATAGTAATAAAGATTGTGGGTAAAAACGGATGCTTTTGTCAACCGTAAGCTGGAGATGTTTCGTGTCTTCCTCCCAAAGGTGCGGTTTTCTCTTCCCTAGTTCTGCGTCTGTGTTCAGAAAAACGCCGGGTTATTTATAGGGTCCACGCCGCATCTGTGTGCCTCTGCAGCCCGGCCTCTGTAATCATCACAGCCGGCGGCTTCATCATGTCACCTCTCCTCAGTGTCTGTTTTATATTTATATACTGAAAAAACGAAAAAACTAAAATAATAATAATTCACCCCCCCGATGCACTGCCACTTCTCATCAAAGCTGAGAAGAAGGGGTGGAAGAAAAAAAGGCGTTTCCATCCAGCTCCACCGATGCCACCTTTTTAGATATCCACATATTAATTAACCCGCAGGAAGAGAGAGAGAGAGGGAGAGGGAGGTGGACCCCCGCAGTGGATGACCTCAGTTCAAACTCGGGGGTTATTGTCTGTGGGCTGCTTTATTATGGCGTGTTGCTATGGAGTTGGGCAGTCAGGTTTTTGGCAACTCCAGCTGCTGCTGCAGGAGTTTGCTGCTCAGTCCACGCTGTACTGCGACAGCCTGAGGTCTATCTATGTCTGTGTGTGAGAGTGTCCTTTAGGAGGAGGATGAGACGTTGCAGCTAAGTGGCAGGTAATGCAAAGTCCTCCGCTGTGATTGCTGATAAAGCTGAGAGAGCACTGACTTGTGTTCAGATTATTTAGTGACTCATTTAGGCTCTGCCTTTCACTTGTGATGCCATCGGTGGCTGTGTTGCCTTGTTTTGTCATGGCATTTGTCTAACAGGCATGGGCTGGTATGAAGTTCTGAAATTCTCACCCGCATGATAACCCTGGTTAAAAAAAAAAAACTCTACCAAATTTACAAGAAGAAAAAAAGAAGAAAAGAAAGAAAAGCTAGAGGTATTCCTACTGATGCTGTTACTATTTAAAATCATGATTATGACAGTCCTGATGATGTTGTCAAAAACGTTTAGAACCAGGCACGGGCTGGAATGACAGCCTTGCGTAAAAATCCTACGGTATCAGTATTTACACAGAAATTAGAAACAAAAACGTTTGACATGATTGCTTTTAATGAACAAAGAATAAAAAAAAAAATTACTCCTGCTGCCATAGTAATATAACAAACTATTACAATTAGGATATCTGTTATGATACGTTGATTAAAGGAAAAAAACGACAATACAAACGCACTGAACTAAGGAGTTATCTATCTATCTATCTATCTATCTATCTATCTATCTATCTATCTATCTATCTATCTGTCTGTCTGTCTGTCTGTCTGTCTGTCTGTCTGTCTGTCTGTCTGTCTATCTAATGGTTTACATTATAAAATATTATATAAATTATAAAGTAATACATGTATACCAAGCTACCTAGTAATAATAGTAATAGTAATATCATCTTTATTGTCATTGAAACATACATTGAAACATACATTACAACGAAATTTGTTCTCTGCTTTTAACCCATCACCCTTGGGGAGCAGTGGGCTGCCATGCGCGGCGCCCGGGGAGCAAACTGGGGTTAAGGGTCTTGCTCAGGGACCCAGAGTGCAGGCGTTGGGGATCGAACATGGTGCTTGCATCCTTCTCTGAGTGCAAGCGCGCTGCTCTAACCACTAGGCCAACACTCTCTTTGTAGTAGGAGAGGGGAAGGGCAACAAAGACCATTCAGCCAGCTGACTGGCAGTGCACAGCAACATTCCAGGGAGGAGCTGCCATTGTTTACCCTACGCTTCAAGCAGCCGGGGAGAACCTCTCACCTAAAGAACGTTAACCCAGAGACGTGCGACGAAATTCCTTTCATGGTTTTGATACAGTGACTATTAGACTACCTGGTATACTTTTATATCAGTAACCAGGCCCTGCCTGTGATAAAAAACACCTGCTAAATCAGGTCATAGAGAGATCACAATCACACCTTTCTCCCTTGATCGGTTCTAATTGGTGAACGGAAAAATCCGATTTTTTGTTTATTTTTTTGCAATCTATGGACTTCATCAAAAGTAATTTCTACGAGACATGCAGCATGTACTCTAATACACTTTTAATAAAGTATAAAAATAAATATTCGGGACGTGTGCTTTGATGCATACATGGAGACAGTCTTGCCAACCTTTTATGTCTGTTGGATTCAAAACTGACCTTGTCAAACAAGTTGCAGTGCATATTTTTGGTGAATTTGTTATGTGTTATAGCCTTTGGGAAAAACAACAACAACCTGGAAAACTGGAAATTCGTATCGTCCAGCAAAAGCCTGATCTGTGGATCTCTTTGTATTAGCAGCGTTAAAAAAGTTGCACAGGAGATTTTTAACTGGTGACCAGAGTCTGCCAGCTTTTTGGTCCAGATTGGTGACAGGTTGGTCTTTCATTCAAAAATCTGCAAGCTAAGTGCTAATAGCCCATGCTAACAGCAACATTCTTCAGCGAGGAAGTTGTTACTGTAGAAAGACTTGAAGTTAGCAATTTTCTCTGCCAGCGAGGTGTATGGAGAGGAAAAAGGAGGAACTACAAAATATGTTAGAATCCGGCCCGCAGTCGACTGCTTATACAGGCATGCTCATTATAGCTTACCAACTTATCAGAAAAGCAATATCTTTAATAGAACTGATGGCTCTTTGCCCTTTAAGTGAGCAGCAACAGGTTGAGGGCGGTTCAATAGGCGTGTCTAACAATAATCTTTTCAAAACGTTCTAAAAAGTGGTTTAAATATATGATAAGGAAGCCTATAACCAGACTGAGAGTTTTGGGACTGCATAGTTTCCTCACTGACTGTCCGGGTGGTGCCAGCTCCTTTGTGAACACGTTCGCTCCACGCCCAGTGTTGAATCGGAGTTACAGGTATGGGTTGGGAGCAGAGATTTAAAAAAGCAGCGGAAAAGAGTCAGACTGAGGCACATAGCAGGAATCAGGCCCGATGACATACCTGCAGAGGCACTGAGACGTTTCATTACCTAATCCGAGCACATTCTTTGTACAAATTTGGACTATAAGCTGCCTTGGATCCAAGCTAAGGTCTATGTCATTGCAGGTGACTCCTCCTGTACACCTTGTGCCTTCTTGTCCCTTTGTGAAGCCGAGTTATGTTGCTGAACCACAGACATACAGACTGTTGAAAATATCTCAGGATACTGGTGCTTATTGGTAACTAATATGTAACAACGATCTATAGCAGCGGTCCTGGACTTTTCTACTTCGGACACACAAAAGCTACAAGAGATTATTGGCTGTGCAAACATTTCTATCAAGTCAATAAACAGGAGTGCTATGACAAACCCTATTCTTAAGTATTGTTTTGTTGTTTCTCGTTTATTAATGGCATAAAAATGCTTTACGATAATCCTTTTCTTTATTTAACCTCCCAAGAAAATCTGAACTTGTCGATCTTTGGTCTGCAACGTTTTCTTTTCTTTTTATGAACTCTTTTGCTTATTCACTGCTGGGAGAGATGCCAGGAGAGCGGTGATGTTCACTGGAGATGTTATATAGTGTCTCACCAAAGCGTTGAAACCTAAACTCGCTCAGTTTACTGTGATAAAGACTAACATGTCTACTGTTTACACTGTTTTAGGAAGCTGTCTTATTGGACCCACTGCTTGGCAGTTGTTGGAATAAATATAGAGACATGCTGTTGTTTTGCTGCAGTCAGTCTGACTGAATCGCCTTCGTGTGTCAGAGCTGTAACCACTTTTAGCAACTGTCACCTCTTCTCTCCCAGGACCACCAGGCCCTCAGGCGACTCAGCGTTTTCGCCTTTCCAGTAGAGCCTTCCCTGCATTCCTTTCTGGGGTTTTATCTCTGCTGGGTTCAGTGGGTTGTAGTTCGAAGGAGGTGCTTTGAACTAGGAATTTGATTTGTTTTGAACTTTCTCCTTACCATCCCTCCCCCAGCTTTCCTGTCATGTCAGTTTTCTCAGTCGATTGATGCGTCTCGCTGTTTCTCCAAGCACCCCCCCCCCCCTCTCCTCTCCTCTCCATCCACAAATCTTCCAGTTTGTCTTCCATTTCCGTCGTCCTCTTCGTTTCCCCGCGCCTCCCATCTAGGCCATCCTAGATGCCCGGCATTTAGATGGGCTGCATGTTACTCGCGTGCTACCTCGGCTCCTTCTGCAGGCGCGGGTGCTGAGGCGTGTGATCCCTCGACACAGAATCACATCAGCGTCACCACTGAACGAAATCATTTTTAATCTTACCACTCTTTTCTCGTTGTTTTTTTTTTTTTTTTTTTACAGTGCCAGCATTACCATGTCCAAGCCAACAGGGGGCGTCGCCAACGATGTCACCCGCTTCCTGTCATCGGGCGTGGGGTCAATCTCTCCCACCTCCGGCTCCACGAAGTTCTCCGCCGCCAGCCAGGCCGACTGGGCCGCCAAGAGGCTGGTTTGGGTGCCGTCGGAGAAGCATGGCTTCGAGGTGAGCGGTCATGGGAACGCGGCGACTCTTCAGCCTTTTCTGTTTACCTGAAACTTCAGATTTAATCC
Organism: Fundulus diaphanus; assembly: GCA_037039145.1. Classification (NCBI taxonomy): domain Eukaryota; kingdom Metazoa; phylum Chordata; class Actinopteri; order Cyprinodontiformes; family Fundulidae; genus Fundulus; species Fundulus diaphanus. The sequence goes on from CM073130.1 coordinate 36,025,758, forward strand.
ACGAGCATCCTCTAGACCCTGACTCATGCCCCGTCGTGTGTTGCGTCACCTCTACAGGTGTTAAAACATGCAGGGTATTGTGAGAGCATCATTTCAGGGCTCAGAGCCAGTTGTGTGTGTTTTTTTTTTTTTTTTTTTTTACAACTTGTCCCAACATTCTTTCTTTTGACTAAGCTTTAATGGTCGTGTAAATGATTTGCCCCAAGTGTGTTCCCTCGACTTAAAGGTGTGTCAGACAGGTGACGTAAAGCAGCACAGGGTGTGTGCGCCTTTGTCTTTATGTTAGGAGCTTTCTAATCCCTGTGACAACGCTCTAATTTCTATTTTCTTCACCCGTTACTCATCTTTTTTTTTTTTTTTCTTTACTGGCACATTAACTCCTAGCAGCTCTCACAAAGGCTCTTGATATAAAATTTATGTTTCTTCAGATCCATTCGAGCCTCAGTGAGCATATTTTAGGATGTGACTCATGGATTTGATGCCCTGTCTCTGAGTGTCTCACTCTCTCTCTCTCTCTCTGCTGGACTGGTTTCATTAAAAAAAAAGCTCTATGAATAGAACAATACGCTCCTTCAGCTCCGTGACGTTAAGGAGGCCGTTGCGGCGACACTGACTTCATGTCACACTCGTCTTCTCAGAGCGATTTACAAAAAAACAAACCAAATCTCCGCACAGACTTACAGTAAACATCTCATAGTCTCAGCAACCTTTTCCTCTCACTGGGGCTGCCGTACTGTAGACACACTCTCATATTTAGACATGTTGCTCATGTTAAGCAGCAGAGAGAGGAAAGCAGTGGTAATAAGACACGATCATGGCAGGACCCAAAACAAGAAGAGGTCCCCTGTCCCCGGCTCTGCTGTAGTCTATTGTTGTCTGCTGTCCAATGCAATCAGACTCTGAGAAGGAAGGATTCTCCCAAACATTGGTTCAGATGGAGCTGCATTGAGCAGTCAGTGGCTACTTTACTGGGTACCACTGGTTTACAGAATCAGGCTATCACTTGGCAGCCTCTCAAGGAATGTAGACGTGGTAAAGACGACTTGTCAAAGTCCAACCGAGCATCAGAATGGGAGAGAAAGTGGATTTAAGTGACCGAGAATGTGGCGTGGTTGTTGGGAAGGAGTACTTCACAAACGGCTGATCTACTGGGATGCTCAACCGTCTCTGGGGTTCACCGAAAATGCTCTGAAAAGGGAATACCTTGAGAGAAAAAGGCCTCGCTGAACCACTTGTCATAGCCAAGAGGTGAGGAACACCATCTCTGAATGAAAACCGTGCCGTCCCCTGTAGCGGATGGGCTACAGCAGCAGAAGACCACAACGGCAGCTAAAAACAGGAAGCCGAGGCTTTAATTCACACAAACTCAGCTGGTTTTCTTAAAGTGTGTAAAAAGAACTTGGAAAAATGTTTTCATTTCCAGACTTCATTCTTCTTTCCATTATCTTAGATAAAAAGGTATGTTTTTGAAAAAGTAAATAGGTGTTTACTTAAATTTACATTAAGGTTTTGTCTTTTATTTGTAATTTGCCACATCTAAACTACCAGCTCAGTTACCGTTTTAGTTTTGCTTTACAGCCCACAGCTAAATGCTGACCTTTATACAAGCAAGAAAAGGCTCATGTCATCATTTTTTTGTACCTTATACCAGAATTGTAAACTTGGTTTTGAAACTTGAGTTTAGTTTAGACACCAAACATGGCACTCATGCTTGTTTTTCTTTTTAAATAGTGATTTAAACCATTAGAGATGTAGTAAATGAAGTCTTATTTAGCACTGTGTTTTTTAACTGATTTGCAGATCATAACGATGATCAAACCCAACATGGTAAATGTTTCTCAGAGGTTTAGAAGTTTATAAAAGCTGTGCAATAATGTGGTGATTTGAGACAATAAAATTCTAGGAACTCTTATTGCAATTTCTGTGCTAATTTATTTTTTTCATATAATGGTTTTATTCTATCTAAGGCTTATTTCAGCTTATATTTCATTCAAAGCCGAATAAAAAATGTTTTAGTTTTTCTTTTTCAAAAAAGGACAAATTTAAAGGAGCAATAAGTGAAATTTCATTATTTTAGATAGAAAAAACAAAAAAATAGTTTTGTTAAGAATGAAACATATCTTTTTAGATGGACTATGGTTAAACACCAACTCTGTGTTGTTCTCCGGTCTCCTGCGCGTGAACAGCTGCCACTCAGGGCGTACCCCTCCCTGCCCATAAAATGCCACTGCCAGGCACAAAACGGCGGAGAGCACCCCCATCGGATCAAACTGTTCTCTTGCTAACAGCTTTATAAAGTTATGAGTTACTTACTTCTCAACTGGACATATTCCTCCAAATGGTGATGCTGTTTTTGCAAATATGTGCATATGAGCTGATGGGGTGAGAAGGGGAAATGGGTGCAGAGAGCTGGAGCAGGTTAAGAGAGGCGTGGCTTGATACACGTCTTGTTTTGGTCTACAGACAGTTCTCAAGCTCTACCTTGTGGTGAAAATTTGCTTATTGCTCCTTTAACCTTCTTAGAAATTCACTCTTATGTGATGTTTGAGGCCAGATTAAAATTTATTTGAAAAAAAAATGTATTCATACTTATAAAAAAGCACTGACTCCTATTTTCATATCCTAAAAAAAAGCTAATATTAGGAAAACATGACATTCCAATTTTAGTGATTTTCAACGTAGATGCGCATTGGCGTTGTGATGCCGACTGTGATTTGAGATACGTTGTCACCCAATATTGGAAAAACATGGGATGGTGTGGAAAATGTTGCGTTGGTTGTATGTAATATTGTAAAAAAAAAAAGAAAAAGTCTTGATTCACGTCTTTGAATCTGCTTCCAAAAAAAATCACACTTTCCTCTATTTTTACAAATGTCTCCTTTTCAACAGTTGTCCTGGCATTCTGAAAAATGGCTTTTTGTTTACCTTTTCAGTCAAATTCTGTCATCTTTAGTTAAGTACTTGATCATTTCTCTTCCTTTAGCGCTATGAATCATCAAGACACTAAAACGCTCCTAACTCAAGTGAAAATGGTTTTGCAATGAACTGGATACATGATATATTACACATCACTAGTTTAATTGTTTTACATTGAATGTATTTCTCATGTATTTTCTTTCTACCTTCCCTTCTTTTGAACAGCTCTGATAAACACAACCTGTTTCTAAATGGGCTTTCTAAGTAAATTTGAGTGGAGTTTGAGCCAAATCTTTCACACTCAGCAGCCTGTCATCGAGACACAATAACTTTTGTTAAATCCATGAGATGCTACCAAAGATAGCCAAGTCTGACAGACTAAACGTAGCGCTTTAGCTCAAACAAAGGGACTCGCTAAAAGCTTTTAGATAACTTACCGTAGATGAGCAACTGAGGGATGATGCGCCTCCTCCGTCCTGTCAGGCCCTTGTTGGATTTATTGAAGACATGATTTTCAGAAACTATTAATCTGCTGTAAATGGCTTCTTTTAATTTCTCTATAATTTTTACCTTTTTTCTTTCTCAGTCGGCCAGCATCCGAGAGGAGCGCGGCGACGAGGTGGAGGTGGAGCTCACAGAGACCCAGCGCAAGCTGACTCTGTCCAGGGAGGAGGTGCAGCGGATGAACCCGCCGCGCTTCAGTAAGGTGGAGGACATGGCCGACCTCACCTGCCTCAACGAGGCCTCTGTGCTCCACAACATCAGGGAAAGATACTACTCGGGCCTGATCTATGTGAGTGTGGGACACGGCAAGTTCAACGCTGCATGTCTGTGTGCATGTCCGGGAGGTTTTCCACGCGACGCACCGGCGATAAGTTGCATCTGCTGTAACTGATACATCCTGGAAAGACAAGCGAGGAGTCTTCTTACAGACATGTCATCCGCGGTAGCAGGGATGTCCTCAGTTTGGGTTGCAGGACAATGGGAAGCTGCATATAGCCGAGGCAAGAGCGAGATATGAGAGAGATGCAACAAGCCATTAAAGCAGAGTAATATTAAATGAAATTTGCTGGACGTTGAACTTTCTTTTAATAGGATGAATAATGGATGGTGCAGCTGAGAGAAATAGGAGAGGACATGAATGAGCAAACAGATTATAGAGTGGTGTTATACAGTAAGAGATAAGATAGGGGTTGTACGTATCAGTCGTTTATGACTCACTGCAGCTGAAAACATTGATAGCATCGATTTGCCAACAAATGTGCTCACAGCCTGCATGAACTTCCTTATTTGGCAGGAATCGTCTCATTGAATTATTGTACTAAGCCATTCACGGATTTTCTTGGAAGAGTATTTATACTCCTTGAACTTCTCCACATTTTTCCACATCATAAAGAAGAACTCGAATATCCTTTATGTGATAGATCAACACAGTAGAAGAGGCGGTGGCTGTATGTTTGGCACACGTTTAGCATCTCCAGACCTGCGTTACATCAACGCACAGTCTACAGTGTATATAGCTCTGTATGTATATATATATATATATATATATATATATATATATATATATATATATATATATTTTGTCTGCACCATCAACACCAAGTCAAATTCCTTGTAAGTGCAAACCTACTTGGCAATAAACTTGATTCTGATTCTGATTCTGATGAATCTCCTCACAAGTTTCCAGTCAAACGATTTTCCTCCAAGACTGTCCCGTATTTAAACTCGCTCCATCTTCCAATCAGCTCTGACCAGCTGACCACCGTGTTCCCCAGTGGAGATTGTGTGATCAGAGTGATGTGCAGGCTTTGCTTTGCACGTAGCCCCAATGTTTGCTGGGATTCCTACCTGGCTTAATGCAAACATTAAATCGCACAAATGTAAACTCCATTTATTAATTAGGCAATTTTTAAAGATGGGGGGCTACTTTGTGTTGGGCTACCCCATAAACTTCCTATAAATTACATGATTTGTGGGAAAATGCAGCCGTTATGACTACTTTTGCAAGGCGCTGCATGTTGAGCCATGTGTATCACAGATTTGAAATAATTGCTTGACGCAATAGTTTTGCACTTCATGCTTGGGAAACAGGCCTGGCAAAAGATGTTTAAGAGGTCAGAGCAACATCTCATGTTGAGAGGAGAAGGCTTTCTGCTACGGTTAAAGCTGGAGAGAATGCACTGAAAGAGTACATTTTCCAAATATGTTGTGTGAAGGGCCTGCAAACATGTCACCAAGCAGAAACATCTTTCTCAGCTTACTAAGTTCCTAGACAGATGTTGCAGATGTTTCAAATGTCTCCCTTTTTTGTTTTTTCTGTCATTTTCCAGACGTATTCAGGGCTGTTCTGTGTGGTGGTGAACCCCTACAAAAACCTGCCCATCTACACAGAGTCCATCGTGGAGATGTATCGCGGCAAAAAGCGCCACGAGATGCCCCCGCACATCTACGCCATATCAGAGGCGGCCTATCGCAGCATGCTGCAAGGTAATCAAACGTGCCGTGTGACCCGACTCCGGGATCCGTTTGGTGCGCGAAGTGCTCCCTGATCTTTGATCGCTCAGCCTCAGCCTGAAAGCTTATGTAAAGGCGTGGTTGATTCCTGACTTGCGGTCTGGTATCAAGATCTAGATCAAGACAAGTGAGAGAGTATTTTCACAACTGTGCAAAACGCCTTCCAGTAAAGACCTGGACCGAGAGATTTAATTACGCTTTTGATGTGATGAGCCAGAGTTTTGTAACACTACATGACAGGCTTCTTTTTTTTTTTTTTTTTCTTCTTCCCTATCCTGCCTGTCGTGTTGACTTTACGAAACGAGACGGAGAGAATTCCCAGCAACCGCTCAAAAGCAGTTAAGGGTTTATTGCGCAATGCCTCTGCCTCTGCGTGTCTACCTGAAATAATGTGACAGGCCTGATGAGGCCCTGTGGCTTCAGTTGCCCTCCCTGAGGGGGCTCGGGGGTGGCAACAGCTGTAGGTGTGTTACTACAGCGATTAAACCTGTAGGACCAGTAGGAATTCCTCCTAACTGAAGGCGTGAGAATCTGCAAAAGCAAACAGCGGCAGCGGCGGCGGCGCTAACGGTGTCCACCCATTGAAATCCGGTGCCGAGTGTGGTTCGGCCGCCCGGTGGCCTGCTTTTCTCTCCCTGTACCGTTTGGTAAATGAGTAACAGGAGTCGTAACGCAATCAGAGATTTACATACAGAAACCTGCTTAACATCAGAATGGGAGAGAAGTGCAGAATGTTTTTTTTTTGGGTTTTTTTTGTCAATTCAACCTCGGATGAATAACAAGATATGACTTGTTGCATCGTGCTGTTGTTTATTTATCTGAAACAGATGTGAGATAACGCAGCATTTTGTCAGGGGGGCATTAGCTGGTCCGTTTGTCCTTAAACCGTATTTCTCTTTCACAGATAGAGAAGATCAGGCCATCCTGTGCACGTGAGTAACCCGCAATGAACCTCTGGCATGTCTCTGTTTGTTAATTCTCATTTACCATTAGGAGCTTGCCTCCGGGCGTCACACTATCACCGTGGGAGTGTCTGTGCATGCTTCACTTTCAGTTCATTTCAGATGGGTCTGTTCGGGCCTGGATCCATTTGTAAAGTCAGACATCCTGCAAAATCTGGGCGATCTCTAAATGTTTTTCACTCAAGCTGCACGGTCCCAATTAAAAGAATGTGGTTTTTATTATATTTAAAGCAGCTGCAATGTTCCTTCAACACTTTGCTTCAGTTGTGTGAAACTGTATCACAAATCAGAACGAATTGAGCCATAACTGAGGTAAAAAGGCAAAGCTTACCACGAGGCCTGTCATGTGAATTTAGCCTGCTGCCTGTCTGAACTCCCCACTTGTCTGTCTTCATTCCTGCCGTCCATGTCTTCCTGCCATAATCTTCCTGTCATTGTCAGGGATCTCACTTTAGATCCCTCAGTCTGGAACTGTATTTGGAGCGAGCAGTCTGCTTATTTTAGACCTTTTTTTCTGCAGCTACTTCCTTCAGTCTTCTCCAAAAGAAGCAGCCAGGAGCCAGACTGCATCCTCCACCTGCTTTCTGTTTAGACCTGCGATTTATTGCGCACTTCGTGACCTTTGTGTTTGCTGTAACAAATGTGTGTTAGGCTGCCGCTTGTTCCTGTGTGTTCTGTTGCTTTAAGATTATACATCATCAATAATTTACGTTTTAATAATTAGCATACAGCCCAACAGTGGTATTTACTGTGTACGTGCATGTGCCTTATATATGTTTGTGTGTGTGTGTGTGTACGCGTTTGTGTCGCAGAGGCGAATCTGGAGCTGGGAAAACAGAGAACACCAAGAAAGTCATCCAGTATTTGGCTCACGTTGCCTCGTCTCATAAAGGTGGCGCTAAAAACAAGGAGGCTGTACAGGTATGTTACAGTAGAGACAGCACACAAGGAGGAGTTATTCTGGAAAAACGGCCCTTTAGGGAAATTTGGGTGGAAGATTTTTAAAGTGATGGAAATGGGGGGAGAATAGAGGAGGTTACGTCTTCAATTGTGAGTTTTGATTGTTTTGTTTTTTCATATAGGCAAGGTAAGTTTATTTATATGGCAATTTTCTGTAACAAGACGATTGAAAGTGCTGTACATGAACAGAAAAACATCACAGAGAGAAATATTACAAAAAACATTACATTAACAAAGGAGTAAGCTAAGTAAATCCTTGACTAGACTTCTTTCATACATTAACAAACATACAGAAGGCATAAAATCACAGTACTTAATTGCTTTCTATTGATAATTAGAAATAAACTAAGTCAATCCTTGGGGATTTATGACCCAAAGTAATTTTGTCCAACTTTTCTAAAGCTACAACTAGAATAACTTATTTTGTTTCATTGTTTCACTCGAACGAGCTTCATCACTAACATTCTAAAGCTTAATTGTTTCTATTCTTATATTACCAAAAGAAAAACATTACATTAAGCTAAGTAAATCCTTCACTAGATGTCTTTAGTTTCACTAGAACAAGCTTCAATATAATAAACACAACACCAATCAGGAAAGACATAATCTTTCCTAAGTTAATTAGGCGTTTTAAGGGCATAGTTCTACAGTGAGAGTAATTGTTCACAGCTGGAAAACATTTAAGGCAGTTGGGAGTTTTTACAGGCATGTAAATAAACTACACGGCATTCAGAGCAATGTTTTTTGGACAGATGAGAGCAAATTAGAGATCTTTGGTCATAATGCACAACGTCATGTCTGGAGAGACCAAACACATCGATTCAACAGGACAACTGTCAGGCACAGTAGTGGTGGTGTTATGGTTTGGGCTAAAATCAGCATAGCTTTATCCCTTTTGTCTTCAATGCAGTCCTCAATTAGCACAAGTCTCACTTTATGTGGAGCGTTTTAAATAAAGCATGGTTATCGGGAAGATTTGACTTCCTGATAATCCGTTGCAGCCTATTTCAGTGTGGTTCCGGTTAATCGTGTGAGCAAAAAAAAAAAAAACGACTTTGAAACTGAACGACTAGTTTTTCAGCTGCTTTCTACTTGCCTCTCCCCACACCAACAACACTCAAAGTCATGTCACACAGGGAGGGACATGACTGTAAAGAATGTAAAACATCTGGATTTTAGGCACATCCAGCTTCGTTTGAGCAACTAAATAACGTGCATTTAAAGTTGTGCGTATGAAAATTGGTTGGGTATGACTACCCAAAATGCAGCATTCCAGGCTAGCTGGCTGTCAATGAGTAGATCTGACAGATTAACAGGCAGCGCGTCCACAACAGAGATCAGGAGTGGGGTTTAGGTAGGGATGGAAAAAACCCTAATTAGGACCTGGATCTGAGATTTAGGATTGGATCAGAGTGTAATACAATTGTTTGTTTTTTTATCCATCACATCTGAATGTAAACACATCATTAGAAAATACTGCTTTTAAATACTTAGCCATTCCAGAAATTGTTCTTTAAATAGTACAAAGAAATGCACTTCTTCTCAAACATCAACCTTACGTTTAGTCAGGTTACATCTTTAGATCTCTCTCAGAGTGGGGCTTTCTTCTTTTTTTCTGCATTTCCTCTTCATTATTTCCTACCTTCACTCCTTTTTTGCTTAGTATTCCTTTATTTTCTTCTCCCTGCTCTTTCCACGTCTCCCGCCTCCATGTTCAGATGGACGGTTCTCGATCCCTAACAAGAGGCAGCACTCTGGTGAACAGGGTGAGTTAACTCTGTCCTGCTTCCACTTTATCCGCCTTGGCCTCTTTCTGTCCTATTTTCTGCTTAACGAGCCTCACAATGAGTCCAACTAACTCAGCAGGGTAACTTAAAACATGTTAATGTCACTACCAATAAGTTGTTCCTTATTAGCAGCGTAGCTTTGTGCTGTGTATTTGATTTTTTACTTGTTTTTGTTGTTTTGATTGTTGTCTTATTTGTCTTCTTTTTTTGTTTATCCCATCCACACTTTCACCCATCCACGAATGTCCTCTCCTATTTACACTTCATTTGTTTCCACAATTCACCAGAGTTTGCAATATGTGAGTATAAAAGCGTTCAGCTAATTTTCTCTTGGGAAAATCACTTCCTCTGCCTGATATGATTCCCTCTAAACGAAATGGAAATCATATTTTTGTGGATTTTCTATTCCCCCCCCCCCCCTGACTGTTACCTGGTTTCCTGGGTTTCTTGATTCGATTGTCTTTCTCCGACCTTCTTTGTTGAAACGGGGTTCATGTTTTGTTTTTACGTTTGCTTCTTTGAGCCACTTTTACGTGTTGAGCTGAGCTTTTTCTGCTGGAGACATGGCTTTAATAACTGTGCAGTATGTGTGAAAGGGTGCAGATTTGGGTGTGTGAATGGGTGTGGGTGAGATGCATATACTTCCCAGCTCTGTTTGCTCTGTGTGTTTGTCATTGTATTTCTGCCTTTGATGTTGATTGGTCCGCACGTCCTGAGTGTCTTCAGAGCATAAGAGCCCCGTGTAGCAAGGCTCTTTTAATTCCCATCTTTTGCTGCTGCATCGACGGCTGCTGCTGCATTGGCAAGGCGACAACCGCAGTAATGCATTGCAGCTTGCTCGCGTCTTCCACAATGCAGCTTGTGTACCTAAGCTGCAGACTGTGTAGTGCTTCTCAGCCGTTTCATAAAATATCTAGCTCACGGGTGTCCTCGGTCCTCGAGGGCCAGCGTCCTGCAAGGTTTAGATGTGTTTCTGCTTTAGCACACCTGAATTAGACAATTACCAGAGGTATTTAGCTGGGGTCTGTAGAGCTTCATGTAAGGGTTCAGAGACATCTAAAACTTGCAGGAAACCGGCCCTTGACTGTAGTTTCAATCCTGATCTAGCTTGATAAGTGCTCTTGTTCTTGATTGCCATTTGAATTAAAGTGCAGTGTACGCATTTGTATTGAGAACTTTTTGTTCTTTTGTCTCAAAGTAGTTTGGAGTGGATGCCATTTTATTTGAAAAATGCATCAGTTTGTGTCGCTGCTCCTCAGCTATTTTTCTGTTGCCATCACAAATCAGCACAGTGCCTCGCGGTATTCATCCCCTTGAACTTTTTCACATGTTGTCCCACTACAACCCCAAACTTCATTATATTTTATTGGTTTTTTATGTAATAGACCAACACAAACTAGTGCATACATTGTGTAATAGTGGAAGGAAAATTGCACGTTGGTGTTTTTAGTTTTTACAAATAAAAAATCCAAAATCTTTTGGGTGAATTTGTATTCAACCCCCTTTGCTGTTATTTCCCTAAATACAATTTAGAGCATCCCTTCAGAAGTCACTGCAGTCAACTGCAAGGCTATCAAGACATAACCGTTCTCGTAAACTCCTTTTTTTAAGTTCTGATCTCAAGATCTGAACATTGTCCCTCCAAGCCGAGAGGCCCATGGTAACTGTCGAGGATTTGAGTTTGAGACCACTGCTTTAGATCGTTTAATGGACAGAATGGTCCAGTTAAAGGACAAACCTAAATTCATCCGAGAATAACCTGAAAAAGTTATGTTCACAGATGCTTTTCACCAAATCTGAGCTAGCTTGCAGAGAGAAATGAGAGCGAATATGTCAGTCTGTAGATGCTAATACCCCAAAATACTTGCAGATCAAATTACAATAATCTGTTTAATGTTTAAATGTAATAATGTCTTAAAAAAATTGTCAAAACCATTTATTTTTTTCCTTCTCCTTGACATGTATGTGCAGGTTTGTGTTGGGTTATCATAAAGATCAAATAAAATACAAGCTTGACTTCGTAGCACAAGAAAATGTAACAATAAAAAAGGGAAGCAACATACTTTTAAAAGGCATTGTTATTGTTAGATGTTCCATTTTCAGTGAGAAGGATCTATAGTGTATTTTTTTATTATTATTATTATTATTATTATTATTATTATTCAAAAGCTAATGAGACCGTGTTCCCCAGGGTGAGCTGGAGAGACAGCTGCTGCAGGCCAACCCCATCCTGGAGGCGTTTGGAAACGCCAAGACTGTTAAGAACGACAACTCCTCTAGATTTGTAAGATCTGTCTTTGGGCAAATATTGATCCTATACTCACAAGTCCATCTTAAAACTGCTCCAACCTGCCTCTTCTTCTGTTTCAGGGTAAATTTATCCGCATTAATTTCGACGTGGCGGGATACATTGTCGGTGCCAACATTGAGACCTGTATCCTGGCATGTTATGCATGTAAAATTGAAACATGTTGCTCATCAAGCTGTCTCTTTGCCATTTCCAATGTAACTCAATATTTTTGAAAGATTTGTAGTCCTTTAAAATCTGCTTTATGATTAACAGCTTACATGTAGGTTGTCAGAACAAACAGTTTTTAAGGAAGTTTTTATAATAATCAGATTCCTTTCTAGTGTAAGAAATCCTACATTTAGCCCGAGACTAGTGTGGAAAAAACAAGAACAACGCAGTTTTCCGCTGTTCGTGTCCCTAACAATAAAAATCTAGACCTCCTTGAAAAGTCGCGGGCTACTCGTCAGGCCAAGGATGAGAGAACTTTTCATATCTTTTACCAGTTGTTATGCGGCGCTTCTGATAAAACTAGAGGTGAGGAAATAGTGTAAAACTGTGAAATTTGACAAGCCTTTGTTTAATTCAAATGATTTTAGGTTTGTATTTGAATCTCTCTTGCTTTATATTTCTCAGCGGACTTGCTTCTTGGAAGTGCAGATGAGTATCGTTACCTAAGTGGAGGCTCCATCCCCGTTCCTGGTCAGAGCGATGCTGAAAACTTCACGCAGACCATGGACTCTGTGGCGATAATGGGCTTCACCCCCGAGGAGTCAGTGTGTAAGAAAGAGGCGGGCGGACAGCATGGGTCCAGGAAAAGACGTCCTGATTGATTGCTCTTGTAAATCCTCTCTGCTCTCTCTGTCCCCCTTCAGCCATGCTAAAGGTGATCTCTGCCGTGCTCCAGTTTGGAAACATATCCTTCATGAAGGAGAAGAACCACGACCAGGCCTCTATGCCCGACAACACAGCGGCCCAGAAGCTGTGCCACCTGCTGGGCATCAACGTGCTGGAGTTCACCCGTGCCATCCTCACGCCGAGGATCAAAGTGGGGAGAGAATACGTGCAAAAAGCTCAGACTAAAGAACAGGTGAGATTTGAAATAATACGGAACTGTCAACCATACATGGTTTTCAACTGAGCCAGCTGCAAGTCTTTTTCTGTCTGTCTCTGCTGTCCAGCTGCAGTCCTGCATGTTTCAAATGTGTTGCTGCTTCAAAGCAAACAGCTGCATCAGCTCCGCAGCATATCAAGTTCTGCAGGAGCCTGCCAATGACCCATTGGTTTGATTCAAGCGTGCTGAACCAGGAAACATCTAAAACGTGCAGGGCAGTGACCCTTGACACTGCTGCTCTACCTGCTGTGCACATCTAGACTGAAACAGACATTTGTGCACAAGCCTGTTAGCAGGATGCCTATACCAAACTGTCTTATAGTAGCTCCCAGGTGCGTGTTTAGGGTCATTGTCCTTCTGGAAGGTGAAGCTCCGCCCCACTCTCTAGTGTTTTGTAGCATCTAACATATTATCTTTCAGTTTTGCCTGGATCTAACTCAAGCCATCCTCCAATAAACGCTGCCTAGCTTCTGTGTCCCTTCATAAGAAACGTATCCCCACAGCATGATTCCACAACCATCATGCTTCATAGCGGGAGTTCAGGTAGATGTTCGGCTTTAGTTTTCAACCACACATTGCATTTTTGCATGTTGGCTGAAGGTTCACCAGAGCCATGAGTATCTGCAGCTCCTCCAGAGATCCACAGACCTCTTGGCTGCTTCTGTGATTAGTTCTCTCCTTGCCCGGCTTGTCTGTTTACTAGGTCAGCCACGTGGTTGTAGGTTTACAGTTTTGCCACATCTTTTCCATTTTCAATTGTTGGACTGAACGTGAAGATGTTCAAAGCTTAAAATATCATTTTACAACCCAACCCTGCTTGAAACTTCTCCACAACTGTGTCCCTGAACCTCTCTGCTGTGTTTATTGTTCTTTGTGACGTTGCCAGGGCTTCACACAACGGCTGCATTCATACAGCTGTGATTATGATGAATGCAGTGAGAAGAAATAAGAAGTGACTCTGATCAACGGTGAAGATCCAATGTTTTATCAGATTTTCCTGATTAAATAAAGCACTGATGGATTCTATGTACTAATTATGGCTGAAGGCAGTTGGTGGAGCTGGATTTTATGCAGGAATGACAGATTCAAGGGAGCTGATAACAAATGTCCAGCAGTTTCCAGATGTTTAAAATGTGGAAAAGCATTCACCATTTTCCTTCCACTTTACAGCCTTGACCTACTTTGTGTTGGTCTACCACATACAATCTACATAAACTACAGTAGATGTAGGGCTGTCATCATAATCAATAACGTAATAAATTTTTATCACATGATTAATTAAAATAAGCACGATAATTTGCATATGCATGCTTGCTTTTTCCTCCTTGCGCTTCCCTCTCCTCTCTCTGAGACTGGATAACAAAAGGTTTCAGTACGATGCATCGGTGTCTGCTCACCACTTCCTAAGATGTAAGAGGAGTTACATCTTGTTTTAGGTAGGCACATGCTTAAAGTTTAGTGTGAGAGCCTCGTGAGGGAGAGCCAGAGAAACGCCAGTTAGAAAAGAAAATAGAATTGGTGTCAAAGCCGAACACGGCCGCTGCATTGTGGGAGTTTTTTGGGTTTAAGCCAAATGATGGCGGCCAACTGCTTAATCTATCTGAGCCGTTATGTCGGAAGGGTATAGTTGCCGTTATCATATTAGTTGAAAAAGGTCTCCAAATGACAATATTATGGTTTATCGCGATAATTTTCAGGAAGATCTATCGTCCAGCAAAGTTTGTTATGGTGACAGGCCTAAGTAGACGTCTTATAAATGTTTAACTACATTGCTATTTCTTATTCTAGGCTGACTTTGCCATCGAGGCGTTGGCGAAGGCAACATATGAGCGTCTGTTCAGGTGGCTGGTCCACAGGATTAACAGAGCCCTGGACCGCAGGCAGAGACAAGGCGCATCCTTCATTGGCATCCTTGATATAGCTGGCTTTGAGATCTTCCAGGTAAGTTCATGTGGTTATACCGAAACGATACGGCAGGATATGAGATTGTAGTGGTATGGTAGATCTTTACAGATGGAAGCATTTAAAGTGACCATTTTTATTGTTGTTATACTTTGACGGACAGGCTGTGCATGCACTCCCATGATTCCTTGCTTTGTTTCGTCTGCAGCTAAACTCCTTTGAGCAGCTTTGCATTAACTACACCAACGAGAAGTTGCAGCAGCTCTTCAACCACACCATGTTCATCCTGGAGCAGGAGGAATACCAGAGAGAGGGCATCGAGTGGAGCTTCATCGACTTCGGCCTCGACCTGCAACCCTGCATTGACCTTATTGAGCGACCAGTACATACTACACTACTTATAGTTTCTTTCAAGAAGTGCATATTACAATATAAAGTTATGCAAGATGATCATATTTACTCTTAAATTTGTCAGGCTCACCCACCTGGTGTTCTGGCCCTTCTGGATGAAGAGTGCTGGTTCCCTCGGGCGACCGATCGCACATTTGTGGAGAAGCTCTGTTCTGAACAAGGCAGCCATTCAAAGTTTTACAAATCAAAGCAGCCTCGTGGAGAAGCTGACTTCTCCATCATTCACTATGCCGGAAAGGTATTCCCCCTTCCTTTTCTTTTTTGCCTACGTCCTCTATCTTCCGTGAGGCTCCCTCTCACCTTTTCTGCCATCCTGATCCGCAGGTGGACTACAAGGCACACGACTGGTTGGTGAAGAACATGGATCCTCTGAACGACAACGTGGCGTCTCTTCTCCATCAGTCGTCTGATCATTTCGTGTCCGAACTCTGGAAGGAGGGTGAGACTAAAGACTGCGTAGAGCGATGGGGTTGTGGATTTCTGTGTTCATGTTTTTAATACAGTAACAGCCAAATACATGTTTTGATTGTTTTTCTGGTGGAAAATGTATTAACTTTGTTCCATGTCTCTTTACCCTTTTTTGTTTTTTTTGTTTCTTCCTTCTTGTCTTCTACCTGTTTGCTCTTCGGCCCTTTCCTCCTCTTTTCCTCCCTCTGAACTAATCTGGTGCTCACTCGGCTCCTTCCTCCCATCCCTCTGGTCTCGCCTCCAATGCTTCCTGCATCAGATATTCAAACTCTTCCTCGTGTGTACTTCTTTGACTCCTATGCCACTCTGCAGACTAATGGCTCCGACAGTAGGTTTTACTTTTACCTCTTCTTTCCCAGTGTGATTCGTTTTACTCTGTTGCTTTCTGGCTGCCCGGTCTGTGCTTTTTGGTGTGACTTTTGTCTCTTTTTATTTGCCTTTTTGTTGTCAACCTTAGTTTTGTGCTGTGTTGTGCAGTGGCTCTCAAAAATGTACAAATCCCTGATAAAATGTCAGGTTTTTAGGACTTTAAATTATCCTGCACAATCCAACTGATTGAAAAAATACAAAAAGCTGCAGTAACCTCTTTCCCTAAATGTGCATCATCTTTCAACAGTTTAATTTAAAGATTTATGAAGTAATGTATGAATAAACGGTGTGTGAAAAAATATTTATACCCCTCTCAATAGTCAGCAGAAAACTGTTTATTAGATCAGCAGCCAAATCCTTTGTATAACTGCCAGTTAGCTGTGTTTTTTTGCAGGTTTCCTCTGGTATCATGACTATTTATTTGTGAGGTTGGAAGGCCTCATTGCCATCACCCTAATGTTCAGCTCCCTCCACAGATTCTCTGTCAGATTTAAGTTGCGACTTGTTTGGCCCCTCCAGAACGTTAATATGACTTCCAGGCAAAGGAAATATTGGTAAAATTGAAATATTAATTTTAACCTAAATCTGTCAGGGGTCATAAAATGTATATTTATTTTCTCTTGACTCATACAGTTATACAAAGAAACATATACAAGAAAGTGTGAATCATTGGCAACCTCCCTTTGTAGCATCCCTGGGCAAATCCTACTAATTGAGCTAAACTTCATTTCAGGATCATCTGGTTCACTTTGATTGGTAGCAGGTGTGAACTCTAGAAAACCAGAGCTGAAAATAAAGCTGTTTAAAGGTGTGCACATTTATCCAACCAGATCCTCGCAGCTTTTGTTTCACTTTCTTCATGTTTTTGGACTATATTTGTATTTCATTAGAATTTTTCATTAAATGTTTCATTAAAGGTGGAAGAAGTTTAGAAATGATTTTGTCAAAAATCTGGATCTTGAATAGCAGTGTGAACACTTTTGAGAGTCGTATGTCTAACATGGCCCTGTTTACGTCCTGTTTTTGAATTAGATTTGGCTTTTCGTAGCTTTGTAGTGATTATGTGACGGTGCTTTTGCATCTGTGCTTTAGTCTGACTTGCTGTTGTGTCGTAGAAGTAGGTCAGCGTCAAGATGGACACGACTAGAGGTTTTAACCAAGTAAATTTACCACTGGGCTGGAATATAGCCTAAAATATAGCCCAGGTTTTCTTCTTCCTTATTTTGTATTTAAATCAGTGGTTCCCTAAACTTCCTGGTTGTCAAGCCAATTGGGTAACAGCAAGCAAATAAACTTTTTCCATCTATGGCCTATTGTTTTCAACTCTTAAAAAATATGGCAAAACATGTGACTGGTAATCATTTAAAAATTAATTCACTTTGGGATCCTGAGTCCAATTTTCAGAAGCACTGATTTAAAGGATTTTACTGCTCTTACAGTCCTCTGATTGTTGGTCTTTGGTTAGTATTGAGATTTTAAGTCAGTATGAAATAGTCAAAATGAAGCAAAGTTAGTGATTTATTTCTCCTTTTCTTGCTGGTAACGCATTTGATAGAGCTTACCTTCTCTTTCATGACTTCTCTTTATATCTGGACCAAGACAATTATCATTATCTCTGGGATTGTGTTGG
Organism: Fundulus diaphanus; assembly: GCA_037039145.1. Classification (NCBI taxonomy): domain Eukaryota; kingdom Metazoa; phylum Chordata; class Actinopteri; order Cyprinodontiformes; family Fundulidae; genus Fundulus; species Fundulus diaphanus. Next base: position 36,043,081 of record CM073130.1, read on the forward strand.
ATAAGTAACAATAGCACACAAATGAGTTGCTAGGTATTGAGTTTCTATTTTCCTCTAGACAAATACAGAATAAATTACCTTTAAGCAAACATGTTCTGCCTGTCTGAACACGTCCAAAGCTAACAGGTTAAGCTTGACAGGCTGTCCTCAGGTCTGCGTGTATTTCACTACCTGCTGTTGATCCTGGCTTTGGGTCGGTTTTCGACTCTAAGTCCACATAATTTCACTGTTTGTCTCAACAGCAGCCTCTCCTGGCATTTACTCATATTCATATTTTATCACAGGAACTTTAAATAACACTGAAACATTTAATAAAAACCAACCCTTAATTTGTGAACGCTGTTCAAAAATCCAACAATATTAACTAAATGTTTCAGAAAAGGCGTCATTTTTTTAATGTAGTGAACTATTTCCCTGTCGATTTGGCCATTTGTTTTGGATCATTATTCCACAAGAGATCCACTGACCACCCAGTTTCCGGTTTTTATGTATTATGTCCTGGTATTTCAAATAGTTCATGATGCCACTGAGGTTTCCAGGACATGTGGAAGATAAACAAACCACCCCATCACAGATCCTCTGCAGTACTTCTCTGTGGCCATACGGGGCTTTTCCACATTTTCTTGCTTTGTTTCATGCCCAGGCCACACGGGGTGGTTGTGTCTATGAAACTCTGACGTTAGAGCTGGTAAAAAAAGTAAAGGCTTCTCCTGGGAGGCTAATGTTTGCCATGGAGACTCGTTGACGTCAAGATGCCCCTCTGAGCACCAGCAGGTCTCTAACAGTGATCTACGGAGACCTTTCCCCCCCCCCCCCCCCCCAGGATGGCCAGATAGACTTTGGTCCCCTGCCAGCCGAGTTTATTTGCACAGACAAGTTTAGACGAGTAGCTATTTTCTTGAAAAGCTCAAACCACAGTTGCTTCTGTTGTCTTTCCCATTTTGAAGAATGTCTTAGGAATAATGGGGATTCTGTGTCCCATCATATTTATTCCCCAAGGAAAAGGGAAGTGGTTTACCATTTAAGCATTCATAGATATTCTGGTTAGCTTGAAAATAAACATATAATTAAAAAAAAATACGTTTTCAAGGTGTGGTTTCACACAGCAAATGAATCTGCTCAAATTACAAACCAGTTATTTCTAAAACGTTCACTCTCAGATTATTTAGCTGCCTTCAAAGGGGAAGACACTTTATTTTGAGGGCTTTTATCGTCACCAGCGGCTTCAATAAGTGTTCATGGCGCCGTGTCGGCCCATCTAAGTTCTGATGAAACTGAGACGCGGCTTTCTGCTCACATCCAGTCGACAGGATTGTGGGTCTGGACCAGGTGTCTACAGGAGACAGCAGCGGGACGTCTCCGTTCGGCGCGGCGGGGCTGAAGACAAAGAAGGGAATGTTTCGGACTGTTGGTCAGCTCTACAAAGAGTCCCTCACGAAGCTGATGGCCACGCTCAGGAACACCAACCCCAACTTCTTGCGATGCATCATCCCCAACCACGAGAAGAGGGTGAGGCCTCCAGCTGTGGAGCAGGCAGCAGAGGACAAGAAGGAAGAAACCCTGACACGACTTCTGACCTTTCTTTCTTCCCATGTTTTTGTTTCTTCCTGAAGGCTGGTAAACTGGCGCCGCACCTTGTTTTGGACCAGCTGAGGTGTAACGGTGTTCTGGAGGGAATCCGTATCTGCAGACAGGGATTCCCCAACCGCATCCCATTCCAGGAGTTCAGACAGAGGTGTGGATTTATTTCTCTCTCACACATCCTTATATCTCTTGCTCAAACAAAAACAATTTTCACCTTTGCCTCCAGGTACGAGATTCTTACCCCCAACGCCATACCTCGCACCTTCATGGACGGCAAACACGCATCCGAGCTCATGGTAGGTAACCTTCTAAACACCGTGAACTCACAGGCAGCCGTGGGACAAGCTGACTGATCAGAGCTGTTCGTCCTGGTAGATCAACGCTTTGGAGCTGGATCCCAACCTGTACAGGGTGGGTCAGAGCAAAGTCTTCTTCAGAGCCGGGGTCCTGGCTCACCTGGAGGAGGAGAGAGACCTGAAGATCACGGACACCATCATACGCTTCCAGAGCGGCGCCAGAGGTTACCTCGCACGCAAGTAAGGCTTCTACTGTACAGAAAGCAGAGGGTAGTTTTAAATTGAGATTTATTAAATCTGTCTGTTGGCTCAAAGTTTTTCTAAATATTCAGCGTCATTTGCATAAAAAGACTGATCACTTAAATGCTGACTTTGTTTCTCGTGGATATTTGTTTTATTTTTTTACAATGTATATACCACAGACAGTGTACTGGATATAATATTTTAATTAAATGTTATTGTATGTGTAACTACGCGGTTAATCTTAGTCTGACTGACCCTTATTGAAGGGCCTACATTTACAAACATAGTTATGGAAATAATGATTTTTTTACAGTAGTTTTCTGTTTTTTTATATATATATATCTGAAAGAGGGTGGCACTGTGGAGCAGTTGGTAGCATTGCAGCAAGAAGGTCTGCGGTTCAAATCCTGGCCTTGGGTTCTTTTCAAGCATGGATGAGTTCCCTTTGGGTATTTCAGCTTCCAAAATCATGTATTTTAGGATAAAAACATTAATTCAACATTATTTTGTTTCGCAATATAACTTTATTCAATAACGGTGATATGACATTTCCGATATTTCATTAAAGTCTACGAATACAGCATTTGTCACTGACTGACGTTCCAGGTTTTATGCGTTTTATTTTTAAAGCAAATATTTCTAAAATATTGGAGGAGTTTTATAAACATGGCAAAATAATCATCATGAGTTTGTACAGGCATCTGTTGTGGGCATCCTTGGCAGTCTTTTTGAGGCTTTTATTTTGTTTATATCGATATCGTAATTATATTGGATTGAGCAAATTAAGACCTATATCTTTTATATCTTCTGCAATTTGGTTCTTAAACTCTAATTCAGTGTCTTGTTTGTATTTCTGACCCTTGTGTGTGAAAGGTTGTAGCACTTCTCTACTTGTCTGTTTTTCTCTGTATGTCTGGCCGGGTCGCTGCAATGAATTACCCTTCATGGGATTAATAATGTTTTTCTGATTCTGTAATATAAGTGTTGGCCGTATCATCCAGCCCTAGGTTAAGAATATTATAAATTGCTTTGTTTGTAAGTAACTACGAACTGCTAATCAATTTATCGATTAGATTCGGTCACATCCTTGCTGGCCAGATTGTAAAAACAAAACAAACCCTGATGTTTTGTTTGAATTGCTTTTCTCCTGACTACAAACATCGGCGTTTCCTGGCAAACGTGTCACTCACACCTCAACATTCAGTAAATAGCTGTCAGAAGGCGTGGTGGAGCACGGGTCAAAACGTTTAGCCCAGACAGTTGTTGACTAATGGGCACTTTAAACTAACCTGACTCCGCCAGATGTATGTCGCTCCGCCTAGCTCCACTCACATCCATCTGGGACCTCTCCATAGAAATGGCCTTTTTTGAAGGCTGGGCCTTATCAAAAATCCTTGCATATGATTGGATAAGCCACTTGTCTGTCATCTTTATCGACGTGCTATTTCAACCACTCACACCGAAGCTAACACGTGACGCTGTGAAAGCGACGCAGGAAAAAACAAAACTTTTTTTTTTTTTTTAAATGTGTTTGCGGCTCTAGTGGCACGCGTTTTATTGACAGTGAGCTGACAGGAAGAGTGGGGAAGACAGGCGGCAAAGCGCCACGGGTCGGACGTCGTACCCGGGCCGACCGCGTTGCGGACTAAAGGCCTCCTAACATGGTTCGCGCTAACCGCTCCGCCACGGGCGCGTCCACCATGGGCGCGCCCAGGACAACTAAACTTGCCAAATCCGGTCGGGAGAAGGGCGAAAACATCGTTCCCAACAACAAAAGCCTTCAGAGGCGTTCTCTGATGTTCTTTTAATGAAACAATATTAGGTAGATTGGACAACACGGAAGAAATAGCAGCATCAATGTTAACGCTTGCTTCCTCAATGCGAGCCGCCATTGCTATCAAAACAGTCTCACGGTCGCTTCTCCACTCACATCTATGAAACTCCAGCCCTGCGTCCTGATTGGCTGGACAATAAAATTGGTTGGAGAAATCACTCTCTATGGGAGATGTCCCAGATGGATGTGAGTGAAGCTAGGCGGAGCTAGGCGGAGCTAGGCGGAGCGAGATCAATCTGGCTAGGGTCAGGTTAACTTTAAACAGCTAACTGTGTGTTTTTACTCTGCTGGATGAGGTCACCTTCTCTGTGGTGGGCTTTGTGAATGACCCTGGCCGTTTGTTCTGGTTTCAGGGCCTTTATGAAGAAGCAGCAGCAGCTGAGCGCTCTGAGGGTGATGCAGAGGAACTGTGCTGCTTACCTTAAACTCAGGAACTGGCAGTGGTGGCGGCTCTTCACAAAGGTGAGCCCGGATTACACCAGCGACACGAGGCTTTCAGTACATCTTTCAGGCTGATAACCGTTTAAGAAGTTGTCTGTAAATATATAAACAGACAGTAACAGGTTGCACTGGCAAAAATCTGGAGTTTGACTGAAGTTCTGGTCTCCGTTTTGCGTCCGCCAGGTGAAGCCCTTGTTGCAGGTGAGCCGGCAGGATGAAGAGATCCAGTCCAGAGAGAAGGAGCTCCACAAGGCCAAAGAAAACCTCACCCGAGTGGAGCAGGAATACGCCGAGCTGGACAAGAAGCACGCTCAGGTACAAACCGACCTCCCCCTTGTGCTTCTTTCTGCCTCTGTTTAGAAACGTTACTTTTTATCGGGAGTCACGTCCCACTCATCACCCGTCCTCCCACTCCCCTCCGTCACGCTCTAGCTAGAAGAGGAAAAGGCGGTCCTGGCCGACCAGCTGCAGGCGGAGGCAGAGTTGTTCGCAGAGGCGGCGGAGATGCGGGAAAGGTTAGCCTGCCGAAAGCAAGAGCTGGAGGATATTGTGAGCCAGCTGGAGACCCGACTGGATGATGAGGAGGAGAGGAGCGAGCAGCTGGCCAATGAGAAGAAGAAAATGCAGCAGAATATACAGGTAATTCGAAGAAGGGACGTGCAATTTACAAAGTAAAAAAACAATTAATAGATGCTGGATGGGATGCTTAAATAGATCTTGGTTTTTTCCAAGGACCTGGAGGAGCAACTAGAGGAGGAGGAACGTGCCAAACAGCGCCTCCTGCTGGAGAAGGTTACCTTGGAGACCAAAGTGAAGAGCCTGGAGACAGACCTCCTGACTACCGTGGAGCAGAGAGACCGACTGAGCAAGGTCAGCCTCACGTTAGACTGGAGTTTATGTAGAAAGCACATTTAAGACTAAAACAAGTTAGTAAAGATACATTTTAATAGATCTCTGTTAGCTGGAATAGGCAGATATATCTGTAGATCATCCGCAAAAAAAGTAAAAAAGGAGTTGTGTTTTCTGAAAATGGGTCCACTGCAAAAAAGGAACTAAAAGTAAGTAAAACCTTCTTTAAATTTGTCTGTTTTTCCTTGATTTGAACAGGTAAGTAAGATTATCTGCCAATGGAATAAGATTTTTGCCCCTAAAATAGGAACACTTCATCTCCGTCATCGTAAGTGCAGTGTATCTAATTATTTTAACTTTTTATTATTAACTTATTTTAGGGGTCAAAATACTCATTCCATTGGCAAATAATCTTAATTACCTTCTCAAATCAAGGACAAATGCACTAATTTCAAGATTATTAGTTCCTTTTTTGCAGTGGACCCATTTTCAGAAAACACAACTTCCCTTTTTGCAGTGGCAATAGAAGCATACGTAAAGAAAGGGGATGAGGCCGAAGAACTTAGATATTGTTTGATTCGTTGTTATATGTGCATTTTTATGACAAATTATTCCAATTTCTGTCTGAGCAGGAGAAAAAGCTGCTGGAGGAACATCTGAGTGAGGTGACTGACCAACTGACTGAGGAGGAGGAGAAGTCTAAAAGCCTGAACAAACTTAAGAACAAGCAGGACGCCATCATTGCTGATCTCGAAGGTATATCGCACCTAGAGTCAGTCACGTCCTATTTTAGTTTTATTTTAGATTTGCTATTAACGTTACTGCACTCAGTTGTCCTTTGAGTCCAAAAGAAGAGTTGTTGCTGTATACTGACTGTCATTCAAGCGCAGGCATGTTTTTGCCAGCTTCGTTCCTAATAGCCAGCACAAACTTTTAAGGGTTTAAATCCTTCGAAACATGTAATTTACTCGTTTGTTTTTGGTACCGTTTGGAGAAGAATATATGACCAATGGAAGTATTTTGGCCATGGTTCCATTATGTTTGCAGAACGTCTAAAACGTGAGGAGCAGGGTCGCTTGGAGCAGGAGAAGTGGAAGAGGAGGATGGAGAGCGACTCACTGGAAGCCCAGGAGCAGCTGTCGGACCTGGGCATGTTGACCGCCGAGCTCAAGGGGACTCTGACACAGAAGGAGAAGGAGATAACCACCCTGCAGGGCCGGTGAGACTCGGAACAACAATAAGAATAATAATAACATCTTGTGAGAAATCTCGAATCATTGCCCTTTTTTGATTCTATGTCAGGTTGGAAGAAGAAGGTGCGCGCCGCGCTGAGGCTCAGAGGGAACTGAGGGAGGCCATGTCCCAGGTGTCCGAGCTGAGGGAGGAGGTGGAGAATGAACAAAAGATGAGGGAGAGAGCGGAGAAACAGAGGCGAGACCTGGGGGAGGAGCTGGAGGCTCTGAGGACTGAGCTGGAGGACACTCTGGACCACACGGTTGCACAGCAAGAGCTAAGGCAAATATAACCAGAAATACAGCGCTACCTCTGAATATAGATTCAGTTAGCTCGATCGGACAAAGTGCGTTTTGAAAAGTGTGTTGGGTGATGGCAGAGGGGCCATCACCCAACACAAAGCTACACATTTCCATGCCATGCTTTCTGTGGACGAACTGGCAGCACTCACATCACTGTCTACAGCACTGCAAAAAGAGAACTAAAAGTAAGTCACATTTTCTTGAAATTAGTGTATTTGTCCTTGATTTGAGCAGCTAACCTAGATGATCTGGCAATGGTTTGAGTGTTTTTACACCTAAAATAAGATAATTAGATATACTGCACTAAATAAGATGATGGAGATGAGTTGTTCCTATTTTAGGTGCAAAAATCAGATTCCGTTGGCAGATAATTTAGACTTGCCTGCTCAAATCAAGGACAAATACACCCATTTCAAGAACATTTTACTTACTTTAATTCCCTTTTTGCAGTGAGGCTTGCAATCAAGAAAAATTGGTCCAAGGACAATTTCTTTAACCTGTGCTTATAAATGTCAGTAAATGTGAAGGAACATTATCATTGTGCAGAGTTATGGCATGTGAGACCAAAGCTTTCTTTGGGTGATGCTGCAAACGGAGGATTTGCTCTGGAAGTGATGATCTCTCCACTGCTTCCTGCTTCTTTGCAGATGTTGTAGCGTGCACAGGAAATGCACAGAAAACGCAAACATTGGAAACACGGCATGTATGCAGCAGTAACATTTAGAGGATATTGACCAATAAATCCAAGCTGCCCAATCCCATCCTGCACATCCTTGTTTGAGAGGAAAATTCGTGCTCGGGTCATTTTATGTGCCATTTGGATTTGAAAAGAATATTTTTTTATGTTTTAAGAGGTTCCACTATGCAGACTTGAGAAAAGAAAGGTCTAGATTTTGTGCTTTTAGACGAGGACTGAGAGCCTCATCCAGTTTACAACATTCCTACACGTCCACAGGTCTCGGCGGGAGACAGAGCTAGGCGAGCTCCAGCGATGTGTTGAAGAGGAGACCCGTCGCCACGAGGCCCAGCTTTCAGAGCTCAGAATCAAACATAACGCTGCCATAGAAAACCTCCAGGAGCAGCTGGACAACAGCAAGAGGGTATGTGATGGACGGTTTGTACTGAAACTGTAATCTGGATTACAATGCAAAATTGTAGTTGACAATAAAGATTGATTGATTGATTGATTGATTGATTGATTGATTGATTGATTGATTGATTGATAAGAAGCTCACAGACGTCTGTACATATCCACATTTACACATGAACTACTGCTCACTGGGGTGTCTTCAACAGGCACGTCAGTCCCTGGAGAAGGCCAAAACCATGCTGGAGGAGGAGAGGCAGAGTTTGACAGAAGAAGTCAAGAACCTCCAGACGAGCCGCTCAGAGAGTGAGAGAGGCCGAAAGAGGGCCGAAGCTCAGCTGCAGGACCTCAACGCCCGTCTGGCTCAGGCCGACAGGGAGAAGGAGGACAGGGAGGAGCGGCTTCACAAGCTGCAGGTGCAATAGCACACGGGGCACTGCTGCGATGTCTTAAGCTAATGTTTCCTGTCTGGTCAAACGCTGATAAAGCATTCATCTCTGTTGGATGTTGGTAAATCCTCCTTTAAACCAGCCCTGTCTCTTTCAGTGTGAGATTGAAGGGCTGTCCGGCAGTCTGTCCTCCTCTGACTCCAAATCTCTTCGGCTCTCTAAAGAACTCAACAGCCTGGAGAGCCAGCTGCACGATGCAAAGGTGACAGTTTAACGGACGCCAGGATCATTTCAGAGATAGCTTTACGCATCCGTTTTTGTGTGTGCTGAAAATAAACGAAACAATGTTCTGTATGTGAAATGTTCACACATGTTCTTTGTCTCCTCCCCCACCCCTCTCTCCCGTGTTTAGGAGCTGCTGCAGGATGAGACGCGTCAGAAGATGGCCCTGGCCTCCAGGGTGCGAAATCTGGAGGATGAGAAGAACGGACTGATGGAAAGACTCGAGGAAGAGGAAGAAAGAGCCAAAGAGCTGAGCCGTCAGATACAAACACACACCCAGCAGGTGAAACAGAAGCTCCCGCAGGCTTTCAATGAAGCGCCTCGCCTTGTGTCTATTCAATATATTCCTATTAAAAACCTACGTTTTATCTAAAACAGTTGGCTACATATGATATACATATAATGATGCTGCATAATTGTCCCAGTAAAATGGTGCTTCTTTGTTATTGATGCACATATTTGTGCCAGAAAGATGTTGTAAAGTTGCTTATATGGTTTGAAAAACACATCTGATTTATTTATGTCGTATTTAGAAAAGGTTTCGTTTTCCTGGCTCTCAAATATGCTAATGGTCGCTCTCCAAACGATCATTTACGCTTGCGGTACCGATCTCTGTCGTTGCTGCGCAGCTCACAGAGCTCCGTAAGCAGTCTGAGGAGGTGAGCACTGCCGTGGAGGCTGGAGAGGAGACGCGCAGGAAGCTCCAGAGAGAGCTGGACAGCGCTGTCCAAAAAGAGCGACAGAAAGAGGAGGAGAAGGAGCGGGTTGAGAGGCAACGGGAGCGGCTGAGGGAGGAACTGGAGGACATGACCATCGCCCTGCAGCGGGAGAGGCAGAACTGCACGGCCCTCGAAAAGAGGCAGAAGAAGTTCGACCAGGTGAGAGAAATAACGCAGGCAGCAAAATCTAAACAGAGGTCATATTCATGTGACATCCGTAGCCTTGTCGGTAACCTTGTCTGCGTTTGCCACATCAGTGCCTGGCAGAGGAGAAGGCAGTGAGCACTCGTCTGGCAGAAGAGAAGGACAGAGCAGAAGCAGACAACCGAGAGAAGGAAACCAAATGTCTCTTCCTGTCCCGATCCCTGCAGGTAAAAACGAAGACCGTTTTAACTCTTCACACTGTGACACGTCCAAGGTTCTCTGCGTTTTCACGATTTTCGGTAATGCACCAAAACAAAATAGTGTCTTATTGTGAAGTAGAGGAACAATGATACAGGGGTTTTCATGTTTTTCTTTTAAAAATACAAATCTGACAACTTCGATGAGCATTTGTCTTATGCCCTGTTTAATTGGAGAACCCTAAATAAAATCTAGTGCATCAAGTTACCTTCAGAAGTCTCCCTAAAGTAAGTAAAGTCCATCTGCGTGTAATTGATGCTATGTATAAAGGACATTAGTGAACAAACACCATCAATACGAGACAAAGCTGTGGAGAAGTTTATGCAGGGTTAGGATTTTAGAAGAACATGCTCGGCTCAGAAGGAGACATACGTTGACATTTTGGGGCAACAAACATCACAGTATTTGTGGCAGAAAATTAACACCGCGTAACACCCTGAACACACCATGCCAGCCGGAAACATGGTGGTGGCAGCATGTGGGGATGCATTTCTTCAGGAGGGACAGTGAAGCTGCTCAGAGGTGATGGGAGGATGGGTGGAGAGAAATCCTCAGAGAAAACCTGTTTGAGGCTCCAAAAGATTCACAAGGAAATGATTTAGATCAAAGCGTAATCGTGCATCAGAATGGCCCAATTAAAGCCCAGATTCAAAACTGACTGAGAGTCCACAGCAAGAATTGAAAAATGCAGCTTACTAACACTCTACACCCAGTGTGACTTGACTTGAGCTATTTAGCAAAGAAGAACGGGCAACGATCTGACTCTTAATGTTTCAGCCTCTAGATGTTGAAACTGGTGGAGACGGAGGAACCAAAAGCAAATGCAAGCCTCACATTTTATATTTTTATAAAAAAAAAAAAGAGAGTTCCCCTAACAAGCGACTCTGTGTTGGCCTGTAACAATGGTCTGTTCCTCCAGTCCTGTCCAGCAACCGGAGGATACATTCCTGAACAAAAGGCCCAACTACCTCCTTGGCACGTCAGCAAGCTTTGCAAAGGCTTTAACTATTCATTTGATTCAGGCGTTTTGGAGCGGAGATTAAAACACGTTAACATTGGTGGGAATGTCACACAATGTGGAAAAGCTTGAAGAACACAAATACTTTTGCAAAACACTGTCTATTCGTCAAGTGTGTGTGATTGTACTTGTTATTGCTCTGGTTGTTCTAACCGTAGGAGGTGCAGGACCAAAGAGACGAGCTGGAGAGAGCCAACAAGCAGCTGCGTCTGGAAATGGACCAGCTCGTAAACCAGCAGGATGACGTCGGCAAAAATGTATGAATTGACCCCCCGTGGAACAGTTTTATTTTCAGCTTAGAGTGTCTTTCAGTCTCGCTCTCAGTGGGTCACAGGGCTTTCTTGCCTCGCTGCAGGTCCACGAGCTCGAGAGGACCAAGAGGGGTTTGGAAACGGAGGTTCAGAGCCTACGAACCCAAACCCAGGAGCTGGAGGAGGAGCTGACCGAGGCAGAGAACCTGAGGCTGAGGCTGGAGGTCAACCTGCAGGCCCTCAAGGCTCAGTTTGAGAGGGAGATAAGCAACAACGAGGAGAAGGGAGAGGAGAAGAGGAGGGCGCTGAGCAAGCAGGTAGAGAGGAGGGGAGAGGAGAGCACCGGCATGGCTTTAGATTCTTGACTGAATCACTTCGTTTTTATTTCACCTCCCTTCTCTGAAACCAGGTAAAAGAGCTGGAGATCCACTTGGAGGAGGAGAGGACTCAGCGCGCTCAGGCTGTGTCGGCCAAGAAGCAGCTGGAGGCAGAGCTGCAAGAAGCCGAGGCCCAACTAGAGGCAGCCAGTCGTGGCAAAGACGATTCTATGAAGCAGCTCCGCCGACTGCAGGTTCAAATCCACCCGTACACGCATCAAACCTCCGTACACGTCCACGCAGCTCGGCTTAAATCCTCATTTTTATCTGTCTCAGGGTCAAATGAAGGAGGTTCTTCGCGAGCTGGACGAGAGCAAGTTATCTCGAGAGGAGGTGATCGCACAGTCGAAAGACAGCGAGAAGAAAATACAAACACTGGAAGCAGAGGTGCTGCACCTCACAGAGGTACGTGGCCATGACTCAGAAGCTTTGCAGATCGCCACGTCTTGAAGCCCGCATGGCGCACCGTTGAATTTCACGCTGGCATCCGTGTGTGTGTGCAGGAGCTGGCCGTATCAGAACGACAGAAGAGACAGGCGCAGCAGGAGAGAGATGAAATGTCTGAAGAGATGGTCAACAGCAGCTCTGGAAAGTTAGTAGTTCACATTTTTTACATCATGTCCATTCGTTTCAACCCTTTGCTTCCGGCTCCTGAGATTTCCCCTTCCTCCAGGAACGTGCTGTTTGACGAAAAGAGGAGGTTAGATGCTCGGGTCAGTCAGCTGGAAGAGGAGCTGGAAGAGGAGCAGACAAACGCTGAACTGCTGGCGGAAAGGCAACGGAAGACAGCTCTGCAGGTGCGCTCTACACCCTGGCATGCATGAATCTCTCTGACAGTGTCTGGAAACACCCGCTGACGGCTGGTCCGCCCGCGCTGCAGGTGGAGACTCTGACTGTGCAGCTGCAAGGGGAAAGGACTCTGGCCCAGAAGGCCGAGGCGTCCCGAGAGCAGCTGGAGCGGCAGAACAAGGAGCTGAGGACCCGGCTGGAGGAGATGGAGGGAACGGTGAGGGGCAAACACAAGCTCAGCGTCGCCGCCCTGGAGGCTAAGATTGAGTCTATGGATGAGCAGCTGGAACAGGAGAGACAGTAAGGAAACCGAATGCACATTTAACTGGAATAATGGGTAAATAAATAGAGGAAAATACATTTATTTTATTTTTTTACTTGGAATATGTTTGATGTTGATTTGTGAAACTTTTTCAGTATTAAATATTTATGTTTTATGTTGTAAAATGTCTCTTGAAATATTCTTCAAATCTTGTGTTTGAGTTTTAAGGCAAAGATTAACTTTACCTTAAAAATATTAATCTTTTATTTCTGCAGCACAATTTCACTGCCAATCAGTTCTCCCATGGGAACGCGTTTTTCATCAAATCACCAGTGGCACAATTATTGGTAGCAAACTATTTAAAGTAAATGCAACTGGAGCTTTTCTTTTTACGCTGATGTGACGCATTCTGACACCCAAGACATCTGTTGCCTTGGGTATCAGAATCAGAAACACTTTTCTTTGCCAGTTACTGTAAAAGCTAAGAGAATTCTGTGGTGAATGGTACATAAAACACAGAATATACACAAAAACAGGTACACAAATTGAAAAGAGGGACTTTTTTAAAGTAATGGGGTTGGGGTGTCAGCTGAGGGAAGTTGGGCCACTGTTCAGCAGGCGGGGAAGAATCTGTTCTGGTGTCGCAGGGCAAGGCAAGTTTATTTATAAAGCACTTTTCAGTAACAAGACGATTCAATTCAATTCAATTCAATTTTATTTAATTCAATTCAATTCAATTTTATTTATATAGCGCCAAATCATGAAACATGTCATCTCAAGGCACTTTACAAGATCAAGTTCAATCATATTATACAGATTGGGTCAGATTATACAGATTGGTCAAAATGTCCTATATAAGGAAACCAGTTGATTGCATCAAAGTCCCGACAAGCAGCATTCACTCCTGGGGAACCGTAGAGCCACAGGGAGAGTCGTCTGCATTGTACATGGCTTTGCTGCAATCCCTCATACTGAGCAAGCATGAAGCGACAGTGGGAAGAAAAACCACCCATTAACGGGAAAAAAAAACCTCCGGCAGAACCGGGCTCAGTATGAACGGTCATCTGCCTCGACCGACTGGGGTTACAGAAGACAGAGCAGAGACACAACAAGAGAGACAAAAAGCACAGAAGCACACATTGATCTAGTAATCTGTTCTACATTAGATGGTAGTAACGGGTGAGCCGTCTTCTCTGGATGATGTCAAAGTTAACAGAACGCCAGACCAGGTGTACCTACTATGAAGAAAAAGAGAGAGAGCAAAAAGTTAAAAGCTGAAATGACGACAGTCATTTCAATGTAATACAATGCAAAACTGGAGAACCGTAGAATGAAGAACAGTAGAAATCAGTAGAGTGAGAAAATTAGACCCTGATGTCCTCCAGCAGCCTAGGCCTATCACAGCACAACTATAGAGATAGCTCAGGGTAACATGAGCCACTCTAACTATAAGCTTTGTCAAAAAGGAAAGTTTTAAGATTAGTCTTAAAAATAGATAGGGTGTCTGCCTCACGGACCAAAACTGGGAGTTGGTTCCACAGGAGAGGAGCCTGATAGCTAAAGGATCTGCCTCCCATTCTACTTTTAGAGACTCTAGGAACCACCAGCAGACCTGCAGTCTGAGAGCAAAGTGCTCTGTTAGGAACATACGGGGTAATCAGAGCTCTGATATATGATGGAGCTTGATTATTAAGGGCTTTATACGTTAGAAGAAGAATTTTAAATTCTATTCTTGATTTAACAGGAAGCCAATGAAGGGAAGCTAAAATTGGAGAAATATGATCCCTCTTGTTGATTTTCATCAGGACTCTTGCCGCAGCATTTTGGATCAGCTGAAGACTTCGAACTGCATTTTGTGGACTTCCTGATAGTAAAGAATTACAATAGTCCAGCCTTGAAGTAACAAATGCATGGACTAGTTTTTCAGCATCACCCCTGGACAGAATGTTTCTAATTTTGGCGATATTCCGGAGGTGAAAAAAGGAAACTCTGGAAACCTGTTTAATATGGGATTTAAATGACATGTCTTGGTCGAAAACAACACCAAGGTTTTTAACTTTATTACCAGAGGCCAAGTTAATGCCATCCAGATTAAGTGATTGATTAAGAAGTTTATTTTTTGAGGACTCTGGCCCAAAGATTACAACTTCCGTCTTGTCAGAATTTAAATGCAGGAAATTTAAAGTCATCCAGCTTTTGATGTCATCAAGACATGACTGCAGTCGAAGTAACTGATTGGATTCATCAGGATTTATGGATAAATATAGCTGAGTGTCATCAGCATAACAGTGGAAATTAATCCCATGCTGTCTGATAATTTTGCCAACCGGAAGCATATATATAGTAAATAGAATTGGTCCAAGGACTGAACCCTGTGGTACTCCACAGGTGACCCTAGAGTTTGAGGAAGATTTATTATTAACATGAACAAACTGGAATCTGTCCGACAGATAAGATTTAAACCAGCCTAATGCTTTTCCCTTAATCCCTACAGTATGCTCAAGTCTTTGTAGGAGAATATTGTGATCAACTGTGTCAAATGCAGCACTGAGATCTAACAGGACAAGTATAGACACAAGTCCATTATCTGAGGCCATGAGAATATCATTGGTGACCTTCACCAGAGCTGTTTCAGTGCTATGATGAGCTCTGAAGCCTGACTGAAACTCCTCGAGTAGGTCATTACTTTGTAAATGTTCACAAAGTTGATTAGCAACTACTTTCTCAAGAATTTTAGATAAGAAAAGAAGATTAGATATAGGTCTGTAGTTTACTAGCTCATCTTGATCAAGAGAAGGTTTCTTAAGTAAAGGTTTAATAACAGCTACTTTAAAAGCCTGTGGTACATATCCATTTACTAAGGATAGATTAATCATGTCTAAAATAGGACCACTGATCAGAGGGAATACCTCCTTAAACAACTTGGTTGGGATTGGGTCTAACATACAGGTAGAAGGTTTAGATGAAGCTAAAATTTTAGATAGCTCAGAAAGCTCTACTGCTTCTAAACAGTTCAGACACAGCGCAGGTTCTAAGGATTCCTCCAATGCTGCCTCACTTACTGAGGACGAGGTAATCATGTTTGGGAGGATGCCAATTATTTTATTTTTAATGGAATCAATTTTATTTATGAAGAATCCCATAAAATCATTACTGCTAATGTCATGATTTGTCTTTGGATGAACCCGGACACAGCACGCACACACAGAGCTTGTTCTTGGAGTGAGTTTTATTGTACAGAATGGATGGTTAATGATGAGAGGAACCAGAGTCTTTATGGACGGAGATGAAGGGTGCGGAAGCTGGCTGACAGGAGGAGCGTGGGGAGACTGACCGGAGGTGATACTGCAGCAGATGACTTGAGAACGTGGAACAGCTCAGGAACTTGAGAACGTGGAACAGCTCAGGAACTTGAGAACGTGGAACAGCTCAGGAACTTGAGAACGTGGAAACAGCTGCAGAACTTGTGAACGTGGAGCAGATGCGGACTTGACCGTCGAGCAGCTGCAGAACTTGTGGAACCGCAGCGGGAACTTGAGAACGTGGAAACAGCTCAGGAACTTGAGAACGTGGAAACAGTAGCAGAACTTGAGAACGTGGAGCAGTTGCAGAACTTGAGAGCGTGGAACCACAGCGGGAACTTGAGAACGTGGGAACAGCTCAGGAACTTGAGAACGTGGAAACAGTTGCAGAACTTGAGAACGTGGAGCAGTTGCAGAACTTGAGAGCGTCCGATGGAGCAGAGCTGAGCAGAGTCTTAGAGAAATGACTGAACAAAAACCATATTGAAGCAACGTCTTCAGACTGACTGCAACAAAAACTGAGCTGACAAAGGATACTGGCAGAGACTGAGCAGGAGTGAACACTACGGGCCGGCAACGAGAGCAGAAAGAGGTATGTTTAAATAGAGGTGGGACCAGGTGGAGGCAGTTGCGGGTTAATTGCAGCCTGACAGGTGGAACCCATCAGGCTGCGCAGTAACGAGAGAGAGAGGGAGAGAGGCTCAGCATGCAGCCCTCACGCTGCATCCTGACAGTACCCCCCCCCCCCAAGGCCGGACACCGGACGGCCCAGAACCTCCACGCTGGGTGGGTGGAGGGGGCCTAGGAAGGCGGGCAAGAGTCAAACTGAGAGACCAAGGAGCCAGCAAGCACCAAAGGGACCAGAGAACACTAGGGGAACCAAAGGGACCAGAGAACACTAAGGGAACCAAAGGGGCCAGAGAACACTAAGGGAACCGAGGAGCTAGAGAACACTGGGAACCAAGGAGCTAGAGAACACGGGGGGAACCAAGAAGCTAGAGATCACGGGGGGAACCAAGAAGCTAGAGAACACGGGGGGACCCAAGAAGCTAGAGAACACGGAGGAACCCAAGGAGCTAAAGAACACTGATGTGCTGGAGCACAACTAGGGCGCGGCACATCAGGGAAAGGTACGAGCGCTTGACAGCGTCGGGGTAAAGAGCGAGCGCTTCACAGCGCCGGGGGAAAGAGCGAGCGCTTGACAGCGCCGGGGGAAGGAACGGGCGCAACACAGCGCCAAAGGGAAGGAACGGGCGCAACACAGCGCCAAAGGGAAGGAACGGGCGCAACACAGCGCCAAAGGGAAGGAACGGGCGCAACACAGCGCCAAAGGGAAGGAACGGGCGCAACACAGCGCCAAAAGGGAAGGTTCGGGCGTACGGAAACGCCTAGGGGAAGGAACGGGCGTACGGAAACGCCAAGGAACGGGCGTACGGAAACGCCAAGGAACGGGCGTACGGAAACGCCAAGGGGAAGGAACGGGCGTACGGAAACGCCTAGGGGAAGGAACGGGCGTACGGAAACGCCAAGGAACGGGCGTACGGAAACGCCAAGGAACGGGCGTACGGAAACGCCAAGGAACGGGCGTACGGAAACGCCAAGGGGAAGGAACGGGCGTACGGAAACGCCTAGGGGAAGGAACGGGCGTACGGAAACGCCAAGGGGGAGGAACGGGCGCATGAAAACGCCAAGGAACGGGCGTACACAACGCCAAAGGGGAAGGAACGGGCGCACGACAGCGCCAAAGGAGAGGTACGGGCCAACAGCAGCGCTAAGGAAGGTAATGGGCGTATGAAACGCCAAGGGGGAAAGGACAGGCGGACTGACACGTCAGAGCTCAACAGCGCAAGAAAACACTGGAGCACAACTAACGTACAGAGACACCGGGGGAAAGGAAAGGGCGTGCGGAAACGCCAAGAGCAAGGAACGGGCGTATGGGAACGCCAAGGGCAAGGAACGGGCGTATGGGAACGCCAAGGGCAAGGAACGGGCGTATGGGAACGCCAAGGGCAAGGAACGGGCGTATGGGAACGCCAAGGAACGGGTGTATGGGAACGCCAAGGGCAAGGAACGGGCGTATGGGAACGCCAAGGGCAAGGAACGGGCGTATGGGAACGCCAAAGGAGAGGAACGGGCGTATGGAAACGCCAAAGGAGAGGAACGGGCGTATGGAAACGCCAAAGGGGAGGAACGGGCGTATGGAAACGCCAAAGGGAAGGAACGGGCGTATGGAAACGCCAAAGGGGAAGAACGGGCGTATGGAAACGCCAAAGGTGAGGAACGGGCGTATGGAAACGCCACAGGGAAGGGACGGGCGTATGGAAACGCCAAGGGGAAGGGACGGGCGTATGGAAACGCCAAAGGTGAGGAACGGGCGTATGAAAACGCCACAGGGGAGGAACGGGCGTATGGAAACGCCAAGGGGAAGGGACGGGCGTATGGAAACGCCAAGGGGAAGAACGGGCGTATGGAAACGCCAAAGGTGAGGAACGGGCGTATGAAAACGCCAAAGGGGAAGAACGGGCGTATGGAAACGCCAAAGGGGAGGAACGGGCGTATGAAAACGCCACAGGGGAGGAACGGGCGTATGGAAACGCCAAGGGGAAGGGACGGGCGTATGGAAACGCCCAAAAGGGAAGACTACGCCGGAGCGTGAGGGAAGCGCTGGGGCCCAAGGGAAGAAACTTGCCGGGGCGTGAGGGAAACGCCGGGGCGCTAGGGAAAGATCGCCAGGGCGTGAGGGAAACGCCGGGCGCAAGGGAAGAAACTCGCCGGGGCGTGAGGGTAGCAACAGGCCGGGCGCACCAGAGGGCTCAGCCGGCGACATGGGGGCGCCGCAGGGCTCTGGCGGCGGCCTACGTGTGCTGGGCAGCGACAGGCTGGCGCACCAGAGGGCTCAGCCGGTGACATGGGAGCGCCGGAGGGCTCTGGTGGCGGCCTACGTGTGCTGGGCAGCGACAGGCTGGCGCACCAGAGGGCTCAGCCGGCGACTACAAGCGCCGGAGGGCTCTGGCAGCGCCTAAACACAGAGGAAGACAAGAGGACGCCAGGCATACAAGACTAAGACAGGGACTACCAGACTGAGACAGGGACTACTAGACTAAGACAGGGGCTACAAGACTAGGACAGGACTCGAGAGGAACTGCAGGGGCTAGACAGGGAAAACAAAACAAAACCAGAGAACTAGGAGAGGGACCGAAACCTAGAGCTAAACTATAAAACCAAGCAAAACAAGGAGGCGTGGGCAGGTTCAACTAAACTGATGGAAAACTAGATAACTACAGCTAGAAATAGGAACACAAGGAAAAACACGAAATCTAAGGTGAAAACTAAAATTCAGAACCAAAATTCGAAAGCCTAAAGGGAAACCTAGAACAATTAAACCGAACAAAAATAAACCCAAAGCAAAACAGAAACTCAAATACTTTTTAAGAGAACGGGAAAAAACTCCTAAATAATTCTGAAACACCAAAATTCCTAGATAAACCAAACTATGGTTAAACCTATATAAATTATCAGAACGCAGAACAACAAACCAAACTAAGAACTCTAAAGGAACACTGGAAAAACTGTAAAATAAAGAATATTAGTAACTCAAAACCTCGGGGCCAAAATAACTCAAAAACAACAACTGAAACTAGAGAACTGGATGTCTCACTAAAAACTAGAATCTGGAAAATAAATCTGGAAAAATAAAGCTAAACTAGGAAACTAAAGATCTAAGGTGGGAACTTGAGACACGGACAGGAAGTCGAAAGCGGGGATCTTGAGACGCGGACAGAAAGTAGGACACGCAGACAGGAACTGAGACGCTGGCTGCCTCGGAGGCGGGCTCCGCGGAGAACAATCCCTCCAGCGGAGCTCAGCGGCGAAGGCACCCATGGAGACATAACTGAGGTGGAGCAGATCCTGCCAGCTTCCGCACCTAGCTCTGTGCGTGCTCGGGTTCATCCTTTGGCCGGCCCGTAATGTCATGATTTGTCTTTGGATGAACCCGGACACAGCACGCACACACAGAGCTTGTTCTTGGAGTGAGTTTTATTGTACAGAATGGATGGTTAATGATGAGAGGAACCAGAGTCTTTATGGACGGAGATGAAGGGTGCGGAAGCTGGCTGACAGGAGGAGCGTGGGGAGACTGACCGGAGGTGATACTGCAGCAGATGACTTGAGAACGTGGAACAGCTCAGGAACTTGAGAACGTGGAACAGCTCAGGAACTTGAGAACGTGGAACAGCTCAGGAACTTGAGAACGTGGAAACAGCTGCAGAACTTGTGAACGTGGAGCAGATGCGGACT
Organism: Fundulus diaphanus; assembly: GCA_037039145.1. NCBI lineage: Eukaryota > Metazoa > Chordata > Actinopteri > Cyprinodontiformes > Fundulidae > Fundulus > Fundulus diaphanus. The sequence goes on from CM073130.1 coordinate 36,063,040, forward strand.
TGACCGTCGAGCAGCTGCAGAACTTGTGGAACCGCAGCGGGAACTTGAGAACGTGGAAACAGCTCAGGAACTTGAGAACGTGGAAACAGTAGCAGAACTTGAGAACGTGGAGCAGTTGCAGAACTTGAGAGCGTGGAACCACAGCGGGAACTTGAGAACGTGGGAACAGCTCAGGAACTTGAGAACGTGGAAACAGTTGCAGAACTTGAGAACGTGGAGCAGTTGCAGAACTTGAGAGCGTCCGATGGAGCAGAGCTGAGCAGAGTCTTAGAGAAATGACTGAACAAAAACCATATTGAAGCAACGTCTTCAGACTGACTGCAACAAAAACTGAGCTGACAAAGGATACTGGCAGAGACTGAGCAGGAGTGAACACTACGGGCCGGCAACGAGAGCAGAAAGAGGTATGTTTAAATAGAGGTGGGACCAGGTGGAGGCAGTTGCGGGTTAATTGCAGCCTGACAGGTGGAACCCATCAGGCTGCGCAGTAACGAGAGAGAGAGGGAGAGAGGCTCAGCATGCAGCCCTCACGCTGCATCCTGACAGCTAAGAGCTAAGGGGATGGCTGGATCAACAGAGCTGTGGCTCTGGGTAAGTTTGGCAACTGTATTGAAGAGAAATCTAGGATTATTCTTATTCTCCTCAATTAATGATGAAAAATATGCTGCTCTAACTCTGCGAATGGTCTTGTTATACAACAATAGACTGTCCCTCCAGATTAGGTAGGATTCCTCTTGGTGTGTAGAGCGCCATTTTCTCTCCAATTTCCTAACATTGTGCTTCAAGGAACGCAGCTCTGAATTAAACCAAGGAGCCAGCTTCCTGTGAATAATCACCTTCTTTTTCAAGGGAGCTACATTGTCTAATGCAGAACGCAATGACAAAGTCATACCGTTTACAAAGACATCTATTTGTGAATTGGAAGAAACAACATAGCTGCCATCTACAGGGCATTTCTGCAATACGGAGGATATTAAAAAGGGGACAGACTCTTTAAGTTTTGATACAGCATTATCCGATAAAGATCTACTATAATGGAACCCTCTTTTGGGGGTGGAGAACTCCGTTAGATTAAACTCAAATGTTATTAAAAAATGATCAGATAGGACAGGGTTGTGAGGAAATACTGTTAATTCTTCACAATCAATGCCATATGTCAGCACAAGGTCTAAAGTATGGAGCCAAGAGTGCGTCGGTTTATGCACATTTTGAGCAAAACCAATTGAATCTAGGATAGTTTTAAAGGCTACACTAAGGTTATCACATTCTGTGTCAACATGGATGTTAAAATCACCCACTATAATAACCTTATCAGTATTTAACACCAAATCAGATAAGAAATCTGACAACTCATCCAAAAACTGAGTATAAGGGCCTGGTGGACGATACAAAACAACAAACAGAAGAGGTTTTATTGCTTTGCAGTTTGGATGAGGGAAACTGAGGGTTAAATGTTCAAAAGAACTGTAGTTATTAATTGGCTTGGGACTAATTAATAAATCAGACTGAAAGATGGCTGCCACTCCTCCTCCTCTTCCCACAGATCTGGGAATGTGGAAATTTGAATAATTGGAGGGAGTTGACTCATTTATACTAACGTAGTCCTCTTGTAGCCAGGTTTCTGTGAGACAAAACAAATCAATCTGTTTATCAGAAATCAATTCGTTAACTAACAAAGTCTTTGGAGGGAGAGACCTTATATTTAATAGACCACATTTAATTGTTTTATTTTTAGGTTCAAGGTGAACCGTATTGATTTTTATTAGGTTTTTATGATTTGTTACTTTTAGATAAGTTTTTGATCTGTTAAGTTTTGGCCGTGAGAAAGACACCGTCTCAATAGGATAATGGGTGGGTAACAGTACAGAAGCTGCAGAGAGGTGTGTTAAACTACGGCTCTGCTTCCTGGTCTGGACCCTGGGTTGTCAGCATTTAGGAGAACTAATAAATCCGGCCAGATTTCTAGAAAGAAGAGCTGCACCATCCAAAGTGGGATGGATGCCGTCTCTCCGGATCAGACCAGGTTTTCCCCAGAAAGTTCGCCAGTTATCAATGTAGCCCACGTCGTTTTCAGGACACCACCTAGACAACCAGCGGTTGAATGATGACATGCGGCTAAACATGTCATCACTGGTCAGATCAGGCAGATCATAATACCATGTCAAAGTGTTGACGTCCTGATGAACAAACTCCATGTGAGTTTGGTGTGGAGTAAAGGATGAATATGTGGGGAAGAACCTCATGGCCACTGTTTGGTACGGTGGAGGATCCGTGTTTCTGCGGGCCTGTTTCTGTTCCAAAGGCTCTGGGAAGCTTGGTTAGCATGAATAGCACCATGAACGTTGAGAAATTTCAAAGCAGTTTAAGTAAAAATCTGATGGATTCATCCACAACAGTGAAAGTGAGTTTGTCGTGGGATATTTCAACAGGATAAAGCTCCAAATCATTTGGCTAAAAAAAAAAAAAAAAATCCTTTCATCTCAGCCACGTTACGTCTCATAAAAAACCTGATGGATGAGCTGAGATAAAGAGAGAACCCTGGGTAATCTGGAGACATCCTACAAAAAGGTCAAAGGTCACTCTCTTTTTATGCTCCAGTATCTCCAGGTTCTTGATGTGGGCAATTGCCCAGGGTGGCACTGGAAGAGGGGTCACACAAGCATGACATTTTTTAAAATAGCTTCACACCCTGAACAAGTTTTCTATTTCTTTTTGGCATGTGCGGCCCCCCACCATCACCCCCACCCTAACCCCCATGTGCTGAGTAGCATCCCTGCTTCAGATAGCAATAGAGAGATCAGGCTGTGTTTGCTGCCATGCACACTGAGCTCATGTAGCTAACATATGTCTGGGCGCTAACTTTAGCTTTGCTCAACCTGGAAGCTGAAATTGGGGCTGTTCAAAGTTTTAACAGCGAAGGTGACAATAATTGTTCCACTACTAGAGTTTGATTTATCAGTTTATTTCCTTGTCATATTGTACCACAGCAATAAAAGATTGGTTTTACACATCTTTACCGGGGGTGCCAACATAGGTGGAAGGCATTGAACCTTTACATTTTCTTTTTCAAAGAAAAGCCTTTTTAGATCTATCAATAGCTATGTAAGCTATGTTAATTATGAACTTAACTAGTTTCAGGGTTTCTGCCCAGCTTCACAAGGTAGGCCTTTGTCATGACTGTTGTACGTAATCTGAAATTCATTAAACTAAGCACACAACATTTCCACTCCCACAGGGAACGAGCCATTGCCAACAAACTGGTGAGGAAGACGGAGAAGAGGCTAAAGGAGGCGATGATGCAAGCAGAGGACGAGAGGAGACACGCAGACCAGTACAGAGAACAGGTACGGCGGTTAAATAGACAAAGACTGAAGCTTTAAATAAAGATTTCATCGGGCTTAGTTAGCTCAGCTTGGAGCACTGATGTAACTGTGACTGAGTTCACAAAGAGAAAAATGGAGAAGCTAATCGTAATTCTGCCCCTGTGCAGGTAGGCTGCTTTCCTGCACACTGAAAATTAAATCCCCCAGCAGAAACACACACAGTCCTCCTCCCAAAACACCATCAGCCAGTAATCCACCAGATCTAATCTGGGCTCTGATCCCAGTCAGTTCTGCCCTTCCCAGACTAATCTCCTTTTTCTTAACCTGCCCTCTCACCGTGCCTTCCCTCTCCTCCTCCTCCCCCCACTGCAGCTGGATAAGTCAATGGTTCGGCTGAAGCAGCTGAAGAGGCAGCTGGAGGAGGTGGAGGAGGAGAACTCCCGCTCCAACGCTCAGAAGAGGAAGCTGCAGAGGGACCTGGAGGAGCTCACCGACAGCAATCAGATCATGATGCGGGACCTCTCCATGCTCCGCACCCAGTTTAGGTAAGCGCCATCATTCATCAGCTTTTGTCGTTTGGCTAACCTGAGTGTCATTTTTTTGTTATTTTTTCCATCCTTTAACACCCCATTAACTCCATATGATTTGTTTTGCTTTGCTCTTTTGTTGCATCCTTTTTGCCTCCACCTAACTCCGACACATTCCCCATCTGTCTGCGTCCCAACCCTCAGCATCCCTGACTGGACTCCAGAGAACTAGGTCAATGTGTGTGGTACGTTCTGTTAGCATCTGAGAGTTTGTCTTTGCACTGAAGGCCTTAAAGGTGCAGTGTGTTGGATTTAGGCAGCTCTCGATCAGGAAGTCGCTACGCCGTCTTTGCGTTCGCATGTGTTCAGATGGCAAGAGTGAAGCCGGGGGGCGTCTCTTAATAACAGAGACATGTCTTGAAATCCAACACACTGCTTTTCTGTTGCTCGTGTCCATCTCATTAACTGTTTTCATGTACAGAGCCTTGCAGAAGTGTTCATGCCTGTTGAGCCTGTCTTTCAGAGATTTTCTTTGGACTTTGGCTGCTTTCTTCTAATTATCTGTTCAGTCCTTGTGACAACATGCATTGCAGTGGGTGCTTAAACTAAGAAAGAAAGAACAAGTGGAGGCAGAAGAGGAAAAGTCATCCGTTGGGAGATTAGCCGCACCTGAAAATCCTGTCTTTACAAAAACAAAATGAGACCAATTTGCATCTTTTTGGGCATATTTTCTCCTACAGGAACCTTTTCCAGGATTCAGAGTAAATTTCTGGGGCCGTTGTTTGCATCCCTCCATTTCCACGGCATCTATCAGGCTAAAAAGAGATTAACCCAAAACTCAAACCATTAAACTGGTTGGGAGCTTCTACTTTTTATATTACCCTGAAGCTTGTCAGTGGGGTTTGGGGAACAAGTGTGCTAAGCATCTTTTAGGTGGAATAATAATCTTCCACTTCCACTTTTGTCCACCTGTGGAGACAGGGGGGAAATTCTCCTCTCAATGTACCGTTTTAGGGTTTCAAACCATTTGTTCAAACATTTTACAATGTTTATATTCTGGCACACGAATAAAAACAACCACAACCCCCAAGGAATGTGAATCATTAACAGATTTGAATGAAAGAAACTAGGGCTGTCAGTTTTAACGCGTTATTAACGCGTATTAACACGTTAACTTTTTTAAACCATAACGCCGACAATTTTTTTGTCGCCGTTAGTCGCGCGTCATAACACACACACCGTTCCCTAATGTTTTTCCCCCCGCCGCGCTCTCCGGACTGTGTTTCTTTTACCCTCGGCGCTTTCCGTAGTTTCAAGAGTGCTAGAAAACTGTAGCAAAACAGACCCGCGCTCACTGTTGCCAAAGACTGTTTATTTAATGCGACTTTGGGCTTCTTTTTTCTAAAAGGGCTTCTAAATTTCATGAGTCACGGGTTGTGGTTTTTTTGGGCAGGTTTCTGAAAGTGAAATCGCTTATTTGGGCTCTAAAATAAATGACGAAATAGGGGTTATTATGAGACCTGCCTGCACTACATTTGAGTATATCCAGCTGAAATATCCCTCCGCCATAGGAGCCGTCGGTAGTAACGGCAGACAGAGCAACTCTGCTCGTATTTTCTGCAGTTTACGGTGCAATAACCGGTGATAACTGCTGAAAGTAGATTAGGAAAATGAACAAAACTTATGACTTTATTGAAATGTACAATTTTTATTAATTTATATGTTTATGCATAATACCATGTCTATCTTTGTTTAAGAGGCAAAATATATCGGCATGAAAACAGGTATTTATTTACACATTTGTTTACACACTGTGTAAACATCAGGGCGTCATGATTAGTCATTTAGCCATTATAGTCCAGAGTTTAACATTTGGCACTAGGATGTTTTCATTCCAATTCTGAAAAGTGCTTGAAAAATAACAAAATAAAAATATTTTTTGTACAAGCATGTATTTATAAATGTCATCTATTGCAAAATTGCATATTAAAATGCCCAAACAGGCTATTACACTTTCAGAAATAAAAGGATAAAATATGCGATTAATTTGCGATTAATCTCGAGTTAACTATCGACATTATGCGATTAATTGTGATTACATTTTTTAATCGTTTCACAGCCCTAAAAGAAACATATTCTGCTATTTTAATATCCGTTCAGAGTCTAAACGCCGTGGAAGAGTCAGGATTCACGGCTGTAGAACCAGTTCGGTGTCCCTGATATGGCTTTAAATCTCCTCAGTCACACATTTGCACAGTTTGGAGGGATTTTGCATAACTTAACAAATTAGTAAGTTGTGAAAGAATTTTGGTTTTTAGATAGTTTAGTTAGTTTAAAAAAATTCTCTTCACAAGGAAATAACCAGTTTTTTTTACTTTTCTCCCTCATGGATTGTTTGAAAGCTGAAGGCCAGTCGATGGTCCAAGTTTTTAGCAAACTTTAAATAGATCTTTTTTTTTTGACTGGTAGCAATAAACTTAAAACAGAAGCTTGTAATAAAAAGAAAATGAATTGTCTGATTTTTGTTACACAGAGATCTGTCAATTATCGTAGATTGAAAACATTAAAAAAGCGTCTTGGATGTTTACCTTATTAATAGAAAGCCAAACAATTTCCTAAATCTTTTGGGTCAATTATTTTCTACTCTTTTGGACTTGAAAACGATTTTTTTTATCCTTTTCTCAGCAGCAGTAACAGCAGGATACAGTTCCCTCCTTGTTTCATGATGCTCGCTGTATTTAATAAAGTTTATCGAATGGGTGCACCCATGTCTGCTTTTGGGTAAAAAGTGCTCTATTTTTGTGGTAAAATGAAAAGATTATTAAAGATTAAACTTGAATAATAAAGGATCCAAAAAAAACGTAACATTTTCTGGATCAACTGCCTGTGCTGGTGGGCTATTCTTGAATTGGGGATATGGGGGGTCTGAACATTATGATGGCGGCGGCTTCACTTGGCCACCCTGCCGAAGGCTAATGATTACGTCGGATGAATATTATGATGTCAGAGAAGGTAAATTACATAAACAGTTGAGCAGTGGAAAGGCAAACAAGAAGATTTAGGGTTCAGGGTAATATAATAGAAACCATAAGGCGCTGCTTTTGCACCAGGGTCCGATTAATAAAGTTTCTTAACATTGAATTTGAAATAGTTATTTACTACGGTCTCCCAAATGTGCAGATACAGCTCTGGTTCCTCCCTACAATTTAAGTTTTTTTTTTTTTTTTTTTCAAAACTGAAAGATTAATTCATAGCTCAGTTTGGTGGTTTGACAAAAAAAGAAAGAAAAAAACAGCCAAAGTCCAAAACAAAATTCTGGAAGTTCAGAAAGGGGTTAAATAAATCATAACGCTTTATTCACAGCTCTGAGTGATGAGTAACATTCAGTCAGCTGGTTGAATGCGCAGCGTGTTGTGAGCGTCTCCCGTGTCTTCCAGGCGTGCTCCCTTGCCGCTGTCGATGCGAGGACGCAGAGCGTTGGTCGACGACTTCTCGCTAGAGAACTCCGACTCGGAGGAGCTCCCTGCTTCCCCCACGCCCCCCTCTGGACTCCCACAGAGCCTGACCCCCTCCTCAGAGCAAAGCCTGGACCCGCCTCCACCGTACAGCGTCAACAACACGGAGTGACGCTCGCAAGTGACTCAGACGCAGCCTCGAACACTCAGGGGTGGAGGAGTGACGCGCACATTGCAGCTCTAGTTTTAAACAAAAGTCATACAGGATGGGTGCAAATAGGTGCTATAACGACGTGCCGACGCTCTGATTTCTTTCTCAGCTAATTCAGAAAACAAGATTTTTTTTTTTGTGTCAATTTCTATATCTCATTTCCTTAATGCTAACAAACAAACTGAAAAACTCCAGATTTCAAAGTGAAAATGTGTTATCTGCTAATTTCATGATAGTTTCAGTTCCCAGAGAGCAGACTGGACTAAGGTGTTAACGTCCTTTCCATAAGGAGGTGTTTCCAAGCCATGACTGTATGGATCTGACTCGACAAAGGGCTGCTCAAGCTGGAAAACGACAATCTAGTGCGACGCAAAATAGCCGTCAGGAACCAGATAAACCACAGACCTGAAAAGGCCGGAAAATTACAACGTCAGCAGCGAGCAGAGCAATATTTGACCCAACGTGTGTTTTAATAGTCAATGAAGTCGGATGCATCACAGGTCTCATGTCGTCAGGCGCGGTTAGGTGATTCCGCTATTTAGGTTAGAAGATGTCTGTTGTTGGGCGAGGCAGAGGGTCTGAGTAGTTTCTTTAACTTAAGGCTTAAAGCGTTGCTTCAGAAACGTCCGTGATTTACATCCGACGTGAATTCATGCTGCTCGGGGCGCGGTCGTGTGCCAGTCGGGTTGTTTCTACGCCCGCAGGGTCCCAGAGGTGAGTTTGCGTGGGAGATTTATCACTGCTGTCGAAAAAAATAAATAAAAAAGAACCAGAAACACCCTCATCGTTTTTTTTTTTTTATCCCAAGCAGCACATTCTTTTCTTATCTTACGCTGATACAGACACTGCTTTTTTTTTTTTTTTGCTTTCTTTCCCAACACTTTACTTCTGATTTGACTGCACTGATGATGAGCTGTGTAATATATCAATCAAAGCAAAGGTTTTGTGTTTAACCAAACGGTGGGCGTATGGATGAGAAAAGGGACTTGAAATTTGTAGTAAACATAGAGTAGCAGCAGAATAAAGTAGGTGGGATGGGGAGGGGGGGGGGGGGGCGCTTGTTGGGTTTTCTATAATGGATAAACTAAGCCTCTGCTCACACTTAGGTCGACCGTAGAGTTTTAATATGCTAGTAGCGTTAGGTTTAAAGAAAATGACAATGTCGGCACTGACAGATGGATTTTTATTAAGCTGCTTTTTTTTACTTCAGCTACTGAGATCTAAATGGCGTTATCTGTGTGGGTCGAACCAAACGCGGACACTTTTATGGCGCTGCTGTGAAACCTGGTTTGAGACACGTGTCTCTTCGGATTGTTTCCATGTTGTTGTTGTTTTGTTTGTTCGTTTGTTTTTTGCGAAACAACACTTGTTCGCCTGATCGAGGCTTCGGCCTGTAGCCCATATTTGAAATGAGCTGATTTGCTAACGGGAAGATTGCCCCTTAAGGAGAGCTTTGATTTTCACAGGAGTTCTGGGTCAATTCGCCCCTTTGCCAATTCATACCCTCGCTTTGTCCGCGGCCTGTTGGCATTAAACACACTTCTACACTGACATGAAAAAAACATATGCTTACAGATTACGTTAAATATTGCAGGTCTTCAAACTAGTGTTTATGGCAACACTAGTGAATAAAAACGCTGCTTTATTGGATCATTTTATTTAATAAATGAAAAGAATCTATCAACATCAGTCTGGCCCTACAGGAAAATAAGACGATCCCCCTTTAGAGCTGCACCGCACATCGGATCAAAATATCATCGAGCGCTATCGACTGCTTGGATGCAATATTTAGCTGGATGTGTTATTTTATGTGTCATGCATTTATTACATAATATATGTGGCCAGTAGGAAGGACTATTAATTAACTCCCCTGAATGGTGAGTGGTGAGAACATTGTGTCATGAGAAAGAAAGAAAAGGGTCCGGACAATAATCAACATTATCAATAATACTTGCCCAATTTTCAACAGTACTATCGCAATTAAACATTTTCCTTAAATCCTGCAGCTCTACCCCACTAAATGTGATTTTACAGATCAGGATCTGTAAAAATAAGAAATGGCTTCATTTGAACCTGTCTGACAACGCAAAGTGTGCTAAAAGAGGCCAAAAGGCGTCTGTACGTAAGCAAACGCGGAACGTAAATATTGCATATCAGGTTATTTATTGTGGTAGTTAGATATTTTTTAAGAATTGTGTAGAAGAAAATAAAATAAAAATGCTGAACTGTTACATGTAATTTAATGAGGATTTTATATCAAGCCGTATTTTTCGTTTAATTTGACTCTGATCCCGGCGTATGGAGTGGTAAAGGTGGCAAATTGACCAGCAACCCAGAAGTTGCCGCACTAAATAAAAACATGAATCCACTATTCTGTTAACTCGGATGGAGTTAACAGAATAGTGGTTGAACAAAAGGTTGAAGTTTGCTATTTGAAGCAACAGATCCGTGCTAAATCTGGTCAGAAGGTGAACCGTAAACAAAACCTCGAGACGTATTGACAGGTTGCAAATCGAATGGATTTTGTTTTTTGGCCAGACGCAGACAGCTGTCACTGCTTTTAGGTCAAATTACTACAAATAGAAAGGACTATAGAAGAAAGTATTTATTTCCTCCGTAACTCAACTGGAACCAATGAAAACTAAAGATTGTGTTGCTGAAACGTTGATCTGAATGTTTATTCCTTAGTTAGATGATCAGTGTTTACCGTCGAGGCCTCTGCGGTAGTTTTTTTTTGGTAATCAGGGTCGCTTCTCTTGATTCTGTTCAACTTAATGCAGCAGGTGCATGTGTATCCGTACTTTCACCCTGAATCACAGCAGCCGGGGAGGTGGAAACTAACTACTGATGACAGGTGTGTAACAGCCCCTGCTATTTTAATTCCTCTTTTCTAAATGTGTAGACCTTTACTTTAGCAATATGCAACCTGTTATTTTTGTGTGAAAGCTGCACTTTTACATATTACTGACATAAGAAAATAGAAAATCAGCTCTTGTTTGTCTCAAAAAAGGCTGACTAAGCATGAAGCCAAACAAGCTGAGGTCACGCGTCACGGTGATGGAGTCTCTTTGAACTTTTGTCATAATCCAAACGTCGTATCAACGACCAGAACGTGGCGATGAGTCCCGGTCACCTGCAGCGAGAAATAAGGCCGGAGCGTCTCTGAGGTGTTTTTGATTTTTGTTTTCCTGAGTCTTTGTTTATGGCTACTGTGGAACTTGAAAGATTTTGGAAATATGTTTTTATTGTTTTAGGCCTTTTTTGTTAATGATATTGTAATTATTAAACATCTGACTGGGGTTGACTTTATTATAAGTGACTGTTGTTCATCTTTGTGAGTCTGAGTGTTTTTGCTCTGCAGGCCATGTCTTTATGTGGACTTTTAATGATATTACGGCTTCTTCGCAGAACATTTACTGTAAACAACTAAAATAATAAAACAGACAACTCCTCAGATAGTAGCTGTGCATTACAGCTAACTGTATTAGTGACAGTTTTTTTTAAGAAACTTATTCTAGGTGGGAATTATTGCTGAGGAATTATTACAGATTCCTAATATTTTGTTTTTTTGTCACAGATCTGTGACAAAAACTGATCAGACTAATTTTTAACCCAATCAAAGATAACCTGAGTAAATACAAGAGTATTTTTTAACAATAATTTGATTTACTAGAGGACAAAAAACTATTCGAAACAATGTGGTGGTCCTGTGTGAAAGAAATGACTCCCCCTTGTTAATTGTGAATTAACTGGATAACCTCATTTCTCTTGCCACACCTAAGCCTGATTACTGGCGGACCTGTAGAATCAGAACCTGTCTCATAACTTTAACTAGGCCAAAATATCTCAAAAAGCCCCGATCTAACACATTTATGAGATCTATCAGTCTGAAAATTTTTACAAATACTATAAAGGGGTTTTATCTAAAATAATATAAAGATATGTACACAGCTTCTGGAGGGACTACATTCACATTTTCTGCATTCCTAGAGATTCCCAAGTACACAATAAAATGTATTTAAGGGATTTTGCATGATATGGACTGCCCCAGTGAACCACAGTGAAAAATGTCCACAAATAGAGAAAACGTGGAGCAGTGGCGAGCCTTTCTTGGAGTAGCTGACCAATCATGACCTTTCCAGGAGTTCACTAAAGACCTCAGAACAACATCTATAGCCCTGCAGAGACGTCTTTTCTGAGTAAAGGTTAGTTTTCATGATTAAGCGGTGAGAAAGAGACTCGGCAAAAATGACATCTATGAAAGAGGTCGAAGGTCAAAACCTCTGCTTACCACAAAGAACATATATGGACTCTTGATATTTTCTAAAAATAAAAAAACATCTAGATGATCCTCAACATGTTTGGAAAAATAGTCTGTGGATTTTTTTTTGTGTTTGTTTGTTTTTGTTTTTTTTTGGAAGATGTGCTTATCTCCAGAGTGTGCTGGTCAGACATGGTGGTGGGCTGGTCTGGGGCTGCTTTGCTTCTTCAGGACAACCTGCTTTAATCAATGGAACCCAGATTTCTGCACTTTATCGAAAAATCCTGAAGGAGAAGGTTTGCCATCAGTTTTTGACCTTAAGCTGAACCGTATTTGGACAATGATCTGAGGCTCACCAGCAAGTCCACATCTAAATGGCTAAAATAAGCCCATGGTTTGGATAGTTTATTTTCTTTATTAAAGCAATCATCATATATAAGAAAAATTGCATTTAACCAGGTTAACTTAGTCCAGTATTAAAAAATTCTTTGATCTGCAACATTTAAGTGCGACCAAACAGCAAAAAAACAAACAAACCTCTATCGAATGAAGAGTTAATTCCAGTGATGAGAAACGCCAAGAAGACCTAATTGATATAATCTTATTCTGTCATTTGTTACTTAATATGAGCAACAAAATTCATAGAGAGCTGTTCTTATCTGCATTTTACAGCCCCAGCTTTGACATAGGCCTCACTTCGAGGAATACGTTTAGTTACAGCACATTTATTAAAAGACACGTATGTTTGTGTGAAAGTAGAGGCAAATCTGTCGTAGTTACTTTATTCATATGCGTTTTTTATTGTCAGAAACCGAGGGTTTAAAAAGGTCCAAAGCATGCAGAGGCAGAACAATTCAACATAATACCGAGTGAACAATTAAATCCCATTTTCTCCAAAACAATGAACAGCTCATGAAACTCAGCCTCTAAATACACTCACTGACTAAGAAAAGTTGAGCTTCTGCAGAGTCATAGTCAAGCTGCATGTAGATGGCATGCTCAGAACTCGTACACAACCTTGCATAAGTATTCATACCCCACACTTGGTGCTTGATTGAGAAGTGGAAAACAAATGAGCAAATAAAAATCTGAAAACTGTATCGTTTTTTTGTACATAGCCCGAAGTCCTCTAATGCCCGTAAATCAAATAAATCACCCCAACTCCTTTAGAAAACAGAAAGATTAGGAATGATTTTGGGAAGAAGTTTAAAGAAAGGTGAGGTAATAAATAACCTGTGTTTGTATTTAACTTTATGAAGTCCAGAGGACCCCAAAGCGCTCCACACTACATTCTGTCATTCACCTGTTCACACGCTGATGGCGGAGAGCTACATTGTAGCCACAGCTGCCCGACACAAAGTAATAAAACAGTTTCATGGAGCACCGATCAATCCATCATGTGAAGGTGGAAAGAGTCTGATGCGCCTGAAAACATACCAGCCGATGACCGTCCACCTAAACTAACAAGCTGGACAAGGAGAGCAACTTTATTTAGAGAAACAGACAATAAACTCTGGAGGAGCTGCAGAGATTTACTGCTCAGCTGGGAGAATCTGTTGACAGATTGTCTTTCAGTGAAGACAAATTGGGTCTTCACTGAAAAGTGGAAAGGAAAAAGCCATTGATAAAAAAAAATTCTGGCCCACATGCAAAACACTGAGCACACCATCCCTACAGTGAAACGTGGTGGTGGCAGCATCATGGGGGTGCTTTTCTTCGTCAGGGCCAACAAAGCTGGTCAAAGATGATACATGGAGCCAAATGCAGGGCAATACTGGAATAAAACCTACTAGAGGCTGCAAAAGACTGCAGGCTGGGGTAAAGGTTCTCCTTCCAGCAGGACAATGACCCTTAACATGCAAACAGAGCTGTAATGACATGATTTACCATAGACTAAAGTACATTCCTGCGTTAAGATGGCCTAGTCAAAGTCCAGAACTAAATTGAGAACATTTAGAATTTGAGGTAAGGCTTGTAAATGGACACATTCCCGCTCCATCTAATCTGAGCCTGAGCTATTTAGCAAATATAAAGGTTTACATTGTGTACTACTTTGCGTTGATCTACTGTCTCATTAAAATACATTGAAGCTTGAAGTTCTAACATCGCAAAATGTGGAAAACTGTCAGGGGGTGTGAATAGTTTTAAAAAGTAGGCTGAAAACAATAAACAGTATCTTAACTTTTTCATGCAGTCTAGTTAACAAATCTCCATCGTGGTGTGAATTCAGCAGTAAGGGGACTGTCTATCCTTCAGGATGTCAGGAAACAGCCAGTCGTCCTCATGAGGCGGCGTTGGCACGGGACGATGCTGATGATGAGGAGGGGGAGGAGGAACGGGAAAAGACTGAGCCACACCTTCAAACGGTGTGGGGTTCAGGTTGTTTACCAGCATGCAGGAGCTCCCCTCCTGGGGAGGCTGGTGTGTCTGCAGCAGCCCTGTGACGCTGTACTCCTGGGAGGCTGTGTCTGTACTTTGGTACGACTGCTTCGGGTCGGGGTATTCACGCTGTCTCAACAGATGTGAGCTCCTCGGGTCACTTTGGAAGTAGCCTGGAGTTCCTCCTCGATCTTCACAGCTGTATCCATAGCTGCATCTGCACACCCCTTCGTCAGGATGAAAGTTCCCCAACCCAGTAAAGTCATCCGACAAGTCTCCGAGCGTAATGTCATAATTTGGGCAGGCTTCAAGCCCTGCATCCACCCGGCATGGACAAATACTTTCAAAGTAGGACTCTACATCCATGTGGCCCACTGAGTCCTTGTTGCCAACACCGAAGAGCTCGGTTCTGTCAGTAGGACCACCGGTGATGGTCTCCGGGGTCTGAGTGTAGGCGGAGAGGTCTGTCAGTGTCTGAGCTGAGAAATCACAAGAGTCAAGAGACAACGGAGAGAGCGCTGGGGAGAAAGGAGGAGAATTGTCCTCGTTTTGGTCAAAAACAGTGAAATCGGGGTGTATTTGATCGCTTTCAGAGACGTTGCTGACTGGATTCATCAGGCTTTGGTACATGGGATTTTCAGACTGAAGGAGCTCCGCCTCTTGGAAGATGTCGTTATCATTTAGGCCTGTCAGCAAAGAGAGTTCAACAACTTTGTTCCTTCTTTTTTCTTTAGCTTGTCTCATCTTGCTTTGGTTGTTCGTCTTAGCTGTGCGGCTGGATCTTTGGTGACGTTTCCAGAGATGTTTGTCCTCCGTCTGCTTCTGCTCCCTCGCCTCAGACGATCTGCTCCTCGCCTTTGCGGCGTCCTCTGCTTCTACACCAACGCCGTACGGATCAGGATCATGCAGGGACTCCCTTTGGGACGTGGGGCCTGCTGTCTCCAGAGTCTCTTGGCTGTGTGGCAAATGAGAGGATGGGGTTTTTTCTCCATCCTTGACATAAAGGGCTGACGCTAGCCGGTGGTTTGCTGCTTCTATGTCTGCAAATTTCCTGTAGAGAGAGAGAGAGAGAGAGATGGTGTCACTACAGGAGAAATGCTGCGAGAGCAGCAGCATTGAAGGGTTTATTCCAACGTTTCACTCGCGGCCGGACGCACCTCTGAATCATGTTGTGCAGGAAGCGGCGGTGGTTGACCTGCCGTTTGGACGGGCGGCTCTTGCGGGGCTTTTCAAGGGTCCGCATCATGTGACCCGCCGCGGATGTCACAAAGGTGAAGAGGTCGCGACCCCAAGGGACGCCTCGCTCCAAACCGGGCTCAAGGCTCACGGAGAAGGATGGTCGCATGGCTGAGAAATGCAAATAGCATTTTTATGCAGCACTCTATGCTTTTCACTCAAGGAGCAATGTAATTAGATCAAGACAAAAAAATTTTACTTTTTCAAAAGTGATGCAAAACAACAAAGAAAAACTGGTCAGAAATCTGCTGCTTCATGGATGATTGTTGAGTTAAACAGTTGAAGACCGAAAGAGCTTTCTCTCCCAACATCATTCTGATCAGGATTTTAATTATTTTAAGTATTTATGTTACTGCATGATTAAAGCTTTTAAAATCTGAAAAGCTTATCTACATCTATTGCTTGTAGTTAACCCAATAACAAGGCTGTCAGGAGGAGTGCCTCCCTTTATAAGTTGAAGCAACCACCGAGAAGGAGGATCCCTCCATTTAGAACTGGGCGATATGGCTTAAAACATTTTTTTTATACCAATCCAACTTTTTAGTTTCACAAAAAGAAGTAAAGAAATTATTTTAAAACTTGCTTTTATCTGAATCATCTCGTCTTGGATTGACCTGAATTCAAAGTGTAACTAAATACAAGCTGTGAAACATGCTTGTAAAACAAGATGGCGGCCCTGCCGTTGTAAACAATGAAATTATAACTAAATGTTTGTTGTTAGCGGTGTTACACAATGAGCTAAGAACAGGCTTCACACTAACTTTAAAAAAAAAAGAGAATGAGTAAGTTAAAGTGTCTCCTCTTATGGTAAAAAAAGTGTTTCCTCTTTATAATATTTTGTCAGTATATTTTCTTAAATATATAAATTCAGCATTGCATGCTATTCTCTTCATGGAAGCCCAGTGAGTGCATTGACAAAATAAAATCCAGATTTTACTGAATTAATTCTTAAAAAAATTAAGAAAAATATTTAAGCCCTACCTCCATTAAATCTATCTCTGTGGAAGCAGATACAGATACTGTATCACATAAATATTGTTAATTGTTTGAGACTTTAAATACCCTGGTGAATAGAAAACTATGGCTTCTGTAAATAACCTTTTCCTCAGATATCAGGGTAATTTTGTGTAAAAACACAAAGAAATTTCCTGCTGTTTAAACATTATTTATAAGAATTACCAGGGGGAAAAAATCTAATTGCACAAAAAAAACATGATCCCGTTTCCTTATTTTAAACTTGATTACCAAACACTGCGATAGACTGGCAACCTGTCCAGGGTGTACCCCGCCTCTCGCCCATTGGCAGCTGGAGATAGGCAGCTGCCAATGGGAGGGACAAGCGACCCCAATAGGGAGGGATAAGCGTGTCAGAAAATGGATGGTTGGATGGATGATTACCAACGTGTAAATTAAGAATGATAAAAGTACTCTTTACTCTTTACAGAGGTGGGTAGAGTAGCCAAAAATTGTACTCAAGTAAGAGTAGCACTACTTCAACCTATTTTTACACAAGTAAAAGTAAAAGGTTGTCAGCTAAGAAATGACTCCATGTGAAGGTTTTACATAGACCAGCCAAAATTTCAAAAATACATTCTTAATTTATTACAAAAATGCAAAAATTATTCAAAAATGATAAATTGGGGCCCAAAAACTGAGGTCAACATAAACTACAACTCAGGTAGTAACACAAAGAACTCAAGCACAAAACTGACCTAACAAACGAGACATGAGGGGGAACTTAAATAGTGGCTGATCAGACCACTGCTAATTCACACACAGGGGGTAGTTAAACACACAGGAACTTAAACAAATACTGGTCAGCACGTAACTAAATCTTTAAATTGGATAAATATTACTATTGAACTAAGTTACAAAAAGAAGATACATTAAAGAAATGGTAAAATTAAATAAACTAAAGGCCAAATTTCCCCTTCCCCTGGCAAACAAATGGAACGACCCGCTGATGAAGTTTGACAGCCATCAGCTGGAGCTCAACTGTATGATTTCAGCTACAGGTCCAGAGGAAACTGATAACTCAAAAGAAGAAATTAATTTGTTGCATTTAACAAAAAATACAAGAGAACTGACAAACAAAGTTAACTAAATGTGTGCACTGCAAATAGTTAACTAAAGTGTCAGACTAATGAAAACAATTTTAAAGATATGAACCTAAACTATTCACTAATCAATATGTAAAGTAATATTAAAGGAATAACAGAAACCCATTACCCTTCCTGTCTCTGTGTGACAGTTGGGACAGCTGTCACACTCCAGTAAGAATAAAAAAGTATTCAGTGAGAAAGCTACTCAAGTACTGAGTAACTAATAATAACAGCTGATGATTTACGTAATACTTAAAATTTATGCAATCGGACAGACAAAAATACAAGGTTACGAGCAAATTCTGGTATTTTGAAGACAAAGGGTACACTAAAGACTAAAGACAAAAGAAACACTTTTCTAAGTCATTTTTTCAACATTAAACTTGAAAGCAATACTTACAGCAGTTAATGTATATACAGGATGTTAGAACAATGCAAAGTACTTCCTATGACAATATCTGCTGTTTACTGTACGTTAATTTGACCTCCAAATGGCTCAATCAGCCCAGCAGATAGAAAATAACATTAAAATAATAAAGCTTGTATACAAACAAGAAGTCTGACTTTAACATAAACGCTACGTTTTCGTCTGTGGTGCATTTTAAACACATATGTTCTTTTATTCATGAAGTTACTCCCAGTAGGTGGAGTAGCCAGAAATTTTACTGAAGAGTAGCGATACTTGAGTAATAATATGACTCAAGTAAAAGTTAAACATGCATTGCAGTAAAACTAATATTGTTCAAAAAGTTACTCAAGTAAATGTAACTGAGTAAATGTAACTAGTTACTACCCACCTATGTTTCTTTATAATTTATTGCTGCGTTTGTATCCTAATTGCTGTGTGGGGTGATGTTAAAACATTTTAGACAGACACTAAAATAACAATGATTTTTTTTTTGTACAGTACCAGATGATAATTTGTGTCACGTGAAGAAAATTATGAAAAATGAGGTCAGAAAGGGCAGAACATCAAATAATGCTTAGTGAAAGGGATTTTAAATTGTTTCTAATTTATATCAGAACTGATTACAAAGGTTTAGATCCTTTTTCCAATAATAAGCCATAATAAATAATCTAGAAATCTATCCAGCTACTGTTGCTCCTTAAACCTTGTGACCTCTAAACAAAGTTGCCGAATACCAGCGCTTATGTTTCATGATGTGATGATAGTTAGAAAAGCTTCTTACCTTTGTGCCTAAACGCTCCGGCGCTTGTTAAGTCTCTGCAAGCTGCACTGAAGACAGAGGAGGTGGACAACTCCAGAGAGAGGTGTGGTTTCTGAACTGTTCATGTGTGTGTGTGTGTGTGCGTGCGTGCGTGCGTGCGTGCGTGCACAGATTAAGTCGAGAGTCATCGGTGCTCATTGCAGATGCACAAGCTCCCCTTTCTGCAGCAGCACGAATGGCATCCACGTTGACAACTTGACAGAGGAAGTGGGACACGATGAGAGGCTCCGAGGCTAAAGCAGCAATTATCTGAAAAGTCAACCGCTCGTGGAAGTGTGTGGGCACCAGCTTCATTGTGTGCTGCAATAAAAAGCCGCCTGTTAAAGACCGGGAGACACAAACGTAGCAGTTGTGGCCGTTAACAAGGCCTTAATTGGTTGGCTTAAACTCTGACCCCCACCCCCCCACCCCTATTATCACATTTTTAGATGGAAGAGCTCAGATGGTTGCTACTGGCTTTAATTGACCTTTTCATTTCAATGCACCTTCCAAGTGCAGAGTTTTACATATCTATGGCAGCAGGTGGGTGTATGGGCCGTCCGTTTGAAAAGGAGGGAAACGCTGATTAGGAAAATTAAAATACATCAAAGTTTATCTTCAATTACTGATATTTTTCTCCAGTTTTATCCTTAAGCTTGCGGTGTCTGGTTGCATTAAAAAAGTGCAATCCTGACCAAAGCAATAATTCTATATATATAATCTTCATAAAGTTTTGTTAACCTTCCTGGGTCCCTTTAGTTAAACTGTTTTAATATAGTTGTACATAGTTTTCTTTGTGTTGTTTCAAGTTGAATAAAATTTGATTCATTGCAATTGCAATAGATAGATAGATAGATAGATAGATAGATAGATAGATAGATAGATAGATAGATAGATAGATAGATAGATAGATAGATAGATAGATAGATAGATAGATAGATAGATAGATAGATAGATAGATAGATAGATAGATAGATAGATAGATAGATAGATAGATAGATAGATAGATAGATAGATAGATAGATAGATAGATAGATAGATAGATAGATAGATAGATAGATAGATAGATAGATAGATAGATAGATCCTTTCAGCTCTGGGTGTAGAACTGGACTAAAGGATCTGGATTTGGGTTTGATTTACGATTGAAGTTCCTATTTTTCTGGAGCTTTGTGACATGGAGGTATTAAACGGTCTGCATTTATTTTAGACACTGTTTAGTCCAGATTCTTCAGTATTGTTGATCTGATCTGTTCAAAGTATGCCAATAAAAGGAAAACAAAGAAAAAAAAGAAACACCCCTTTACCTTCTTATAGAATTGGAACCAGCTTCAGTACAGTGTTGTTTCATTATTATAAATAAAATAAAACCCAACTAAGCCCATTTTTTGCCCTCAAATGTTGATCATGTCATAAAAACCTGAGGAAATCTGGATAAAGAATGGATTCTCTCAATGGGAATTGACGAACAGCACCTCTTGACCCGCTCCATAACAAAAAATATACACATTTTTTGCATGGTTTCTTACTTAAATGGACGATTTTGTGGAACTTAGACCCTCAGAGGAGAAAACAGCTGCTGCAGGAGTAGCATCTATTTATAGAGACGCCACGTGCGCTTCTGACCAGAAAGCTGCAGAGCCTCAACTTCAACACAATAACCTTATGGAAATAAAATCTGTGGTAAGTCATGTCCAAACATAAATGAATGTAACATAAAAGCTTGACAGTGTGATAGTGTGAGGCCGACGGTACTCCTGCTGTCTGCGACTCTACACATGTGCTGTTTTCCCACATTTCCCTCAGGGGGCTGATAAAAAGGTTTTATCACACATTTCTTACAACAGAGGCTACACTTTGACCCAGCAAAGGCACTTGTGTCACTCTCACATGTTCTCTTCTGGACTCTTCTATGTTCAGGAGAGCTAGTAGGAAAGTGTCGGCGGCTTTTGGGGATTGAAGAAAAGACTGAGAGGAGCCAAACTAAGAGGTACATTTGGACTATAGATGACCTTTTTTCACAAGGCCATGGCTGTTTTCTGGTGCTGTTCTACACCCTCCTTTATTTTCACTGCATCTACAAAGATAAAGAAACTTAGAAATGCTCCCCAGAAAACATGCAGGGAGACGGTGCGATTATTACCCTGAACCTTTGGGGCGGGGCTTTGTGGAGCGATTTTCAATTGGTTGAATATTCTCAGCATTATCTGTCAGTCATCTCGCTGTAAACTCCCTTACAGCTCATATTTTCCATTAAATTGAACAGTAAAAGCTTTTTAATCATGAATGTGACGAGGTGCAAAGATGAAAAAATTTGGACAATAATATAGTTCATAATTAAAAAAAAAACAATTCCAAGTGTTTTTTCTTGACGAACCTTTAAGAGATAGATCAAAAAGACTTTTTTGCCTCAAACAATTACGGTAAAATCATTAGATTATTTTAGCATGATGCTTGGAAACATTTCTGCTTTCAAGCTTCATACTTTTGCAGCGGTGCTCCATAAACACATTACATGTGTTTAACACTTTGAAAATGTTTTTTGTAGTAACTGTGGGGATTTTGTTATGGAGATTTATTTATTTATTTTTAACAGGCAGTGTTGTGTTGCCGCTGGGCCGCTAGCCTCTGACATTAAAGCTGCTGAAAAAGTTATGATTACCCTTTATTTATATATATATTGCTTTTAAAGAGGATTTTTCTTTAAAGTAGCCCTGGTACATATATTTCTTCTGTCGTTCTAGAGGTTTTTTTAATTTCCAAAAAGAAGCACTATAGATGCATCAGAGTTACATTATATAAATTATGGAGTGAAGCAGATATAAAGAGTTTTAAAAAAGAAAGCTATTGCTTTATCACAGCTTTGTGTTCTCTCAAGATTGACAGCTTTTCCTGTCTTCTTCACACCCTCAACATCCGTCCTCAGCAGGCTGTAGGCTGAGGGGAACCAAAGAGGAGGGACTCCCCCCCCCCCCACTCAGCTACAACAAGCATGCTTTACAATTTAAACCTTTAATCTGTTGGATCTTTAATAAACAGCACAGCCCATCAATCATAAACAAGAAGAAGCCCAGGTGAGACTGAGGGTTTAGGGGATTTCCTTAACATTTCAGGGTGGCAAGCTAACAAGACACAACACATATAAAGGTGTAAATATTAACTCTGTCACTGAAAAGAGCCTGAAGAAGGAGCGGTTTGCCCCGGGAACCCGCAGCTACACTCGAAAGCAGACAGAGATCAGACAGGCTCCGCTTATTTTATCACTTGATGTGTGATCCAGATATTTATCCCGGTGGGTTACTCCTTAAAAATATCCACGACAATCATTTACCATTTCATGCAGATTTCTTTAAAGTGTCAACTGGGGGTGGGGGTGGGGGACGGGGGCGTGTCCCTCTTTCTAGGCTGGTGGAATCCCTAAAATATGCGAAGATAATGCGGGGAGGAGCTGTGTAAGGCGGGCAAAAAACGGGCGTACCTGTGGAACTGTGGCTCATGTTACCCTGTGAGGGACTGGTGACTTGTCCAGGGTGAACCCTGCCTCTCGCCCTAATTAATCCTGCAGGGATAAAGCTATAGACAATTAATGGACCTTGACCTGATTATGTGGACACAGTTATTAATTAGCTGTTTTGACTTCTGAAGGCAGTGGGTTGAACCAGATTTTATATAGGGGTACAAGACTAAAGGGTTAGGGGCTGAATACAGATACATGGCACAAAACAGAACCACGTATCTCTACCCATCCTTTTTACACTTAAGCTCTACTTTATGTTGGTCTGTCAAATAAAATCTCAGTCAAATGGATGGAGGTTTGGGGTTTTAAAATGACCGCTGTGAGTGAATACTTATGCAGGCTACTGTATTTCAAGTGTTTTTAAAGTCCAACGTGTTCATTCTGGTCAGGTGTTTAGCCATGAACCGGGCCTGGGCCTTGTTTAAGGCTCACCCGTACATCAGCAACGTTCTGGGATACACGGCGCTTTTTGCCTCCGCTGACCTCATCCAGCAGAGCGTCCTGGGTAGAAGTCCTGCCGCAGGGTCTGAGGGGTCGACCGGGATAGATTGGCGTCAAACAGCTCGAGTGGCGACTGTGGGGCTGTGTTTCCATGCCAACTTCAACTATCATTGGCTCAGAGGGCTGGAGAGGATGCTGCCAGGAGGCGGGGTGAAGGCAGTGACGAGGAAAGTGGTGCTGGATCAGCTGATTGCCGCTCCTGTCACCATCAGTGCTTTTTATGTTGGTAAGGATGCTCTAAAGCTTGTTCAAAGATGTATTGTGTTGGTTTCTTTTAAAAGTCAGCATTTTCTGACCTTGAACTGAAGTGTCTGTGATGTTATTTTATGCAAAATACCAAAAGAGTAAAGTATAAGTGCTCCACCAGTGCCTCTGTTTTAATGAAAGAACTAATCAATCTAACTAATTACACCCTACTATTTTACACGATGCGTTACATATAAGTGGCTTTTCAAAACATAAATGTTAACATTGCTCTGCAGTGAGAAAGTTCCTGGCGCTGGGCTCCTTCATGGAGTTTTCATGTTCTTCCAGTGCATGCATGGGTTCTCTCTGGCTAATCCTGCTTCCTCCCACTGTCCAAAACAAATATCATTAGGCTAACTGGTTCCTCCTTAGGTAGGAATACATGCAGCGTTGTCTGTCCTGTGTTTCTGTGGTGACCTGTGACCCCTTAAGATCAGAAACCAGCCTTCCAGTAAATGAACTGCAGCTGAATTCTGCAGTACTTCAATAAACCCTGTTTTCAGTGAATACTCTCCATTCATTGGAGGCTGATCCCTGTTTTGCTGCTAATCAGGCTAAAAGCTGCTGCTAATCATGGATTATTTGGAAATGATATCCAACCTTAGAAAATTCATAATTATTGCATTCTTGGATATTTTTGCTTTTCCTGTTCGTCCATTTTTGTGGGATTTTTGTCAGATTTCAGAGGCCGATGCTGATAATTATTGAGCATTTGAACTATTTTTCCACAGGTTTTATTAGTTTATGTTTAGACTGGTGGAATAACGGTGCTACGTGCATTCACTGATAATTGGAAAATGAGAATCCCTAATTTTTCACCAAGAAAAAGACCAATTATAGAATGGATGTCTTAGTTGAGAAATATAAACAAATACTAGTCAATGAGGGTTAGCTTCATTTGTTCATTAGGTTAAACCAACTGTTTCACTGCTTATCAGACTTCTCTCTTTTACCAGCACAGGGAAAAAAGTACTTTTCAACGTTGCCTGGCTGGATAAATACAAACGGAGCTGTAACATTTTATACTGACCAACACCCTGCAAATCTGGCCAGCTCATTAAACAACATATCATGTGACGTTCATCTCTAAACCAAGTGGGCAAAGTTGTATTTCTGAAATAGTCGTATTTCATTATCTACAGCTCCCTCAGTGCTTGTTGGCACCCCTGGTAGAGATGCTTGAAAAGCTTTAAAATGAATTCAACTTCAGCGTTGAAGCACAATCTCACGCTGAATAGTTTAGAAGATCCAACCTTTAATTTGAGTACATTTATTCAGCGTGAAATTCCCACACCAGGAATTAATCTCTCACCATAGTCGAAGGTAACACACTTTTGAAGGGAACACCGAATAATTTCCATTAATTAAATGTCACAGAAAACGTTTTTTACAGTTTTTGCTTTACTTTTTTTTTTTTTTTGCTACTCTTTAAACATTTAAGCTCATATTTACATTTTTTATTGGGGTTTATGTCATTTTCCAATTATAAATAAAGCCAAAAAATCACTGAAAGACAGTTAATTGCCTAAGCTTGCCAATTAAAACATAGCAATTTGGTTTAGCGGTGTCATGATTTGGGTTTTTGTTTGTTTGTTTTTGGACTGTCTGGACTTTCCATTCGCACTCCATCATTCACCTTAATTAATCCACCTGCTGCCACTAATTACCCTCAAGTCTTTCTACCTGTTCCTCTGCCTACATATACCTGCCTCACTCATCCGCTCCCTGCCAGAACGTCTTGTGTTGTCCTGCTGCCTGCATGTATTGTTCCCCAGGGTCTTCTCATTGCGTTGCCTGTTTACTCCTTGGACCTGCTCTCGCCTGCCCTCACTAGTTTGTTTAACTAGTGCTTGTGTGCACCATCTGGTAAAGGTTTCTCCTGGATTGTCTGTGTCGCTCTGCCTCACTGGGAACTCATGAGCAGTTTCTGGTCAAGTCTGGTTCTGCCTTCATCACCTGGTCAGCCTGCGTCTGATTAATCCTGCCCTGGTCAGCCATTCCTGCCTGCCTGTCTACCCTGTCACCTTCTTCCTTTTTTAAATAAACTTTTTAACGCAACCTCTCTGTCTGTCTAGAGTATCGGGTTCCCAGCGTACACAAACATTACAAGCGGCGGGCGATGTAAAACGCTCTCAATCTGCTCTCAAGCACATAAACTACCGTCAACAAGGTTGAGATTATTTTCTAAAGTTGAAAATGTGTATTGTTGATGGGATGTCAGTGGAGCCGCTTCATCTGCTGATTTCTGTTCATGGGAACAACGGTCTGGTGACACGTGTCATTTTATAGGTAATGGTCTTAAAGCAAGTTTATTTATAATGCACTTTTCAGTCTTCAGTGTCCAAGGAAACACCTCGTCTTTGACAGAGAGAAATATTTACACAACTGATCAGATCAGTGATGAGATGCCTAAAATTGTAAAGAGCGTTTAAAGAATGAAAACTTCTGCTTTACAGCTTCGTGTTGCAGATGCTAGCATGCTGCTGCCTTTTAATCTTGAAATGCCTGAGATCTGAATTAAAACATTAATCATATTACATATTTATCTCTGTTTTTGCTATTTTAAAGAAGTTGCTGTTCATGGTTACCTTTCTGCATTTTTAGAAGCATACTATTAACTAAACTAAAATCTTAATTCAGTTTCTTATGGAGGATCTGAATGTTTTTGATGGCCATTGGATGATTTTGAATGATTAAATGAGTAACTTAATGATCCTGTGTATCATTCAGGTTTAAGTTTATTAGAAAACAAAGACGACCCACTCGAAGACTGGCGACAGAAATTCTGGACGTCTTACAAGGTAACAAGAAAATGTATATTTGGTTTTAATAGACTGTAAGATAAAAGTGTGTTTAATAAGCACTTAATTAAATATACTCTGCATTACATCTGTCTACCCCTGCAGGCTGGAGTGGTGTATTGGTCAACAATGCAGGTGAGATCATTTGTTTTCCTTCAGATATTTATTTTAAGAGAATTGTACACAGGACATTAACTTTTCACCCATGCTTCCTTCTCAGGCCGTGAACTTTGCCTTTGTGCCGCCTGTGGCTCGCACTGCGTTTGTGGGAGGAATCGCTCTGACTTTCACCATCTTTCTGTGTCATCTCAGACAGCAGCACAGATAAAAACCCGAATAAACTTCAGAGGTTCACTTTTCTAAGACATTCTTGTAAGATAATGGCATTAACTGAAGCTCATTTAAACGGGTGATTACATATTCTCCGTGGAAACTTTAACACATCTATGAATCAGCTGATCTTCTCTTACTAAGTTGTTTATTCTGAGATGTCAACAACCAAAAAATTAAAAGAATTCAGAAATGTTTGACCTGAATTTATTTACTTTTTGCTGTTCCTGTGGCTGTTAAACTTAGTGAACATGATCTTGCTGCCAGAAGGGAGTTTGGGTTGTAATGTATGTACAGGTCCATCTCAAAATATTAGCATTTTGTGATAAAGTTCATTATTTTCCATAATGTAATGATACAACTTGATCATTCATATATTTTAGATTCATTGCACACTAACTGAAATATTTCAGGTCTTTTACTGTCTTAATACGGATGATTTTGGCATACAGCTCATGAAAACCACGACCTGGCACCTGCTCACAGTGCCAAAACCACTGGTAAATGGTCTACTGACCATGGTATCACTGTGCTCTATTGGCCTGCCAACTCTCCTGACCTGAACCCCACAGAGAATCTGTGGGATATTGTGAGAGAGAAAGTTGAGAGACGCAAGACCCAACACTCTGGATGAGCTAAAGGTCGCTATGGAAGCATCCTGGGTCTCCATAACACCTCAGCAGTGCCACAGGCTGATTGCCTCCATGCCACGCCGCATTGAAGCAGTCATTTCTGCAAAAGGATTCCCTTTTGTTATTGAGTGCATAACTGTACATAATTATTTGAAGGATGACTTTTTTTGTATTAAGAACACTTTTCTTTTATTGGTTGGATGAAATATGCTAATTTTGTGAGATAGGAATTTTGGGTTTTCATGAGCTGTATGCCAAAATCATCCGTATTAAGACAGTAAAAGACCTGAAATATTTCAGTTAGTGTGCAATGAATCTAAAATATATGAATGTTCAAGTTGTATCATTACATTATGGAAAATAATGAACTTTATCACAAAATGCTAATATTTTGAGATGGACCTGTAATGCCTTCCTCTCCTGTGCACACATGTAGTTTTTTCTTCTCCATAAACACAAAAGCTTTTAAATTTTTATTTTAACACACTCTGCTTTATTTTATCTTGTAATGCCTTAACATGATTATTGAGGTTTATTCTGTTTATATTTTCAGTTAAATTCATTGTAATTTGCTTATATTACAACCAAAAGACTCCAAACACAGCAGCTCCAGCCCCTTTCTCTGATCTCCAGGGACTTTCATCATGTCTCCCTGTTCTCCACTGTCCCCACCTTTAAACGAGTATGTTACCTGCCACACCAGAAACCAATAAAACAACAAGGAGTCATACAGCTTGTCACCTCCCCTAGAGGGGCTTGAATCACAACCTGCAAGCCCGGGTGGCAGATGTACCAAGTGGCAAAGTAAAAGGCAAAAACGGTAGCATGCATATATATATATATATATATATATATATATATATATATATATATATATATATATATATATATATATATATATATATATATATATATATATATATATATATGTATATGTGTATGTATGTATATATATATATATATATATATATATATATATATATATATGTGTGTGTGTGTATATGTAAACAAAAGTGTATCAGTAGATGATTTCTGCTTTACCTTTAATGGGATACGTGTTTTTCACATTACGTTATATAAATGTCTTGAAGCCTTTACTTTTTATAATTCTAATGATTTTTCCATTACAGCTAATGAAAACACAGCATTTATAACTGGAACATTTCATACACCCCAGTGAAAAATTTAAATGTGACCTTAAAGAAACTTTTATTTAAAAGCTGCTTAAACGTTATTCTTTTCATATGGTATTTTTAATCTGACTAACTGGTATCAATGGAATGCATATTCTAATATATATATATATATATAGTGGACAATGTGAACAATAAAATTAAAGAAATATACAAATTTATACATCACTTTTTGATTTTATATTATTTTATTATATATATATATATATATATATATATATATATA
Organism: Fundulus diaphanus; assembly: GCA_037039145.1. Taxonomy (NCBI): domain Eukaryota; kingdom Metazoa; phylum Chordata; class Actinopteri; order Cyprinodontiformes; family Fundulidae; genus Fundulus; species Fundulus diaphanus. The sequence goes on from CM073130.1 coordinate 36,091,187, forward strand.
TATATATATATATATATATATATATATATATATATATATATATATATATATATAATATTGATCATCATTAGCAATTACAAAACAATTTTATTTCATTGGCATAATAATGGTCTAACACACATGTAATACATTTAATTTATTTTTATTTAACAGGGACAGTACACATGAATGAACATTTGTGTAAATGTAAATGTCGTTATTAGCTACAAAGCAAATTTTCAAATGCTGTCCCTCTACCTGGTATATAAGGTCAGCAAATATTAAAAGTTCAAGCATTTAGTAAAAGATAAAAGCAGACAACAAATCTCAAAGTTCATACTTTTTGTATAACATAAAAAGCCTTGTGCATAAACTAATCAAAAGCCCAGACTCACTTCCCCCACTCAACTGAATGAGAAAGTTAGCATCAAATCACATTGTTCAAGACAGTAACATTTAAACCTTAATCGTTAACATATACATAAAAAGAATATTGGGGCAAGGGCAGGGCTTGTAGCTCCAAAGACAAAAACTACAAAAAGGGTAATTAGTTTATTATTTACAAGGTTGCATGTGTATGAAAGAGACCTAGACTGAATGAGGACATTGTTGGTTTGATTTAAGCCAATTTGTAATTTTTAGGTGGTAAATGTTGTACATTTAGGTGGTCCGTCTATAAGGCACTTTACAATCTCCTCTTACCACAGACCTAGTGACTCTGCCTGAAGCAGATTTCAGTTTTAGAAATGCTCTTAATGGTGACAGTGCAAGTCTGTGGATTATTTTGTATATAGTACAAGTAAAGAAAAAAAATTAAAATTGTCAATGTTAAGAAGATTGCAATGTTGTAAAATCAAACAATGGTGGTAAGAAATTGGTTTTCTGGCAAATATTTTTAATGCTCATTTGAATAATATTTATCTGGGGTTTCATTTGTGAAAAACCAGTTTGTAAAAAAATACTCAATATGCAAAAACAGCACAGCGTGAAAAAACATCTGAGCTGCCTTAAGTGTACAAGGTTGCACTGGTTACATGACATGAATGTGTGAGCCGGATCATAAACCACTCCATGATACTTGAACTCGTGTGTCCATCCATCCATTTTCCAACACGCTTATCCCTATTGGGGCCACGAGGGAACTTGTGTGTGTGTGTGTGTGTGTGTGTGTGTATATATATATAAAAAAAAAAATGTCCAGCGTGTACCCCGCCTCTCGCCCATTGAACACTGGAGACCCCATGAGGGATTAAGCGAGTCAGAAAATGGATGGATGGATGGATGGATGATGATCAAAACTCTCCAACTTCTCTGGTTCACAGCAAATTACACTACACACCACTGGAGGCTCCATCCTCACATTATCAACCGGAAAGCGAAGGCTCTGTAGCCAATCAGAAGGCCGAGATTTCAGAGCGTCGTGTTATCGCGAGACGTTGTCTCTTCCTTCTCCCTTTTCGCTCTGAATCCAAGATGGTAGGTACAGCTACCAGATATTGTTAAACAGGATAGCTTTTATATCCACTGTCATCCTCTTCATCAAACCATCATAGGTTGCAGATTTGTACATGAACATACCCCGAAGATATTCAGTGTTGTAGCATCGCTTTGATTTTAAGTAATTTGTCCATGTAATCCATATTAGCATATCTTCTTCGGAACCTACAGTGATGCGGCTTTAAATCATGCTACTGACTCGAAGTTAGCGGTCAAAGCTGTTCTGAAGGCGCAATATTACTTTAAAACTCGGTTTACTAGTTTGTTTATGTTTACACGCTTTCAAAAGTACCAAATTGAGCGAAGTGATATATTATAGCGTTTCTCTGCTGTTGGTATGGCTGATAGCTGTGCGCTGTAGCGTCAACGTGTGAGCTAGCTCCAGCTAGCTAACCGACTGAGATCTGTATTATGATTGAACTGTTTGCTCCGTGTAGTTTTTGGTCTAGTGGGGAAGTAGTAAGGTGTATACATTAACGGGGTGCGAGAGAATAAACTGAAATGAAAAATTTGTGTTGCATCTCAATGGTGTTCTTGTTATATTTTCCAGGGAGTCGACATCAGGCACAACAAGGACCGCAAGGTTCACAGGAAAGAGCCAAAGAGCGAGGATATCTATCTGAGGCTCTTGGTTAAGGTAAATATGTCTATACTTTTCCCCTCTTTGAAACAGTGTCAGCACTGTTGGTTAGTTGTGCTTAAAGTTTTGAGTTTATATCTTGTGAATGCTATCTTCTAAACCTGTCAGCTAACTGTCATGTCGGTGTCTCACAGCTCTACAGGTTTCTTGCCCGCCGCACAAATGCTCCCTTCAACCGGGTGGTCCTGAGGAGGCTGTTCATGAGCAGGACCAACAGGCCTCCCATCTCCATCTCCCGCCTGGTCAGTCCCAGATAGTTTAGAAGTTATTAGCTTCATCGTGAAGCCAGGTTTTATGGATGGTTGCTTTTATGTTCAGAAATGTCTGGTTTGGGGTCTGTAATTTTAGTCATAGGGCTGTGAATGAGGCTTGTTGCTTAGAAACTTCATAAGCTCCACTGAAGTTGGCCACATGAAACCTCCATCTACTCTGGCATTTTTTAAAAGCCTCTTGCAAAGGGATATTTGTTAAAAAAAAACTTGCAGCAAGAAAAAGTTCTCTAAGGGTATCGGTACCATTTTTTCATGGAGGGTTCTGTTGACTATGAGCAGTCAATGGCTTACCTGCTGCAACATTCTTTGCTTTTCTTTAGTTTGAAACATTAGTTTCAAGCTGACATCTTGTCAAAGTTCAAGACCAAATCAGATTTTTTTTACTATATAGAGAAAAAAAAAATCAAAAGCACAAATGTGATACTGTTCATGCAAGTGCAGTTTGAATTAACTTTTATGAAATATTACATCATTTGAATTTACTTGAGAGTCCTATGTGGCCCAAGTCTGATAGTAGCTGTCCATGTGGAACACATTATGTAACAGAGCAGCTATAGCATCTCAGGTGACCAGAAGAAAACGCTATGATGGAAGAGAAAAGCTGTATTAAACACAAAATTTGATTTAGTCTGGTGTGCTACGATGATTTTCAGAGCGCTAAGCTAAAATTTGTTAGATTTAAATGGACGTTGAAAGAGATGGGTGACAGCTTACTTTTTAATGTAAAGAGGAAAAACTTGCAATTGATCACATTGTTGATATCCATTTTGCCCGCACTTACACGTACATATGTTTCCCCTCTCTGCCTTTGTGTGAAATGTCGCTGTAATCCGGTTTCCAGTCACAAATTACAGTTTGCCTGCTTTGTCTCCCAACCAGATCCGTAAGATGAAGTTGGCCGGCCGTGATAACAAAGTAGCGGTTGTTGTGGGAACGGTCACTGACGATGTCAGGATTCAGGACATCCCCAAGCTCAAGGTGGGTCTTCTTAGAAGAAAGCTGAATTTCCTTGGATTTAACGTTAGAAAGGCCCGTTCACTGTCTGGGGTTCTTCAATGTTGAATGGAGCGTTCTCACAGATCCTTCCTCTTTGCATCTGTTAGACTTTATAACCATCACTGCTCCCAACAAACTCAATACGTGTTTAAATCTGCTGTTTCTGCACAATTGTACACATCTTGAGGTTTTTTTATAGCTATGGTATTTCTTATAAATTTGTCCTTACGCTACAGACTATTCTCCTTTTTGTCTTTTTTCCTACTTTACCTTTGTGTGAATCTGCATGCTTCCACTTGAATGTCACTTTGCTGTTCATACACATTAATTTTCCCTTTGTGGGACAATAAGCAGATTGTAGTGTAAGCCTCTGAAATTCTGCGTTTCGTTCTTCAGATCTGTGCTCTCAGGGTGACCGACGGCGCCCGCCGCAGGATCCTGAAGGCTGGAGGTCAGGTGATGACATTTGACCAGCTGGCTTTGAGTTCTCCAAAAGGACATGGCACAGTGCTGCTGTCAGGTAACCGAGCCTCTCTTATGTCATGCTGCAGTCTACCAAATTAGTCTGAGAGGCACTATTAATTAGAACACTTGTATAAAAACTGGATGAGTCAGAAAACGGTTTCCTGAAGTCAATTCATGATTTTGCCATGTAGTCCAGAAAGTGACGACCCAGACCATTTTCCTGATTCCATCCAAAATGTCTATTTGTAAATTGACTGGATACCAGATATCTGCATTATTTTAATCTTAAATGATCCTGAGAAACGGTGATGGCTCATTTTTCTCAGGGTTTCTAATTTTTCTTATAAAGTCTATTAAAGTGTGAATTTCCTTTGTCCAGGAAGGAAATTCAGAAGGAAATGTCAGATTTTTCTAGTTTGATTTTTATTAAATGTCTGTTTATTGAACAAAGTTGCAAAAGCACAATTTTTCTTTAAATTTTGATTAGAAAATTTGGTGTTAAAAGTGGACTAACTGCTTTAAGGAATCTGCATTTAGTTTAAGATACTCCATACGTTTGATATTTCCAAGAGTTAAATATTTTGAAATAAAGAAATCTGTTCCATAAAAGCTGAGAAATGGCCCAATTTCCACACTCTGAAATTCAGAAGCTAATTCTGACGTAAATAATTAGTCACCTGCAGATGAGACTCGTCTATTAAATCAGGTTCAATGTTAATACTTATTGAATTATCCAGAATGCTCTAAAAATGCTGAAAATTTAGACATTTGAGTTCGGACAGTTTGGAGTTTAAATAGAAAGGGAGAAAATAACAAATTTAATCAGATTTTTTTTCTTATAAAAAGATATCCCATTCTTTTTAGACGTACAACTTGAACTCATTTGACTTTGCCTGATTTCAGTTGGCACACTGCTCTGTTGACCAGTTCTGTTGCGCTGAGCAATGCATGGCGAAAGAGGATCTTTTTAATTTGGTTAAAATCTTGCAAGATTGTGTCAAAGCTTGGTCTTAAGCAGCCGGACGAATCAAATTTAAACATGAACAATTGCAAATATTTTTCTTTGTTTCTATGTTGCTTTGTTATTGTTCTTTGCTGCCTTTAAGAGTTTTTCGACTCTTAAGGTCAAAAGGAATTAAAGTTGCTCCTTGTTGCATTCTGCATTTCTCCATTAATTCTGGCAGACTTTGCAAATTAAGTTTGAGATTTTAGAAAGTTTACTGATCGTTTGTATTTGGTGCTAAATACACTTTTTTATTTTTTTCCTCTCCAGGGCCACGCAAAGGCAGAGAGGTGTACAGGCACTTTGGAAAAGCTCCTGGGACCCCTCACAGCCACACCAAGTATGTATGCACAGAGCCAACATGTTTACCAACCAACATGTTTTTGTTTTACTTTTAGTTATTGTATCATGAAACGGTGATTAAAAAATCCCATTTCTCTACGTCATCGATTAAAATACAAAGTTGAAGACTTCCTGTCATCAAAACTGTTTCAATTTGAATTATGTCCATGTGACACTGAGGATGGAGAACAGAAAGATGTTTTTGCTGTAAAAGTATACGCTGTATCATGTCCTGCCTGATGGGTGTAACTTTTACATTCTCACATTGTTTCTATAAAACAGAAACAACAAAATTGTTAACTTTATTGTAATTTAGTTATTACTTTATAGAAGGACTTGGTAAAAATGCATACTTGAGGACTTTCATCATAAAAGGGGAACCCTTTGACCTCTGTAAAGAAATTTTCTAAATGTTTTCACTTTTTTTTTTTTTTTTTTTCTGTCTTATATTAAAAGTTTTAGTTGAAAAACCCACATCCAGCTGTGTCGGTACATCTGGTTTTAGCTCAGCTGGATGCAGCTTTCCAACTGCATTTCCCAAAATGCCTCTAAAATAGGAAGTTTTTCCCCAACAAACATGTTCTCACATTTTGAGCACTGAATTAACATCAACCGGAGAATTATAGGTTTTGTCAGTTTCTGGTCAGATTTAGTTTTGTACCACAGCTGTTTTAGGTTCAATATGGAGCTGTCTGTTAAGGGAAGTTTGCTGCCAGCTATGCTCCGTTTGGTTTATGTCTGGGGAGGTTTTGAACTCGCTCAGTTATTTTCTAGATTCTGCTCATGGGCTTTTAGGGAATGTGGTTCAATGCGTCTAATGCAGATCTTCCAGCTGGAAGTTACTGTGTTTTGCATTGATCAGGGATTACAATCTCCTGTGTTTTCTACAAATTCACTAATCTAAACAGGGTTTAGATGCTCTGTCACTGAAAATTGGGACATAAAAACTGAAGCACCAGGGGGTATTTAGTTATTTTGGCTTCATTGGGGGTCCTAATCTGTCAAATGAGCCAAATGAGGATTAAAACCAAAATGGGAACGGGGAGTTATGAAAAGCTTACAGCAAATGTACAGGTTTATGAGAGCTCTGCATTTTTTTTTTTTTGAAACGCTGTGGTTTGAATACACTGTATGAAATGTTTTCTCTACTGGTATGGAGAGGGCTCTGCCACACATGGAGATACTGGTTTACTGGAAGAGAGATTATTTGAGCTTTTTATTTGTCCCAGTTGTGTGTTTCATAAATGTCATTTTTATTCTGTCTTCTCCTCCAGGCCCTATGTTCGCTCCAAGGGCAGGAAGTTCGAGAGAGCCCGTGGTCGCAGGTCCAGCCGTGCTTACAAGAACTAGTCTGTTTTTGTTTTTTCATGCAATCTGACAAATAAAAAGATTGGCTGTCCAAAAAAACGCTGCTTTGTTTCTGCCTTATTGAACACTTTAATGGGGTGATGAATAAAGCTCCCATAATGCACCACGGTGTGGTCTCCTAATTGCACCGTGATAATATTTTGATGCGCAGTCATCTGTGGGGCCTGATAACAAATGACTGGAGCCGGAAGTGGTGGTCTGCTGATGATTGGAGAATGTCGGTGGGTGTTCCAATGTTTTCCTTGCCGTCATTGGGCTTCCTCTCCGCCGCTCAGAGCTGCTGCTGCCTCGGCTCCAGACGCTTCCTGCTCCCAGTCGCTTCTCGCAGTCCTGAAGAGGAGGACAGGATGAGGTAATTTGGACTTTGTTTTAGCGCTGCTTTGTGTCCGGGCTAGCTTTTAAGAGCCATGCGCCGTCAAAAGTTGGATAGTAAGTTTTGTTTTTTTCCCCCCTCTTTGCTAGTTTAAACTGTAAATCACAGCTCTCACTAGCTAACACGCTACTTTGGGTTCATCTTATCCACTAACTTTGATTTTGTGACTTATCGGCAAACCGGAATGCATATCTCCATATTAAGGGGATACAATCTAAATCTGTAAGTCGGCTTGAACTTTAGCGCTTAGCTGCGTCTGAAGTAAACTGTTAGCCTGCGCTAACGGACACTTTAGCTAACACCGAACCGGGGACGTATGTCATCAAACCCCCCCCCCCCCCCCCGTGTTAATTTAATCTCTACATCTTTAAACACTCTTCTAGCTCCTGTATCAAGAGCTACATCCCGCCCGCTGCCGTATTGTGCTCGTCTGTGTCGCGGTTGAAGACATTCAGATCGATTTAGCCGGCTAACTGGCTGCTGCTGCTGCTAGCTTGGTTAGGTGGTCAGCATCGGTCAAAGTTTCCACGTAGAGCTAAAGGAGTAGCCGCACTGCTGGTCAAAGGTTCACAGCGTCTCTTTAAAGCGTCTGATATGCCTCTAAATTGATGAAGTGCTGCCTGTCTTAGTGAAACTAAACATTTCTCTCAGCAGCCCCTTTGTTTGGGGGGGTGGGGGGGTGACAGATTTATTCTGCTGGTGTTATTTCTGTGTCCCCCGCCCTGCACTTCCAAGGACGTGAGATGCAACAATGGGCATCAGCGAGGTGCGTTTCTGCCCGTTTAGCCAGAGCAGGACATTGGCCAGCTGATGGTTCCGTCCGCATCACGGCTTGCACAATGTTTCCAGACTCCTGTAGCACCTGGAAAGAGACGAGACCAGATTAATGTGCGGTGAGCCCTTTAAGACCAGTCTGAGGCGTTTAAGATCATGCGTGTTTCAGTCGCATGTTTTTATACCACAGCTGAGAGAGTCATGCTACTTATGCACCTTTAAATGTTATCTGTTTATTCAAAATTATATGGGATAGTCTAATAGAAAGTAGTACTTTGTTGTGAAATAGGACAATAATAGTAAAAAAAATAATTAAACTCCCTTTAATTCTAAATAAACAGCCTTTATTCCCGTCAGTCACTTATTTAGTAATTAGAGCCCAAGCATGTTTAATTTCGCATTCTTACGGGCTGGACGATAATACAATAACAATATACAGGGATCGGACAATGAAAAAAACACCTGGTTTTAGACCACAATAATTTATTAGTATGGTGTAGGGCCTCCTTTTGCGGCCAATACAGCGTCAATTCGTCTTGGGAATGACATATACAAGTCCTGCACAGTGGTCAGAGGGATTTTAAGCCATTCTTCTTGCAGGATAGTGGCCAGGTCACGACGTGATGCTGGTGGAGGAAAATGTTTCCTGACTCGCTCCTCCAAAACACCCCAAAGTGGCTCAATAATATTTAGATCTGGTGACTGTGCAGGCCACGGGAGATGTTCAACTTCACTTTCATGTTCATCAAACCAATCTGTCACCAGTCTTGCTGTGTGTATTGGTGCATTGTCATCCTGATACACGGCACCTCCTTCAGGATACAATGTTTGACCCATTGGATGCGCATGGTCCTCCAGAATAGTTCGGTAGTCCTTGGCAGTGACGCGCCCATCTATCTTTAAATAGGTTAAAGATCATGTTGAAGTGTAAAAGTGAATGTTGTGACATCTTACCTTCAGTGACCAAAAAAAGTAGAGCTTTTAAAAATCAGCTGCTTGTGTCACAGTTGCTGAACAGGCAGACCTGCTGTCTGGAAAATGATGTCATATCGACATAAAACCTACACAATATCACGTGACTGCTCTGGGAAGTTAAAAAGACGTTGGTTTATGGCATTATGGGTTAAAACTAACCCTGAAGGTCCATTACAAGTTTTTATAAAATTGATATATCTGTATTACTAGGCGGCTGATCTAAACCCTTAAGAGGGAACGGATTCAGTTTAGTCAGCTACTCTGATACCAGTTACCAAAAACCTTCAATATCCAGATCCAACCATCAGGAAGGGCGCTGGATATCCTTTGTAATGTAGTCTTAACAGCAATGGTCCAGGAATTATATCCAGGAGAAAAAGTGTTATGATTAAGGCCCTGGTGACCGAGAGGTTTAAAACTAATATAACCTGTTATAAACAATGGTTTGATGCAGCTTGTGAAATAAGTTTGCAAGTATCAAGGACCAAAGGTGCAATAAAATCTTAATAAATGTGTTTATTACACACTGCGTTTTAATAAATACATAAATAGTTGTGTGTTTGTAATACATTTAACCTTTTAAATTATTTCAAGATCTTCTTAATTGTTTCATATATCCTGTTTAACTGTAACTCGTCACCAAATACATCCTAACACCTGATTGGTTTACCTGCACAACAACCCGGGTTCAGACCAATCACCTTCTCTGTCGCACTGTTAGCCACACCCACTTGCTGCAAAAATTAACAAACGTAAAATAAATTGATGGTCTGCTGCAGCACAGGACTATAAAATTAAATTTCAAAAATATGCTGTTAAATGTTACAAGCATATATAGTTAATATTTTGAAGAGATTTTTATATTAGCTATATATTAAATATAAAACATTAAAATAAAAATGTAATTACTATTTTGGTATTTTACGCATTTATAATTTTATTTAAGGAATGTATATGAATATTTATTCACCAACTTTCCATTTTGACCTTTCATATCAGGACGCCAAATGTTCATCTCATCATCATAAAAACCTCTAGTTTCCACCATTGAGTGATGGCTCATTTATTGACATATTTTCGTGGCTGCAAAATTCAGATGCATGTTGCTTAATCGAGCAAATTTAGTATGACTTAGCTCAGCAGTGCAAGATTCAGATTGTGACAGAAGACACTTTTGTCCCCCAGTCCTGAGGAACAAAAGCCCTGAGCATGTAAATGCTGACCAGCTGCGGTCATTGGAAGGCAACCTTTCATGCAAAGTAATGCGGTGCCTCAGCAAGCCGAGCTAAGGATGTGTGACTGTGAGTCAGCCCAGACGTGCCTAAGGTCAAAGGGCGCGAGGGATGTGGTGTTGCTTCATCTCCATAATGTCTTCTGCTTGTCAGAGTAGCCGCTTGTTACTCTCTGAATGCGAAAACCGAGATATAAAAAGGTTTTCCCCGCAGTGATAAGCGGTTTAGTTTACTTGGTGATTGCCGTCGTTTTATCTCAGTTTCTTCAAAAAGAAATGATTCTATCAGAAACACGTCTCTCTGCTCTTCTTTTTCCTGCAGGAACAGGGATGTTTGGGAAGGAACGTGACTGCTCGGGCTTCACTTAAGGACACTAAGATGACATAAACTAAGGACTCACCAGGAACTGTTTCCTTGTGTATTTTCTTTGTTCCTCTTTTTTTTTTTTTTTTTTTGCTTCTCCGTGTTTTGTTCTTGTCAGGTGTCATTTGCAGAAGCCTTTTTTTCGACAACAAATCGTTAATTTATCACACTACTGTCCCGAAAACGTCGTTTCGTCACTCCTCCTGTCCGCGTCCTACGTATCTCTGAGATTTCAGATAGCAATAGAGGTTTCAAAGGTCTTTTAAAGCTGCACTCATCATCTCTTCGGGGCATTCATCACACTGCAGGCTGCGCTCGTCATGCAACATATACTTTAAAGAATTGCTGCACATTACTTTAACGAACCCGGCCTCCTTTCATAGAGAAGGTGTGTTTTTGCTTTTTGTCTTATTGATACTTTATCGCTGTATGGTAGACTTCTACGAAGAGGTTCAGTTTTGTACCTTTGTGTGACTATTTAAAGCTCACTGCTTAATTAACTACTTTGCTGCCTTGTTTTACTACTACAAAAGGCAGCTTTAAACTGCAACGGAGGCTTTTTTTTGTACTTATGCAATTTCTTTGTGAAAGTCCTCTGTTTAAATGACTGATTTTCTTACGGTGAAGTGTTTCCTGTTCACTTTTCGATTGGCAGGGAACTAGTTGCTGACAGCTGTTAATGTCAAACTGTGATTGCTTTTTTTTTTTTTACTTCCATTTTCACTGGATTATTTCTCTAAACGGCTGCTTCTTTATACCGGAAGAAGTTTGTTTTTCAAATGAAGACCCCATCAGAAAACGACTCTGATGAACTGAAGTTTTCTGGCGACTCTGCATGAAGAAGGATTTTTTTTTTATTATTTTTTTGAAGTGATTTCAGGGATGAAGTTCTTTTCGGTCACTTTTTAGATTTTCCTCCGACGGCTCGTCGAGCTTCTGATTTCAAACGCTTCTACCGTTTGCCTCGTCAGACTGGCAGACGGCGTCCACTTCAAAAGCGAGGATGCGCTCCCCGGAACCGTTCTCACCGTCTCCAGCCGAAGCGCTCCTTCACGGTCAGTTCGCCAGCTGGGAGTGCGGCAGCAGCAACAACAACAACGGCGGCGGCTGCCCGGACAGCCCCGGGGGTTCAGGAGGACTCTCCCCCACCACCTCGCCGGCTCCGGCTCCAGCATCTAACTATGCCCTGACCCTCACCCACACCCACATACACGTTCAGCGCCTCTCGCCGCGGCCCGGAAAGGAAGCCCGCCTCCTGCTGCCTCTGTCTGAGCTGCTCGGGTGCAGCTGTCCCCGTGCCCCCGCGCCGCCGCTGCTGGTGCTGTACTGGTACCCGCCAGGAAAACGAAGGAAGGGGGTGTCCAGACGCCGGCAGGTGAGAGCGTACCTGGCAGAAAGCCGGCCTGAAGCAGAGAGGTGGTCGGCTGCTGTCCAGTGTTTGCTCAGAGAGGTGCCCGTAACACATAACACAGGTGAGTGTCTCTTTCACCTGAAGCCCTTTTGTCCCGATTGGGTCTGAGATTATCTGTATCGACTGTTGGTGTTTGATAGACACAGTGCTGGTTTTGTTTAGAGCCTTTCATGTATGACCCTTTCAAATGGGAGTGTTTCTTTAAAGGAGCCACAAAATAACGACGTTAACGAATGTCTGTAATGTGCCATGTTTTCTTACGAAGCTATCTGGAAGATTTATTTATTTATTTATTTATTGAGGTTTTTACGGCACTAGTGGCTTGTTTTTCGTATAGTGGGCTGACAGGACAGGGGGTACGAGAGAGGGGGAGAGACATGCGGAAGATTGAGAGATTAAAACCAAATCGCACTTTGTTTTATCTACAGGCCTTTTTTTTTTCAGATGTGGTTATATACACAATGTCGTATTTAAATAGCAATGAAAAGGTTTTGTAAAATGAAAGGCCGTGGGTTTTGGACATTTCCTTGTCACAATTGCGAGAGAAGAAAATATTTAGATGCAGTGCGAGAGAAAAAAAGTATGCATGGGTTGCCAGATATATGTGAAAATGTTAAATGGCTATACCGTTGCTGAAAATTCCACTGACTTAATAGATTCCAATGAATCCTCTTTTTCCTGATTCGCTTTATTCTTTGCTATTATATAATATCCCCTCCTCTCTCAATGTTCTTTAGTATCGCTGCCTCTAAAGATCAGGGATCAGCAGTAAAGCCATGCAGAGTCCAACCCCCTCGTCCAAAGTATGAAATGCAGCGTGGAAAGCCTGACGCTTCCTACCACATATAGGATCTAAGCTGTCATAACAACTGCGATTCAATATAATGTGTAACTCTACTGGAAAACGACATTAATTTAGTTTCATTCACACTAAAAACCAGCCTTAAGCCTTCCAGGGATATTTGTAGTTGTCTGAAGGCGACCTCAGACTGCAGCCACCTGAGTAAAGCACGGCATCATCTGCAAAAAGATGTGATTTAGCTGCAGTACACGTACGCTTCCCGATGATTTTAATGCAAATGGGGGGATAAAGATAAAAAAAACAGCCTTGAGGGAGTCTGTAAAGCTATTGTTTAAGTTCTTGTTAGTCTCTAACCTAAAATGTTCATTGTTTTAGATGTATAAGGTCGCTGGATAAGCTTGATGACGGATCTTTAAAGCTGTGGCCCAAATCACAACAGTTTCCTCTGTGTCCATTAAGAGGCTTTTGTTGTCAAATGCTGCGTCGAAGGACATTTAAAGAAAACTAGTCCTTTGTCTTTGAAGAATTTGCTCATTGTGACCTTTATGTTTGGCTCCGGGAATTAGCCTCCAACTCCACATTATGTTTTATTTGCTTTCATTTGCGCCTGCTTTGTAGACTCTTGCTAATTATAGCTGAATGTCAGAGTGGCCCTGGACCTTCCTGTGTGTTCAGTCGGCTCATTCTGTCTGAGGGAGTGAAAACTCAGCAAGAAAAGCTTTACCTCTGCACTTCTTTTCAAAGGCTCTAGAATAGCTCAACACTTCATTGATAAAAAAAACCCCAATTAATTAAACTTAATCTAAATTCAAATGTATCTAGTTTTTCACCCCCTCTTATCATTTTTGCACTCTGTGTACAACATGCAACGCTGAATAATGATTTTCCAGTGCTGCGTTCTGCCACTCCTTGCTTTTGCCCTGCTAACAAGACGTAGCTATAAAACTGATAAGTGCTCAATGCTCTCTTTATTTGAGTGGCTTGTAAACTCTGTTAACACTCCTTTTCTTTAGATGGATATTCACCCCGACTCTAAAATGTTTGTCTAAAAAACACTGAATGCATTTTATTTGGTGACAGTGCTGCCATTGATGCAATTGTTTTTGATTTAACTGCGTTGTTAAGACTTAAGGAGAAATATCTTTCTCAATCATCCCTCAATCTCTTCCCGTCTTCTAACCAACGCCTCCAAATATTGGCTTTCTGTTGGTTTTAGAATTAGATTTTAAACCTTTATTGTGTTTTTTAAGCACGTAGGCCCACCTTATTGGTCTTATTACTCAGCTTTTATGTGCCTGGTAGGTCTATGAGGTCTTCAGGTCAGTTTTTATTAGACCTCCCAAGGACCAGGCACTAACTCTATGATCGACTTTCTCAGTAACTCCAGACTCCAGCTCCCTCTGGATCTACGCTCCACCACTGATTCATGTCGTTTTCAATCAAAACTAATTTATTCAGGCTGGCTTTTAATAGCAAGTAGCGCCGGGACTTTCTATTCTTGGGTTTTAATCTTTATTGCCTTTTCTTACTGTTTCCTGCTTGGTTTTGTTTATCTCCGTATGCCTTTTGTTTTTAATTATAAAGCACTTTGGTTGTTTTTATTGTCTGTGTGAAGGACTATATAAATAAACTATTGACTGACTGAGACTGGACCAGGCAACATTTCTCCAACCTGTTGCCCTCCAACTTTAGTGAGCTTGTGTGAATCCTAGCCTCAGTTTGATGTTCTTGGCTGACACGATCAGCACCCGGTGTAGTCTTCTGCTGCGGTAGCCCATCACATTAAATTGGATTTGTTCAGAAACGGTCTTCAGCCTGTTTTCTGTGCTCATTAGAATTACTGTTGCCTCTCTGACATCTCAGGCCAGTCTTCCCCTTCCCTCTGACCTCTGAAGGGACATTTTCCTTCAACACAACTGTAGTTTCTTCTCTCTGACCCTTCTCTGTAAACCCGAGCGTTGGTAACGCCCGTTAAAATCCAAGCACGTCCAACGTTTGTAAAACAGCCGCCCAAAATCGACGCCACGTTCAAAGTCACTTAAATTCTCCTTTCTTTCCCCATTCTGATGCTCGGTTTGAACTTCAGCGCTACCTTTAGATTCCTTAAAGCATAGAGTTTTGTGCCGTTGGTGGATTTTCTATTACGTGTTTAAAAGCAATTGAACACGCGTACCTAATAATGCGGCCCAGTGAATGTATAAACTTGGGTAAGAAAACTAGCTAACTGTTCCCGACGTCTCCCTGGACGAGGCTGCAGAGCGAAGCAGATTGTGGGAGGCTCAGCATATGAATATTTATTTATAAAGCACTTTAAACACCAGCCGGACCAAAGTGCTGTACACAATCATAAAATACAAATGATCACTCGTAAAACAATAAGCAAAATAGTATATAAAATTAGTGTAGGGACGTAGCAGCTCAGACAGGTAAGGTGGGGCAAGGCCACTAAGAGCTTTAAAAGCAAATAAAAGGATTTTCAAATGTATCCTAAAATGTACTGGCAGCCAATGTAGCGAGGCTAAAACAGGGGAAAAAAGCAAAAAATCTTCTTGTACCTGTTAAAAGACGCGCAGCAGCATTTTGTACCCTCTGAAGCTGGGGAATGCACGAATCACTGGCTCCCTTATAAAGTGCATTACAGTAATCCAGCCGAGGGGTGATAGACGAACTCCGAAATGTAAGCTCGACTGTCGGGGCTCGGCTCGTGTCACAGCTGGCCGGCTGTGAACCCGAACAGGCGCGCGTTTAGCCTAACGACCTTGTTTCCTGTTCGCCACGCAGAATTTTCAAGAAGTCTGCTACCTCGTCCCAGGCGACTACTGTTACTGGTCAATCCGTTCAGCGGAAGAGGCCAAGCGATGCAATGGTGTCAGACCCACATCCTGCCAATGATTAGGGAGGCCAACATCAGCTATAACCTCATACAGACAGGTAACACAAAAGGCTGGTGAGCTCTTCTGTGAGGAAAGATGATGTACATGTGTATGTTTTGTAATGGGTACTACCTTCGTGAATCTGCCGTAGAGCGTCAGAACCACGCAAGGGAGCTCATCAGAGACATCCCGCTCTCCGAGTGGGACGGCATCATCATTGTTTCTGGAGACGGCCTGCTGCATGAGGTAAAGTGCTCTTGTCGCAGGGGTGGACCACAAGGAGATGTCTGTGCATGTTATGGTGTTTGGTCTACTTAAGTTGTCTCGGCTGTTCTGTGGTTCTGTAGGTGATCAATGGTCTGATGGAGCGCCCAGACTGGGAACAAGCAATAAAAACACCTGTGGGTATCCTGCCCTGCGGCTCTGGGAACGCTCTGGCTGGCTCCATCAACCACTACGCAGGGTGAGAAGAGCAGTGGCACTAAGTCAGGACCCGGTGAAGCATTTTAAATCCATTTCTGTCTGCGGATAACTTGCTGTTAGAAAGAACAACGGGGAAGAGTTGTTTTGTCTTTCTGCTTTTGAAGACGCGGCGAATGCGGCGCGATTTAATGTTAAAGTTTTACTCTCAGCTGGAAGCGATGTGCCTTTATGCTTTAATCCTGCAAACCTGAATGAAATATTTGAGTTGGTGAGAGTGGGTTTATTGTTTTGTTTTTTCCCCTTTTCCCCCATCTCAGGTATGACATGTGCCTTCGAGAGCCGCTCCTTTTAAACTGCTGCTTTTTGCTCTGCCGAGGCGGGGTCCGACCCATGGACCTGGTCTCTGTAACAACGAGCCCTCCTCCCTCCAAAAACAGCCATGCCGCAGCCCCCAGGAGACTGTTTTCCTTCCTCTCGGTTGCCTGGGGGTTTGTGTCTGACGTGGACATCGAGAGCGAGAGGTCCGTGTTTGATGTAAACCTGACGGGTTTTTTAGTTGGCGTGCCTTGCAAAGCTATTCACGCCGTTGAATTCTTTGACATTTCGGCACATCACAACCCACAAACATCTTTGTGTTTTTGGGGGGATTTGATGCGATATGCCAACAGCAGGAATGCATTGTGTGAGGTAAAAGAGGCATTATAGGTTGTTTTCAAGATTATTCTTTTTTTTTACAAATAAAAATCTGAAACAAAGTGAAGGTCATTTGTATTCAGTAGAATCGGCAGGTTTGTAAAAAATAGTTTAAAATAGTTTATCCGCTTTGTTGTTTGCACAATAGTTAAGGCTCATTTAAGTTGGATGGAAAGCTTATGTGAACATCAATTTTTTTGTCTTACAACAGTTTTCAGTTGTATGTAGTTCTGGACTTTGATTAGGCCATTTTAAATGATAAATATGCTTAGATGTGAACCATCCATTGTAGCTCTGGCTGTGTGTTTAGTGTCGTTGTCCTGCTGGAAGGGGAACCACCATCACTGTTGCCGTCTCTAAACTGTCTTCCTTCCAGGACTGTCCTGCATTTAGCTCCATCCATCTGACCCACTTCCTGTTTTTCTTCCACCACCATGTTTCACACTTGAGATTGTAGGATCAGACTGAAGTGCTTGTTAGTTTTCTGACATACATTATTCTGCGTTTAAGTTCAGTTTTGACGTGATCTCATCAGAGCACCCCCTTGGTTTATTGCAAACACCAAACACGATTCTTTGTGGCAGTCTTTGTGCAAATGTTTCATACATTCAAAGCTCAGGATATTGTTTTATAAACCAGCTTCTTCACATCATTATCCCTGACCTGTCAGCTGTGTCCTTTGTTCTTCATGATGCTCTTTGTTCACTAATGCTCTCCAACAAACTTCTGAGGCCTTCACTGAACAGCCAGACTCATGCTTTGATTTAAACACTTAAATCATTCCACTGGATTTTATTTATCATAGTAAAGGAGGTTGAACGGGAGCCATTATCACTTCCACAATTTCAGATTTTTATTTGTAAGGAAAAATTTTTTAAAAAGATGAATTAATTATATTTCACTTCACAATGCTGTGCTACTTTGTTTTAGTCTATTACATTAAAACCCAATGAAATGCATTGAAATTTGTGGTTGAAAGTCGACAAACGTTGAACAGCAAACATTAGAAAACAAAGTTTTATCTTAAAATTCTTCCTTTTTTTTTGTTTCAGGTATCGCGGTTTGGGCTCAGCCCGATTTACTCTGGGCACTTTGGTGCGCATAGCCTCTCTTCGATCGTACAAGGGCAGTTTGTCCTACCTGCCTCCTTCTGTTGCCACGTCTCCAAATGGGACGCCTCCACCACGGAGACCCCTCTCCCGCAGCATTACGGAAGGCCTGGAGGGCTTCTGTAAGACGCCTATCCATCGCACTTGCTCCGACATGGGCATCAGTGAGCAGAGGAGCCTTCTGCGCAGGGTGGATGTTGAGAAGGAGAAAGAGGAGAGGCAGAGAGAGAGGACGAGAAGAAGACAGAGGGGTAGGGGGAAAAGGACTGGTGTGGTGAGGGCTAGCAGTCTGGCAGAAGACCGAGAGAGGGAGGGGGAGATGGAGATAGAGATGGAGGCAGAAGAGAAGTCCGGAACGAGTTCCGAGTCAAATGAAAGGGATGAGTCCAATATGGGAAGAGAAGAAAAGTTGGCAGGGATTAGGGACGAAAGGGAAGACGAGGAAACATCAGAGCAAGACTCTTGTGAAATGCTGGAGGATGACGATGGGAGGGACGAGGAAGGCAGTGGTGGTTCTCTAGAGGCGGACGGAGTGTTGCGTGCCAGGGAATTGGGCGAAAGCTATGGCGTGGACATGGGAAGAGAGGCACAAGAAGAGCCTGGAGATGGTTCCCAGGACGGGCTTCAGGAAGCCAGAGAGGTGGTTAGAAAGAACTCGGCTCCTTCAAGCCAGATAGCGAACACTCTGCTGAGCCAGCCTCTCGGCCAGGAAGCTAGCAGAGATTCTGGCATGTCATACAGCATGGAGGACCTAGATCTGAACGAAACCTACTTCCAAAAACAGTCTTACCCTCTGGATGTGGCTCGGGAGCGATCTCTCACCATCTCCTCCCCCTTCCGTCACAAACCCTTCTCCTACAAGCAGAAAGCTCTGGACCAAAACCACAACGCCTCCCGTCAAAGGCCCCACTCACTCCTCCAGCACTCCAACTCCAACTCCCTTCCCCCTAAAATGACTCCGCCCTCCTTTTCTCCCTCACCGCCCTCCTCCCCGTCCTGTACATCCCCACGCTCATCATCCTACCTCGCCCCCCGTCCAAACACCCCCAATTCCACCTTGAGCTCTCCCTCGTTCCATTCGCCGTCCTCGTCTTTTAACTTTGAAATTATGGAACCAGCAGGACCTCTAAAGAACCGTCCATTCGTCTCGCTGCCTTTTGATATACCGAGGGACGACTTGTTACCCCCACTCGACCAGCCTCTCCCCACCAGAGATTGGGTCACCATTGAAGGGGACTTTGTCTTGGTCTTGGCCCTTTACCAGTCCCACCTCGGGGCTGACCTCCACGCTGCACCTCAGGCCAGATTTGATGATGGCCTGATCCACCTGACCTTTGTCCGGGCAGGCATCTCCAGAGCCACCCTACTCAGACTGTTCTTTGCCATGGAGAAAGGAAACCACCACTCAGTCACCTCGCCGTACGTGAGCCACGTAACCTGCAAGGCCTTCAGGCTGCAGCCGCTGTCCACACGGGGGACTCTCACTGTGGATGGAGAACTTGTGCCCTATGGACCGCTGCAAGCGCAGGTTAGAAAGATCAACAGCACCACAGTACTTGTCTTACCCTTTGAATGTTTCCCCAAAAATAAATGTAATTTATTGGGATTTTATATGACTGATCACACCAGAGTTATGGATAACTGTGAAAAGACAAATAGAAATAAATGCATTTGTCATTAAATTATGTGATTGGTTCTGGTGCTTGCAAATGAATAGTTTGATTATTATAGCTTAGATGTCTCAGTAAGTTACTCATCATTTTTTTCTCACCTTTCACAGGTTCATCCTTCCCTGGCCCGTCTCATTGTTGGAGACACTGGAGTAAAGATTACCCGACTTTAATAAGGGATTTTTGATTTTCTTATACTTACATATCAACACTCTAATGAAGAATCTTATCTCTGTTGCCATTTTGCTCTCAGAGGGAGGTGAGAGTGGTGAATTTGAGACACTAGCCTTGTTCCAGGAAACAGCTTTTGTAGGTAATAATGAAAGGGATAACACACCGAGCCATGCGTCATTGGACAATGACCGCAGGGATTAATACTACATTTTAACAAACTATTTTTAAAACGCACTTCGTTGCACAGATGGATCACGCACAGCGTATGTAAGATGGGGAACTGCACAGTCTTGGATAAGAAGAGGGCGTACCAATACCAATTGAATGTTTTGGGAGGGGTTTGGGGGGGGATCTTTTGGAGCAGATAGTGCATGAGTTGAATGTGTACATGTTAGTATGCATGCAGAGAAGCACTAACTGATTTTTGCCTTACACTGAGACAATGAGAAATTAGTTTGATATCAAAGAAAAAAGAATGTTCTGGGCCAGTTAAAATACACGGAAATGATTTGCGGTCCCTCACCAGGACTCTCACCAGTGTTCAGCTCTTAAGAGGACAAACACTTTGGTCCTTGAAAGTAATGCCTTATCTGCCATTGCACAGCTCAGCTGTACCTTTGATCATTCTCTTATGTAATAAGCCTAAAACTTGTTAGGAGAGTTTGGGATTTTTTTTTTTAAAGTAAAGTTCTGTTAAAAGGATGTAAGTGGTTAATTTCTTACCTGTAATAGACAAATCCCCTGGTGTTTAATATAAAGATTAGTTTGATTCTGAAGTTAAAGCTAATAGCTAGTCCAGTCAGAGCCTGTTTCAGGCAGCTCTTCTGCTGTATTGAAAAAGCTCAGATCACAAAATGTAACAAAGATTAATAAGAAGGTTTTTTTGTGAGCTTTTAAATTGTCATCAAATTTGGTTTAGACTTGTATACATAAAAATGCACGATTAGTCAGACAGGAAATTGAGGCTGGAGGCAATGTTCTAGCAATTAATTTCTGTTTCTGGAACGTTTAAAGCATTTCTGATCAGAGAAACTTTGTGAAATAAAAGTAAAGTTGCTTAAATAATAGGAAAAGTACTATAGTGGATTAAATGAAAGCTATTCATAGATTTTTACACCACATTGATTTTATCAGACAGTTACTCTCATTGGAAACTCTTAACATGTTCTAAGTCCGTGTTTCATGCAGGAAGATTATTGAAGATGCAGGATCTCCTAGTTCAAACTCTTAAATTGTAGGTTTTTGTCCAAATTACTTTCCAATTCAACTATGACAACAGTTTAAAGGTTTGTGATACAAACCACATAGACCGCTGTGACATTTTCGTAATCTGAGATTTTAAGATGCTAAATGAAGATACCGGTTATCTTCTGCAGATAAGGTATTGGCAGTCTAGAGACTATTAACAGAACTTTGCTTCATAAATCCGTAATAGTCCTTTTAATCTGTCCAACTAGGCCTATTACATAAACTATAGAAATGCAATGCTATTTTTACGCATTTCCGTAGCTCCAGCTGTAATCTTTCGAACACTACACCGTTCAACAGTGGAGGAAAAAAAATGTGGCTACACATCAAATCCTAATGCGACAAGTGAATCAGTTTAAAGCAACAAGAACGACAAAAATAACTTTCGTGGACTGAATGTTAACTATTACTGACGTTTGCATTCTGCCGGCTTGTTTTAGCCAGTGGATGCACGCTGCTGATGAGGTCAGTGATGTTGGTCGTTGCAATGTGCTGAACATGAAACAATGCCTGAACAAAGCTAGCTCATTTCTCACCGCTTTAAGCCACTTTGTTATATATATATATATATATATATATATATACATTAAAAAAAATCACTGCCCTCGGCCTCAGCTCTAACAACAAATGGTTTAAAGTGTAGTTAGATAAGAAGTCTCTGTTATCTCGGACATGGTGCACAGAAACTGGAACTGAAGCAGGACAGAATCGTGCAATAGGATTTACAGTAACAACTGAATGAATACTAACTACAAGGTAGAAAGCTGAGCACTGTTTCACAGAGCGGATGTGCCAGCATTTGTTGCCTAGTACAGAAATTTAAGAACTGAATCACATTGCTTTAATGAATTGTTGCCGTTTGAACACTCGTAGGGAATGAAAGGTACAACTGACGGTTTAAAAAAAACACATTTATAAGAGCCTAAGAGGAGACAACACTAAAATAAAAGGCTATATTGGTGGATCATATGATCGATCATGAGGTAAAGGGGATAAAAATACCAGCTTAAACTTGATCAAATAAACCAGCTGCAGAAACAGGCTGTTCTATTAGTCTGTAGTTATTTCCAGTTAAAACTTGCTGACAACTAGTTTTTTGAGCTGATAAATGAAACGGTAAGTTTGTTGTATTTTTTTTTGCCTGAATTGTCTCATAAAAGTTAATTTCCTTACTATAGAACCTGCTGACTCGGTCTGAACTGAAGACGAATCATTAGCATGTGCAATATATCAATCAGAACATGTGCCAACTGCTTGGATCACCATCAGCATATTTTTTAATCAATGCTTTTGTATAATAAACCTGTAAATTACAGCTGTTGAGGATGAACTATTTGCTTACCACGAGGTTTTTTTTGTTTTGTTTGTTTTTTTCTGTGATTGCCTTTTTCCCCTTTTCGAGTGCACAATGCCAGTAGTCCACCACGATTTTTTACACTGTGCTTTCACAGCTACAGAATGTACTACATTTTGAGTCTAAGCTTGTACTATTGCTAAGTAGGAAAATATCTACATAGGTTGAAGAGAAATATGCCAAAATGTTTACTCTCAATGTTGAGGAGCCTAGTTCTGATGGTTTACTTTCTTTGAGCAGCAGCTACGTCTGTGGCCATAGCTGGGACCATGTTTTCTAGACCAATTTGATAGGACAGTGCTGGAGTGTAACTCCTGAGTTCATGATGCCATAAAATTGTCTTTAGTGGGCTGCTTGTAATGAAATAGTAATATTACTAAATCAGTGGACATGTGTACATATACAGTGTACAGGTAATGGTTATAAATGGTTTCAAATAAATGTAACTTCCTAAGTTTGTCTGGCGTGAGAATGATTTTAATTATTATTATTATTATTATTATTATTAGGTAATTATTGTTCCTTCTACTGTATATATGAGATTATATTCTAGTCCAATACCAGAAATATCACATAAGCTATGGAAACAACACTAATGTTGAGTTTATATAGCACTAAGACAAGTTCAATTAATATCAAATCATACTGACAGATTGGTTAAATTGTTTTCTATCTTAAGGAGATCCAGCAGATTGCATCAAGGCATGGATTTGCAGCATTCACTCCTGGATGAGTGTGTTGCGACAGTGGACAGTCCTTTGAATTATGTTGTACAATTTGCAGCGATTCCTGTGCCTATAGTATACCGACCATACATGTGACAATGGAAAGGAAAACTTTAGTGGAACCAATATCAGTGGGAACGGTCATCTGCCACGACAAAGTGAGGGTTGAAGAAGACCGAGCATACGCACAAAAAAAACAAGCACTGACCTAGGAGTACTTTCTATGTGAGAGAAAAGTAAAAGGGTTATTATGGCTGTACTAGCTCCTTCGGCGGTTTCATCTAGTAGAGAAACAGCCAAGCAGATAATCTCTGAGCCAGTTTTAAAAGTCTAGACTAGAGGCTGAAAGAGTACATACAGTTAGTCGCAGTAAAAGCTCAGCTGCTAGCTTCATCTAGGACAGAGTTAAACACTGAAAGACGGGGCCAACAGTATCATCTATAGAAGAACATGAAGTTAAAATTGTAACAATTAATGCAAAATTGGAGAGCAGTAGGAAAATGCACCAGAGTGAGGAAAAAGTGTCCATTGTGTCCTCCAGCAGCATACCTAAATAGATAACCCAGGATAACCTAAGCCCCTTTAAGCTTTGTCAGAAAGGTTTTAAGCGTAGTCTTAAAGGTAGACAGGGTGTCTCTCAGGGAGTAAAACGTGGAGGCTGATTCCACAGGAGAGGAGCCTGAAAATTATCTACCTTCCATTTTAGAAGTTGTAGGACCCGCTAGTAGACCTGCAGTCTGAGTGCAAAGTGCTCTGTTAGCAACATATGAAGCAATCAGATCTCTAATGTATGATGGAGCTTGATTATTAAATGCTTTATATGTGAGGAGAATTTACAACTCTATTCCAGATTTAATACACTAGAATTTTCTGCTCTGTACAATTAAAGTTGTTGCAATGAGTCAAAATATGAGGAAAATATTCAGGGAGTATGAATACTTTCAAATTGCACGATTCATTTTAAAAGACAGATAACATTAGTTACCAGAGACTTTGTTGATTTGATTGGTCCAGTAAACCAACTGGATTTAATCATGTGGCATGCCTACCTGTGTGGCTTGTCTGTTTATCTTGCCATAATGCTTTTATATTCTAAAATAATAATACATTTTATTTGTATAGCACTCTTTAAAATCTTGCGACTTCTCAAGGTAGTTCACAGTTCTAGAATAAACAAGGTTTAAAACAATCTAGCTTCGTTTTTAAGATAAGATAGACTTTATTGATCTCACAGTGGAGAAATTCACTTGTCACGTCGGCTCAATAATCAAAAGGTGCCAAAAGGAGGAAAAGGTGCATAAGCTATATAAAGTATATATTTTACTTATTTTTCTTTTATGAACACCAAACCAATCCATATAAAACAAATTGTGTGGCTCTTAAATTAACCGATTTGTCGTAATTCGTTGAAATGTATCCCAGCTTTCAAAACCAGCAATAACGCAACCTATCTGTCTTAATAACCATTTGTTCTTTCCACAACGTAAAAAATGTCTTATTTTGAAAACCAACTGACCGGAAGTAGACCATTGTACAGTCAGACGCCTCTTCCGGTGTTGCCACCTTCTTTGTCTACGGCCCAAGATTTCGACACCGGGGGGTGTCTATTTTTTCTCTCTAGTTTTGAGGATATATTTCCCGATATATCCCAATTTTCTGACATTTAATGACAGTCGACTCTGACCTATTTATGCCTAAAAGTAAAGCACCAAAAATGGATGACCTGGACTACAGTAAGTGTTCTCACCAAGTCGCTGTTTGCTGCGGTTGCCGTGGCTAACCGCGGCTAGTCAGGTGTAGCTTGTTGCTTATTTGATCATTCGCGTAGGTTGACAAAACTCTTCGTCCAGAAATATATATATATACATATAAATGCGAGATGACTGTCTTTGTCCGACGTTGTGTTTACTGCAGTCCGTATTGGGGATATAAAAACTGGGCCAATCACTCTATCTTGGCTGAAACATTGATCGTAGTGATGAGTGCTCTGAGCTAACTTTACAGCTAGTGTCGATGGACGTTTAGCATCTCAGCCAGCCTCCAAGTTTCGGATTGTTTAATAGGAAACTGTTTCCTGAAAGACACGCATGAGCTGATTTAACAGAAAGTACAGCCAGTTTTTTCTTTTTAAATCAGGGCAGACTGTGGGCGTGGCAGCTCATTGTTTTGTAGCTTAAAATAAACCAGTCGTATAAACAAGTTGTTGCTATGAGAGCATCGAGTCTACGAGTTTTAAAATTATGAAACTTTTTTTTTATCTTTTTTTTTTATTTTGCCGAAATTGGTGATATAGGAAAATCCTAGCAATGTTGTCAACATGTTTTTTTCTTTTTGTTTTTTATAATTGCACTTGATCCAGTTGGAGGATGCATGTTGTTTTTGCTGTTTTCGTTTTACTGTGTTTGACATTAGGGTGTTTTTTCTACTTTTTGTACATTATCCCAAAAGTAGCTTTAGCAACAAAAAAAAAAAAGTAGCTCAAGATTTTCCCCTAAAGGTTTAATCGAACTTGATTATTATATCTCTATTTAGACATTGTCCTGTAACAACTTTATCAGAACTAGGATAGTTAAAAATATGCTTTATTGTCCTTCAGTGAGGTAATGCGGGTGTACCCGAAGGTTACAGATGCAAGCACAAGTTAAAAAAATAAAAAAAACAGTAAGAAAAAGAGAATACATTAAGGACAGATTTAAAGCATACAGGAAACAATTTGTCTAGCTATTAAAAATAGCATACTCAAATCAAGAAAGTGCACAACTGATTAGAGTGATTAAAAAAATTTGCATGTATATTTGTGCATTAAAAACTCCTACAATAAATAAGTAATTGCTATAAAAAAAAAAGCTGGGTTGAGTTTGTCGGGAGCAGTAATGGTTATAAAGTCTAACAGCTGCTGGAAGGAAGTATCTGCGATAATGCTTTGTTGTGCACCTGGGATGCAGCAGTCTGTCACTGAAGGACCTCTCCAGTTCACCAACAGCCTCGTGTTCGGAGACACCGTACAACAGGGATGTTATTTTTGGTAGAGTCCTTCTGTCTAGGATAGAGCTGACTTTACCGATGAGCTTATCTAACCACTTCCTGTCAGCGGCATATAATCTGCTGCTCCAACAAACTAGATGATGTCTGATGTCACCACAGAGTCAAAAAAGGTCTTGAACTCAACTTGCACTCCAAAAGATCTCGATCTCCTTAATAGGTAGGAAGGGTCAGAGCAAACTCTGCCTATACCGTTTGACTCCAGGCATTGGTGCTGTGGCTGCTGCGCTCCTTCGGATGTTTGTTCTTCGGCACCGGTACCACATAGGATGTCTTCCACAGCAGTGGTGCTAACTTCATCTTCAGGCTCATGTTGAACGTGTATCCGGTGATGTTGCAGAATCGATCTGTGCAGCGCTTCAGGAGGCTGGAGCTGAAACCATCTTGAGCTGCAGCCTTTCGCTCCTTGATCCTTTGCAGCTTGTCCCTCATCTGAAGTGTTGTAAGAGACGGGATGGTGGTGGGAAAGTGGGGCTATGTATGTATATATGTAGGTTTTAAAAAAAAAACAGCAACATACTGCCCCTGTTCTTACCTTTCCCAATAAAATGTTTTTTTTTCTATAGATTGTAGTTTACTGTTCTGTTTGCTTCAGTTTTTCCCCCACAATTTGAGCTTTGGATTCATATTCATATTTGGAGTCATATTCCTTGTTTGCACCCACAAACTTGGCAAACAAAATTGACTTTGATTTTGTGGAGGGAAATCCTCTGAAGCAGAGGAGATGGCTGGGAGCTGAGAGGTGTGACAAAGCAGGGTGGGGGGGTCTGATGGAACCTGTTGAAAACCCTGTTCAGATCATTCACCCACCCTAAATCTACAGCCTGAGAGTTTGGTCTCTGACATTAAATTGTTTTCAGGCTCTTATAAACCCCTTGGTTGTTGTTCTGTTGCAGCTGCTCCTCCATTTTCTTCCTGCAGATGTTATTTTTTTTTCATCCCTTCTGTCTGAGTTTCTTCTGCACAGGTCTCAGCTCCTCGTTTCCCAAACTAAAGGCTCTCGTCTTCTTGTGGAGAGACTTCATTTCAGGGCTGACCCTGGGCTTCATGTTGGGCAAACACATGGCCACAATGTTGTCCACACCGACGTTAATGCGGTCTGCGGTACTGTCAATATGTCTACATGAACAGCGCAGAGCTCTTCCCACAAAGTGGAGCTGAAAGGGCCCATCCGGGCTTCTTCAGCGTTGTTCTCTGTGTACAAGGGCTTTACACACAGGCTGAAGACGAAGCAGACTGGGATGCGAGCCCACCAGCGGAGGGAAACTGTGATTCCTTGAGTTGCCGTTCAATAAAGTCCAGTGTTTTATTGTGCCTGGTGTGGCAGGTAACATGCTGGGTGACGGTAGGAAGAGTGGAGGACAGGGAGGCAAACCCCCAGAGATCAGAGAAAGGAGCTGGATGTGTTTGGAGTGTGTTGGTAACAGTGTGGAGGATGCTGCCACATTAGCCAAGGGGAGAGGGGAACAATATAAACAGTTCACACAATAGCATGTGAACCGCCACAGTAGATAATATGCCCTAATGCTAACTGCTAGTAACTCAGTGTCTTTTCTCAGAGCATCTCTTTGGTGGTTAAATGCCTGGAGCTACACCGTCCCGTCATACCAGACCCCCTCCTCTCTCTCCTTACTGCTCTCCTTGGTTCTGTCTGCATATAGCAAATGAAAACCCTCCGTGTTTGTCCAGAGCTGGCGCGGTTAGCCGCGTTTCAGTTAGCATGACCACGCTGCTGTCTCCATAAGCTTGCGTTAACCGTTTAAGGGCAGCCAGTTCATCGGGAAGGGATCTCACGTTTCCCGTGATGATGGACTGGGTGGCGGGTCTGGACCTTCTCTGGTTGCCATATCCAACGACAAATTTCCCTTAAAACCTTTTTCAGTAAAAAGTTAAATCTTGCTCACGGTCACCAAAACAGAAACGTAGCGTGTTCACGCACACACATGCTTGGCACAATTTCGTCCTGCCAGTTGATCTAAGTTGCTTGTTTCTGGGCTTTGAGAGGAAACGCGAGTGGCTGGGGAACATTTTCCTGATTCACGGACCTTTTTGTTGTGCTGCTAGAGGAAAACAACTACAGCTCAGATGTTGAAGTAGCCAGCTGACCGACATAATGTAAATAAGTTTATTTACATGTATTCAAATGTAAAAAAAAAAAAAAACTCTGGGAAAAGCTAAACATTGGACTTCATGATGTTAAACAGAAAAAATACAACTTTTAATCCTAGTGTCTCTTGCAGCAGCGTAGCTGATAGTCCGAATCTAACCTAGCCAAAGACATTTTGGTGAAACGAGTCTGGGATTGCAAGATATTGTTCAAATGTATTTTCTTATAATCTCACAAAACAGTAAATGCTATTGTGTAAGAGCAGAATGTAAATGACAGAAAAGTAGGATGTTTAAATGACATAAATCTATTTTTCTGGACTAGGGCTGGACGATAATTCAATAATATATATTGATCAATAGACATGTGGTGCGATAGGGGGAAAAAAAGCGTAAATAAAAAGTTCAATAGAACAGTTTTCCTTCCTTCTGCATTCTAGCCTATCATGTAGTTTAATATTACAGTCTTTACCTCCTCCCAACCAATCACAAACGCAGACCCAGGAACGCTCCATCACTAAGCCCCGCCCCCTTCAAAGAGTTCAGAGAGCAAAGAGTTCACTAACTTAAAAGTTGGTTGAATAAAGGGTTGAGTTTGAATTCAGTGTTTGAATGTTTTTATCTAAAATTAGGTCATCAAGCAACAGAATAAAATGGCCAGGGCTGCACCTATAATACATGTTGTGAATTTTTTGATAGATATCGATCAATATGGTGTCTATATTATTGATATGCTTTTGTTCTAAATCCTCAAGCCCTAGTCCGGACAGTGAAAAGGTATTTATGTTATAACTAATTTCCTCGTGTCGCAATTCAGACAATCTTTTTGATAATTATCTTTTCAACCTGTTAACTAACGTGTTTTACTGGACTGGGATCGGCGGGTGTCTTTATTGCAGATGGTCATGCTTGCTGTAATGAATTTGCTAAAAGGTAAAAGTACGTTTATTATTGACATGAAGCGATTCTCAGATGGTTTCTGATTAGTCGGCGTTGCACATTGTGTGGTAGTAGGAGACGGGCCGCTGATGTGGGGCTAATGAGGACAGTTCTCGGTCTGGCTGTCTAATTTAGAGTATGTCTCAATAGATGACATATAATAATCTATTAACATGTTTACCTTCAATTAATTCCCATCTTTCTGTTGTGAGATAAGGGAGTTCGACTAACCATGCGCTTTCTCTATTTTTGTCCCCAGAACAGACTGGTTTTGACCTAGATTATTAGAGTACGGTTAACTTTTTATGAGGGGTGCTGCAATGCAATCGTTCTTCCTCTCTTCCTGCGCAGTCCCTGTAGACCTGAGCCCAGAGGAGCGCTCCGAGCTGGAGGACATCCGCAGGAGGAAAGGAGTCCTACTGCAGGAGATCCAGAGGCTCAGGGAGGAGTTACGAGAGGCTATTTTAGAGGTGGAGGGACTGGAGACCAGCACAGAGGGCAGGTAAATACCCCTTTGGGTTTGATTCGACAGCATGTCTCTGGAGTGGTCTGAGGGTGTAAGCAAACTGTTGTATGTGAGATTCAGAGTCTTCTCCTTTGACGCTCCCTTCAGTAAAACCCTACAGAAAAGTAGACATGTGGCTATGGGACGGAAGAAATTCAACATGGACCCCAAAAAGGTAATGGCGCCGGGGGTGACTCGTGCCCGTTGTTTGCTTCATGCGGGCTTTTGCTTTCCATTCACCGGCGCTCTCTGCAGGGGATCCTGTTCCTGGTGGAGAACGAGCTGCTCAGACACACAGCAGAGGACATCGCGCAGTTCTTGTACAAGGGAGAAGGCCTTAACAAGACCGCCATAGGAGATTACCTGGGAGAAAGGTGCGGGGGCGTTTAAAAAGAAGTCCACGCTGTCCTTTTAGTCGCAGCGGGTTGTGAATGTTTGCGACTTCTCATCTGCAGAGACGACTTCAACATCAAGGTGCTTCAAGCTTTCGTTGACCTCCACGAGTTCACCGACCTTAACCTGGTGCAGGCCCTCAGGTAAACAGCAGCTGAGTCTTCGTTTCTTACCGCGTCCAGTGAAGCGTGCGTCCACTGAATTGTACGCAGTCATTATCCAGGGAGAGCAGAAAAGCGCAACAATGGAAAATCCCCGTCTTGTCTCCTGTTGGGTTAAGGGAAGCTTTATGCAACAGGGCAGAGGGGACTGTGTAGGCCGGCGCTGATCGCAGAACCTGATCCTTTCGACTGGATCTGAACCTCGTCCTGTTTTCTGCAGACAGTTCCTGTGGAGTTTCCGTTTGCCGGGCGAAGCGCAGAAGATTGACAGAATGATGGAGGCTTTTGCTCAGAGATACTGCCACTGCAACCCCGGTGTCTTCCAAAGCACAGGTAACAAGACGGAGAGACTGAAAAAAAAAAACGCGACCATTTTTGGCAGTAGAATCTGTTCCAAATGTCGTTTTTGGACTTTTTCCATGTCTGTAAAATCCTGTTTGTTCAAACAAAGTAGTAGTAATTTTCCAGATACGCTGCCCTCACACACGCACACTCTCCCGTACCAGTAATGATTTGCTGATATGCGAGGCCGCAGGGGCCGCTGTATTTACACCCACCACCTTTCAATAAGAGCAGTTTGTGTTTTCATTGCTTCCTTTAATTGTTATGAGACGAGGTGCATTCTTTCTGTATCCCTTTGTGTCAAGCAGAAGTAGTTTGGCAGGCACTGCACTTCAAATAAATGTTGTTTATAATGTAGATGTTTTCTTCGAGTCACATGGTTAAAAGGGGGAAAATGACATTTTGGCTGAAAGTTTTATTCACTGCTAAAATGCATAGAAAATAAAGCCAATATCGAGTCTAATCTTCAAGGTTTTTGCTTGTTTTCGCAGTAGCAGCTCACCAGGGAACTCGTCCCAACAGTAGAAGTCTATTGGTGCTGCAGGTTGGCAGACGTGTAATATTAGCAGCTTTATTTTCTGTTTCCAGTATGGAAACCGGTTATTATTTAAAGGGCAGCTGGCTTTGGGGTCCTGTTTCTGTGCAGGACGCTATAAAGTTGCTAGACGCCTCTGAGACACACAACCCTTAGGTGGACGGTCAACGTTTCACAGACGATTGTGGTTCTTTACCTTCAACCAAGAGTTAATGCTGCTCAAGTTCTCACTTAAATCAAGCGTCGAGCAGGTGACTGAAGTTGTTTGTCTTTTAGGGTTAATCAGATTATCGTTAAAGATTAGGTATCGACCAGTACTAATGATTTACAGCAAAGGTACCATGGTTAGACCGTTTGTTACACAAAGATTCAAAACCAAAATTATCTAATTGCACTAGATAATACTAGAAATTCAAAAACGATTCCAATTTCTGTTAAAATAGAATATTATATTCAATTTGATATTGCCTCTTAATATCTTTGCATTAGTATTTTGTCTTGAAACCATATTAGTCCATATATTTCATGTACTTGTAAAAATTAAGTAACAATCAGACGTGTTAAATCAAGCATGAAATTTTATTTAAGTTACAAAAAATTCGGTCGGTGGCAGCTAAAATAAAAAAAAAAAGCTTGTTTTAAGATCCTTTTCTTTTTAGCAGATGTACACATAAGTGGAGAAATATCCGTAAAATATTGATTAAGCTGTTGCTGAGTTTAGTAGCAGTTTTTATCTCAAAGTACTTATTATAGGACTGGGCATTATATCAAGATTTTAAAAATATCAAACTTAAAAAAAAAAAAGGTAAAAGTTTTTGCCTTATAATTATACTTTGTGTTCCAGTAGGTTATTTTTCAGCCCTTTCTCATATTTATCTACAGCTGTTTATTAAAGATATACCTGTGAGACATTTGGGATGAAGCTTTGATTCAAGACGCCTTTATAATTAATTTATGAAAAAAAAAAAAACATATCGAGATAAATATCGCATATCGGCATTCAGCCCAAAAATATCTAGATATTATTTTTGGTCGATATCGCCCAGCCCTACTTATTCCTGAGAAAATGATTCCTGTAGTCATTCTGCTCTTTATAATATAACATACTGGTACAAGCTTCCTTTGTAAGCAATAGAAATGTAAAGAACAGCTTTCAGAAACAGGTGAGGGACGGGCAGCGTCTTTCTCTGGTGTCTCCTTAAAATGACTTTAATGGTTCCAAGAAGGGAAAAAGGCAAACATTTTCTAGCAGTGAAAAGGATTTCCAGACTGGAGAATAGATGAAATTTATAAAACAGTGTTTGCATTTTTATCTTCCATTCATGTATTTAACAGAACAAGGTGAGACTAAAACAAATGCATCTTCTTGACACACAAACGACAAATTTCATCTTAAAAACGATTTCATCAAATTAGTCAAAACATTAACTAATTTACTATTTAACCGCAGGGTTTGGTTTGCGGCTAAATGTCGGTATTAGACATTCACCCGTTTCTGGCATCAATTTGTGTCGAGGTTTTATAAAAGGAACAATTTCAGAGCCTAAAACTTTCCATCACAACGTCCCTAAAGTTTAACGTGTTTGTCAATATTTATTACTAAGTATGATTGTAAATTATGGTTTGAACCACGGTGATAAATCAGAATAGCTTTTAAAATATTCATCCGCTGAGGAGCAAAGCCGTAGACGCTTTGGTTTAGTTTCTTTGTTTAAGCAGTGCATGTTGTTAACGAAGTGTTTCCTTAAGTGGTTGGTGGTAGAAAGGAGAGCAATAAGCGGCTCTCTTCAGCGCCTTCATGTGAAATGAAGCGCTGGGCCGTAATAAAAGTAGCGATGTATTTCTCCCTGCGGTTTTAAGTCCGGCTGGTTTCCATCATCCGCTGTCTTTTTTTGTTTTCTCTGCCGTCCGCAGACACGTGTTACGTGCTTTCGTTCGCCATAATTATGCTGAACACGAGCCTGCATAACCCGAACGTGCGGGACAAACCCGGACTGGACCGCTTCATCTCGATGAACCGCGGGATCAACGACGGGGGAGACCTGCCGGAGGAGCTGCTCAGAGTACGACCCAGCTGACGAGGCTTGTGTTTGTAGATGCGCAGCGATATGCAGGTGGGGGGGGGCTCACTTTCTGCTCTCTTCTCTCATCAGAACCTCTATGAAAGTATTAAAAACGAACCGTTCAAGATCCCGGAGGATGACGGCAACGACCTGACGCACACGTTCTTCAACCCAGACAGAGAGGGCTGGCTGCTTAAACTTGGTGAGGGGTTTTCCCGTGGGCAGGCCTTCCACGTTCTCTCTGATCTTGTGTCGTAATATGTCACCGATGAATGCAGTATGTGTTGCAAAGATCCGAGGAACTTATTGCCACGCAGAAATACAACTTGTTCTGTACCGTTCTCCTAATCGTCTCCAAGGCTTTGTGCTGTATTGAGTCTGGCTTCTTGTCTCTGAGGTTCGCTGCCTCCTTGCCTCCACTTGAACGGACGCCGTTGTGGTATTAAAACGTTGCCATAGCATGATGGTGAAACGCGGACTCACTCCCTTGTGCTATGGCAGACTCGATTGTGTTCTTTTGCACGACGGGGCCTGTGGTCCATGTCACTAATACAGTCTCCTCCCCCCTTTTTCCCCGGTTGTCTCCCTCTAATTCCTCTTTTTCTCCGTGTCTCTGCTTCTTTCCTGCCATTTCCCTGCTCTACTGCTGCTGCTTCTTTTCTCAGGAGGTATGTACTGAAACAGTGTTTAAAAAATCGTAGAACAAAACAAGACATTAGAAATTACATTTTGTAGGTAGACTGTAGATATTGTAGAGTAGTTTTTTAAAAATTAAAACCTCTGGTTGATTTAAACGTCTGTTACAAAATGTTCCATTTTGATTTTTTTGTTGTTCCTTAAAGGAGGAAGAGTGAAAACTTGGAAGCGTCGGTGGTTCATCCTCACAGACAACTGTCTTTATTACTTTGAATACACCACAGTAAGTCTCTGTGTTTACTAGTGTTTCCTCTGTCCCTGCAGGATAAAACAATTACTCCGTGTCTGAAAGGTTGAGGCGTTTTCTTTTTGCACTGCTGATAATCTCAGGAGTGACGTTCCTGGAAGATTATGTTGAGCCACTTTTTAATCAAAGGTGCCACAATTTGAGACACAGTTTGTTAAATAAATATTTAAATATGTGATACTTTACATCAAAAAAATGATATGTATAATTATTTAATTGTGTCAAAGAGTTATCAAACACCAAAAGTGAAACCTGAGATTATTTTGAACACGCGGTGTATCAAATATAATTATTTCAGTTCATATTTCCTGCATTGCAGTCGGTCATGAAATAATTGCAACATCATCAAATGGAGCCCCGTGATTGGTTAACCGGGACATAATTAGATAATGTAATCCAGGACTACTTTCATTTGATGCTTTTGCTCATTTTTATCACTAAAATTGTTGTACATAGCTAACAGGCAATTTAAAAAAAAAAAAGATTTCCTAAAACATAAATTCCCAACTAGCTGGTTGTTGTTTTTTCATTTAAAACATCCATCAATTAAAACCATTTATGGTTAAATGATCTGTTAATCTGTAGAGTGGGATTGGGGAAATTATAATAAAATAACAGAAGATAAATTCAGATGGAATGGTAAAACAAAATAAAATGCTTCATATGGTTTTATGTTTGGACTGCTCACTGTTAATGAAGTTAATGATGGCCACTCCTAAAACTGGGTTACAAACTCATTAAAAATGTCTGATAAAATGAAAGTGCTCGTTACATCTTGTCTTCAAAACTTTAAACTGTTATTAATTGCCATTTCAATTGCTTGCAAGTTGCAAGTAAGTTTTAATAGGGGATCAATAATTGTTCTGGACCTTTGGCCCGATCTAGAAATCAGATTTAGACCTTTGAACGTGAATTCTGAGAATCCATTTTAAAATAGAGGATTGATGTCAGGTTTCAGGATCACTGGCTTGTCTGAGAACCAACACTAAACACAAATGTTTAAAGAAAATGAAGGTTTAAATATAAGGATCTATTATTACCTTTTAAACAAATAAACTTTAAGGCTTATACCTAAGCAACACCCTCCTATTTAGAGTGAAGCTGGCCGTTCTGTCTGACGGTCAGTAGGGGGCGACATTTGCTCGTTCACTTCCATTGGCACCTTGTTTTTTCTTAAATTACAGGATCATAAAGCCAAGTTTCACATTTATTGAGCCGAGAGAGTATTTTAAAAAAAAAAAAAATTTTGGAAAAAATTTGCCTATTTTTAAAAAGAACAGCAACCTTTACAATCCAAAGAGACATTTAAGTCCAGCTAAATAATAATAATAATAATAAAATCACGTTTAGAGCTATAAATGTTACACAACCTTTTTGTGAAACAACTTATCTACTTGAGGAACTTTTTATTTCATTAAAGAAACACCATTTTATTTCTAAGTTATAATCTAAAGACACATAAAAAACTAAACTTTTGCAAACAGTGGATGGATACATTTTCTGTTTATGGCATGTTCATATTCCTGGAAAATTATGTTAAAACAGTTTAGGATTTATAGTTTCCAACCTAATGACAACTTGTAGCTACTCTTAGTATCATTCTGTTGTGAAACTTAAGTCATTATATAATGGGGAAGAAAGGGGAAAGCTGCTATAAACTGCTTTTATACTGATGTTAAAACATTACTTGGTTCTTTTCAAGTCAAACTTGTTAAGAGCCATTTTAAGGTCCAAATCGCCACTTGCAGCTCTGGAGCCACATGCTGCAGACCCCTGGGCTAGACCAAAAGTCTAGACTAGTGGCAAATGATTTATTGATTAGTCGTAGCTTCAAAATGCAACACATTCACGTCTAAATTAAATAGAAGAAATATGTCATTATCCGTAAAGATTAGTTTCTCTGAATCCGGCGCACTCAAACCGGAAAATGACTGGAGGACTGGAGCCGCTCATTGCTGATTTAAGCCACAAAGAACTTTAGCTTTCCTGTATTTTTTTTTTTTTATATATATAAAAATACTGCAGAATTAAGCATGGTGCTTTCTTGTGCTGAAAAGATGGATTCATTTGTCGTCTTCTTCTGAGTGGTGCCAATGACACATGTCTGACACCGTTTTTATTAATCTCCAAGGCATGACCAATGAGAAACTAATCCTTAGTGCACACCATTTCTCTCTGAAACCTCCAGTTATGTGTCGTTGTGGCCGTTTCTTGACTGAAAATGGTGCAAAAACTGCTTTTCACCAACAGGATAAGGAGCCACGGGGTATTATTCCTTTGGAAAATCTTAGCATCCGCGAAGTAGAGGACCCAAGGAAGCCTGTAAGTTTCACCCCCGAACTCAAACATCTAATTGGATCGTGTTTGCAATTTCACCAGATGCTCTGATGTATTTTCTTTTTAAATTGTACCGCTTTTTATTCTTCTATTCTTCTTTTAAAACAGAACTGCTTCGAGCTGTACATCCCCAACAACCGCGGGCAGCTCATTAAGGCGTGTAAGACGGAGGCCGACGGGAGGGTGGTGGAAGGAAACCACATGGTGTACCGCATCTCTGCTCCCACACCGGAGGAGAAGGACGAGTGGATCCACAGCATCAAGTAAGAAAAGAATGAGAGCAAAGCGCTTTGCAGACATCAGCGCGTTTCATTTGGGGATTTATTGTCTTATTGTAAAAAGAAGTTCTTTCCGCTTTACATCTATTCTTGTTTTTGTGTCGCAAAAGATCCGAATTATATCTGAAATTTCTTTTTGATTTGTTGCTTTCAGATCTGCGGTTAGTGTGGATCCCTTCTACGAAATGCTTGCTGCCAGGAAGAAACGTATATCGCTGAAGAAGAAAGAGGAGCAGCCCTAGGTTTCCTTCTGTGCTCCTCTTTCTCTCCCCTCATCCCTGCTGCTCGCACCTCTCTTTAACCCTCCTTCCTCCCGAAAACGCCTCCTCTTCCACTTCCGAGGGACTCCTTACTGTCCTGTCCGCCAGACTCTTTGGAAAAGCCGCAACCAGAGCGAAGAGCTTACCTGCTGAGGCTGCCGTTCACACTGCTGCTGTTACACCCAACATGACACAATACACCCCAGAGCACAAGGAAACTCTTTGCTGTCCTCTCACCGACACTCTTAAACAGGCTGGAAAGCATCTTGATGGCTGTATTCACACCAGAAACGATTGTTTTTTTTGCACACTGGCCAGGCTCTTTAGGAAATGTATCCACATCCAATCACTTCAATGGGTTTTAATTTTTGTTTTTCTCCATTAATTTCTGAGAGCAATGTCTTTTGTTCAGTTTACTTTGAAAATACTTTCAGGTGAGATTGGGGGGGGGGGGGGGGTTTCTCTGAGACTTTTCCACTCTGGTGTGAATACAGTTTTATTCAGGGTTGCAAGCGGCTGCAGCTTCATGAAGTCTTCTTTTCTTATCATCGGTGGCGCCTTAATGAGATACTCCCTTTCTTGATTGTGCATAGCCAAGACAAAATGTGAAGTACTAATAGGGTTTTATTCTTATAGAGCTGTGAAATTGCATACTAACTTAATACTCCAAATGACGTTAAAAATCACCTTCACACTTAATAAGTCAATTATTACCAGGTAAAATGTCATTAATGTATATTTACACTGGATTTCATAGTGGAAACACTGCGTACAGCGTGAACTTTAGCATGTTTCTCAACATGTTTGAGCAATAGCAGAGTAGAGTGTTGTCGCCTGGAGGCTTGTTAAATCTCTATCTATACAGAGCAGTT
This sequence comes from Fundulus diaphanus, assembly GCA_037039145.1. Taxonomy (NCBI): domain Eukaryota; kingdom Metazoa; phylum Chordata; class Actinopteri; order Cyprinodontiformes; family Fundulidae; genus Fundulus; species Fundulus diaphanus. The sequence continues at coordinate 36,128,724 of CM073130.1, forward strand.
CTCATCGTGTCTTTTCAGAATGACCGTAACAGCATGCCACGCCCATTTTCTTCTCTTTTTCTTTTCTGCTCAACACTACAAGACGAAAATTTAATTAACTGTCCACCAAGATGGGTTTTGTGAAGTCACAAAGGCAGCTTTTTTCAATGTAAACTTTTTGTAAATAGACGTTAGCCTATTTGTTTACGAAACACATAGATTTGATTTAATTTATTCTTTATCTTTTGTTAAAATCAGATGTTTTTTTTGGTTTTTGTACGAGCTACTGTTTTACTGCATGTTGATGGACGGAGGGAGGAGTCATAGGTACTGATGCATGGCTGACCATGCGAGTGCACTGATTTGGAAAATGTTAGTGTTTCCTGGTGACATGGAGAGAGAGCATTTAATACTGAAGTTGGGTTTTGCATCAAGTGAGTGATCCTGCTTGTTACCTTTTAGAAATTATGAGATTATGTTTTTGACTTTTTTTTTTTTGTTTGTTTTTGTTGTGGGAATCAAACTCTGTAAAGCACAAGCAGAGATGGGTTCCTACACTCTGCTGTCATCCTTAAAAGGCATATATCATCGATTTTACAACATTTCCAGACCTTGCAGCTCCTATAAATTTCGATGACTAAAATTTAAAAATAAAACGTCTAAATTACGTCCAGGGGGCCAAACTCAGGCAAGTGTTTTACCCACAGAGGTTGTGGAAGTTGTTGAGTGCAGTAACTAAAAGACCCAACAAACCAGCACCCCATGGAGAGATTTAAAAGCACGAATGGTGCAAGTCCATTCTGTGTGTAATTCAACATATTGTGAAGCTACAACTCGTTACAAAAACAATTTTCACAACATTCAGACAGAAGCGTTAACTTCCCTCTTAGTGCTTTTACTCAGATGTCCACAGGAGTCTCAACAAAATAGGCTTCTTTAAATCTGTGAGCCTTGCAGTGGATGTATAAGGCCCCATTTTCTCCACATAATCAGTCCGCATTTTACTCAAGGGTTTAGCTGCGCTACAGTAACTTGGCCATTAAACCGTTAACCCTGAGGACACCACATGTTGAGCCACTCAAACCCCAGATGTCCATCTGCATTTGGTTTCTCCACAATATCTTGTTCTGGCGTGAAAAGTAACTCCAAGCTAACGTGTTGGATGGAAGGGGATCTCCTCGCTGGTCTGGCTGTTAACTGCCTGCCCAAGCTATCCCTCCTAGCCATGCCCTGAGCTCTGTTGTTTCATCTTCCTACATGCTTTGGTTGTTCCTATTAAATACAAGGCTTGATTTGAATTTACTGAGATCACCCATATTGCCAGTAAGTGGCTACGCATCTACTAGGAATAGTTTTGTTTTTTTTATAAACAGAACAATTCCTATGTTGTGTCCAACAGTAGTCCATTTAACACATGGATCTAGCCGACACGTTATTCATATAGGTTTTTAAGAAAGGCTAAAAAAAAACGTTTTTGTTGTCAAGAAGTACTCTGCTTTAAAAACAATGGATTTCTTTAATGCTTCAAATGTTCACGTTTTATGTGTCTAAAATATGATGATATATACCCTTTAAAGTGTGGGGAAGCTTTTACAAACTGAATATTTAACGTTAGAAATAGACAGCTAAATAACAAATAACACTAATAATAATAAATCTTTGATTAATTTCTAACAGTGAAAACACTCCAGTCGTCCATTCTCCAGTCATGGATTTACTCGACCTCTAGGTCAGGAACTACTTATTTAATATATTTGTATTTTTGATTCTGGGGGGGAAAACTATTGAATGCAGCACTTTATCAAGTTTAGCATTTTTGGAGGAAAAAAATGCTGTTACTGACTAACTATACAATATGGCGCCCTCTGCTGGTGATGGCATACACTGTGGTATGATAAAAATATACCGCCTTTATTTTCCGGCCAGCAGCAACATCTGGTTTGATAATGGGAATTTATCTTAATGGGATGTTCTGTCTGTTATCTACTTTGTTTGAACGTGATTGGCAGACAGATCGCCTGTTGAAATGAAACACAAAGTCCTGATTTTCTGGCTTCGTTTTCATCTTTCTGTGCATCACCAGGACTGTTGGTAATTGTCACTTTCTCCATGTTTTTGAAGTTCAGAGTTGCCAAAAAAAAAAGAAAACTGTTTTTCAGGTAAAAGCAAGAATGAAAACTGTAATAACCTTAGTGAAAGAGAAGCTTCTCCGCAGAGTCACTACGTTCAGAATATGTTAATTTTGTATTTATTTATTTTAGTTTACTTTGAGGTAAAGATTGATGCATCATCTGTACATGTAGCAAAAGGAAAACCACGATACATTGGTGCCAGTAAAATACTGTGTAACAATAAAAAGTAAATGAGAGATGTGTCATGTCTTTATGTTCTAATTTTAGCGTACGGCTTTAGTGTTTCTTATTTGAATCACTTTAAAATTAAATTGCGGGTTTTAAACCTGCCTCAAAGTCAAAGTTAAGTAATTTCTAGTGTTTTTAAGGATGTCTAACAACATTTTGTAATGGAAAACATTTAGGATAATGGTACAAATAGATCCAAGACCATGACGTCACTCACTTATTGGATGAAATCAGTCGCGTGTAATGAGCCTAAAATAGTTTTTAGTTTCATCCTAAATCTGTGGTAAAAAGAAATCTTTTGACCAGGAGTTTTAGTTAGTTTTTCTCTTGTTTTTTTTTTCGTTCCTTTGTTTTTGTTTTAATTTAATGAAATGTAAACGAATCAGACGGGTATATTGTACTTTAGTCTGTGAGACTTTTTAATGCTGAAGCCAAACAATTTTTGAATAATTTATTTAGAAACAGGCTTCCTTGTATCCTTCCTTTTTACCTTCCTACTGCCCTTGTGTAGTTTTCAGATTTTTCCTCCTTGTATTATTTCCATTCTTTTGTGTCCACCTTTCCTCAGCCCCTTGTTTACTTCCTTTTTTCCTTCCTTATGTACATCTTTTTTTCCAACCTCCCTTGTATTGTTCTTGCTTTCTTTCCCTATGCCCTTTCATCCTTTTTTTATTTTTATTTTTTTTACAAATTTCATAATCAAGACTTCTGATCCCCACAAAACTCGACCTCCAAGAATTAGAAGACAGGATAGATTGCTTCTGTAAAGATTCAGACTTTTTATAGGATGTGCAAACGTTTTTGCGAACCCCCTCATGTTTATTTTTATTTTTTTTTAACAAAATCTTTACTTTGTAAGAATATAGCGAAGGTCCCTCTCTGCAGTGCTATAGCTCTGCATGAAAAGGCTGCCATACAGAGGTTATTAATTATAACAAAAGTGAAATTTTCAGAAAGAGTAAGCAATGGTTATATTTTTGTATCAGGCTTTGCTGTTTGTCGTGATTAGTTTCTTTAGGACTGGCAGGTTGAAACATAATCAGTCACTTTAGGCTTTAAATGAGAACAAAACGCTTAATTTTTGTACTTTAATCACAAACATTTTCACAAGAACACAGAATCACACTGAAGGGTTTAACCCTTTGCTAACATCTTCAATGTATCACGTGCTGTACAATGATAAATATACAATCAAGGCCAAAAATGACAAATTCAGAAGCCACAGTGCAACAACCTCAATACACACAAGCTAGAGGTGATGATCATAAAGGGTTTGTTCTGTGAACAAATTTGCATTGTGAAGACATAAAAGTTGAGGAAAAACAACAGACACTTGAAATATCTTACAAAAACACAAACGGAGGCAGTCAAACCAGAGTGCTTAACACCAAACTCTCTGAAATCTAGCTTTACATGTAGATTTACGTAACAGAAAAAAGAAAAGAGAAAAATCCGAGTTGTACAATATCTTTGGTAAATTAGCTGTATGTTTCATGGGAAACTTTGAAACGAGAATCCAGAGAATGAAGAGGTTTCTGGAAACATCTCTGAGTTTCATTAAACTACCTCTATCCTACAGAAGGAACCCTTTTCGGTTCTGCTCACATCCGCACAGAACCGAAAGCGGTGCGTCTTATTCACATTGTGACAATATGTCACAGTCAGCACTTGTCTGTTTATAATAAAACACTAATTCATGGAAACAGCAGAGAAGGTGCTACACATTCTCTGTAAACGGTCATCAGGCTACAGTTTTATCCTCCTTTTTTAATCCTTCTAGAAATAGCTTAAAGGAAGGCATACAGTCTGAATATTTAAATGTCCGATGATGTTCTCCTGATCTCTCGAGGTTCTTCCTCTTCAGCAGCTAAAACTTTCAGTGGCAGGGATCGAAGGGATACCTGGCGACGCCCCCGTGAAGCTCCACCTCCGACTCGGACCAGTCGATGACGTCTCCCCGGAGGCTGCTGCCGCAGGAGGCCAAGCTGTAGATGTCGGCGGCGCTCAGGGCGTGCGACCACATGTGCAGGTCTGACATCTCACCCACGTACGACTGAGTGGCATCAAAACGGCCTCCAAGGGTGTCCTGCAAGGGGACACAAAGGGGGGTGAAATGTCACCTTTTGACCTTTATGGGGTTCGTTCTCATTATCATGGGTGAAAAACAAATAGGATGTAAAAATCTTTTCGCTCTGAAGAAAACCATTAAATCAGACTAAGGCTGGGCGATATGGACTAAAAATATTATCTCGATATCTTTAGGCTGAATGCCGATATACGATATTTATTTCGATATGTTTTTCTTTTCATAACGTAATTGTAGAAAGGCGTCTCTGAATCAAAGCTGCATCCCAAATGTCTCACAATTAAAAAAAAATTAACAAACAGCTGTAGATAAATATGAGAAAGGGATGAAAAATAACTGGAATTCATAAAAGTAAAATTATAACGCAACATAGACCATCTTGATATAAACGGTCTTATATAATCTTATATATCTTATATATCTTTTGAAAAAAATCTCAATATTTTCAAAATCTCGATATATTGCCCATTTTTTTCGGGGTCAGTTTTCATCTTTACCTGCTCCTGCCCCAGGATGAAGACTCCTCCAGGTTTGATGGAGTGCCAGGGAGACAGGTTGGTCCCAGACCCCCTCTGCACACCGTCCTGGTAGGCCTCCCACTGCCCGTCCCTGGTTGTCCACGTCACACAAACATGGTGCCACTTCCCATCGCTCAGAGATAAAGGCAGCGTCACAGCCTGTGGATCAGATACGCAGTGTGATGGTGACACCATTTATAGAACTTTATAGAATAGATTCATGATACTTTAATTGTATTTAATAGTAGCTGTATTAAATGGCATTTTTATATACGGTTCAGTTGTGTAAATGTTAATTACAGAAAAGAAGGTCCTGGTTTTGAACCCTGGGTTCAATCTGGGGTCTTTCTGCATGAAGTCTGCATGTTCTCCCTGTGAATGTGTGGGTTCTCTCCGGGTACTCTGGCTTCCTCCCACAGTACAAAATCATGACTGTTGGGTTAATTGGTTACTCTAAATTATCTGTGTGTCTCTCACATATGTCTCTGTGTTGCCTTGTGATGAACTGGCGACAGTAGCATTTCAACTGTGATAAAAATCTGGTTCAAGTCCAGCCTCGGCACTCGGACTGATTTGTTTGCTATTTTTTTGTTGTTCACCAAAGACGGAAGTTTTTCTTCTGTTTTTTTTTTTTTTTTAGGGCAATTTGATAACTGTGCATGTCTGAGTGGTTGTATTCTGAATAAATCCAGGTGCATATACACGCTACTTATGATCAGATTAATTGCTTGTGTGCCCATACAAACGATTATTTTTAGTTTTTTAATCTGAATACATTTCGACCTGGTCATGAAATTTTGTGCATGTAAACATAGCTGTTGTTATGCTAGATGACAGTGGTGGCTGATACATGAATGATGAATGATGTCCAGGCCAAGCACACACACATGCAGGACATGCACAAATAGAGTGAAGCTGACACAAATCGCAAAATGCGTTTTAAGGAATCTGCAACCAGATTTCAGTATTTCGCTCATAACCATTGAAAAGGCAACTGAGAAGCACCGATTTCTTGTTGATTTGATGGGATGTTAACAGAAAATGTGTTCAGAGCTAAAGTATGAGAAACATTTTTTTTTCCGAGCTGCCCCGCCAGGCTTTGCCACCCTGGGTGGTGAGCCATATTGCCCATAAAAAAACCAGCCGTGTCAGTGGATGACAGGCTTAAAAGCTGCCTATGCTGAATTTTTTCTCTATCATGCAAAATGAGACTCTAAACCTTTCCGGCTACGTTTGGTTTGCACTTGTTTTGTCCTCACCCTGTCATCGATCAGAAGCTCTATGGGGTTGTTCCCCCACTCGATGAGTACCACTTCGTTGGCCTGTCCGGGTGCAGAGTAGGAGAAAGGAGTCCCCAGTCCGGGCCCCACGCCCGCCTTCATCCAGAGGCACAAGGTCAGGGCGAAGATCTCCTGCAGGAGAGTCCTCTTCATCCGGCCGTACATGTAGTTGGTCCTCATGGGGAAGCTGATCTGGAAGGCATCCAGGTTTTCTGCATGTTTCCTGTTGGAACCTGTCGATGAAGATTTCATGTGAAAACTTGTTCTCAAAGCTTTAGCTTGTTCTGCTATGCGTCATACATGAGTTTTATTTTGCAGGACTTTGTTGTGGTGTCAAATAATGCATTGGTGTGTTCATATTATATTCACTTAGAGCTGATTTCTAGCTTATGGTCCAGAGTATTTACCCAACATTTGAAACAGCAGCTGAAAGTCCTTTCCTTAAATGTTTAACATTGAGACTGATTTTTTTTTTTCAGCAGGCTTTTAAACCGAATGTTCTATAAAACTGAACCAAACTCTTAAAATAGGAAGGAGCTCGACCTTCCTGTGATGTTTCACAAAACGTTTTCCAGGTTCTTGATTATTTTCTTATAATTTCGACTTGTTTCGCCCTTATTTTCAGGGAATTTCCTGACAGTTTTTGGGGAATTATATTGACTTGTCGGGCCACTTAGATTTGACCCAAAACATTTGCACAGCACTGTCCAGCCCACAAGCCAGTGTCTGAGTTTCTTCCTTTTACTTATTCATATCTACGTTGACCTAGACTGAGAATCAGCTGTGAATTTGCTGTATTTTACCTGTCAGGTGCAGCTGGTTGAGCATTGTTTCCAGCTTATTGGAGTGGAAACCAGTTCTGTAGCCAGTGTGTGGGAGGTAACTGTGACTGTCTGCTTCATTGCTCCTGTGTTCCTCCTCCTCTTCCTCTTCCTCCTCCTCCCCCTCCTCTTCCTCCTCCTCCTCCTCATCACTGTCATCTTCGTGACGCTCATCATGATCGCCGTGATCTCCATCGTGGCGATCGTCACTGTGGCCGTCTGAGTGATGGTCCGAGTGGTCGCTGTCGTCGTGGTGAACGTCATGGTGTCCGTCGTCGGGGTCGTGCTTGTGGCCGTCTTCGTGGTGGTCTTCGTCTGCTCTGTGGCCGGAGTCGTCGCCGTGGTGGTGGTCCACGTTGCTGCCCAGGGCGGCGGTGTGGTGGTGCAGCTGCTCCTCCAGGGTGCTGATCTTCCTCTGCAGCAGCTCCTTCAGAGAGCTGGAGTAGGTGCTGGAGGTGTTCCTCTTCTGCTTTGAGGGAGATATAAGGAGCCCACATTACATTACACTGGTGCAAATTGGCTTAACGTAACACATGGGCACATGATGGTGGGCTTTGTTCGCATAGCTTCAACATTTACTAATCATCTTTTCTCCTGAGATGGAGCCGCTCTGTCCCTCTCGCATTCTGCCTGTGCTTCTCCTCCTCTCAGGTAATCCAGGCTTTGTCCTGCTGCTCGCCCTGATTACTGTCTGTCAAGGGAGATCACCATAATTACAGCCGATCTTCCACACACCCACTCCCACAGATCCCGACATCTGTCCATGATCACAGTCCAGAGGAGACAAATGAATTGAATGCATCCCCCCACGTGAATAAAGCTTGTGTACTTGTGGCGAAGCGTCTTCAGCTGCTGATCTCAGGCGGCCACTGATGGACATCAGAGTGAGTCTCCTGCCAAATGAGTGCATGGCTTTATGAGATTAAGTAATTCATTGTTCTTTTGTCTTAAGTGCTCAGTGGACAGCAGCCTCGTGACAACAGCATTAATGTGTCCCAACCCACATGGGGACATCACATCCTCTCTCCACCTTCATCTAACTTTGTTCCTCACCCCCTCCTCCACAGTGCCTTGCACAAGTGTTTTTCTCCAGATCTTGTCATGCTAAAAACCACAATGTCTGATGTGCTTTATGGATATTTGTTTATTTATGCTGTGTTTTATGGTAATTAATTAATTCCCCTGCTTCCAATAGTTCAATTGTCAATAGTATCCCTTGTGTTCTCAGATCAGATCTGTTTTCCTCTCAGTTCATGCTTCCTCCCAGGCATTCCTATACAGCAATCCATCCAATCAGCTCCATGCTTCAGTAACCATCCTCTCAGCATGTAGACCTCCCTCGGTCTCCTCAGTTCTTGATCTTCTGCTGTGGTGTTGGAGTCTTGCTATCATCTCTGAACCCAGTTATGCTTCTTTTTGCACTCAGTCTTCCTCCTCTGTTTGCCTACTTGTATTTGGCACCTCTGCTCAAGCTTTTAAACGTCTCACAGACTGCTGTTCAAGCCATCATCTAAAAAAGGAAAGAGCAGGGTGCAACTTCAAACCTACCAAGAGCCCCATGGTAACTCTGGAGGAGCTGCAGAGACCCGAAAAACCCAAAGTCGAGACCCACCCAAACTTGGGAGCAAGATCTGCAATATATCGGTTTACATGAAAGCATCTGGTAGACTGACGGCCTAGTCAAAGTCCAGACCTAAATCCATGTGAGAATCAGTGGCAAGACTTTTAAACTGATGTTCACAGACGCGCTACATCCAACCTGGCTGTCCTTCATGTATTTTGTAATACATGTCTAATTGTGTATTATGGCAAAATGTACCTCTACAAAGCGCTGACTCAGGGAGGTTGACTACAAATATATCAAACACTTCAACATTGACGCACCGATATGAACATTTTGGGCCAATATCCGATAGTAGCAATGCTGAGGCTGATAGCCGATATTTACCGACATATATATTTCTCTACCCTCCCCACACTGTGAGAACAAACTAACCACTGATGTTGTGATGTGCTTCAGTTAAATAACCCACAATCCTGCGCTGCATCACTAGGTCAGTTCCCTCCACTCCCACCCTCGCCATTCACCCAAAGATCTTCCCTGCATGTCGCTACTCACCTGCAGGTTGTTCAGTCTCTCTTTCAGCGCCTGCAGCATCCTCTCCATCTGCTCTGTTGGCGACATGCTGTCCCCTGCCGTCCCGTGTTTGTCCTTCCCTTGGTTGTTGCTGCCGTACCCTCCATCCGATCTTTGGACGGAGGAGGGGTGGTGCGCTGCCTCTGGGATGAGTCTGCCGTTGCCGTAGTGACCGTTGTCCGTGTATGACGTGTGGTGAACGGACAATCCCCTGTGGTGTGAGTACGACACAGAGCCGTGGTGATCGTCGTGAGGCGACACGCCTCGCCCGCCGCCCTCACACAGGGTCAGCTTGGCCGTCAGCTCTCTGATGGTCTCCCTCTGGTCCAGGATGATCTCCTTCTGCTGCACAAGGCTCTCCCTGAGGTGCAGGATGGTGGCTTTAGCCTCGTCGCTAACCCCCCACCAGCCGCTGGGAGGGGCACTCTGATGGTTTGGTCCTCCGGGCCCCGTCGATCCGGCGCCCATACCTCCTGGGGGGAAGCAGGAAGGATCTGCGTCTGCGGGAATCGGGGTGCAGACAAAACGTGGGTGGGCTCCATAGTTGAAGTCTGAGCCTGACGTGGCAGACGCAGGGGGAAGTAAGGAAAGCACCAGCGGGAGAAGGAACACCGAGCTCCTCGTGATCTCCATCCACCTCGTGGCCAAAAAGTCCTAAAAACTTGGCTTCACCTCACAATAAGTGATGCTGGTGGATGTAAAGGTCGCTCTGAATTTTCTGCTGCTCGGATGAAGACATGAAGGACCAGAAAAACACACTTCTACATCCACGAGAAGGATCTTCTGAAAGACCTTGTGCCATGAAACACCAAGACGAACCTGTAAAACAAAATATTGGGCATTAGGAAAGCCGTGTTTTTCTTTGCATGCACAGGCGTAGCTACTGTTTGACAACCGGTGGGTCTATGGAAGCTCTCCTGCGAGAAGAAAGCTTTATGCCGTAAAACAGATTATTTCATTACAGGCCTCTGTATTGCCCACGGGGGTAAAGGGCTTTGGAAAAAAGTCTGCTTTTAGCTCTTGGCTGCTCCGCTGTGAGACTAGAAACTAAACCTTCTTCAGGATGTGACGTCTCTGGTCTCAGCCAGCGACACAGTGTCTGACGAACAACCTTGGATGTTCCAAGAAGAACTAGGAAGTCCTTCCAGATGAGGATTAGTTCCTGTCAAAGGTCAGACATCCCGACTGGAACATTTGCCAGGAACATTAACTACTTAGAAGGATGCCAAAACACGCCAGTGGACCATCTCAAACATCTACAATTAGTCTATTAATGTGACATTAAAGGATAAAAACGATTTTCTAACGTAATCAAATAATCGGGCATTGATTTGTGTCAGTGTAAGAGTACCCTGAAAAAGCTTACCTCTCAAGCTTTTTCCCCATTTTCTCACCTCATAACCACAAACTTTAACTTATTAATTGGTCGCTTTTATCAAATACAAAATCAAGTAGTGCAGAGCTGTGAAAAGGAATGAAAAGGACTCATGAATCTGTTGCGTTTTATTTCGAAATAAAGACCTGTATAACACAGGAATATTTGGGAAAGCTTTATACTTCCAGAAACTAAACTTGCTGCTTATTCTTCTTTAGAAGTCAGCTCAAGGTCAGTCACACTTGATGGAGAAAGTTTATGGACATACACTTTTCACCTCTTGCCTCAGATTCCCGTTTAGATTTAGATCTGGACTTTGACTGGGCCACACATTCTTCACACACCCTTTGATCTAAACCTGAGGAGCTAATTTAGATTCATACATTTGATTCCAGCCAGCTTCTTCATATCTGCTGAAAAAAAGCCTGCCCACAGCACGATGCTACCCCCACCGTGTTTCACTGTTCGGGGGGATAAAAATGCCTTTTAGTCGTTATGCCAGCAGATTCCATCACCTGAGCTGTGGATCTCTGCTGCTCCCCCAAAGTTACCATGAACCTCTTGGCTGCTACTCTAATGTTCATCTTATCTGCCCTTTCAGGTTAGCTGGACGACTCTGACTTGGCAGGTTTGAGATGTGGTTATGCCTGTGAGCACTCTGGGAGATGTTCAAAGCTGTGGATTTTGTTTTATAACCTTCAAACTTCTCACTGATGCTGTTTGTTCGCTAATGTTCTCGAACAGCTGGGATTCATGCTGAGAAGGACTCCAGTTACAGAGAAGATGACTGCTGGCTTTTATTTTGGGGTATCAGAGTCCAGAAAGTGGATGCACATCACTCCTTATTCATATTTTTTTTCAAAAATTGTGAAACTACACATTTTTTTCCCCTTAAACTCCAATCATGCACTAATTTGTGTTGGTCTCTCAGATTAAATCGAACTAAAATACACTGAAGTTTATGGCTGTAATGTGACAAAATGCAAAAAAGCTCAAAGCGTGCCGATGCACCGTTTGTTTCCATGAAAGGCAGCTGAGCTCTCTGCATGAGGTCCTTTATTATACAGTGTCGGCATTTTGAAATGGCACACATGATGCGGCCGCTGGCCCTCGCTGACCGCCTGTTGCTCTCGGTGACCAGCCCATCAGAGCGCATTTGTGCTCGAACTTCATGCATGATTGACTTGGTTTCATCAATAATGAAACAAAGCGGGGAGAAAAACTGAAGGCCGGCTCCATCTTCAGCATTACTGCAAGAGTATCAGTCTGTGAGCAGATGAAAGCCTCAAATGACACTTTTTGGTTCTCTCCCGCTCCTCTTGAGATTAACGGGGCTTTAGAGGGAGACAGATGGTCGGGGCACAAAATCGTGTCACACCCAATCTCCATCGTTCAGGTCTAAGTTTCTTATCGGCCACAGGTTCCCCCAATTAACCTAATTACAGACAGTTGCCGTGCTATCTTAGTCAGAGATAAGTGGGCTAGCACACCCCTTGGTGTGTTGGTGTGTATGGGTCGGTGCTAATCCGCTGCAGGCTGTGGGGTCGTGCATCATCCCAGCAACATATGGTCGGGGCGGATGCTAAAGCAAAGTGATTAGTTTCAGGTTAGAAACTGACAAGTTCGCTGAGATGTGTAATTAAAAGTCAGCAAAACAGAAGATGGTGTTAAAAACTGTTGGGTGTTTCATTTTCCAGCTTTAGTCTCCTCCCTTGTTGAGTTTTTAAACTATTAGAGACAAATTAGAAGCAATTTAGTTTGAGCAAAGCTAAAATAGCCATTCTATATTCTGTTTATGTTGATATTACACCATTCAAGCAAACAAAATTGGGTCTGGATTATGGTGAACAACAACAGAACACACTAAAATCTTTCTTTCTAAAAGTCTTTCTCCAGGTAACATTTGAAGCTTCTCAGTGGCTCTGTTTTGCCAGTCTTTTGGCAGAAAAACACTGCTTCAGCTATTCAAACACATTCCCCTAAAGATTACAAAAATATGTTGTTTATAATGCTTTTTTCATTCCTATTCATTTAAGATTAATCTCCAACGAAGAACTCACAAATCTTTTAGCATATTTTGTAAGCATATTTTGAACATATATTCAAGATTAATCAGAAACTCAGCAAAAACAACATTTTGGGGTCTCTGTTGTTTGGGACTTTGTTTAGTTCTCTATCTGTGATGTGAACAATCTTTTCCAGCCTCTCTTTTATATTATTTAAAGCATTTGGTCAAAAATCAGCTTCTGCAGAGTGTTTCTGAAAAAGCAAGCGACCAGAGTACAGAAACGAATCAAACTATTTCAGGAAGAACACAAACGTGTACATTTTAGTGCGTAAAACAAATTTATCTGACATTTTCAGTCGATCTTCAAGCATCAGTGCTGTTCAGGTTGATTAGATATCTAAATTGGCTTGCTTTGTATCAATTAAAAGGTGTTAATGCATTAATACAATGCAAGTAAGCCAGCCTGATACACTAGAATGACTTTCTGATATAAACAACATTAACTTTTCTAGTTGTAGAAAAGTAAATGTTTTATTATTTAAAAAGATCTGAGAGCTTACCTGAGAGCCTGCGTGTCCACGCTGGTTAAATAGTTTGTCCACCTCCTCACACACTGATCAGATTGAGAGAGATTTACTCCTGAAGAGGGCTCAGCTCATTCTCCCTCTCCTTCATTGTCTCGCCCTTCTGTTTTTCCTCTCTTCCTCCTCCCCTTCTTCCTCCTCCTTTGTTATTTCTTCCCTTTAAAGCCACACCTTGTTACCTGTTACCTCACCCTCTAACAGGCCTAATCAAATCAGCAGCTCTGACGAGCATACCTTTTTTATTTTCTTTATTTAATTTGCGGCTCCTAAATCCCTTTAAACAGGATCCAAACGTTGGCCCCCGGCTCCTTTGGCTCTCGTCACTCCGCCAGCTCACCTACATCCCAGCATGGGAGGAATTGGCCTGATTAATTCCTCTTTGACTGACAGCCTGGAGAGGCAGCGGCGGGTCGGCAGATGGCAGCTTCAGGGTCAAAGAAAATTGCACACAAGCATCCTGATTGCAAGACAGACTTAAATACAGTGAGGGATGACACAGCAGCATGTGTTGGCTTCACAATTAAGGAATCAAAATCAGACTGATGAGGGAGAAATGGAAACACAACAGCGGACATATTTTCCTTCATATTGAATGTGTCTTATAATTTCCCGTCTTTTCTTTTTGCAAAACTGCTCATTTGGTCACAAGCAAAACATTGTCCCTGAAGTGTTTGGGAACCAGGAAAAAAGAATTTGTCATAAATAAAACTTAGTATTTTAAAGTATGTTGGGACAAAATCTACCAATTAGCAGAGGCTATAAATGCTATAAACGTTCTCTGTCAACAGACTTATAAGTAAAACTTTGGCTTGATTTGTAAAAGTTAAACTCTCAAGATTTTGAGCAAAATTAAATTAAACTTTAGGTGTGAATAATCTGTGTTGACATCCTCTGGGAAAGAAAGCAAAATTAAGGATTACTGAATTATTTAGCATTTTCCGATTTATCAAGTGCTTGGAAAAATGATTAGACAATATTCATCGTAGGGAGAAATTTTAATTTGAAAGTAAAAGCGGAGGGAGAATTTGTTAAGATTGACGTTCATAACACAGTTAACTACATGAAACAGAAAGAAATAGAAAAAAAGTTGTATTTTCAAAAAAATAAAAAAAATACTCAAGGCTCTATCTGTGCTACATGATAGCAGTAGTATCATGGTTTGTGTCTGCCTTGTTTAATGGTTTAAAATAGAATCACTGTGCTTTGAACAAAGAAACATCATAGTAATACTCTGGTTTTAACCTGTTAAAGAAATAAAAGAAAAATGTTCACATGAACCACATCCTGTCTGTGGTAAATTCAATTCAATTCAATTCAACTTTATTTATATAGCGCCAATTCATGAAACATGTCATCTCAAGGCACTTTACAAAGTCCAATTAAATCATATTATACAGATTGGTCAAAAATTTCCTATATAAGTGAACCAGTTGATTGCATCAAAGTCCCGACAAGCAGCATTCACTCCTGGAGAAGCGTAGAGCCACAGGGAGAGTCGTCTGCATTGTCCATGGCTTTGCAGCAATCCCTCATACTGAGCAAGCATGAAGCGACAGTGGAAAGAAAAACCACCCATTAGCGGGAAGGAAAAACCTCCAGCAGAACCAGGCTCAGTATGAACGGTCATCTGCCTCGACCGACTGGGGGTTACAGAAGATAGAGCAGAGACACAACAAGAGAGACAAAAAAGCACAGAAGCAAACATTGATCCAGTAATCTGTTCTACATTAGATGGTAATAGTCGGTGATCTGTCCTCCCTGGATGATTTCACAGTCAACAGAACGTCAGACCAGGTGTACCTACTATGAAGAAAAAAAGAGAGAGAACAGAAAGTTAAAAGCTGAAATGACGACAAGCAATGCAAAACTGGAGAACAGTAGAACTCAATAGAGTAAGAAAAATAGGCCCTGATGTCCTCCAGTAGCCTAAGCCTATAGCAGCATAACTATAGAGGTAGCTCAGGGTAACATGAGCCACTCTAACTATAAGCTTTGTCAAAAAGGAAAGTTTTAAGATTAGTCTTAAAAGTAGACAGGGTGTCTGCCTCACGGACTAAAACTGGGAGTTGGTTCCACAGGAGAGGAGCCTGATAACTAAAGGATCTGCCTCCCATTCTACTTTTGGAGACTCTAGGAACCACCAGCAGACCTGCAGTCTGAGAGCGAAGTGCTCTGTTAGGAACATACGGGGTAATCAGAGCTCTGATATATGATGGAGCTTGATTATTAAGGGCTTTATTATAAATAATGCCGGTAGCACTGTGGTTTGGGCCTTATGTAAGTAGTAGTTTATGTAAAAATTGTTTCCTTTGGTAAAAGGCAAAACAATTTCACTTTTTTAAATTTTAAACAAAGAACCACGTTCTATATGTGACAAATTATGCTATTAGTATCATGATTTGAGCCTGATATATTGTGTGGTTTATATTAATGTCTTGAGTTTTTTTGGAGAACTATCCTTTTCTATCTGTGATTCATGATGATGGTGGAAGTATCATCATTTGTATAGTGGTTTATCTTAAAAATTTTGGGTTTTGTTTTTTTGTAGAAAAGAAACATTTCTTAAAAAAAAAAAAAAAGAGAGACACTCTGTGTTACACAAGGCAGGCAGTAACATGGTTTGGGCCTCCCAACTACTAAAAACCTGATTTTTATTTAATTAATTAATTAATTAATTATTTATTTTGGAGAAAGAAAAGAACAAAACCCAATCAGTCCGTGAGACATGATGGTGGTAATACAATCCTGTGGGCCAGCTTTGTATAGTCTTTTATATAAAAATATAGTTTTTTCTGATAATTAGTGGTTTAGGTCGGCTTTCTTTAGTAGTTTATTAGTAGTTTACCCTATAATATCTAGATTTATGAGAAGGAGGATTTTGCACGTACAACAAAGTATAATGTTCTTTGTGTGAAACTTAATGGTGCAACTTAGTATCATAGTTTGAGGCTACTTTGAAATGGGAAATGTATTTTATGCAGTATTTTGTAACATGTAATAAGTGGCTTCATACATTTGTTTCTCTTGGCTTCTGATGATTTAACATACACTGCTAATTTAATATACACATATTTATTATGTAGATTTGACATTTGGAATTTGTCCAACTAATATTTTTTGATTAAATAAGAAACTCTTTAGCCATTTTCCACCCTGAGTGCAGCGTTTGAAGTATTTATGACCTGGGTATGGAGAGGGAGGTGAGGATGACTCATTGTTTCTTTATTGTTTATTAGGTCAGTGCGTGTCGGCTTCTTCTGCCCGTCAATCTCCTTAGCGTCTGTAAATTAGGCTCAGAGGAAGTCAGCGCACACAAGCAGCTCGGATGCAAGGACAACAGACCACAGAAGCTCAAATGTTGCCGAAGGCACCTGGCCAAGTGACCCGGTACTCCCGAGAAAAACCCAAATGTGCCCCGTCTGTAAACCCGGAGGCCAGTCTGTTGTCTGAGGATCAGAAAGGAGGTCTTAGTGTGGCAAACTGTTTCTCACTCCTGCCAACTTGAATAAAATGATTTCTATTTAAACATAATATATGTTTTGTAATACGGAACAGAAATGTTTCATATGTCATAGAAATGCGTCTCTGTGAGGATGTTCAGGAGCGACCTCCAGGTAGATATAAAACAGATTTGGACCAGCACTATTTCTCAGGATATTAACCCTGCTGATGACTTTGGCTAAATGACAACTTATGAATCACAATCAAATATCCGAAAGATAATAAATGTATTTCATAATGAACAAAACACGGGCATACATTTACTCTTAAACTTTGCCTATTTAGAAAACTACCATCAAAATGATGACAATCTGTGTAAATATGCAGTGAGTTTAATATTTTTCCTTCCCTGTGAAGTCAGTGTAAACGTGGGAATCCTTGGGAGTACAATCAAATCAGTCCAATCTCTTGAATGCATATTTACCTTTAGACTTTTGCTGTGTTAAATACAAAGATTTTGAGGTGAAGACTGTTCTTGAAATTCATACTGATCCAACATTTTGATTTTATAATTAAACTTTTATGCATTAGGTTTTTTTCTGTCTATTTTGTTTATTTATTTATTTATTTTTGTCGTGTTTGACATTAGAAAATTCTACAATCTGTTTTCATTTCATACTGACTTGATGAAGGAGCTGCATTTGAGCCAGAAAGAGATGCTGCAGCATCCACATCCTCTGGGAATAACCTGCTTGTAACCGACTTTTACAATTTTTATTTATTTATTCGGTAACTTATTTGGTTAACCGATGTTTGCATAAGCTAAATTATTCAGCTCAAACATATTTTGCAAATATTTTACTCTGTACATTTTTTTATTCAGCTCAAACATATTTTGCAAATATTTTACTCTGTACATTTTTAAGGCCCTATTAACTGACTGATCTTTTGGGAAAAGTTTAATATTTTCTCAAAAGCAACAAAAACACTAAAACAGTACATGATTTGGTCATTTTTCTTTCTGAAACAAAGATGTGGAACATTATTATGAACTCTGTTTAAAGTAGGGAGAATGATTAAAATGTTGAAGAATAAACAAGATATTATTGAGTAAATAGATTAATAGCTAATAAAGTCAAAGTAAAACATCCAACAAAAAACCCACAGCTGTTGCCTACAATTATGGTTTGTGCTGACCTCTATTTTGGGAATAATGAAGGAGAACAAAAAGTTATCAGTACCACAGTGGTCACTACTGTGGACAGCTATTAAAAGGCCCTTTTATTGTACCTGTGTGATGACAGACTGGTGAACAAACCACTTTATTGAGCCTTTGTGAGTCACCCAAACACTGCCACCTACTGGGAAATTACTGAAAATAGGTTGGTTTGTTTTTCAGCTGAATTTTAACAGGCTAAATGTCACTCTAAAAATGAACAATGTTTGGTAATTATTTATAACTGCCTTGTTTTTAAGTAAAAAACCTGGAATTTTGTGATCTAGTTGTAGCTATTCACTGTATATGCTAACGCCACTCAGGTTGTTAAGCCAACCTGAATTTCTGTGGGTACTTCAAAGCTTCTTTTAAGAGCAATAGATTTAGAAGTGGAACACATTTTCTTTAACGACAGCAAAAATCCATCCATCCCTGTCATCCCTGGATCTGAGATCAGGTCCCAGGTGCAACAGGTCCGGAAGAGAAACCGGGACATCCCCCTCCTCAGCGACATCCTCCAACTCATTATGAGGGATCCAGAGGTGTTCCCAGGCCAGCCAGGATGTAAGACTGTTTCCATCGCCTCGGTTTGGCGTGCTCTGCTCTGCTCCGCCCGCTTTGCGAGCACTTCAGCAACAGTTTTTTTTAGGGTCAAACCAAGTGGACTCAAACAGAGTTGTGACATGAACACACTGCTCTTCAGGGATTGGCCAAAGGTGAGGCGAAACGAGAAGTTTTTTTTCCAAAAATCCAGAAATACCAAAGAGCGATGACGTTAATATTAAGGACCACCATGAACGGAGTGCGTCAAACCGAAATATCATTTTACTGTTTACAAACCATGAACCATGTCTGAAGGGGGGAAAAAATCGACCTCCAGGAGGCGTTTCCCTCTTCCAGGCATTTCTAGGCCGGTTGAAACACAAACCACGCAGAGTAAATCCGAGCTGGGACGAGCCGAACTGGGCGGGCCAAATTGAGTAGGGTCGGTGGAAATAGAGCTATATAGTCTCTCCAGCGATCTTCTGGGTTTTCCCTGGGGTCTGCTTCTACAGGAGGGTTTTCTGGGACACGCCCAGAAAACCCTCCTGATCCTCATCCTGACCAAATGTCCAAACCCCCTCAACAGGCTCCTTTCGATGTGGAGAAGCAGCGGCTCTACTTTGAGCTCCCCCTGGATGACCGAGCTCCTCACCCTATCTCTGAGGCTGACCCTGACCACCCTCTGGAGGAAGCTAATGTCGGCATCTTGTGTCAGGGATCTCTGTCTTTCTATTGGTCACGATCCATATCTCATGACCATAGATGAGGGACGGAACGTAGAAGGACCGGTAAATCGAGAACTTCCTTTTTTAGCTCAGCTCTTTCTTTGCCACAACAGACCAGACCAGTGCCCACATTACAGCAGACAAAGTCCCGATCTGTCTATTCATCTCCCATTCCAGCCTACCATCCCTCGTGAACAAAACACCAAGATACTTGAATACTTGATTCCCTTCAGGCAGAGACTGATTTCCAACCCAGAAGGAGCATTCCACCATTTTCTATTTGAGAACCATGGCCTTGGAGAAACTGACTCTCATCCCAGCCGTTTTGCATCTTTATTCGCTATTTTTTGTCAAAAATGGTAAATTGGATAAAATTTAAAGAAAGATTATCTCAAATTGATTTAGCTACAAGTTACTGATATGAGCTTCCTCCAGAGGGCAGCCAGGCTCAGCCTTAGAGAAGGGATGAGGAGCTCAATGTAGAGCCGCTGCTTCTCCACATCGAAAGGAGTCAGTTGAGGGAGGTTGGGCATCTGATCAGGAGGCCCCCTGAGCGCCTCCCTTTGGGAGTTTTCAAGGTGCAATTAGGGCTAAACATCCTGTCTAGCCTGGCAGTGCTTTCGGGTCCCACAGAATGAGCTGGAGGATGTTGCTGCTGAGAGGGATGTCTGAGTTTCTCTACTGGACCTGTTGCGACCCAGTCTTGGATAAGAGGAAGACGATGGATGGATGGATGGATGGATGGATGGATGGATGGATGGATGGATGGATGGATGGATGGATGGATGGATGGATGGATGGATGGATGGATGGATGATGATTTAACACATTTTCTACATTTTTGGACGTTTATTTTCTTGAACCACTTTTTTGAACTTTGACACTTGTTTCCAAGTCCAAGTCGTTTGTATCTGGTATGTCTGACTTAGACAAACGATCCCAGACTAAATGTTTTTAGGACTGATAATTACAGATCTTTCTACAAGATTATAATCTAAAAAGAGATAGAGAGAGATGAACATATATGGACAGCATTAGAAGTTGGGTTTTTTTTTCTGACTGTTGCTGTAGATAATTTGCTTTGTTTCTTAATTGTGTCTGAAATCCTGCTTCTGCAGAATCCAACTTACGTAACAGTTTTTTCCTTGATATCAAACTCTCTTCCTCTACATATTCAGCTCTTGAACGAGTCTGCGATCTCTGACTCTGTTTATGGCCGTAAATAAAAGGCCAGGCTGTGTCCGTGTAGGGCCTCCACCCTCCTCCTCCTCCTCCTCTGAGAATATGGAGCAGGAATGTGCGATGGGCCGGTTGCATGTAGGCCAGTGATAGGCCCGGCTGTGCTGCTCTCTCTCTGTCTTTGGCCAAAAAAGTTCAAGTCATTATTCTCCTCCTGCTGCTATTCAGATGAAGTCCCATTGGCTCATTGTTATTCTGCCCGAGTGAGAGAGGGGGACTCAGGAGAATGGGAGGCTGACTGGGGTTTCCAACGGCAGGGTTGCTGGTCGCACTGGTTCAGGTTTTGGTTGCAGCTCTCTGGCCAGTTTTTCTTCTATGCAGGCATGAAGGCATGTTGGTAATCGGCTCAGTAATGAGGAAAAGGTACTGAATGGCACCAAATATCTGACCCCGATTCCCGGGAGTAAAAAGAGGCAGAGGGAGAGGGGGAAAAAAGGGACGGGAGAAGGCCATGTGAAAAAAGGAGGTGGAGGGGAGGTGAGATTTAGTGCTCTGCTGGATGAAGCAACCCCCCACTAACTGGCGGAGAGGGAAAGTAGTCTAATAGGAAGAAAAGAGGGGGAGTTATAGTTCATTAAACCCTTAAAAGACATGCTGCAAGCTTTTATCATTTCATACAAAGAGCCCAGAAAAGGTACGTAACTTCTTCTTCTTCTTTAATTCAGCTCAATTATTTGTTTCTGTTACACAAGCTGAGCTCAGAGCTGGAGTTCAGCTTTTACTTTACTGAACTGTAGCATAGAAAACATTAGAGTGCATGTTAGGAAAGTTACCCCAAACATCTGCTGTACAGCTATGTTAATGAAGAGAATAAAAGCAGGCTTCTGTGCATTTTCAGAAAACGTTTTTAGTGCAGCCCATGCAGCCTTAGCTGCAGGAATGACGGATTTACTTGTAGCCTCCTGCTGTGGCTGTAATGTAAGAATGCTCACTGATTATGCAAAATATAAATGCATGTACATCTGATGGTGGTGCCATAGAAAAAAGGAAATGTCCCTTGCAAAATCGTAAAATTACTAATTGCTATTTGTTTCTTTTTTTTCTTTTTTTTGCAGAAAACCGTTTCTTTTGACAGTCTTTATTGGATTTTTAGCACCGTCATTGTTTTTAAATGCATTTGTTTATTTATCCAAAAGCTAAATGTTTTGCTTTGTAATCCATGTATTTAAATAAAGCAGTTTTTCCTTCCTTTTTTAAAATAATCCCATGAATGCACCTTCTGTATCACTTCCCAACCACCTGCAGACCTTTCCTGTCGCCTCCTCAAACAAGCAGCACTTTATTTCTCAGAGTTAACCCTAACGAAGCTAGAATATACTCACCTAAAAGCTTCACCCATGAGGCCCCGTTTAACTATTTAAAAAGAGACAGAGCTTCAACAAAAACTCCCACTTCTCTATCTCCTTTTCTCCCTGACGAGAAACTACAGATTTCACCAGGGTGGCCCTAATGTGCAAGAGTCTGGAACTGTTTTCTTTGTGTCTTGTAGCATTAGTTGATCTGGGTCAACATTTTCTCTGTAATCTCGCTGTGATTACAAAGGAGGGGTACCCAGGGAAAACCGGGTGAGTCTTTTTGCCATTCAGTTCAGACTGGAAATCCTCTGACCCCTCGGGGCGGCTCGTTCCCCGACTCTATGGAGGAAACGTAGATGTCGCCTGTTTGTTCAGCGCTCTGACACCTGTGACTCAGACTGGAGGAGCCCATTGTTCTCATCTGTGCTCGATTGGCACATGAATCTTGGAGAAATATTTGGGTTGTGAAGTGATAATGCAGAAAAACAGAGATTAGCCCCGTGTGAAAATAAAATTGTCCTCAGATGAAACCCAAGACGCTGCTTGTCGCTTGTTTTGATGGTCTAAACGGTGGCCCTCCCATTTAAATCCCTCCTTAAAGAGAAAAGGCAGAACATTCATAAACAGAAATTAATCTTAAAAGTCTCCAACAGAGACTCTTTAGAGTTGAAGGTTAAATGTGATGTGTTTGTCCTTCGGAACTAGGTCCATCTCTTCTCCTTCAGAGGATCTGAGACTTCTGTAAAGCGTAGACAGCCGAGCAAGCGGGGAAAAGGACAACGAAGGCATAATCAGCAGCTGCAGGTCTGTGAGAGAATCAAAAATGTCCAGAACCGAAGAGATCAACAAGATGACAGAAAATGTCTACAAGGTAAGAACTGTGCTGCCTTTCATATTTGGATCCACTCTTATACAATAATATGTGCACTTTTCCAAACGTGGGAAGGATTTAAGGAGCTAGTTCAAGGTTTTAGCACTGAGGTTCTGTTAAAGCGCTATAAGCAGGGGATCAATTATCTGCAGTAGATCCACTCTTGGGGTCACCATTTAGCATCAATTCAGGATAGCACCGGCATCTCTTGCAAAACTTTACAGAAACTTGCCACATACGTTCCCTTAAAAACATGCTGCCGGACTTTGAAAGGTACTTTCCTGTAACTTTCATGGAACCTGTCGGTCACTTTCCCCAAAAGTAACCCCAAAGTTTTGGGGAAGTACCTGGTTAGTTCTAGCAAATAGCAAAGGTTTCAGGGGAGTACCTTTTAAGTCCTAGAAAGTGACCTTTAATCCTTCCTGGAAGGAAAATTATTATGAAATTACCTTGTAATGCCTAACTCCAGTGGTCATTGGGTGAGAGGCGGGGGACTCCCTGGACAGGTCACCAGTCCATCACAGAGACACACAGGATAAACAACATGCTGACACACACAAAGCGAGGACAATTAACCTTACAGTCATGATTTTGGACTGTGGGAGGAAGCCAGAGTACCTGGAGAGAACTCACACACGCACAGGGAACGATCTCAGGCTGGGATTTGAACCCAGGACCTTCTTGCTGCAATGCAACAGCGCTACTAACTGTGCCGCTTTGCAATCCCACAAATAAAGATGATTATTAAAAAAGCGCTGGAAAAATACTGGCTGTGACATGTAGGAGTGCCACATCAGGTCCCTGAGGCTAAATCTAATGGGAGAACACCAAATAAACCAGTTTTATTCCAGTCCCAAACCATTTCTGAGTTTCCGTTGTTTTAAGAGGACAGAAGTCCACTTTGGTCTTGACCATCTAACAGCTTCAGCCTCTGGGCCCAGCTTATCTGGATTCACTGAATGAAGGCACTGTGAGCTTTATATTATATTGCTGGTAAGATATTCGCTATTTATAACCTTCTGACAAAACCTCACTTCCACAATCCTGAACTCTCCCTTTGAGCATTTAGATTTTTGTACCGTGTGTGTGCCATTAGGGCATTCTGGACCAGTTCAACCCCAGTCTGAAGAACTTTGTGACCATGGGAAAACACTATGAGAAAGCTCTGACAGGTTGGTCCATTTCCTCAGAGGTGCCAGAATAATCTAGCTTTTATAAACTGACATATACTCTGTTCCGCAGGAGTGACGGTGGCTGCTAAGGGCTACTTTGATGCTCTGGTGAAACTTGGAGAGCTGGCCAGTGACAGCCAGGGCTCCAAAGAGCTGGGTGAGTTTCTGCTTTCCGAGCTGGTGTATAGTTTCTGACGGTTGAAGTGGTGAAGATCAGCTTGCAGGGAGTGCTGCGTGTATTTGTGAGATGAAGGCGAGAGTGGATGGGGAAACGCTGAGGGAAACAGAGGGGAAAGGGAGAGAGTAGGACCATTGTTGGGAGATTAACAACACCACATGATCTCATTGTAATGCTGAAAACGGCGGGGGAGGCAGGCAGGAGTGTCGGAGGGCGAGCTGCCAGCTACCACATACTACAGAGCCGTGTGACTGAGGAAGGGGCTTGCACTGGCCGACACTTTGTTCATCAACTGTATCGGAGCAACAACTTCTGATGCTTCCTAATTGGCCCGTTGGGTTCCTCTCTTGAGCTGCTTCCATCCGTGCAAATCACCTTGCAAAAGTGATCATATTCCCTGAACTTGTCCCCATTTCATTGCAAACACTAACTTCGATGCTTTTTTAAGTAGCACATAACTTTCAAGCTGAAGAAATTTAAAAACTCAACCAAAAAAACTCAAATCTTTTATTTAAAAAAAGCTACAATTCTAAAAGCACATCTGGTAGACAAATAGATAACAAGATAGATAATACAAATTGAATAATAAAACATAAATAGGAAAACATACTTTCTAAAATAGTGAAAATTTAAACCAGAGATAATATAATCAGTTATAAATAGCTGATAAATAAATTGACAATTAAACTAAAAGCGGAGCTAAATAGACTGTTTCTAGACAGGAAAGCAACAGCAATGTGGACAGATTTAAACATTCACTTTTATTACCTACCTAAATGACATCCGAAGGGCAAAAAATATGATGGTATGCCTCATAGCTGTTTTAAAATGCTGCTTTTCTAACTTCCTGCAGCACCTTATCTGTGCTACAGTGCTAACGCTGGCTTGTACACATGATCAGCTGAAGATTCAGGTTTCAGCTGTTTTCTTTTTGCTTCCTTCCTGCTCTATAACAGTGCTAACAAAACAACAGTATCTGTCAATATCTTCAGAAACAATCTTAGCTGCTGCTTGTGTACAGTTACAGTTGAGTTAGATTGAAGGATTATGCAACCATCACACAAAGGGAGAAGCTATATCCCCAACTTACCACAGTGTTTGGAGCTTGTTTTTCGTATTTAAGGGTTTAATGGGCAAATCTATCTGATAATGCATCACTCTTAAGATCATGTTGATAACCTTTTTTTTTGCTGTGCCACTCTTAGGGGACACGTTGTTTCAGATGGCCGAGGTGCACAGGCAGATTCAGGTGCAGCTGGAAGATGTGGTGAGACTGCCGTTTACATCCTCGTTCTGTAAAACTAAATACTGTTTTAGTGTTTAGTAACACTGTTGGAAAAATTGGTTTAATCGATAAATCTGTCAAAATCTGTCACGTGCCAACATTTCTCTGGTAAAATGTTTGTGACATTTAGGAAACCTGTTAAAGTGTCGCTTTACTTCTTCAACAGTTAAAGCTGTTTCACTCTGAGATGCTCACCCAGTTGGAGCAGAAGCTGGAATTGGACATTAAATACCTCACAGTGAGTTCATGTTGTTGCTTTAAAAGCACAAGAAAGCAGTGCAACAAGGATGTTTGTTAAGACCTGAAAATGAATATTAAAAGAATTTTGGGAGATTACTGATCAGTTGAGATTGGTAATACTAAACATTAAACACAAACTCCTCAGAACATTACACAAATATTTAGACCCCATCACATTTTTCATTTTGTTGTCTGACATAGTTGTTTCAAAAACTATTTAAGTATATTTTTCATAAAATTAATAAATTTTAGGTGATTTGAATTTCGTCTGATCTTTGTAGGTGGCCTCTGTAACTTGATTGCGCTCCATCTGTGCTAAATTCAGTTGATTGGACGGGATTTGAAAAGGAAAACAGTTGTCTGTATCTGAAACCACATTGTGTCTTTCCAGGACAACAATCAAATCCAAATTTGGGAAAGGATACAAAAAGTTTGACAGTATTTACCAGTCCAAAAAAGTTCTGTGGTCTCAAGTATTTGGACAGCGAGGAAGCTTGGAAGGACAGGGACACTCACCAGATTTGACCCACTTGACCAAACTGAGCCCTCTGGGAAAAAGGGCTTTAGCCAGAGAGGTACCGAGAGCCCGCTGGTCACAAAGGCAGAGCCCAAGTATTCTCTTGAGAAGATAGAAGCATCCAGAAGGTCAACCGTTGCTAATATACTCCACTAATTAGGCCTTTGTAGTAGAGGGGACTAACGGAAGTTCCTCATTACTTAAAGAAGCACGGCAGCCCACTTGACTTTGGCCAAGAAAACACCTTGGAGATTTTCACAGGGCTGCATAGAGGTGCATTTGGTAGCACTGTCACCTTGTAGCAAAAGAGTCCTGTGTTTGAATCCTTTCCTCATGGAGCATGGATGTTCTCCCTGTATATCCGTAGGTCCTCTCCAGGTACAGCTTTCTCCCACAGTCCAAAAACAACAGTTAGGTTAATTGGTCCCTCTAATTATCCCTGGGTATGATTGTGTGCGCAAATGGTTGTTAGTCCATTGTGTCTCTGTGTGTTGCCCTGTGATGGACTGGCTTACTGTGCAGGGTGAACCCTGTCTCTCACCCAGTGACTGCTGGAGATAGGCATCAGTGGGTATTCATGGATGGATGGATGAAAGTTGTCAGAGCAAAGGGAACAGAAATCTCTGATTACTCCAAAACTGGACCCTTTGGTCAGAGAACCAAGCCTCATGCCTGGATACAAACAGGCATTACTCATCACCTGGCTAACATCATCTTTACTGCTTCACAGAAGAGATGATGTTGGGCGGTGGCACCATCATGCTGTGGGGACTAGTTTGCATAGAGAATAAGATGACAGCAATCAAATATCGTGGGATTCTTCAAGAAAACCTGTCCCGGAGTGTGGAGACAATGTCCCAAAGCACCCAGTTGAAATTAAGACAACAGAAGCAATGTGTCGATGTTCTTGAGTTGGTCAGACAAAGCCTGGACTTAAATCTGTACTGAACTACTGGCCGTCTGCTGATGCTATCCAGCCAACCTGACTGAGCTTCAGAGGATCTGCTGGAAAAAAGGGTGGAAAATACCTAAAAACAGGCCTGCAAAGCTTGTAGAGACACACCCAAAATCATTTTAGACTGTGACTGTTGCCAAAGTTGCTTCATGCAACATGTGAAAATACTTATAAAACAACAGTGTATTAACAAACTAATGGCAAAGAAATGTACATCTTTCAAAAAAAAAAAAGAAAAAAAAAGAAAATGTTGCCATGTCATTGTGAAGTAATAGATGTTTGGAAAAAAAATCTAGTTTCAAATAGAAAAAACGGATCTCTAAAGCTCCCTGTTAGCACTGCAGACAGTGGCATCCAGGGCTCACAAAATCACCATAATAATCATTTACTGTACAAGAAACCCAAACATACTGTTCAGACTAGTTACGCACAAACATGTCACCCAGTAAACTCAATAGGTCTGTAGTGAGGGCCTTGGCTCATTTAGCGCTAAAATGCCCTAAACATACAGTATAAGCTCAAAAGGAAAGTATTCTCTCCTCTACTGTTTTTAATGACTCCTAACCGTATTCATGTGAAAACACAGAAAGAAAACAGAGGAGATGTTGGCAGAAACTAGCAGAGAGTGCACAAAAGCTTCTGCTGATTGTCATAATGGGCTTGCATTGTTTACTTTAAATATTAATTTAATCAAAGACTGTGACTGACTCTTGTTGTGGTTTTTGCTTTCAGGCCACTCTGAAGAAATATCAGAGCGAGCGAAGGTCTCAGTCCGAGTCGATCGAGCGCTGCCAGTCCCAGCTGAAGAAACTCCGCAGGAAGAGCCAAGGCAGCCGCCACCCAAACAAATATGGGGACAGAGAGATGCAGGTAAAGTGACGTTAAAAGGACTGAAACGCTGCCAACTAAAGTTTATTAGGGAGAGAGCGACCTCGTTCACTTCACAAATCCTAAACATTTCTCTGCATTGGCACAGATTACGCTGCAGATTTAGGTGAGCGTTTGTGTGAAATGGGCCAGAATACGATTAAAGAACAATCTGACTCAGCTGATTTTACAGGAAACAACTAGGAACAAAATGGGCCAGTTTTCTTTTTTTCCTGACATGTTTTTGAGATGAACATTATTGCTATTAAAGTTATACTGGGGAATAAAACTAAAATAAATACAAATTGACTAAAACACCTATTTTAACATTTATGTAAACAGATATAATTTTAAGTGAGAAATATTAGGACAGCCTAGGACAGATGGCTTCAGAGACATCAATAACCTTTTACTTGTTATTATTGGAATGTAAATGAACATCTAAGCGTAGCTACAGGAATTGATGAGGGCAACAGATGTAAGATAACAAAACTGGAGATGAAAATAAGTGCATTACCCTCTTATAACAATTACCTTTGTATGGTTGTCTGTATACAGTAGGCAGTGTTGTCAAAATGAATGGTTAATCGAAGCGGTTAATCAAAAATACGAGAAAAGGGAAAATATATAATCATAATAATGCAACGTTCTTTTAAGTTTTGTTCTTCTTAAATTTTGTTGGGGCGTTTGGCAAACAACTTGGTGCAGTTCTGCTTCCAGCCACAAAATAAAAAATCACTTTGTTCGGGTAGTGCTGTTTATATGAATATTTTTATTTTATTCATTATTGACAAGCTGGAACAAAATCAAGCTGAAATAAAATAGAAGTAGTTTCAAAATGTAAGGAGCAGAAAGTACTGATAATTGCATGAAAATGTAAGGGGTAGTAGGAAAAAGTGGGTTAAAAAATAATTACTCCAGTAAAGTATAAATAACCTAAATGTCTACTTAAGTAAGGTAATTAAGTATTTGTACTTAGTTACTTGACACCTCTGGAAACAAGATCCTAGGAGCTTCTGCTGAGAGATATAAAAAGATCTCTGAAGAAGGAAGAAAAGAGGTCCAGCATTCAGCTGTTCAGAAAACAGGCTGCAAGTGGAGGACATTCAAAAAAGCTGCCAACACACCCGGGTCTGGACGTCCAAGCATGTTTGGGGCAGTTTCCTGCAGCAGGACCTGCTCGGCTCACCATGAGATACACCGTGAATTATATTGTGTATCGGTAGGTGCTTCAGGACAATGGCCATCTGAATTTAGGCGTTTTTTGCCAGCCTTGTGAGGAGTGAAGCAAACCTTTCTCTCATCAATGCCGGAGGCTGGTAGATGGCTACAAGAAGCGTCACACTGAAGTTATTTCAACCAAAGAGGTGACTCTAGCTAACAGGCGGGCAGAGTTTCCTAACGTTTTTGTCAGTGGGAATATATATATTTGTTGATACCTTTTATTTAATGCATAAAAAATGTGCTTTTTTTGTTTCAGTGTCATTCAATCACTTTATTTTCAAGAACAAAACAAGCAAAAAGGATGTGAAGGCTTCTTTTGAAAGCACTTAATGTTTAATGGGGTGAACATTGAAGAGATAAATAAAAATATCAATTTACCTAGCCTTTTTTTTTATTATAATTAACATTAAAGATCATATTATTTTTCACAACAGTGTCTTTTGTTGTTTCAAATACATGCATATTCTGAGGCGTAAGGTAAAATTATGAGGCTTTTCCTTCAGTTTGTGGAGCTGATGAGTCGGCGACAAGGCGAGCTGGACACCCTGGTGGCCACAGGATACAAGTCTGCACTCACAGAGGAGAGGAGAAGATACTGCTTCCTGGTGGACAGACAGTGCTGCGTCACCAAGCTGCTCATAAACTACCACTCCAAGGTGACCTGCTCACATTTACTTACTGTTATGCGTTTCTTTCCTTGTCATCAGAATGAGAGATTAATGATTAATTTGCTGCTAACAAGCATGCATCTGCACGTAAACCCTTCATCTTTCTGCAAATTTACAAGGTAGACTTGGTTTTGTGAAGCAATTCACAGCTGAAAACAGTTCGTCTCATTCTTAAGTAACTTTAGTCTAAACCAAGTAATAGTTTAGAAAGACATATTGAAAAAAGCACAAAGCTGAGAGAAATTTTGACCATTTTGAAGATCAGAAGAAAGTCTGGTTTCACAAAAACAAAATAGAGAAACATCAGGTACATTTATTCTCTAATGGTGACATCAGGAAACACAGGTGGAAACTGAAAGCTCGGGATCTGCTTCAAGATGTTGTGTTTTCTGTCGTGATCCAGGTGAGAGAGCTCCTGTCGCAGAAACTGTCGTCCTGGCAGCTGTCGTGCTCTCAGCCCACGAAGCTCCCAGAGCGGGCCCTCAATCTTCTGCGTCACACTGCGCCGCAAAACCCCGGGGCTGCTGGGATAGCCGAGGTCCTCCGTCACGCCAAGCTGGGCACTGCTCATCCAGAGCAGGTCAGAGCTTGTTTAGCCTAATTCTTGGTTTGCCACGGCAGATATACCTACTTAAATAAATGTTTGAATGAGGGATGCGTCTCCAGTCAACACCGACTGAGCAGGTCAGAGCTTGTTTAGCCTAATTCTTGGTTTGCCACGGCAGATATACCTACTTAAATAAATGTTTGAATGAGGGATGCGTCTCCAGTCAACACCGACTGCTTACAAAGCCTCGTCAAAAGTTCTTTCTCATTGAAGATATCTTTTTATCTGTGATCTGTTCATATGGAAATACGTTCTTGAACTGCTCATAAGTTCCCGCTGAATTGCTGAATGGTTAAAAGTTCCAATCCAGTCTCTGTCAGTAATTCAAATCCAGTCGCTCAATAACGATATCCAAGAAAGAGCAGTTCTGGTGAGAAGTTTACAAACCCTATTCAACCATTTCCCTCTTTCAATGATTTTAACTTGTTTTTCATTCACTGTGAAACAATGATGAAACAAATAATACATTTTAAAAACAAGAAGAAGGCCCAAAATGTAGAATTTCTTGATGTTTTTTTAAACTGAGATCAAGGCTTTTGAAACAAAATCCCAAAAGGCTTATGTCTGCTACTTTATCCACTCTAACCTCAGCTTTAATTTGCTTTTGGGATTGTTTTCCTCCTGGAAAACCTCATTTGGTTGAAAGGTTTTAAGGGTAACTTCCTCCTTTATTTTTCACCTGCTTTGTGCATTTGCATCAGTAGCTCTGGCAGGGTAACAGTCCCACAGCATGATGCATCCAACTCCGTGCTGAACAGTGGATCCATTTGGTTTGACCGTTCGCCTTAACTCCTCCAATCATACTTCTGGTCATTTTGACCAGGATGTTCCAACAGGAGAAGGATCCCAAAAATGCATCTGCACAAACCCTGATCTCACCTTTTTATTTTTTAAAAAGTATGGAATATGCTCTGAAGCTGGGTCCTTTTGAGCAAATCCACCCAGTTTAAATGAACTCTGCCATAATGGGTGGTCAAATATACAGCCAGAATTGTGCCAGAAGCAAGGTGCAAATTGCTCAGGTATATTTAAACAAACATTAATGGAGATGTATCTGTATATCAGACAATTGTGCACCTTGTGTGTAGTTTTCATTCAGTATTGTTGGATTTTCAGAGGCTTTCTGTCCAAGAGGTCCCTCCTCTGCTGAATGGAGACTCAAGCCGCTCCCAGCCACAGCAGCGATCGATCCCTTCATCCTCCTCCTCCCACAGTGACTCTGGTCCTCCTCAGGGCTCCCCTCACACTTTCCGCGCTGCCTCCTCCGCCGGTGGAGTTGCTGGAGGCTCGACTCGTGGAGCTTCTCCTCAGCACACCACCACGCCCCTCAGCACCTCGGCCAGTCCCCTCCCTGATGGCAGCCCGGCAACGTCCAACACCTCCGGCGCCTCCACCCAGCAGGGCTCCCTCCTCCTGGCCACTAACACGTCCAACCTCTCCCCATGCCTCATCCCTTCCACCGTGATGTCCCTCAGTCAGATCTCGCAGAACAGCGGCTCTTCGCATGGCATGACCCTCCCTATCCTCCACAGTGCTCCCCACAGCCCTCCGCTGTCCCACAGCGCCCCTCTCTCCAGGGCTCTGACCCCGGTGCAGCTGCTGCACCCGCAGGTCGGACCGGGAGGAAGCCACACTCTGTCTCCATCGCACAATCCCTGGCTGCTTAGGTCGGGGGACGTATCTGCTACTGCAACTCTGCCCCTGCCGAGGAGACCTGCCAGTGAAATGAGGCTGGGAGGCTTTCAGGGTAAGATCCTGTTATGATTCTCTGCATGAAGCTTGTTTCCACCGCCCCAGTTTGGCACGCTCTACTCCGCTTCGTCCGCTTTCCGAGCATTTCAACAACAGTTTTTTTCAGGGCCAGCCCGGGTTTCTCCGGCCCTGCTCAAGAGCAGGGTCAGACCGAGTGGAGTCGAATGGAGCTTTGACGTGAACATGCTGCTTTTCAGTGGTTGGCCAAGGGTGAGAAGAAACGAGAAGGTTTTCTCTGAGGAAGTCCTGAAAACTGAAGAGCGATGACATTAATATTAAGGACCACCATGAATGGAGTGGGTCAGACCAAGATATAATGTTACTATTTAGAAACTATGAACCATGCCTGAAGAAAAGAAAAGAAAGGAATAAAGGCGCTTCAGCTTTCTAGACGCTGACGCACTGTATCAGATCCACCAATTTACCGAGCTTTCTCTCGTTTTATACTCACTGATAGCTAATAGGTTCTGTCTCTGAAGAGCGTCTGGTTAAAGAATGTGTTATTGGCTGCTGATCCATCCACCGTGTGTGGGAGAATGCAGAGCCGCTGTCTGCCTTTCAGACTGAGAGCAGTCGGGGGGGCAGCGGGCTGCTCTCTCAGAGCTGCCCGCTGAGAGCAGCTCACAGCCGGGTGTGCCCACTTCTTTGACCAAAGATCTCGCAGCACGAATGTGCAAAATCCAACTTATAAAAAAGAATTTCACTGCGGTTAAAAATGTTTGCGCTATTTGCGACTATAAGAAAACCAAGAAAAATAACATCATTGATGGCTTGATGTCTCCCACCCCACGCATGGAGCTGTTGCAGAGCTGAAAAGCTCTTTCAGTGATAGGCTGTGGCATCCTAGATGCTCAAAGGAGCGCTTACGCAGGTCGTTCCTCCCAGCTGCTGTTAACCTTTATCATCTAAAGCAGGGGTCAGCAACCTGTGGCTCCAGAGCCGCATGTAGATCTTTACACCTTCAGCTTTGGCTCTTAAAAACTTAGACCAAAAATGCGGGGGGAAAAATTGGTCAATGTTTCTAAATGTAAAGGTAATTTAAAATTGCTAGCTTTAGGATGCATTTAGTTCTGGAATGTATGCATAACATTACCAGAAAGATAGAAACTAATGGTGTATTGAATATTTTACTATAGATAAATGAAGTATCTTTTTGGCAATAGGTTGCAAACGACTTGCTTCTTCATCATTTTGATGCCATTTGCTATAAAAATCAAATGTCCAATTGAGGAAAATGCATTAAACCTAAATATAAACATATTGTTGGTTTAAATAATCAAACTTGATCTTTAATTAAAGAATGTAAAATTTCCTATAGTATACTATAAAAACAAGCCCTTGTTTCAAAGAGAGGTGTAGCTTTTGTGACTCTAAACAAAATTTGTTTAGCTGGGCCGAGGGCAAAAATGGCTCTGCGGGTTTGTAAAGGTTGCAGACCCCTGATCTAAAGCTACCCCCAGGTGGCGGTTCCCTCTTCCAAGCATTTCTAGGCCAGTCAAAACACAAACCGTGCAGAATAAAACCAAATGGGGTAGAGCTTAGCTGGCCGGGCCAAATCAAGTAAGGTCGGTGGAAATAGGACTTTGTACCTGTGATACTTTTTTGGTTGGTTTTGTTGTTCTATCTCTTCCTGCAGTTGTAGAAGCAGACTCCGAGAACGTTATCTTGAACTCTCTTTTTCCTCTGCTCTGTTTTTGTCACCTTTTCTCCCTTTTAACATGTTGCCTCATCTTTCTTCTTCCTTTCTTCCTCTTTTACCTTTCCGTTTCTATTTTCATTAAATTTGAAATAATCCTAAAAATAATATCCAATAAATTTTTTTGCATGATTATCAAGCGGAGCACTATAGCCATAGCAGTAATGCTCCACTTGTGAAAGTAAATCTGATGGGTTCTCTTTGGCACTAAGGAAGCTACTCTTAGTGCTACACTTCCAGACAGGACACGTTTTTAATAAAAATACCTTGTTTCTCATTGCTTTACCTTGTTTTTTTAATCACAGGCTCCAGTCTTCCTAGAGTACTTCCACTATCTGGGGTGACCCATGTTGAAGCCCTGTTCGCCCATACACCTGGAGCGTCGGAAGGTGCTGGTGGAAATTTAGGAGGGGGGGCTTGCTTACTTCACTTCCTAACCGGGGACAAGATCACCCTGCTCATCTCGGAGCCCAGAGACGGGTGGCACTACGGTCAAAACGAACGCACCGGACGGTATGAAGTGCTGCTGTTTAACAAAAGAAACTGTGTACAACTATGCAGTTCTGATCTGACAAGTCAAAGAAAGTTTTAAGAAAGATTATTAAATGTAATCCAGAGTGCTTAAACAGTAGAATAGAGTCAGGGACAATTCTACATTGATTTGACATTTTAAAAAACAATAGAAGAGTTGTTTTTGAGAGAATGTTTTTGTGGCGCCCTTTGGACCTGGCCTCCCTAAGCAATAAGCCATACTGCTCATATGTTCTTTAGAAAAACCTCCTATGCTGTTTGGTTTGTCTGGCTGCCTAAAATATTCCTTTTTTTTCCAGGAAAGGTTGGTTCCCTTTCTCCTACACCCAACCGCAACACAGCAGAACGGATCGCTTTGAAGGGTACGATGACAGAAAAACAACGGTTTTTCACGATATTTGAGATCGATAATTATAAAGGAATTTCCTCGCTCCTGTTCACTTGTTTCTATTTTCAGTTTAGCAGCAATATTTTGTAGTTTGTAGGTATGTGTTTGGTTCAAAACTATTATTAGTCATCTTGATGTCAAACCTCTTCCTTACATGATATCTAAGCATTTTTCATACAAAGGCACAGAAAACCAGGACATAAGAGATTTTGGTTCAGTTTGTCTTCTTGTCGTCTTCTACCTAAACTTATCTTTCCAATTTCCAAAAGCAGAAAGTTTGTTCATGACTTCACCCAAAGTCAACATTTCTTCAGTTTCATTCAGATGTTTATCTTTCTTTTTTCTCCATTTGACCTTCCTCTGTAGATCTCTCCTTTTATCTAAGGCTAACAGCACCAGCACTGGACAGCTTGACAAACTAGTGTCTGCAGGTCTCCCCGCCCTCACCCCTGAGTCTGAGGAGGAGCGCTCCCTTCCTCCTCAGAGGGTCAGCACCTTCCGTCCGCGGCCCTACAGCATGGCCGACAGCAACAAGGTGAGACACTTTAAACTTGTGGAAGGAGGTCAGCTTAAGTGTCCTCATAGAGTCATGTCTTCATGAGATTCATGTTTTAGACGACTGACTGCTCTCCTCTGGTTTGCAGATCACGGCAGATTTAACGGCTTCACCACCATCGCCCTCCAGGTAATTTTTGAAGCAACTAACAGGAGATACAAGAAAACTTCATCAGAAAAGAACACAAAATGCTACACAGCCTACAAACAATGTTGAACCCCTGCTGTAAATCTGGGATTTTGTGAATTACTGTTAATTTGGTGAGAGTAGGTAGAGTAAGGTAGTCAGTTCTTTGCAGTCCTTTCTCATCAGTTATAGCTCCAAGGTTTTTGGGGTATATCTCTACCAGCGTGCACATCTTGTGACATGTTTCTTTTTGCATGTTTTTAGAGCAAACTAGCTAAAGCTCAGTCAGATTTCATGGATAATCTGTGAACGCTGTTTATTTGCTGCAGATTCTCCAATGGATTTAGGTTTATACTTTGACTGGGCCATTCTAACACAAGAATTATTCTATTAAAGCTCTGGCTGTATGTTTGGGGTTGTTGTTACATTCTTGGAACAACCTGTTAGAAGGAACATCTTTCTTTATTAATTTACAATGTTACTATCAGGAATGCTCATGGTCCCGAACCCAAGAATACATATTATCCCCTTTTCTGGTGACAGCTTCCTCTCC
Organism: Fundulus diaphanus; assembly: GCA_037039145.1. Lineage (NCBI taxonomy): Eukaryota > Metazoa > Chordata > Actinopteri > Cyprinodontiformes > Fundulidae > Fundulus > Fundulus diaphanus. The sequence goes on from CM073130.1 coordinate 36,164,517, forward strand.
TCTTTCTTCTTGTCCTTCTTTGTCCTTTTTTTAAAAAAAAGAAAGCAGTGGTACAACATCTTCCTCTCTTTGTCTAAAGTGAGTAGGGATTGTAACAAACATTTTAACTTTTTACAGAAATGAATGGAAATACATAAATTAATGTAATTTAAATTGAAAAGCACATAATAAAATAAAAAGAACATATTTAAGTGGGCTCCATATGAAAACCCAGCCCCAGTTGTGTGTTTTGTGTGAGGGTATATATCTATATCTATAGCTATAGATATATATGAGACTCAAGACCAAAACATGCATTATGGGAGGGCAAGAATGGCCGATACTGATTCTACTCAAGATAAAACTAGTCAAGATAAAACTTTCCATAGTCCTTTCAGAACTAACCCAGCAGTTAGTTTTCTAAGAGTTCCCTCCATCAAATAGACTGTCTGAGTGTACCATCTCAAATTAACTGAATGTTCATTGCTTCCTTGTCGCAGGCCTAATCCATTCGCCCACATCCGATTGAGAAAAACCGTCACCAACGATCGCTCGGCTCCCATTATCGAGTGAGCGCAGCAGCTCTTGGTGATCCGTAATCAGTTCAGCAATCCTCAGGTTGACTCCTGGAAACGGCACACTGTTTACAAACTGTGATTAACTTTTCTTTTTTTTCCTGAGTTGAATCGTGTAAAACATTTATTCCCAATGTTTAAAAAAACATGTATTTTAGCTCAAAGTTGTTTATGTGATTTCAATTTAACTGTAACACCTGAGATTTCAGTATGAACGAAACGTGTCCATTAAGATAAACTGTACATTTGATGGTTTCCTTGTGTTTTAGAGCATCACGCTGCATCTTATTAGGAAAAAAAAAGTGGCTAAGCTGTCCTGGTTGGCTCTGTGATGTGAAGGGTGCCTTTTGTTTCTTCTGTGTTTTCTTTTTATTGTGTGCCATATTCAGAAAAGTGTTTGAATTCTGATGAAATATGGACTGGATCCTATAGAAAACGGTTTTACACGTTTCTCACGGAAGTATTATTGGGATAAGGACAGGCTCCTTCTCTGCATTTTATTTTTTTCCACAAAAGCTTCCATGTTTGTTGCATTTTAGTGAAGGGTGGTATTTAAATGCAGTTGATGTTTTTGTTTTATTTTAAAAAGCTAATTGATTAGATGAAGCACAGGACATACTGTATTTTAATGAAACTGAGACAATGAGTTGATTTCTTTGTTTGTTTTGATAACCACGCATACGAAGTGACTAAATGCACAATTCCTAAAACATAATGCCAGTTAACTCTAAAATGTCTGCTGCTGTAACAATTTCAATTTGTTTTTGTTAGTGAAGGCATTCTGATTTACTTTAACTTGTTACCTTAAATCAGGATATAAAGAGCAGAATCTCTTTCAACATTCTCTTTAATCATAACAATTTGGCTCCAATTCAGTATTTATAAACTCATTTGCTGTGAAGGTTAATAGGAGACAGTCTGGAAAGTGATGTTAAAAAGTAAAGTGCTTTTTTTAGTTTGGAAAGGTTAATAGTTTAAAGAATGAGGAGCTCACATGCTTAGTCTGTGGATTTTACATCTTGATTCCTTTTCAGACCTAAATCTAAAGCTCTTCCACCATCTATAGACTAGCTGATTGTTGATGCGTGTTAACGAGCCCGACTGAGCAGAATCTTAAAGAGTGATGTGAAAGCCGAGGAGGAGGACATGACTGAGCTCACTGTGGAAGTGTTTTCAATGAAAGTGAAGGAGAAAGCATACAGGAAGTTGACCTGTGTCTGAGCAAGTGTTTGTGTTAAACTAAAAGACGTCTGAAGTCATATTTCAAGATGTATGAGAATAAAAACACGCTTTGTGCAAAGTGAAATTATTTTTCTTTTCTATATTCAGTCTTTGTTATCTTGCAGTGCCTTAACGACTGAACATGTACCAATAATTAACAGCACAAAATAATTTTTTGCAGCAAATAATGCAAGGATGGCCTCTTATCTACTTTTAGAGACTCTAGGAACCACCAGCAGACCTGCAGTCTGAGAGCGAAGTGCTCTGTTAGGAACATACGGGGTAATCAGAGCTCTGATATATGATGGAGCTTGATTATTAAGGGCTTTATACGTTAGAAGAAGAATTTTAAATTATATTCTTGATTTAACATGAACCCAATGAAGGGAAGCTAAAATTGGAGAAATATGATCTCTCTTGTTGATTTTCATCAGAACTCTTGCTGCAGCATTTTGGATCAGCTGAAGACTTTGAACTGCATTTTGTGGACTTCCTGATAGTAAACAATTACAATAGTCCAGCCTTGAAGTAACAAATGCATGGACTAGTTTTTCAGTATCACTCCTGGACAGAATATTTCTAATTTTGGCGATATTCCGGAGGTGAAAAAAGGAAACTCTGGAAACCTGTTTAATATGGGATTTTAATGACATGTCTTGGTCAAAGATGACAACTTCTGTCCTGTCAGAATTTTAAAGCAGAAAATTTAAAGTCATCCATGTTTTGATGTCATGAGTAAAGAATGACAATTGTCCAGCCTTGAAGTAACAAATGCGTAGACTGGTGTTCTGAATGTAGCTTCACACTGCATTCAGTCATTCACCCATTCATGAACACATTCACACGCTGACAGTGGTTCAGTAGTTCACCTTTGAAGTCCCCTGCAAAACAAACGGTTACTATACTGCCCACAGAATTTGTACATTTTTAGGACCCTAGTATAACTGTGTGAAAAGCTTCACGATTGAATAATATTTTATTGCAGATGCATACCGAAAAAATCTAAAGTACATTTATTTAGAGGGGGAAATGATAAGTTGGAAATATGATAATTTTAAATCAACCTACTAGTGAAACCATTGGTCACCCTTGCAGTCAATACTTTCCACAACCCCCTTTGACAATATGACATTTAGTCTGCAATAAAACCTCCCAATGTTGGAGCATAGAAAAAGAAGTTGTATTTTTGTTGTGTAAATTTACACATTCTACCTAAATTGTCCAGAGTCCTGGATCCTCTCTTATACTATCTTCTCTTGAACTAGCTCTACATGTTTTCTTCTCTTGAACTAGCTCTACACGTTTTCTATCGGATTTAGGTTTGGAAACTAAGGTGACCACGAAAGAAGGTAAGTTCTGTGTTTTCTTTCTTTTGTTTTTTTGTCCATAATATCTGGAACATATTCCTCTTTGAAGACCCATTGATTACATATTTTCAGTTTACTGGTAGTTTCCACCAACCTTTTCTTGGAAATATCCCAGTATTTAATGCAATAAGGTTCCAGAGAAAGAGGACCACAGCATCACAAATCACAAATCATCAGCTGAACTTAACAATGGCTTTCTTTCACACCAAAGGCATCCGGAGTATTAATGGATAAAAACTCACAATAAATTCACTCAGTCTCACCTGACAAAAGCACATGGTTCTGCAGAAAGGCCCTGTAGAGTTGTGCAAACTCCACACTTTTATGTTTGTGATGGACAAAAGAGGTTTTTCTCTGGCGTCATTCTCAAAGCACTGGTTGGCATGTAGCTTGGGTTTACTCTCGTGAAGAGTTGGCGACCCCAAGAGGCCACTCTTTGTTGCTATTTTCCAACAGATAAGTTGTAATATGAGAGCTTTTTTTTTTAAATGATCATCGCTCTGCATGCTAGAATTATAAACGTGGGTCTTCGTCTTGCATTCAATAGATAAAAGACATGAGTCTCTGTGTCATGTCCCATTTATCTTTCAGTAAAGCAGAAATTCATGGACTGCTTGATCAACTAGGCAATCATATTTTGTTACATGTATTTAATACGAATTTTGTTAGGGGAACAAAAAAATGCTGTCACTGAATTCAGATTTTTTATTCCCAATGAAAAAATGGATTCAAATGGGATGTTTCTAAAATTTCCATAGAGAAAGTATCTTACTGCAATAGAGAGATTATTTGTTCTAAGGATTTATTACACATTTTAACAAGATCATCAGTAAATTTGGCCAGCACCATGTTTGTTAGTTTTTTTTTAAAGCGGAGAGATAACGACCTGTGTTAAATTTAACTGAAAATGTTTTTCTGAAGCTTGCTTTTCCACATTTCCTTAAATATTTTGGTACAAAACCAGCAATCCTGTTAACCTTATTCGTTTCCCCCCCCCCACTGCAATCCATCTGTAAAGGATCAGAACTACTTTGCAGCTTAGCCTGGACACTTTACAATATTGTTTTTCTCTTGTGAGGCTTAGCCGGAGGGGGGGGGGGGGGGGGGGGGTTGTGGTGGCCCAAGTTAGATCAGTGCACTTTCATTTGAAGAAAGTTGCAAAGACAAAGATGGTGATTGTTACGTTGGACTTTAGTGCACCAAACCTATAACAAGAATTTTTTTTAGAAGAAACCTAAATTATGATCATTATAGTAAAGGACAAAATATCAACATTCAGAAAGATGATAATTATTTAAACCAAATATATTTTAACTTAGTTTGCTATTACATGTTGAAGATAACCTCTATCTGGTGCATAAATTCATGTGAAAACAATGCCAGTGTGAAGTGAAATCTGGGCATAAAAAAGGACCTGAACAGCAAATATCTGTAAAAAGGCACCATATATCAGTAAACTAATAGTTTGTCTGCAGGGGTCAAAAATTTTTTATTGCAAAATCCAATACTTTTCCAGATTCCCTTTCTAGGGTATTCTGTCATTTTCAGCCAGTTTCTATGAATACAGAACTGTACTAAACTTAAATCTAGTGCCACACAAACAAAAGACTGGAGGGTGGTTCAACAGATGGATTAATAAATTCATACTTTTTTTTGGACTTGGATGTTTGATTACAAGCCTCCATTCACCTCATCAGTTCAGAAACACTGTTAAAACCTGGTAGTTCAGCTCTTATCTTCTACTCTTGGTGTTTCTTTAGTGCTAACTTTAGACTAGACCGGTTTGCTCTTTTTTCTTCTTTTTTTTTGTGTCATTGCTATAATTGTGTGTAACCGTTCGTGTCTTGCTACTGTCACACCCAAATTTCCCCACTGTGGGACAATAAAGGAATTCTTATTCTTATAGTACATAGTGTAGTCCTGTCAATCTGTCGAATACTGAACACATCAATCCGACAACAAGTCAAATTAAATAGTATCTTTACTGTAAGACAAATACAACTGGGCAAACTGAAGAGGAGGACAAACAGGAGGAGCTACAGGCCTTTGATTCATATTATAGATTTTTAAGCCATTCCAAGCTTCTTCCTTTGGCTTCGCATGGATGTGAAGGAACATCGGGCATGTTTCCATCATCCCTCACGGGAACTGCAAAGGAACAATTAAGAATCAGACACGAGCATTGACTGATACATTCATATTGCAAGAGCTTCTTGTGCACAGCTCAGCACGAAAAATGTAACAACCTTTGTGAAATAACGGGTGACATAAGAGAGTTTACCTGGGTAGTTGTGCGGTACGACTGTATTCATCATCGCTGTGTATTTTGTGTAGGGGCTGACGAAGGGAAGGACCATACCTGAGAGAATACAGGATATACTGCGTCAGTGTGCATTATACACAAGAATTCAACTAAAAGGGGGAAACCTTGAGTCAGTGGGTGGAGTATCGGAAGGTTGTGGGTTCAATTCCATCTGCCTCTTGGCAAGGCATTTAGCCTCAAGTTTATCGAGCCGCATGAATGCGTTTGTTTTAGTGGGTGAATGTGGCTATAGCGTATAGTCCATTTACACAAGCAGAAAATAACTTTCAACACAGTAGTAAACACTAGAATCATCACTGTTTGAATTCAACACAAAAATCTCTAGTTATAAACAGGTGTGCATTAAGCCACATCATAAACTACAGTGGATAAAAAAAAAAGTTCTACAAGAGTAAATAGAAAATAATATTACAAAGAAACTAAAGCTATTTTTATTATTATTATTATTCAATTGTGTTGTACAACTCAAGTGAAATCCTGAGATATTTTAGGCCCCATTGAAAGTGGCGATATTCTGAAATTATTTCTCTTGCTCTTATTTTCTTTTCCATCACAAAATCTGTCTTTATTTATTCCTTTTACAGTGGTATACCCACTGTAGTTTATGATTTAAAACATTGCTCGCAGGTTGTGTTGCTGGACCATAAACACACAGTGTTTTGAGAAGTTTAATTTGTTTTTTTTTCTTAGTGTGCTGTGAAACGTGATCATAGGCAAAATGGCAGGATATAATGTAACATATATTTCTCATTAAAAAACGTGAAGATTATCTTTTAATCTCGATTATTTTAGTTCAAGTGACACAGCCTACGTTTAATTGTATTAAGAATGTAGGTTGTAACCAAAGCTGTACCAAAACTTGTAGCAATACAATGAGGGATCGGTCAGAAAGACCTGAGTTTGTTATGTTAATTCAGTGCAGCGCAGATGCGCTTCGTGCAAGTGAGTTCCTGCTTACCTACAAGGCCGATACCACAGGAGACCATGATGACAGGCTCCTTATTCCAAGCATTTCTCAGGAAAGCTCCGATTCCTGCAGGAAAAAAAACCCACGGAAGAGTTTAAAACCCGCCTCAACCGCGGTGTGGCTAGCAAAATTAGCTCATGTTAGCAACACATTCAAGGTCACATTTTCCTTTTTCTTTCCAAGGCTTATCTTTCTTTTAAAGCCACGCCGACGTTATGCTCCTCTTATTTCTAACACTTAATGTATTACTGGTGTGAACTGGAGGCACAGTGAAGCTCTGTTTGTTGATTACAGTGTAGGAAAGTGACCAAATGAACACGTACCTGCCATATTGTCCGGTGCAGCTTCAGCAACCACGGGTGTTCATGGGAAATGTAGTAGACGAAGAAATGACGTACAATTTCTGCGTCAGTCGCACATAAACACAGGGCGAGGTGAGATGCGGCTATTTTTGCTACTCTTATCGGCTCAAATGGATTACTTTGTTAATTATTATCTATCAGTGGGGTATCCATGTAGACAGCAAGGGGTTTATGTAGTTTGTTAACAAGGTTAAAGGGGAAAAACTGTTTATAAGCGAGGTTTTCTCAGCAGCGCCTCAGCAGTCATCAGTGTTGCTGAATTCAGCTCAGATATTATCTGACACTGTGCTTTTACTGCCTTTAACCGGGATTTATAGAGTAAATGCAGAATTATTTTTCCAATTTGGCTGACTCAAGTTGGTGCTAAACTCGGTTTGCCTACATCATTGGCTTTAAGTGATGTATCTTTCAAAAAACATTCAAAATAGCTTTTATCACGGATTGTTTTATGTTTTTATCCTTCAGATGATGGAGGACTTCTCTGGGTTGGCCCTGCCTCCTCTTTTTGGAGGACACATCCTGGAGGCTGAGCTGGAGCCTGGTGGTGTGGAGCTGGGACCAGGAGAGGTAATGATGGATCACACTGCCTTGAAAAAAACCATCCACCCTCTTAAACTGTTCCGCATTTAAGTCACATTACAGCCAGTGCTGCACAATATCTAATCGCAATTTCTAATTGCGCAACATCATATCATGATGATGGGAAAAGACAGCAAAAGGTGGCGACAGGGTGATTGAATTGCAATCGATATGATAATATTACAATGTTTTGTTTCTAGCAACTGGCAGCTAGAAGCAGAACATTTATGTATTTTTACTGGGGGATTAATTTTATAGACCAACACAAAGTACTACGTAGTTGTGAGCTGAAGAGAAAATGATTCATGTTTTTTCAAATTTCACTCCAGATAAAAATCTGAAAAGTCTACTATGCATTTGTAGCTATCTTCCCTGAGTCAATACTTTGTAGTAACACCTTTCACAGCTAAACATTTCAATATCACTGAGACTGGGTGAAGAGCATCTGTTAAAGACAATTTGAATTTCAGCATGGATTTTGAGCGAGCCCTTCTACCACATGACCATACCTTGATCTAAACCAGCTTGAGGCCTCTGTAGAGTCGAATGACATGCATTTGAGGGATTCCAGCTATTTGATTAAGGTGTTTTAGAGCAGGGATTTATCTAAAAATTGCAGAATAGCAGCTCTGGACTGGGCCTGAACTTGGACATTGCTTGTTTAGATGAAGGCATTGTACTTCTAACTGTATGTTCAGGGTTGTTGTCCTGCTGGAAGGTGAATTTCTTGCCCAGTCTCAAGTTTTTTGTGGCCTCTAACAGGTTTAATTCCAGCATTCTGTCGTATTTGGCTCCATCCATCTGGAAACCCCCCAGAAAACTTTAAACATCTATTAATCCAATTCAGTTCAATTTTATTTATATAGCACCAATTCACAACACACATTTAGAAAGTCAATTAAATCAAATCATACAAACAGATGGGTCAAAAAATTTTTCTATCTAAGGAAACCCAGCAGATTGCATAGAGTTTTAACAAGCAGCATTCACTCCTCCAGAAAGAGTGTAGAGCCACAGTGGACAGTCGTCTCCATTGTCGTTGGCTTTGCAGCAATCGCTCATACCGAGCAAGCATGTAGCGACAGTGGTTCTGCAAGAACTAAAGCAAGGTGAATAGGAGCAGGAAAGACTAGTCCTAGACAAGTAAAGATGAAACCCCTGCAAACTGTTGTCGTCAATTTTCTTTATATAGTACATTTAAAAACATTACAGTGCTTTACAAGGTAAATCAAAACCAGCATAGACGATATGTAGATTAAAATAAATACAGACAAGTGCAACAAATTACAAGGACAGTCTAAAACAAGTAGCAAAACATCCCAGCATAAAATCAGTTCAGCATAAAAGAGCTGAACTGATGTAGAAAAAAGAGTTTTTAGGCAGAATTTGAAAAAGTGTACAGCTTGGAGTTTGAACGTCATTTATTTGCAGGATTATTCAGAGTCTAGGTGCCGCAGTAAAAATCCCGGTCCCCACTTGTGCTCTAGTTTCAAACTTGGCTACACCACCGGCATCTGACAGGATGATGCCAGTGTTCTCCTGTGGGTTAATGTTTAACTTGATAAGTTGAAGAATATTTGCCTGATAAAGGTCTGTGACTGAAATGTTGCCTATTAGAGTTTCCAATTTTAACAGTTGGAGAAATTTTGGTTTTGTTAGCTGTTTATCCATCTTCCCATGAGCCGTGTTAAGCCTCCCTACCCCTGCTAAGGAATAGTTTGATGCTTCCACCTCTGCGTTGAATCGGGATGGTGTGTTCAGGGTGTCCATCTGACTGGTTTTACTTGATGGTATCAAAGTAAAGGGGGCTGAGTACGAACGCACGGCACAGCTTGCTTTAACAACTTCCTGGCTACAAACAATAACTTCAGAATGCTGCGCTTGCTTTTAACCGCTTAGCTTTAACATGTTAACATTCATTGTGTAGATTAGTCTCTTCTGGAGTGACATGGTTTTGGTTGTAATTTTTTTTCAGGTGGAGCTGGACCCAGATCCAGGAGGCAGTGAGCTGCTTGAGAGCACAGCTCAAGAAGACGAAGAGAGGAGAGCTCTCGACAAAAGGAAATGTCTGTCGCTGAGCAGGAGGTGCTTGGAAATTGAACAGGTGTGCGTAGTGGGGTTTGTGGGTCACTTTGCAGCGTGCACACTTCCTGAATGCTTTTCTTTTGAAATGTGGATAAGGAGACAAGTGAGTTTAGAAACACACAGGGCCTTATTCAAGATATTTTGTCTAGGTATAACGCTAAACAGGCTTGTTAAGCATTTTCTGTACAGTTTTGTTCCACATCTTCTTATTTTTGGTTTGAATCATAAAAGTCTAAATAATAAAATGGAATAGAATTAAGCTTCTGATGAATATGTTGCTTGTTTAACCTTTATGATACCCTTTAAAACACCTACTGATCTGTGTTGTGTTCAGGTGAACCAGAAAATCTTGAATCGCCTTCACCAAGTGCAAAGAATTACACGACGCTTGAAGAAAGAGAGACGGTACAAAGCTTCATGTCGATGTCTATCTGACGTTTTTATACTTTGGTGTAGGACCTTTCCAGCTGGAGGCTTACCTGAAAGCTCTGCTGATCTTCACAGGTTCCTGATGAAAACTTTGGATGCCCATGGAGATGATTACAGAAATGCCCAGCTCACCATACTGCTTGAAGTAAGTATTAAAGAGATGAAGTATTGCAGAATTGAGATGAATTTAATAAATCAGAAATACATAAATTAGTGAAATATTGTTGAAACAATAAGAAACAAACTAATCCGGGAGAATATAAATTCATATCTTGTTTATTTTGCTGCAGTTCATTTCTATTTTCATTTCAAAAGTTCTTGAGTTGTTTGTATTCTGCATCATAAAATGCTTTCCTGGGCAATCCTTCACTAAAGTAAATACTATTTGTTAAAACAAGTCTTTTTGTCTTCCTATGCTATTTGATTTAAAGCTCATCTTTGACAATATATTTTTCTCATAGTCCCTGGGAAACATTGGAATTGCCAAAAAATGTACCGTATACTATGAATAAAATATTGTTGCCTACATGGCAATTTGAAGCAAAAACGCTGTAATGTAATTTACACGAAACCATCCCTCGTCAGCCTTAGCAAAACACACAAATTGTTGTCATATATTTGTGTTGAAAATTTCATTCGCCTGCTTAAATGCTATTGAATTTGTAAATACTGTATTTGCTTCAGGATGAGCCTGGAGCCCACTTGGATACTGGTGCCGCAGTCGAGGAGGAAAGACTCAATGGTTTGTCCGGCTCCTCTGCAGCTCTACATCATGCAGCCGGGCCGAAGAAGAAGAAGCACAGAATTGCTCGGCAAGAAAAGGACAAAGAGCAACAGGTCAGTGAATGACTAAGTGACGTCCCATTTCGATCCCCGTTGGACGGTTTCCTGCAGGTTTTTGAATCCTCCCTGGTCCAACCGAGCTGATTCAAAGGGGTGAATTATCTCCTCAGCATTGTGTGAAAGTGTGCGTTCACCCTAGACAGGTTTCCAGTTCATCACAGAGACACAAAGGATAGGCAACCATTCAAACGCACTCATACCTAAAGCCAGCTAAGAGTAACCAGTTAACAAAAGTCATGTCTTTGCAATGCGGGAGGAGGCCAGAATCCCCGGAGAGAACCCATGCATGCGCTGGGAGAACATGCACACTCCATGAAGAATGGAATTGAACCCAGGACCTTCTTGTTGCAATGCTGGTGAAGATTCTCAGTCATCCAGGTCATGGTCATTCCAAAAAGAGTAAAAAACAAAGCAACTGGGCTTGTTTTTCGTAGTTGACGACGTTTCGCTTCCTCTCCAGGAAGCTTTCTCAATTCAAAAAGTCTGGAGTAATGTGGAGTAACAAGCTTTATACTACTGCACAACAAAGGCCTTGTAATGGCTTAGATAACATGCAAATTCAACAGAAACAGGTCCACCCCTTAGTAATGGGCAGTCGTTAAAGCCATTAAGACAGCAGATTGAACCGAAACTGGTCCACTCCTCTGTAACGAGGAGTCATTAGGGTTGTTATTGGCCTGGCTTAAAGGAACGATGTTTTGATCACCCATATGAGGGTGAGAATTGAGGTGATGATTGGCCGGAATTAATCCTATAGCTGGATTGTAAGTTTTTGAGAGTTGGAACCTAAGGCCTCCTCCTCTGTTTAAGGTTGTTTTTTCTCTCTTAACGCAGATGGCTTCCTTCACACCCCTTTCAAACCATCTGTCTTCTTTGTCCAAAATGTGAACATTTTGGTCCTCAAAAGAGTGTCCTTTGTCCTTAAGGTGTAGGTGGACAGCAGAGTCTTGTCCTGAGGAGGTAGCTCTCCTGTGTTGAGCCATGCGTCTGTGGAGAGGCTGTTTGGTTTCTCCAATATAAAGATCAGAACATTCCTCACTGCACTGAACTGCATACACCACTCTGCTCATCTTAGGTTTGGGGGTTTTGTCCTTGGGATGCACCAGCCTCTGTCTGAGCGTCCTGTTTGGTTTGAAATGTACTGGGATTTTGTGTTTGGAGAAAATCCTCTTGAGTTTTTCAGAGACTCCAGCAACATATGGGATGATGATGTGTTTGCGTTTATTCTTTTCACCATTATGTTCTGCAGCGGGTCTTTTGGATTTTCTTGCTGATTTGACAAAAGCCCAGTTAGGGTACCCACAGGTTTGGAGAGCATCTCTGATGTGTTTCTGTTCCTTGTGCTTCCCTTCTGTTTTAGTCGGGACATGCTCGGCCCGGTGTTGTAAGGTTCTGATGACCGAAAGTTTGTGCTCCAGTGGGTGGTGTGAGTCAAAAAGAAGATATTGGTCTGTGTGAGTGGGTTTCCTATACACTTCAATGTTGAGGTTTCCATCTCCTTCCATGTTCACCAAACAGTCGAGAAAAGGTAGCTTGTTGTCGTTGGCATCCTCTCTGGTAAACTTGATGTTATTGTCCACCGAGTTGATGTGTCTTGTGAAAGCTTCCACCTCTTTTAACTGGATTTTGACAAAGATGTCGTCCACATATCTAAACCAGTGGCTTGGTGGTGTTCCTCTGAAGGTTCCCAAAGCTCTCTTTTCCATAGCTTCCATGTAAAGATTGGCTACAATTGGTGACACTGGAGATCCCATGGCACAACCATGCTTCTGTCTGTAAAAATGATCGCTGAACTTGAAATAAGTTGTAGAAAGACAAAGGTCCAGTAGGGTACAGATCTGGTCCAGAGTGAAATTTGTTCTGTTATTTAGGTCACTGTCTTGTTGAAGACGTTTCCTGACTGTTTCTACTGCCTCTGATGTAGGTATGCAAGTGAAAAGTGAAGTGACATCGAAAGACACCAGAGTTTCCCCTGGTGCCATTTTTAAATGTTTGACTTTGTTACAATACAACAGTGCTACCAACTGCACTACATACCAAATATATTAGGGCGACATCTAAAACATGTAGAACACCAGTCCTTGAGGACTTTAAGCACACAAGTGGAATATCTCCACTGTTTTTCTAGGTTACTTAAAAATTCAATTTTAAAAACCTGACGGTGTTGAATAAATCACATCATGACTAAAAACATTTCTGACTATTATTATTTTTTTTTCTCCAGATTGAACCCGACATGTCTATGTTGGCAGAGACTCAGTTTGGAGAAATGCCCAGCCCAACGTCTCTGTCACACTGACTGGTGTCCAGGATATTTTTCTTCAGCTGTTCATTGGATAATTTGCACTGTTTCCCTTCAAGGAGCCACACAGATGGACAAGAGGATACAACTAAATAGAACACAAGTCCACATGAATATTACAAATTTATTTATTTATTAGGGTCACTGATTAAAATGTACACTTTTCGTTTTGAGTATTGGCTATTGATATATTAAAGTTCATGTTTTTAACTGTTAAAATAACTCAGTTGAGCAATCTGAAAGCAACTGATACAAATTCACCTGGTTTGTCCTTTTACCACGTTTGATGTTTGAAAGGTAAAGGCTAAAGTTAGGATGACATCCGTGAGGCCTATAACCTGGCAGTGGTTAAATATCAGGATGATGGGATTCTAAAAATAAAGCAAATCACCTTTGGGTTCCTGTTGGCCAAGTATTTGTGCCCCATTTGGAGACAGGCCTGAAGGAACCCAGTCAATTATTTTTTGTGGCCTTGTCAATCACGGCTGTATCTAACTTTGTTTTTGTCTTTTGTCTGGTAAGTTCCTCACGCTGAAAACATCCCACTGGTTCAAAAAGCTGGAAAAAGACGGCTCATAAAACCAGTAATAAAAATACGATTGTTGATTTAATTTCATCTCGTCTGTTTTTTTATTACACGCTTAAAGGGACAAAAACAAATCCTACATGACTGGTAAGCTTGTCAAGAGATACGCTTCTCTGGGGTTTAGGTTCTCCTGTATCTAAAGGAGATGAAGTGATTCAGGCCCTCAGGACTGATTATTTTTCAGATGAAATCCCTGCCTGAATGTGATGATAGGTGCTATGAATGGTGAAATATGGCTGAGCATCAATTTCCTTATGAGTGGCTGATGCTTACTGTACAGATGCATTTTCATAGATTTATCATATTTCATTTATTTCAGTAACTCAATTCACTGAGTGAAATGCATTGTATAGAACAGTTAACAACAGGCTGATGTATTTAAGCCGTTATTTCTGTTAATTATGAAAAGAAATGACTGAAAAGATTACGTAAGACAAAAAATTTGTTACAGAAATGTTGACTTAGTTAAAAGTATGTTTATTTATGGATTATTTTGAAAAGTTGCTTTTAATCTGACAAACGCGCCTCGTTGGGACACGTATTCTGATTTGCTAAAATGTAGCCGCATATGGGATTTTGTAAAGAAAGACTAGTTCACAGTTGGGAACCTGCAGCTCTGGACCTACATTTGGCTTAGACATTTTTGAAGTGCCTTTCTGTGGTTTTCAAAAAAGTGCAACAGTAAAATCTTTTCATGTCTAAAGATGCTATTTAAGAAGGCTAACTTTAGCAGTTTTTCCACCTAGCTCTAAAGATTGTCTCCATAGATTTAGTGCATGGTACAAGAGAAACCAAAAAAGCAAATCCACTTTGCACAGAACTCTCTGTCATGTGTTCAAAATGTATCTGATTTGATTGTCAAGTGTTTATGTTAATTGCCTGTTATTAGTCTCCCAGCACTGCAGCCTTTCATTAAAATCCACTAAAGAGGGGGATTTTTTTTTCATCTCAAGGCAGAGAGCTCGGGACAGTGATGTTTTATATCAATATACAACTCTGCAAAAAATATGTCATGACAGTATTTCCAATTAAATCCTACTGCTGAAAAGATGTAGTCTAAATGTGTGATGTATTTAACCCCCTTAGGTGGTACTCGGGGGCTCTAGATAAATGTTATTTGGTGGGAATGGGGATCAAAATTGCTTTTTCAGTAGTAAACATTGCAGATTGTTATTACAATGCAATATGAACCAATCTAGTTTATCGCCCCCTTTGGGGAATTAGTTTTAAACTTTGTGGTCTTTAAATAGCTGCCATCACAAATCTCAATAAAAGAACTATCAAAGGAAATTTACATCTATAAGCATAATCCATCACTGAGGTAGGCCTACTGTACATACATTACACGTCTATCTTCAAACTTGAAGATGTTAATACATTTTTTTAAATGACTTGAACATTTTCTGATTTTTTTAATTGTCTCTTTTAGGGCTCCCAACTTTCTACAGTTGATAAGAGCACATATTGCAGAACCATCACCTTCATAGGAAATGGGATCAGACCCAGCAACTAGGACACTTTATTTGGTTCCCTATTCTCAGATATGCCGTATAGAAAAGTATGTCAATTAATCAATCAGGAAAACAAACAAGCAATTCTGGGCAATATGATCCATATACACGCTTACCAAAAATATTATAATGGTTGCTCAAATATATTACTTTTGTAATGTCTTTTTAACTTTTCCTAAAAGTATGTAAAGGTGTGGACTTCAAATATAAATTCCAATTGATTTCTTTTATTCATCATATGTAGGGCACTTCAACCAAAATAGTTGCTGAAATCTTGAAGAGGTGATTAGATGTGAGAATGATCAGAAACGGTATTAGACCAGTGAGAAAATAGAATCAGTCGATCATCAGTCATCCAACAGCGCAACCAATGGCCGCTCTCCAATCTAGCGGATATGCTCCAGTGACAAACGTGACTGGTGTCCAATCAGATCTTGTAGAATGGGTTTAGGGCGGGGCCTAAACGTGGAGGTGGGATTTTAGCTACCATCCATCTTCAGCTACATTACAGTGAGCGAGCCTGTCGAAAAGAAAATATATTTTTGGAAGTAAAGAAGATTTTCTGGAATTAGTTTTGGCTTTATCTGAAATAAGACAAACGAAAGCCCATACCCTAGGTAAATGTCTCACACAAGTATAAATATACACGGTCGGGTTAACCCAGTTTCCCTTTTTCCTTAATTTGGCTAGCTGAGCTGCTACCTAGCATTTTAGGTATTAGCTAGCATATCGGCGATTGGAACGGTTTCTCTTATATTTTACATTTCAACACGCAAAACTATCTTTATAAAAGCTCCGATGGAGCCCAGAGTAATGATGTCTGCGTGTGAGTTAGATCAGTCCTTATATTTTATGAGGTTTGTTCTGGAAAGGGATAGTTAGCAACCGAGCGAAGTGGACGAGCTAGGCTAGTATTAACGTTAGCTCCCTAGCTGGCTAATTTTAGCTGACTGCCAAACCAGTCATATTGGCTACTATTAGCGGGATCGTTTAACTTTGTGAAGTATACGGATGGAGGGGATGTCACGTGTGATTTTTACCATGAATGCGCCTTAATTGTTGTGCGGTTGTGTTATATATGTGTTGCTAATGTCAGCTGTCCGTTTAGACGGTGTTAACGTCAGTTTCAGCCGCTGCAAACCGATGCACGGCTTTTGACTTGTCTGATGGTTTCTCTTTGAATTTTGTCCAGTGGGGTGATGCATGTGTGGTTTATTTACTCAGATCACTGTTGGACAGACGGAATGTGGAAATTGTCGTAGTCAGAGCCATGGCTGATAAAAGAAAACTACAAGGTAACTCTGTCAGTGAAACTGTCCATGCTGTCCCACAACGAGCCGCAGGCTTCGCCTTTTGTTGTTGCCATTTATTTTTTGGTAAAGTTTTAGCAACTTCTGCAACCAAACCTGTGTAATGTTTTTCATCCTTGCAGGTGAAATTGACAGATGTTTGAAAAAAGTAGCGGAAGGCGTTGAACAGTTTGAGGACATCTGGCAAAAAGTAAGAGGTTTTCCAGCTTACTAGGACGTCTCTGCTATAATCGAAGACGTCAGATATGCAATTTTCCACTTGTTTCCCTACTTCTCAGCTCCACAATGCAGCTAACGCGAACCAGAAGGAAAAATATGAAGCGGACCTCAAGAAAGAGATTAAAAAGCTACAGGTATTATAGGGCAAGTACGGAAAAGCTGATTAAAATATGAATGTGACGTTTTTTTTAATGCTCTGTGTTTTTTGCAGCGATTGAGGGATCAAATAAAAACATGGGTGGCCTCGAACGAGATCAAAGACAAACGGCAGCTAGTAGAGAACCGAAAACTAATAGAGACGGTATGCCTTCTTTGTCATATGCTCATAATACAGGGTTTTATTTGTAAATGTGATTAATATTACCCCATCTCCTCCCCTTAAAAGTAATTGTTTCCAAAACAACCTGCAAATACCCTCACCGGCCACTTTATTAGGTAAATCTGTTCAATTTCTTAACTCAAATAGGGACTCAATGCATTCAGGTGTCTATTGGTGATGAAGACAACTTGCTGAAGTTTGTAAGAAAGGGTGTTTTAGTGACTTTTGAACTTGGCATGGCTGTTGAAAAGATAGGTTGATCTGAGTGTTTTCAAAACTGCTGATGTATTGATAAGAGTAGAAAGTTTTCAGTGAGCGGCACTCGAGTGGACTGAAATGCCTTGTCGATGACAGATGAGAATGGACAGGTTTGCTTGTGATGATTTTGAGGCAACAGCAGTGGAGTTCACCACTCATCACAATCAAGTAATGCAAATAACTTCTCTAAATGCAGAACGTCGGGGGCTAAATCCTCAGTAGACCACACCAATTGCTACTTCTGGTAGCTAAGAAGCAGAAAATTAGGCATTTTCTTTATAAATCGAACAATAAGAGGCCGTTTTTTTTTTTTTTGTAATGTGATGAGCCGTGAATTCATCTGGCACATTCAGATTCTAATATCAGAATTAGTCTTAATAGGACAAAAGCGCGTATCATTGACTATGTTCACAGTGCAGGTCTGCTCAATTACGATCTTTTGCTGAAATCAGATTTTTTTTTTTTTTGAGGCGGCCGTTCATATTACTATTAAATGCGACCGGCGTCATGCTGCTGTCCGAATGGTTCAAGACCACAAAGCGACCGACGAGCACAGATAACGGAAGGATGTCACAGAGCAGCGCACTGTTTGCAGATGTAATGGTGAATGTAATTGTTTCTAGAATTGTTCAATAAAGCTTTGTTAAAAAAAGATCCTTGGAAAGAAAAATGAAAAAAACGTGGATACTGGCCGGCATCTCTCCTTGCTATTATTAGAAAGCTGTTGGGCAATGAGAGCCGACAATATTAAGATCACATCATAGCAAGACGAAGTAAGGTAAGAAGAAAGCAGCCCAGCTATTGACAACTTTAATGGAGCGCTAACTGCTGCTGCTGTGTGTGGATGTGCAGTGAGAGACGTGAAAGACGGATGAAATGCGACATGACCGTTCAGACTGCGGACACTTTGAAAAAAAAATCCGATGCGTATCCGAATTAGTGCCACACATGGAAGTGGCACAAATCAGATTTTTTTGGGGGGTGAAAAGATCAGAATTAGGGCGTTCACACTGCCGTGAAAAAGATATATGGGTCGGATATGGGCAAAAAGATCGGATTTGGGTCGCATTTCCCTGCAGTGTGATCGTAGCCATTTTAGCCTGTTACCAACAGTTCAGGCAGGTGGTGGTGTAATGATGTGGGCAATGTTTTCTTGGCACACTTAGTAGCTGCTAGCCGTTCTGAAGGCAAAAGGAATCCAACGTGGTCCTAGGAAAGTGTAGTTAAAAAAAGTGGCCGGTTAGTGAGGGGAAAAAAAAATCTGGAAGATTCAGTTTCTTTAAAAGGGCCCACTCTTGTCATTGTGATCATTTGTATCAAAAGTACAACACAGTTATGGCTCAAGAAATGAAGGTGTTGTCAGAACTACGTCAACTACAGTTTCCTCTTTATCAAGTTGATACGTTTTGACACTTTGCTTACTGCTACTTTGTGCCTTTCTGAAAACCCAAGAGCTTCCACCAAGAAAGTCTGTGTGGCCGCCTAACTATAATGGCAAAGTTTTTGGCTCAAAGGTTGTTACAGCATTAGATTCGTCCGACGTAAAAGTATAAAGCGAAGCCTGAACTGTTGCAGACATTGTCAGAGTGAAAAGTAATGAGCCATAATGTGATTTTCCTGTCCTTAGCAAATGGAACGGTTCAAAGTGGTGGAACGTGAAACAAAAACAAAAGCCTACTCTAAAGAAGGCTTAGGGCTTGCTCAGAAGGTGGACCCAGCTCAGAGGGAAAAGGAAGAAACGGGACAGTGGCTAACGGTACACCCATTATTTTCATTTATTTCTTTGCAACAATGCTTTGCCTGAATGATTGTTGTCGTTTTTTTTTACTGGTAGATTGATCAAAAGCCAAGAAGAGAGAAAAATTAGGGATGAAAACCTTGACATCAACTTGAATTTCTGTCAGATACATTCATTAACCCTTTTCTCCTGGCTTCCCCATCGTCTTTAGAATACGATAGATACACTAAATATGCAGGTGGATCAGTTTGAGAGTGAGGTGGAGTCTCTTTCAGTCCAGACGCGAAAGAAGAAGGGCGATAAAGAGGTAATTTCTTCCTCTTTCTGCACTCAGCCATGACCGTGCAATGTATACATACACTCTGTGGTGATGAAAGTATTTTGTAAGCAACCTTTTTTTTTTTTTTTCTTGCAGAAGCAAGATCGTATTGATGAACTCAAGCGGTTGATTGAGAGACACAGGTACCACATTCGCATGTTGGAGACGATTTTACGAATGCTGGACAATGACTCTGTACCAGTGGATGCTATCCAGAAGATTAAGGATGATGTTGAGTACTACATTGATTCCTGTCAAGACCCGGACTTTGAGGAGAACGAGTTCCTGTATGACGACTTAGACCTGGAAGACATCCGTGAGAGACCCCTAAAGATAAATTCGGACGATGCTTTTCTTTCTCCGGGCGTAGTGGCATCACCTCACGGTTTGTCTCCTGTTGTTCTTTTGTAGCTCCGGCTTTAGTTGCCACGTCTCCATCAGGCAATGTGGAAGATGACATGTATCTCCACTCTAGCAGCACTCCCACTTCCACTACATCTTCTTCGCCCATCCCTCCATCTCCGGCCACTTGCACTGCTGTAAGTTCTGTTTTGCATCTTTTGAGCTTTGCGCTGGTGACAAAGGGATGCTTGGTCGTAAAAACGCCCCCCCCCCCCACAAAAATGACACCTTGTCCCCCTTTTAAGTATGCACAACCTTGCAAAAGTAGTCGTACCCATTGAACTTCCTCATGTTCAGTCACTGACCAACAGAAAGGAGTGCGTAAATGTGAGATGGAAGGGAAACCTGAAAATCTGACGCGCATTTTTCCATTTTACAATCATGCGTTACTTGTTAGTTGGTCCTAACAGAAAATCCCGAAAGGATCCATTGAAGTTTCTTGTCACTGGAGAAATTGGGAAGTTTAAGAGGTATGAAAACCTTTGCAAGGAAGGCACTGTATTTACCCAACTCATCCATGCGCCTAACTGCTTTCTAATCCACCGGCTGGTGTGCTGAATAAGCCTTTCAAAAGCGGTTTGTCACATCAAGGTATCTCCTCCTATAGGAGAACTCAGAGGACGATAAGAAAAGGGGACGGTCGACAGACAGTCAAGTTAGTCAGGTGAGAGGCTCTTATCTGTGCTGTGTCAGTAGCTGCAAAGTGTAGAGCAGCACTCTTCACCCTCGGTCCTGGAGACTCACGGTGGCTGAAGGTGGTCTGGCCTGTCAGGTACTCAAATGAAGCAAGTTCTCTCTGCGGGGCCACGGCTGGAGACGTCTGATTTAGTTTGTACCATTTCCTGCATAGCTGGACTCCCGTAGTTCCAACGTTTCTCCTTATAGACTTATAGCTCCTTGATCGTTGTTGTTGTGACGGTTTTCACTAAGATTTTGCTGTGCTGTTCTCTCATTTATAGTCGCCTGTAAAGAACGGCGCCCCGTCCTTGCAATCTTCCTTCTCTTCTTCCGCCACCTCCGGGTCCTCTTCCTCCTCCTCCCTCTCCATGGCGAGTGTTGTCGGAGGCCTCCCTGCGGTTCCCCCCAGCAGCAGCCTCATAGGAAGTTTCAGCAGCGCGGTACAGCAGCATCAGCATCAATCTGCACAGCAGCAGCAGCAGCAGCAGCCGCCGTCTCAGCCATCGAATCAGTCGCAACAGCAGCAGCAGCCGCCGCCTCCAGCAAAACCCTCGGTCCCCTCAAGCAACACCCCCAGCCCACCTAGCAACCAGCTTCTCCCAGCATCCACTGCTCCCTCGCTTTCCACGCCCAGCACGCCCAGTTCAACAGCTCCCAACTCTCAGGCTGCCTCTGGGCCTGCCCCGGCATCCAGTCTGGGCCTGGGGTTGGATTTAAGGAAAGGCGGCATGAGCGGGACCAGCAGTGCCAACCAGATGGCAAGCTTAGGCTTGGCCAGCCACACCACTCCTTTAAACACAATGGCGGGCCTGATCCCCGGTTCCACCTCTGCCCTTTACGCGCACGCGGCGGCATCCGGGGGCCTGGGCCTGAGCGGCAACACCCAGTCCAGCATTTTGCCCGAGAGCAGCACTTCCATCTCCAGCTCCAGCGGCGTCACCACCAACGGAGCGGGCTCGGGGCTCAGTTTACTCGGCTCTAGCCCGGCCCACAACTCTCTGAGTGACAGTATTTTGGGTCTGGTCCCAGGGCAGAGCGTGGCCCCCGCTCCGTCGCAGGTGACCCCGAGTTCTGCCAGCTCCACCCCCGGGGCGGCGGGCATGATGGTAGGAAACGGAGGCAGCTCCGGCGTGGTCGGAGTGAACGCTGCTCCCGCCAGGCCGCCGAGCGGACTGAAGCAGAACGGAAGCCCAAGTAGGTTCATGTGCTTGGCGTGTTTGTGACGGTTCACTGCGGCCTTTTCTGTAGTAAGACCTTCTCCAACTTGTCCCCCGCCCACACTCAGGTTACAGCGCCGTAGTGGCAGAGAGTTCCACAGAATCGGCTCTAAGCACACCAAGCCAGTCACAAAGCAGCCAAACCTCATCACTCAGTTCCTCATCGAGCCAGCCGTGAGTCTTTCTCTTCGTTTTCAAAGGATTTTTTTTTTAAATGTTGTTTCTGCACTGAATTACACCCCGTTTTGCACAGGATGGACAACGGCCCCAGCTTAATTAGCTCCATCACACTGCCGCCGAGCTCTCCCTCCCCCTCCTTCTCAGACAGCACACCGGGCGGAGGGAGTCTGCTCAACGGGCCCCACTCATACACACAGGCCTCTGAGGGCCTCAAGGTGAGCCCAGCAAGCGCCGTTAGTTTGAGTCTGAGCTCTGTGAACGTGATCTGTAACTCAGGAATACAGCGTGAAGAAACCTTAACGGGTATACACCTTTTTTTTTTTTCTCTAAGTCTGGAAAAGAAAACAATGTGTGGAAAATGTTTGAATTTCCAAGCTTTATTTCCTTACCTAAAAACATTTGAGGCCAAGAGAGAAAAATGATCTTTTTATACGAGATTATTTTAATTTCAGGTTTAACAGCTTAAGTTTTTGCCCAACTAAGTGATCGTTCGTGTTAGTTTGGGGGAATAGAGCTGATCAAAGTTGGCCAGAACGTTGTAAAAAAAAAAAATGCTTTACCTGGAACCTCTGGGAGGTTTCGAAATGAAACCGAGTTAAAATCATGAACAAATGAGGCAGACTGCTTGTGATTTTTGCCGTGAAGCGACATCTGCCACGAAGTCCTGCCCCCCCCCCCTCCCTCAGTAAAGTAAAACACTCAAAGCTTTATTTGTCATTAATTAACTTTAAAAAGGAAACGTATATTAGATTTTTTTTTAGATTTGATACATTTCAAGTGTTTTTCAATGTCTGTAATTATAGCTTAAAAGCGTGTTTCTTAGTAAACTGGAACATTGAATAAGATCTATGATGTACTTTAAGACGCCCCACTAAAAGTTTTCTTTGCACTGTACTCTTACTCTGCGCTGAATACTTGGTGTGAGCTCCTGTTGCGTCAGGAAGCCCAAAGCTGCTTTATGAATCAGTCTCTTTGAGCTGATGAGAAATAATTTCTTTTACCAGCAGATATTTGATCTTTTCTCACTTAGGAGGATCGCAGGTGTCGCAAATGTTTTTTTTTTTTTTTTTTTTTTACACGACCAATCAGTGCCTTAATGTGAAGCAGCTTGACACTGAGCCAGTTTTCCTGTGCGAAACAACCTGGTCTGAGCCAATTGTTCAGTTTTAATATATGAATATCAGCTGAGAGAGAGAGAGAGAGAGAGAGAGAGAGCTACTGTCCTGCAGCTTCTAGATGCAGCTCTGCTCCAGCACACCTGAGTCTGCTAATCAGCTGTTAACTCGGTTCAGGTGTGTTGGACCAGAGACCGTCTAAACGCAGCAGGATGGTGGCTCTCGAGGACTCGACTCCTGGACTATATTTAACTTTTTAAATTAGCGACTCCCTGACATGTGTTGTTTTTTAGGTACTTTTCTTTGTTCCTCTGCAGATGGGTGTCAGAAGGCTAAACTCTAAATTGGGGCTGGGTGATAAACCGATTTAATTCAAATGTACAGTTTTTCAAGACTTAATTTTTGGAGAATCTGGAAAATATATTGTCAGTATGTTGTAAAGAGGAAACTTTGTTTACCACAATACAAGGCACTTTAATTTATTCTTATTTTTTTTTTTAAGTTAAGCTTTTTAAGTTACACAACTGAAGTCTGTTCTTAGCTCATTGTGTAACGCCACTAGCAGCAAACGTTTAGCTATATTTTCATTGTTTATAACGGCAGGGCCGCCATCTTGTTTTACAAGCATGTTCCACAGCTTGTATTTAGTTGCACTTTGAATTCAGGTCAACTACCAGATGAAATGCTTTACACTAAAAGGAAGATTTTTAAAATTTATTTTTGTGAAATGAAAAGGAGGGGGGGGGGGATGACTAATCGGATTTGGTAAAATAAAATTGAAGATTTTATTTTTAAGCCATGTTGCCCAGCCCTACTTTAGATATTCTCTATCCCATCTCTGTGTGTATATATACATAGAGATGGGAACCATCTTTTTAGTCTGAGAAGGCCAATATGACAGCAGTCACTGCTGATGGATAAACGGCACCCTGAGATTTCATTTAGATTAAGCAAGAGAGTAATTCCAGTTCAGTCAGATCCTGCTTTTCTTTTCCATCTAGTTCAAATCTTTATTTCATGATCTTTCATCACTTTTCTATTCCAAAAAAGTCAGCGGCCTTGACATTATTTGCCTTACTGTTGTTTAACCTCAGCAGCTACAGTAGCTACAGTATCTGTGTTTTTTTTTCCCCCTCAGGCTCCGGAGCCCCTCAGCTCTCTGAAGGCGATGGCTGAGAGAGCAGCGCTGGGATCAGGATTAGACGAAGAGCTCTCCAACCTGCATGTAACCGACAGAAGTCTGAACGGTCAGGCAGTATTTCCACTCTTTCTGCTAATTCTCGGCTTCTGATTAGCGCCACACGTTCTCCCCAGTGGGCAAATATTCTGGAGAAGACGACCGTAGAATTTAATTTGAATATGACAGTTCTGTGTTTTTACATAGAAATACTTCTCTGACGAAGCAAATGAATCGGTTCATTAAAAAAGTTGAAGCTCATACAGAGAAATAGATCCATTTAGATCTATAAGTATCTCCACTCTGGTGGATCCTTTTTATTTAAATAAATTTAAGTTTCAATTTCAGTAAAAGTCTGATATTTCTTAAAGTTTGTCTTAAGTGCATTATAGAAAGTTACATTATTAAAAGTAAGTTTTTCTTTTGGTTCTGTTAACCTGAGGTTAGGAGTTTTACTTCAGTGATCATGTCTAGTTTGGTTTTAGCGTTCAGAGGAAAACGGAGCATAAAACCTGACGTTAACGTCGCCGTCCTTTATCCCCTCCTTGTAGATATCTTCTCGGGTTCGTCGGCAGCGCCCGGCACACCCGCCGCTCCTCAGCCGTCCGTGTCAGAGGTCAGCATCCCCCCCTCGCTCGGGGTCTGCCCGCTGGGCCCGACCCCTCTCTCCAAAGACCACCTGTACGAGCAGGCGATGCAGGAGGCCGCGTGGACACACATGCCGCACCCGTCTGACTCTGAGAGGATCAGGTGATGACGCTCTCTGCGTCCCGGTTTAGTCTGTGGTTTTCTTTTACTCGTCATCTAAGCGCCCTGAAAATAAAATGGGTTTCTGTGACTCGTTTTCCTTTCAGACTTCTTAAAAAGCAGCGCCGATGACTTATTCAATTGAAATTAAAATGAGCCGAGTGGCAAAAATAAATAAATCAATCTAATCAGATTTTCTTGATGAAAAATGCAATATTTTAATTATTTTTTTTTTGGGAGGGAAAGTTTTTTTTTTTTAATGTTCTGCATTCATTGTTGTAGAAGGAAAATTGTCTGGATTATAATTGGTTTGTGTGACAGTAACACGTTTCTTGTAGATTATACCACATTATTGTGCAAGAAAGGGCTGAACAACAGTAGGAAAGCATTTAATTGTTTATTTTTTTGTAATTTTTTCATAAACGGCCTCCTCAAGAGGGGAGGCCAGATAAAACCCTCATTAAGTCGCTTCCAAGCATGTTGTTGTAAATTTAGAGGGAAGTGATAAGTGGGATAGAAAAAGACGTGCAAGCAACACGGATAATCAACTTTGGGAGGATTGTGAAGCAGCAACTGCTAAGCGTAGGAGAGATTCACAAGATCTGGACCTTAGCGGGGTCAGAGCTTCAGCAGCCACCAGGTATCCAGGACCTGGGCTCCAGCAGAGAGCAGCTGATCGTCAAGCCTCTCCGGAACCAGAGAGCACATCAGAAACGTCGTACCTGGGCTAAGGAGGAAAAGAACTGGAGCGTCTCAGTGATCCAAAGTCCTCGTTTCACATGAAAGTAAATGTTACACTTTGATTTGGACCCGAATGTCCCAGAGTCTGAGTGGAGAGCAGCTGCTCAAGTTGCTTGAACGTCCGGTGTGACGTTTCAGGAAGCCATGATAAACATAAATTCAAAGTATTTTAGAAATCCAAGCAATTTATTGGAAGGTTTAGTAAAAGAAAAGTGGTATAGCTGTAAATTTAATAGGACTGAAGTAAAGACCAAACGCTTATATAAACTTTAGGTTATTAGCTGTGAGCCACAATCCTCTAAATTTATACAAGTGAACCCATTAACTCTTTGTGTTGAATCTGTGATGTTTGAGCGTCACTTTTCCAGGTAAACGGCTGGAATGGACGCTCTAATAAAGTGCTTCTGTTTCCTAAGGCAATACCTGATGAGGAACCCGTGCCCCACCTTGCCATACCACCATCAGGTACCACCACACCACTCTGACACCATCGAGTTCTACCAGAGACTGTCCACAGAAACGCTCTTCTTCATCTTCTACTACCTGGAGGTGAGGAAACAGGCCCTCGGTTGGCCGCCTGACCTTTTTGCATTTCCTTTCTGCTTTTACTCACAGCGGCTTGATTCATTTTTCTCTTTCTCCATCAGGGCACCAAGGCTCAGTATCTATCTGCCAAGGCTCTGAAGAAGCAGTCATGGAGGTTTCACACCAAGTACATGATGTGGTTTCAGAGGCACGAAGAGCCCAAGACGATCACTGATGAGTTTGAACAGGTACAGCTTCACTAAAACGTAGAATCCCACGTCGACGTGCCGCTCGCCGGGGTTTATTAATCGCCTGCCTTTCGCTTCTCTTTCTCTCTCTCCAGGGCACTTACATTTATTTTGACTATGAGAAATGGGGCCAGAGGAAAAAGGAGGGGTTCACCTTCGAGTACAGGTACCTCGAGGACAGAGACTTGCAGTGACGCACACAGAGGGACGCAAAAGGACAGAGAAAAACAAAAACGTGCTGCTGTTGACATTCCGAGACTGAACTCCAAACTGTGGATAGAGATTGTGATGTGTAGTAGAAACCCTCTCCAGAAACGGAGACCGGCGTCTGTATAGGCTGCATCTCAATGTGAAGCCCTAGCTCCTCGTGTAGTTTTTTTTTTTTTTTTTTTTTTTTTTTGGGTTTCTCTTTTTGACAAAAACACCCTGTGGGTCCGATCAAACATCGCCGCGCTGCACGAGCTGGGACGGCTCTGGAGATCCGCGTCTGTGCCTGTCTGTGTGCACACTCAGTATGTGGCATTAAGAAAAGCCCCCCCCCCCTCCCCCCCATGCATGTTTCTCATATATTTTTTTCTTCTTTTTCCGTTTCAACGATGATTCTCTGTACCACCTGCCCAACTTGAGCCTGGAAGCCTTTGACTCGACACAAAAAGCAAACCTTGGATTTGATTGTTATGGTGCCCATCTTGTATTTTCTGTAATTTGGTGGTTTAGAACGGGGACGTTCAGTGGACATTTAGTGATGGTGTGTAGGACTGGCTTCTTTTAAGACCCTACAATGCCTGTTGAATATGGTCACTATTGGAAGATAGTGAGCTCTTATCAATAGATTTATTGATATTGTCTTGGTCGATTAAAACGTGATTGAGAGTGACCACAGGGCCTCTCCCTGTGTAAGGGAAAGAGTCCTTATTGGACATGGATTAAATTGCTATGCAATTGAACTGGTCTCTTGACTCTCTTTACAAATAAAAAAAAATGTTTTTAAGTTAACCTCTCAAATATATTATGGCGCCTTCATGTTTGTGATGACGTAATAAAACATGTAAAATAAATCTTAATATTAGGGTTTGAGACATTTTATCTGCTTGATGTTTGACTCTTGCACCGTCTGTGATTTCTCATCGATGCAAAAAATAAAATAAAAATTGGGGGTGAATGAATGCACTGCAAAAACGGAGCTAAAAAAGTAATATTTCCTAAAAATGAGTGTATCTGTCCTTGATTTGAGCAGGTAAATAAGATGATCTGCCAATGGAATAAGACTTTTGCACTTAAAATAGGAACAACTCATCTCCATCTTATTTCAAGTGCAAGATGTCTCTTATTTTAGGGGTCAAAATACTCTACCTGCTCAATTCTAGGACAAAAACATAAATTTTAAGAACATTTTACTTATTTTTAGATCTATTTTTGCATTGTGTAGCTATTGGATCGTCTCGGTAAACTTGAATGGTTAATTTCAATAATTCAAAAAGGGAAGTCCTACATTCAGTGTTTTGATGATTGCAGTTTACAGCTAATGAAAACCACAATAATGGATTTTGGTGCAGAAATGTTGCCATGTAATGTGCATCTCCTGTTGCTTCATTTAGTGCATCAGTGCTGAGTTGCTTGGAGGCGATCAGTTTGTGGCCCCTGTCGCTTTAACAGCAGCCGTCAGGTTTCTCTCATTCTCCACATGACTGATTATTTAGGGCTGGCCAAGCAAGCAGAGACACCTTGGTCATCAAAGGTGTTGGTAGCTCTGGTAGTCTGGCCACGTTGCTTTTAATAATTTTTATTGTCATTGCAAAGTTCATTCCAATGAAATTTGTTCTCTGCATTTAACGCATCCCCTTAGGGAGCAGTGGTGATGTTACTGGTAGCTATGTTGAATTTGAATTTCATCAAACCCGGTCGACCAACACCAGCAGTTGAGATGGCTCCCCAAATTATCACTGCGGAAAAACTTCACACTGGTACCCTGATGGAAAAGCTCCATTTATTTGCCTCTAAAACCATGAATTTGTACCTCTGAGCAAAAGCCTGGGTTGTCTAAACTGGCGAGCCAGATTGATAATGTGTAGCACTCTCCGTATTGCACATTATCAATCTGGGTAGGAATAAAAATCTTGGGGCCAGGAAGAAAAAGCACTAGACTGATAGTCCAAAGACCTCTTTTCCACTGAAAGTAAATACGCAGTTTGGAAATGCAAGCATATTACTGGAGAGTTAAGTAGAAGGAAAAAATGTCAAACAGGGATAACTAGAGATAACGTCGCCCAATTAGCTCGGAAAGTTCTGCTGAATGAGGTAAGACGTGTCAGATATCTCCTGATCTGTGCATTGTGGCTCTTTGCTAGACATGCTGGTAAACTGTTGACTCAGCAGTCTTGCCTATGATTTCAAAGGCTGTAACATTTCTGTTTCTGAGAAACGGGGTTTTCTTTATTTCTAAGTTGTAGTCTTTAAAATGAAACATTTGTAATGAGTCTTCATCACGAGATTCACATCTTGAATTTTCATTTCTATTCTGGTGTACTGAGATGGTCCACTTTACCAAATCTAAGTGGATTTTGTGGTTAAATCTGTGACTTTGGTAAAGTTCTCACTTCTAACCTCCCTTTTCTTTTATCCTCAAACCCACAGTGTTTAATTTACCACCTGATATTTAGGTGAAATTCATGTACAGTGAATACATACCATTACAGCTGTTTACATGTGGAGTTTAACTAAAAATACTAAACTATTGGTGGTATTGTGGGTAGATTTCAAGGTGGCAGCTTGTCTTGCTCATCCGAGTTCAGCTTTTTCCATTCAAACAGCCACAGAGCCCCACATCACGCATCTTATATGATTAGGGTTTCTTTTTAGAGGCAGGCGGAAGAGTTCACAGATCTGCCCTTTATAGATTATGTTTTGGGATTTTAAAAGGTTTTCTAAAAAGAGACACTGCCTAAAATGTGAATTTCAAAGCAATTTCTCATTACAGTTCTGCATGGGAGATGTCAGCGGTTATAAATGACTGTAAAAGTTAAACCATTTTAAGACATTACACACTGGTGAAAAATTCCTGCACCAATCAGCCAGTTTAACGTTGCCCTGCTTTAATCAGGAGGCCGAACACAGAAAACTCAGTTAATTCCACCCTGTTGACTAAATGCATCAACACTAAGAATACCCATGCTCTTTAATGTGTATTGTTATAAAGATGTTTTTATCTGGAGATTTACTGATCTTACAGCCATTTTAAAATAAAGCTCTTTAATGAAGGCCAAAAAAAGTCCATTTTTAAATTCAAATCTTACAGTTGAATCCATTCAAGAATCTAAACATTTTATTAAAATGGTAGGAAAAAGAAAACAAAAAACAGCGTAAATCACATTGAAGCAAATTAATTATGTTCACATCTTGGATTCCTTCTTGACTTTGAGGAACTCGGCCATATTGGAGAAATATTTCTGGTTGGCCTCAGCCACCTTCTTCTCTGCAGCCTGCGGGTTTACGATCTCCAGGCCCTGTAGGGGACAGCAGACTGAGCTGAAACGCGGGTCAAGAGAACAAAGAGCACAACAGCCCGACGCTCGCTCTTCTCTTACCTGCAGGGGAGTGAAAGCCACACTGGAGCTGGTTCCTGACGAGCGATCTCTGACCGTGGACTTTCCGCCGTACGTCATGCTCTGCTTCTGCAGCGTCCTCTGTTGGCGACAAAACGGTGCGCCACGATAAAGGACAACATAAATCAAGATGCAGGAGAGTAAAAGACCCATGGGGGGGAGGGGAGGGGTTACCTGCAGGGACTTGGAAATCCTCGCCTTGGTGGCCTCGTTGACCTGAGCCTGCCTGACTCGGCCGCTGCCGCTTTTTCCCAGCTGACCCAGACTGAAGCCCAGATCCTCCTGATAAGCATCATCTTCAATCTGCAACGCAAAGTCTGGGATCAGCTTAAAACTGATTAGGTTAAACCACATTAACATCATTATGGAGCAAAGGTCAAGCTGAACATAATTTTAACCTAAAAAAAAACAACTCTTACATGTCCAATTGAAGACTAAAGCTGCTGATTCGGCCTCTGAAGATTCAATGCATTTTGTCCACAAAACTGCACCAACACATGCTAACCTTTGACCTTTTTGAAACAAAGCGGTTTACAGGGCCACATGGAACTCAATGCGACCATGTTTAAGGGCTAATTAAGAACATACAGCTTATTAAACTGGAGTATTTGGCACCGACAGTCGTGATCAAACTTTATCTCTGCAGGACAAACACAAGCGTATCCACGGAGGTGCGACAAATCACAGCATTTGTTTAACAGGGTATCAACAACTGTGAGCACCCTGTAAATGTTAGAATCGTTGTAATTTGGTCAAGCATTATTGTTGAACTGAGGAAGTAATTTCATTTGGTTTAATATGAGGAGCTGGTCTGTAGGTTATTCTTTAAAGAGAAAAATCTATTTATACTTCTGATCAGCAAATAACTCAATATTTTTACTCTGTTCCTACAATGACTGGCCACTGTAACCCCAAGTTTAGCCGTTAGACACCTGCATCACAAAGCTTTATTGAAGCCATTAAATCACAGGTGTCAAACTCAAGGCCCGCAAGCTGAATCCGGCCCGTCAAGGCAATTCATCCGGCCCTCAAGAGCCAAAAAGGGCATATCATGTCATAAAGTAGAGGCATATATCCTTTTAAATCTTATACTGTGGCAAAAACCGCTTCCTGTACTGAATTTTGATTTTTTTAACTGTGTAGTAACAGCACCCTGCCATTAGATGTCAGTTTTCCCACAACAAGTTAAAACAACCCAGAAATGTCCAAAAAGTGATGCAGAATGATGAGTTAAAATTTATCTCACCCCAATATCAACTTTTTTTGCAGATAAACTGTTTAAACAGGGCCATAGGATCGTACTTTTATGTTGCTGTGCATTTTTTTTTTTACATTTTTATGTGAACTGGAATTAAATTATGAAATCAATAGTGTCATCTTTACACGTGCAACCGGCCCTTTTAATGACTTCCTGATGCCAAAGTGGCCCAATATAGGAGTATGACACTCCTGCCTTAAATTATTGCAGCCTTAAAGAAATGGCAAACAAAATTTGTAGCAGAACAGAATTGAATCAGAGAAAAGAAATTAAACATGCATTTTATTCCAACTGCCTCCTTCTGGAAATTAAATTTAGTTTCGTTTAAAAAAAAAAAAAAAAAAAAAACCACCTCGCCCCGGTCTACATCGCTGGGCTTTTACAGCCCTACGTTCCACCTCGTTCTCTAAGGTCAGCTGACCTTTTTGCTCTGTCGGTACCGTGAACAGAGCACAAGCTCAGAGGAACTCTGGAACGATCTGTCGCTGTAAATGAGGCCATTTTTAAAATCCTTTTAAAGAAACCTATTCTCTCTGGCTTAAATACGTAGTAGGGTGCTGGTTTATGTCCAAGCATTTTCTTATTTTTATACTTAATTTTATTGGTTCTGTTGGTGTCATCTATACTTTGTGTTTATCTCTGTACAACAATTTGGCCTCTGTGTTTAAGTGCTTTATGAATAAAGTTGTATTAGATTGGAAATAGTGGCATTAAATTAGAAGTCAATTAGCCAACTTCTCCACTTGCTGAGAATTGGATAAAAAAAAGAATCATTAACTTTTTAGACATGGCATATATTCATCCCTGGCCAATTGATGGGTATAATTACACATATATAATATTGACTATTACTGTTAATTCTCTCTTCATCAGCTCTAAACGGTGATCGGCAGGTCACACAGTGGAATTAACCCCTCATTAAATTCATCTAAACGTTTTCCCCCACTCCGTAACCCCATAAACCACTTCAATTAACTCACAAACAAAACAAAAATAAAAAAAACAAAAAACAAAAAGGTAATCCCTGCCTTTGCTGTCGGATTAAAAACTGCCCTCAGAAGCTTTTATTTTTCCTTCAAGTTTTATTGTGTTTATGGATTGAAACGAAATGATCACACAAGGTTTTACGCATTGCAGACTTTAGAAATAAAACCAGAAGGACAGCAAAAGGAAACCAGAGTTGATTGGTAAAAGCCTTAGTGGGCAAAACCGTGATCAACTGTTTTCACCCCAAATTCACACCTGGCAGCAACATCTGCCCTGAACGATCCAGTTGTGTCTGGATCACAGGTATGAACACATTAAAGTCGTTCTGTACCTAAATAGGTTCAGCCGCCTGAATGCAATGAATCATGGGTCACTGAAGGAACTCCCACTGACCTGATGTGGCTCCCCTCAAGCAGCAGTGTTACCTGGATGGCTCTTTAACATAAAACACTTCTAAACAGTGAGACTAAAATCCCAAGTAATCAAAAAAAGCCATTCAGGATACTCTAGGTGGGACAAATGTTCTGTCACCAGTCAGCGCTTAATGATCCGTGGATATCAGGACGCTGGGTGGGAAGGTGATTATTTTCCCCTCTTTTATAGGCCTCATGTAAGCATTTTTTGAGCAGACTTGAAGAAAATCTCCAGGTGCAGAATGCCCAGTCACTTTTATGTAACAATCGTTGCTTGAAATCTTATGTAACTTTACGCTGACAGAGTTTGATCTACCCAGATTATTTTTATTGCTTCTCATCTTTAATATTGCATCTGTTAAGCTATGTTGTCAAAATACCTCTAACAAGGCTCCTCAGATTAAACGCCGTAATGCTGATGCCTGAATAACGACTTTTGATGGATTGGTGATGTTATAGGTGGGACTCAGATGAGCGCAGATGTTAATGCCAGATCGGGGTAGTCATCGTTAGGCTTGTCTACTTACATCAGGACGTATCTGGTTATTATCAGATCTGAACAGGGCCTGATTTAGAGTTTTATGCATGTAGAGTTTAAAGGTAGCGTCTGCGATTTTTCCGGAAATGCAAGTAAGAAACGACAAATCCCTTTTTGAATGACTGCGCATGTGCAGAACGGTCTTATCTGCTCTTCCACTCCTCGGGGGGACCGTGTGAAAAACAAACAAACTCCCACATCCATTCTTTCTTTCTGGTGTCATTTCTTTCTACTGAGACTTTCCTCTTCTTGTCATAAACTTGTACTCGGTTCGCTTCATGCGTCTCAGGGCCATGTTCAAAGTCTACGGTGAAAGCAGCAGCGCTACAACAAACGGCTAACACAGAAGCTAACCGCTAAGCTAACCGGCTACGTAAACTCTACAAGTCCGCATGCGTAGCCAGCAAGCGGAAACTAACAAGGAAAGAGCACGCACACTGGTGCTACGTGACATGAAGGCATCTGATTGGTTCTTTCCATTCGGACCGAATGACAGGATTGGTCAGTTTTCACAGGCCTGCAGCTTTCCCAGAGATCTATATTTTAACCTCCTTTTTGTGAATACATAATGCATTTGCTACTGTCAGGTAGGGCTGGGCAATTAATCGCATATTGATATTGATTACAATCATTAAAAACAAAATGATCGATATTTGTCCCTTCTTAGTTGACTCTCGTGCTGTTATGCGTTGTGAATCCAATGTCGCTGCCTGCGTGCCACTATGCCGTAGACTCCTCCCACAGCCACTACCGGTCTCATTTCTTTCAATGTGAGTTATAAACACTTCAGGAGCGAGACTGAAAAGTTAAGCAAGGCTAAAGACGTCAGGACAATGGCCAGAAAAAGAGAGCCGTTGGTAGAAAAGAGAGATAAAACGACTTCATTGGTGTGGAAACACCATGGATACGCGGAAGCAGACGTCGAACCCTGCGATGCTATCGTAGCTGTGGGATTGACGTCGCTCCCTCCATTCATTCATTCATTTCCTATGGAACCTGTGTGATGAAGTGGCAGTCGCCTGCCCTCCTCCAGCCTGGCAACCAGCGAAATTCGTCCGTGTGAAAATTTGAGCTCGTACGCGTGAATGTGCACACGCGGGCTTGCGACGTGACACACAAAAGTTTTGTGTGTGACGCGGCACTGCAGCCATTTCTCTGATCAGCCGTGAAGTGCGCCCTTAAAGTGACGTTATTCTCTATGCTGATTCCTTGTCTCTAATATATGACGAACCCGGGGAATTTTTCTTTTACAGACATAAACGCAGGAGCGAAAATGTATCAGATAGAAAGTTCTTGTATATGTTTGATGAGGATTCATTTTATTCAGGTTTATCATCTCCTCCTGTTTCTCTTTTTGATGAAGCGTCGCTTTAGGGATGAAGTTTCATTTCATCCATACTTCGTCCACATTTTTCAAAAGAGAAATATTTTGCAATTAAAAAAAAAAAAAAAAAAACTAATATTAACAGATGGGAAGATTCTGGTGCATCATGTAACAAATCTGAAAACGGAGCGGAGAGAAAATTCACACACCTCTGCAAAGGTCATTCTGTTGGCGTGCTTCCTGATCTCAGTCAGCCCGAGTCGCTCCTTCATCTTTCGATACCTACAGGGAAAGACATGAGAGCAGCGTGCTTGGAAATGGGAGATGTATTTATAGATGCTGGCATTTAAAACTTATATGTGCGAGTTACACAAGATACCAGTCTCTTTGCTTTGCAGATCCGTTCCTGCAGAATATTTTATTTTCTCCAGGAACAATTTAATCAAGGCAACTTCATCAGAATCAGATATACTTTAATAATCCCAGAGGGAAATTACTGTTTCAGTACAAACGCCATAACATAACATAACATTCATTCGTTAGTGTCAGCTGAATTTACTTGGAAATATTACAAAAACAGATTAAAGCAACATCCAGGATTATTGGTTTAATTTGCTAGTTATTTGTTTTTGGGGCTTCATAAATACATCTAAAAACAGCACTGTACACCTGAATGGCTTGAAACTCGCCTTGCTGACAGCTTCCCTACCTTCTTCCTCCTCTCTTCTTCCTCTGTCCGTCCAGCGGCGCCGGCAGCGGTTTGACCTGCTTCACCGGCGGCGGCTCCTGCCATTTGTCAAACTTCCTCTCGATCTCTTCTTTTAGATCATAGCCAACCTGCAGGAATAAGGAATTGGCAGTAAAAAAAAAAAAAAAAAGAAAAATTATTTGTTTTTGCTAAAACTTTTTTTGTAAAAAGCTTTCATTGTTTGTATGAAAAAAAGGCATGTTTCCAAAACCTTTCCATCTGAACTCTCATGAAAGCTGTCCACTCGTGAAGCCAGGGTGCATTTAGCTGCAACCAGACGGGCCGCCTTCCTCCTGAGGTCCTAAGTGGAAGAAAAAACAAAAAACTAACCAACGCGGCTTCGGTTCTGAGGGGAAAAAAAGGACTAAAACAACCTTCTGTGTTACTACTGCCGAGTAAACCCGATCTCCTTACAGGTGGCAACGACTGCACCACGTCGCAGTGGTAGATGAAACCTGTGTGAGGAAGCAGGGACGTGCTGCTGAAGCCTGACAGGGTTCTCCTCTGAGCTCCCAGCAGCATCAGGTTACAGGCTGGCATCTTTGAAAGGTTCGTGAGACCGCCAGCGATTCCTGCAGCCACAATGAGGAAAGCAAAGAAAGATCAGCATGTTTTTACAAAATGTTTGTGCATTCCTGTTAATTTCCCCCCCCCCCCCACCTCTCACCCATAATCTTGGCGGCGGTTGATGCTCCCACAATGATGGACAGGTTGGGCGCTATGAATGACATCCTGGACTCCACGTACTCATATATTCTGTGTTTGGACTGGTTCAGCTCCAGGGCCATGTCACAAGCCTCTTCAAGCTGCTTCAGTTCATCCTCACTCAGCAGTGACCTACAGTCACAAAAGTCCAAAGTTTCACCGAACTCTTTGCAGGAGTTTTGAATAAAAGCATTTTATGAAAATGACCACGGAGAGGAGAGGATGGAAGGTGAGGCGCTCACCCCTGCGTAGTTGACGCTGTGACGCTGACGACCATAATAGTAGCATTGGTCAGGATTTGCTGCAGTGTTTCGTTGTTTTTACATTTCTCCAGATTGTTTCCCAGTTCCTTCAAACGCACCACAGGAGAGAGAAAATGCAGGTGAAACCACATGTTTACAGTCAGTGTATGTGAAAAGAAGACGCATAACCTTCTTTGTCTCACTTTGCGACAACAAAACAGGACTTAACTTTTCCTGCTTTAGGTCAGTTAGAATTAATTAAATTCATTTCTTAATTTTGAGAAGTTTGCGTTTCCTGAACTTACTCAGTAGAATTGCACTTTAAACTGTATGACGTGGGTCAATCGTTTCTGGTATCCTTTGAGGAGCTTCTCAAAAGTTTGCAGGGATTTTGGCCCATTCCTCCAGACAGAACTGGTGTAACGAGTCAGGTTTAAAAAAAAAAAAAAAAAATTTGCTCACACACATCTTTTTTAGCACTGCCCACACGTCTTCTATGGGACTGATAATTGGGCGTTGTAATTTGAGACACTTCCTTAGGTCAATTTGTAACTCATTAGGCGTATACTTTGGGTCACTGTCCAGCTAGAAGACCCCTTTGAGCTCAAGCTTCAAACGTCTTTGCTCGTGTCTTGAGATGTTGCATCGATATTTTCACATTATGTTCTTTCCTTATGACAAAATCTTATGTTGTTAAGTTCAGCAGCTCTTCCAGCAGCCAAAAATTGCCTCATGATTTTTCAGTCAGGATGTTATTTGCAGCCTTACCTGTTTAGCTGTTTTTTTTTCTCTCCAAATGAAACAATGGTTATTATGATTAAATACTTCAATTAAATTTCAGGGTTTTTTTCCGTCAGACCACAGCACACATTTCCAAAAATGAAGGTCTTTTTTTGTGTCTATGTGGATTTTACGCTTCAATCAGGCTATATTTTAATGTTGGGTATGGAGTATTGGCTTCTTTCCCTCCAAGCACCCTTTCAGCCAACGTCTGTCTTGTTTTACCGTGGACAATGATGCGCTCTTCTCAGTTTCAGCCAGCATCTTATCCCCGCCTTTTGTTCTTTAGACGATTCCCATTATTCACCCCTAAACACGTTCATCTCTGGGATCCCGTCTCGTTCCTCAACGCTATGACGGCTGGACATTAATTTGCTGTTTATGCTAGCATATAGCTGATGAATGTGGCGCCTCAGGAATCTGAAAAATTGTACCCAAGGACAAACCAGACATGTGGAGGTAAACAAATTCTCTTCCTGATATCTAGGTTGATTCATTTTTATTTCCCCATTAAACAATGAAGAACTGTGTTTGAGGTGTTGCCTTAAAGAACAAGTGGTGTGCTGTCAAATAACCAATCAGAATCTTATAAAGACTCTCCCTAATTGCTTGCAGGAATAGTATAGTTAGCACATTTAAACTACTCAATCTGAAGAAAGTTATAAAAATGTTCTAAAAAGAATATTTAGCTAATAGAAATAATTTTGGTAGTCATAACTGACAAAACAGGAAAGATTTGGTTCAATTGTATGTCAGTAAAAACAGGCTTTAAAGTTTATGCAAGTATCTGTTTGCAAATGTAAAAGTTTATGTAGTCTATATAAATGGGAGATTTATATTGTTGCTCAAAACAGTCTAGTGTTTCCATAAAGTCAATAGTAAAATTAAATATTTTAATAAATGTACACAATGCACATAGTTAAGCCTATTATAGTACAGCAGAATTTCTGGGTTACTTATTGTAACATTGTTACCTTGACGGTGCGGATGTAATCCAAAGAATCTGGCACCAAAGACTCAAGCTCGGGAAACCTCTTGGAATATTTGTCTCTTGTAAATTTATGAATTATGTCTGTAAAACAGGAAAGATACAAGACAAAAAAAAAATCTGATTATTAAGAAGCGGGACACATCCTCCTTCACGCTTTCCAACGATGTTTCACTTTTTGACGTGACTCACTGAGCTCATTGTCGATCTCCACAGTGAGATTGTTGGCTGCCACGATCAGCCTGTACTCTGGGTCAGCCTCAACTGGGCCTGAAACTAAAAGGAATCACAAAGGGATCAGATTTTATTTTCTAGCATGACCAATAGCAACAATAGTAAACAAATGACTATTTAAAATAAAAGTTCTTTAAACTCAAATAGGTCACACTCACCATCTGAGATTTTGCGCTGCTTTCCGATATATTCTGAGATTTTTTCAATAATTTCCGAAAACTTTGAAAAGATACAACAGGGTTATAAGCCCAAAAAGGCATTTTTTTAGAGCAAATATCTGATTTACAGCTAAATAAATAAATTAATTACCTGTTTACTATTGCGGAGCTTGGCAATGGACGCAACACTCTCGGCTTTACTGTAATCCACCTCCATCTCCTCTGGAATATCTTCCAGGCCTCCCTCCATCCTTCCCTGAGTCCTCTCTCCATCACTATCCCCTTCCTCTTCTTCTGGATACAATCCATCTTCTCCCTCATTTCCAGCTTCCTCCAGATCAGCCAGGAGCTCATCAGCCAGAGACATCTGAAAGGGAAGGAAGAATATTCAGTATGTTATGCAAATAATAGACTAGAGAAATGAGGAATGTATTTCAGTAAAGATTATGAATCACAGAGAGATTAACAAAACTGGTTTGTATAATAAAGTCTTAAAATGGCTGGTATTAATAAAAAGACATAACATATTCTCTGATGAAGAATCATTTGCTGAAGAAGCTGAGGGGCCATTCAAGGTTTTTTTCCTTGTTACATAACATAAAAATATAGTTAAGCCAGTCATTAACTTCTTATTTTGTTTTATCTATCATTATTGACTTTCTATTGTTTAGTACTATTCTATTTTCAATTTGATCTAAACACCTTAAAAAAAACACTTTATGGCCATTTTAAATGTCAAGAAAAATAAAGTGTTTTGTGTTTTAATAGGATTTCTCTTGTAGTTAAAGTACCTTGTATGCTTTATAGTATATATCTGTCCCTGGGGTATTAATGTATAAGTCTATATTTTAACTTGGTTTCGTTTTTTTTTTTTCTTGTGTGGTTACTGATTGCATGTTTGCTAATTTGTTTTCAACTTCTGTAAAGCACTTAAAAAAACATTCTCATGAGTGCTTTTGTTACGTTTAACTGCATAAAAAGAGCTCTACAAATAAAACCTGGTTGCTGCTTGGAAAATATTTAAAGTGGATGTCACCAAAAGAATTGGTAACATCTACAGTATAAAGAGTAAAAACAGTTTGTTTCACTCACATTTTCCCTCTGAACTGTTTACTTAGAACGCAACTTATTGTCAGCTCACTGGTTTAAGGCTCCTACACATTTTTTCACGTCCAGACAAAACAACATGTAAACAGTATGTGCGAGGCTACAGCACTGATCAGGTCAAGTGACGTTTCTTTAAAAATATGCTTTCTTTAGGGACTAAGGTTCCTGTGGAAGAGAAAATACATCAATACTGGAATTACTTTATTCAACCTTTCTCCAGACAATCGATATATCAAATGTAAACTCTAAACTTTCCATCAATAGAAACATTTGGACCAAAGTGTCAGTTTGAATGAAAGTACCGTTTCTGTTGTTTACCCTCCAAACTAATAATTGTAAAGTTTTTCTGCCCTTTAAACCAGCGTAGATAAACGAATACCACAAAAAGCACTGAGCCAAGTCTAGATGCTTGGATAAAACAGAAAGGCATCACTGTTTATTCTGGCTGTAACGCGGCTAGCTAGCTAGATCCACTAAACGTTTGTCAGACGTTAGCTGAGATTTACTAACACGAAAACTTACCTCGGATCAAATTCCGTCCGAGTAAATATTAGTGACTAAAAAGCAGCGCGATAAACCAACCAGGCCTGTTTTAAGTGAAAACCTTGAATGTTTATTTGCTGATTTCCTCCTACGTCTGCTAAAGGTGCTCCAACTACGTTCTGGTCGCAGATTAAATACGTCACAACTCCCCTGGGCCTCGTGGGAAATGTAGTCAACGCAACCAAAAACAACGCTGACAAGATTTTCTTCTTGTTGTGTTTTTTGGCAGTTGGCAAAAAAAAAAAAAAAAACTTGAGTTGTGCATTTCCGCCAACGACTGGTATAGAGTGTGGTTCGTGATGGATGAATCTTTATATTACATAATATATAATCAAATTCTATTAAACAATTTAGTTTTTAAAAAAAAATCTCATAATAACATGTCTCTGTTTGCTTCCTAAAATTCTTTGCAATATATCTATCATATTAAACGTTTCTTTAATTTTCTCAAATTCTCTCCTATAATGAAACTTCTTTCTATTTGATATTTTTATCAGTCTGATATAACATGTTCAATTGTTTAATTTTTGCCGCAATGGTCACATTTTCCTGTATTATGTTTTTGTATCCTAAAAAGTGTAGTGTTCAGTCCGGTGTGTCCAAATCTTAATCTTATTACCCTTTCATCCTTTCTGTTCCTTCTTCCATTTCTTATTCCCCCAGCTGACTTTTTGATCCTATAAGACCATCTTCTTTTGCTTCCTCTATCCCATATTTTCTGCCATTCTAGCTCCAGTTTTTGTTTGATAATATATTATTTGCTGCTGATTTACTGATATTCACTGTAAAACACTGACACGATTATCCATACGGATCATATTAAACACACTTCATCTGAATCTGAAAATATGAGTGTTAGCTAGCTAGCTAACTAACTAACTTACTCACTCACTCAATAAATAAATAAACAAATACACAAGGCGCACAATAAAGGACACACACACAGACACACAGAGGAATGCAGTCAGTCTATTTAGAGAGGAACGTTATACAAATTGTCTTTTGACCCAGATATTTGACCTCTAACATATAGAATAGTGATAAGGAGAAACATTTTTCTGGCACAAACTTAGGCTGCTGGGTTTGCACCAGTCGTTACCACTGTTGCCTCGCAGAAAGAAGGGCCTGGGTTTGAATCCGGGCAGAAGCCTTTCTGCGGGGAGTCTGGAGGTTCTTCTTGTGCATGTGTGGGTCCTCTGGCCTCCTCCTAAAGACATGTTTGTTAGGTTAATTGGTCTCTCTAAATAGACTGGGTGTGCTCATGGTTGTGTTTCCCTCTGATGGACTGGTGACCTGTCAAAGGGCGTACGCCGCTTCTTGCCCATCGACTGCTGGAAAAAAGGCACCAGCACTCTAGAAAATTAGTGGATGGGTGAACAGCACCAGCTTCCACGTGTGACCAAAGATTAAACAATAGTTTACATGGTTCTTTTCTTTGTATTTCCTTTTTGCAAGGATTTCTTGCAATATATTTTTTTAAAAGTCCTGAGCAATATTTCTCTAGGTTATCTGAAGGTCTCTCCAACAAAACTTTGGATTCTACCTGCTTTTGTCACTGAGGAATAAGGCTATTCATTATTTTTGACTTGCCATTTTTCAACAAAAAGCAAATGAAAACTGAGAATCTGTCTTTTTTTTCAGAACCGATACTTCTTTTAAAATGTTTTATGATCTTTTGATGCTAACAGAAAGAAACTTCTTGGCTGAAATCTTAATGGTATTTAAATCTGACATTGGTTTGAATAATGCCGGGCTTAACTATAAATTTATCCAAAAAAGATTTATTTACAATAAAACTTATCAAATATAAGATACATATTTGTCACTTATGCAACATTGTCACTTATGAACATGGTAACTAAACAACTTAAAGAGAAATCCCTTTGACTAGGATTGAACATTTAAAACATTATTTAAGATTATTATAGCTTTGAATCAAAAGGTTTTATCTCTCTGCAGTTTAAAGAAAGCATGTGCTGCGAATTTTTAGTTTTGATATTTATGCGTAAAGCTAAGGTTAAAACTTTGGTGGAAGAAAAAGTAATAAACTCAAAATTGACCCTCACTGATCCAGCCTTAAAGAACTGATAAGGGGGGGACTTACCGTGGTCTAAAATCATCTGTGGTATCACCTCTGTTACGTTTACGGCCCTGTTACTCCCCAGCGTGGCTGAAAGCTTAAAAAGATGCTTTTTAAAACAATCGCTGAGTGATTTTGAGTGCAGCAGAGGTGTGGTGGAAAACAACAATGCTTTGCACAAAGTGGACTCCAAATTTGACAAAAAAACTAAAAGCGTAAGATAGTCAAAAATTATTATGCACCTGAGCTGATACAGTGATTATTTTGATTTTGATCACCTTTATTTTCTGTGGTTCTGTTTCTCTCTCTGATTTTCTTCTTCTCCGATTCAGCATGAGAGCCAACAGCTACCAGGGGAGAACACGCTGCTAGGCCAACGTTTGCCAAGCTGTTAGCTTTTAAGAGAAATTAAATTCAAGATATTCTTTACAGCGTCCTTTAAGCTCAGAAAGACACCAAAGTCTGAACCGCTTTGTTAATAAAACTACCTCCAGACTGGGAGCATCTCAAGGTTACAACACGCAGTTTCTCTATTGGGGGAAATTTTAGGACTGGATGATATAGAAACAAAAGCATATTGATAAAATAGAAATCATATTGATCGATAGATATTTATCAAAAAATTCAGAAGATAATTTTATGTGCAGCCCTGACCATTTTATGTTGTTGCTTAGTGACCTGTTTTTAAATAAAGAACACACAAACACTGAATTCAAACTAAATCCTTTATTCACAACCTTTTACCAAAAGTTAAAAAAAGTGCTCTCTGAACTCTTTGAAGGGGGCGGAGCATGGTGAATAAACGTCCCTGGGTCTGCGTTTGTGATTGGTTGGGAGGATGTAGTGACTGTAGTATTAACCCACATGATAGGCGAGAGTGCAAAAGAAAGGAAAATGTTCTATTGAACTTTTCATTTACCCTTTTTTCATTTGAACCACACGTCTATCGATCGATATATATTGATATTGAATTATCGTCCTGCCCAAAGAAATTACAAAAACAAGTTTGCGTCTCAAAGATTCACACATTATGGCTTATTTAAAGTTAGACATTGTTAATCAATTATAGGTTGTAAAAAGAACATTTTCTAAATCAGTGAAACCAGGTCATTCATATGAGAGGTGCCTGGCTCATGAAAGCCTCATGTATTGGTATGGAGCAACAGGCTGCTTCCAGCAGGAGTCCAGGAAAGGTCATTCTCCAGGTAACGGAAGAAAGCGGTGAAAAGATGCTTGAAAGGTCAGACCTGAGGTGTTCATATGTGCTACGAACTGTTAGCAGGGACTTGCACCTCCACCTCTTGATTGAGTTAAGAAATGACAGAGCTGATCTACCAGAGCTGCTTCAAGTGGCTGAGTTCAAATCTCATTCAGTAAATCATCTGTCTTGTTAGGATATCAACAAGGTCAAGTGGAACGAGCTGTTTATCCAGGCACATATCTATCAGATACCACCCCGGAGGTGACACAGCCTCCCTGCTGATGTCACAGTTTGGATGTGTACCGCCCTTGTATGGGTGTGTCCCGAGATCCCTTTATAATGTTTGTGTGATGAGCACTCGGGGCTCCTGCCGATCAGGGGCCCATCAGCGCTGGTGTGACTGTAACTATTTCTCTGTCTTTACATAGATAAAATATAACTAAAAGCATACTTGTCTGTTTTATGCGTCCTACATTCAAGGTAATAAGTAAGTGGGAGTCGCCTGACTGGGTAAAACGAACTGGGTCCACCGAGGGTGTTTCACCGTAGACGGGACACGGTGAAACAATAACAAAATGGTGTTTCTGCCCGGACCCAAAGGACGACGTACCACCTTCCGTTTTTCCGGTCAGGTCGTCATTCCGGAAGGAAAACACACAACGTGCGGCCGCACAAGAAGGTAAGGAGATTTCATTTATCTCCTAGTGTCTTTTCCTTCCTGGAAGGGCCGATCTTTTTGCATTCCTAAAGGCAGAGAAACGTTTAAGGATAATTGTTTGCAAACGTGTCGTGTTGGCTGCAGGTCGCAGCGGTGAAAGTCCGGTCAGTAAAATTGTTTGCAAACGTGTCGTGTCGGCTGCAGGTCGCAGCGGTGAAAGTCCGGTCAGTAAAATTGTTTGCAAACGTGTCGTGTCGGCTGCAGGTCGCAGCGGTGAAACTCCGGTCGGTAAAGGACTTGGGATTTGCGTGCAGGTCACAGCGGTGAAAGTCCGGGAGATCCTGGCCAGGTCTCTGAAAATACTGTGAGCCTTGAGAACAGTGGGTCTCA
Organism: Fundulus diaphanus; assembly: GCA_037039145.1. Lineage (NCBI taxonomy): Eukaryota > Metazoa > Chordata > Actinopteri > Cyprinodontiformes > Fundulidae > Fundulus > Fundulus diaphanus. The sequence goes on from CM073130.1 coordinate 36,208,795, forward strand.
CTAACAAGCACGCCGTTACGCGTGGCTTCTGAAACATTGTGTAAGCCTAGAAATGCGGGTTTAGAGCCCCTTATTTTTCGCGGGGACGAACATAAAATCGTTCATCTTCACGGAAATATAAAAGTTGCCTTTTCGAAAAACGTGCGCGTATGAGTTGGCTTTGGTTTAGAGTTGCAAGCCATTGGATTTTTGGGTCCTCTTAAAGAACTTTAAGAGTTGCTAAACCAAATATATCTGCAAAAGATAAGTAAAAGAGTACGTACTGAGTTAACTAAAGATTGGCCAGAGAGAGACTGCTTGGATCCGCGGATGTTGAGTGTGTCTGTGTGTGTGTGTGCAAATGGGTCTTTGTGTGTAAGTGAGGCTACAGATCGATGTATTTGTGTTTTGTTTTGTTTTGGGGGTTTTTGGCACGGGGTGTGTTCAAAGTGCAACCAGTTGGTCGGGGCAGTTGGATTAAAAAGAAAAAGAAAGGCGAAAGTTTTTAATAAAATAAAAAATAAAAAGGAAACGGAAACGGAACTAAAAGGGCGTTGCACCGGGGAAGCGTTTACGTGGGGACCGACTAGGACTTCCGTTGTGGATAAGATTGTTCGTAACTATTAAATGCGACGTATAACTTTCAAAAATGGGTAAGCGTCCAGGTGTCTGCGAGACACAGAGTTGATATCCTAACAGTCTGAAAAGCTTTCTCTGGTCAAAGGAGGAAAGCTTTTAAACACGTTACCTGCTGATTCCAAACCTATTGTACATTTTGATCTTTTTGAGAAATCAATTAAGTCTTCCTTGGTTCGACAACAAATGGCCACTTGTGTAGTTTTAAGAGCTCTGCTTTCTTTGTGTAGAGCCAGTTTTATACTGGATGAAAGAAATCATCACCCAGTTATGATTTCTTTTTTAAAGTAATTGTTTTCGTTTTCAGTTTCTCTTTCTGCAGTGTTTTTTATATAAAGTATTTTTTATCATCCTCTTAGAAGTGAATTTTACGGTGGGGGGGGGGGATTTCTATTATAAAATGGCCATTTTATAAGGTTTACTTAACTGTTAACTGAGACAGTTATTGTTTTATCTGTCTCTCATATATATATATATATATATATATATATATATATATATATATATATATATATATATATATATATATATATATATATATATATACAGTATATGTAAATATATATATATATATAAATATATATATACATACACACATATATATATACACACACACACACACACACACACACAGGTCATATAATTAGAATATCATGAAAAAGTAGATTTCTTTCAGTACTTCCATTCAAAAAGTGAAACGTATGTTATATTCATTCATTCATTACACAGACTGATATAATTCAAGTGTTTATTTCTTTTTATTTTGATGATTATAGCTGAATGTAATGATTGGTTACCCCCATATTCTAGCCGGACACAGGGTATTGCGCTTTAAAACTTTGTGAAAAATGTAGATGACGGGAAGTAAAAGCTGAACACGGTGGTGGTGACTGAGGGAAGCTGACAAGGTGATTGCAGAGACAGGTAGATCAGGTGATGATGGCAGGAACTGACTAGACCAAATGATGCAGGCAGATACAGACTTGACCAGATAATGCAGGCCAATGGCTAACCGGAGCGGGCAGAGCAAGCAGCAGGACATCACAGGAACACAGAGCAGTCACGACAAGCACATAGGCACTGGAAAACGTTACTTCAACGAGGGCAGGTCAATTGCAAAAACCCAAGGTCAGGCAGGCTGTGCACACGAGACCTGGAAGCTGCATTCTGGGAGCGCAAACGGGACGTTCTGGAAGTGTCTGTGGAGGGCAGGTTTAAGTGGGCTGGGTCACAGGTGAGCTGACTTGGCACTAATTATCTGCAGCAGGTGGATCTAATCTGGGTGAATAGAGCGGTTGGCAGAGCAGAGTGGAGCAGAAAATGGAGTGAAACAGCCTAGAGTCCAAAAACCACAAACAAACAGGCCTATCTATTACAGCTGACCACTAATGAAAACCCCAAATTCAGTATCTCAGAAAATGTGAATATTGTGAAAAAAATCCAATACTGAAGACACCTGTTGCCATGCTCTAATCAGCTGATTAACTCAAAACACCCGCAAAGGTCTTTAAATGGTCTCTCAGTCTAGTTCTGCAGGCTACACAATAATGGGAATGATTGCTGACTTGACAGTTGTCCAAAAGACAACCATTGACACCTTGTTGCACAAGGAGGACAAGACACACAACGCCATCGCTAAAGAGGCTGGCTGTCACAGAGCTCTGTGTCCAAGCACATTAATAGAGAGGCGAAGGGAAGGAAAAGATCTGGCAGAAAAAAGTGTACAAGCAACAGGGATGACCGCACCCTGGAGAGGATTGTGAAACAAAATCTATTAAAAATGTGGGGAAGATTCACGGACCGTGACAGCAGGAGTCAGAGCTTCAAGAACCACCGCGCACAAACGTATCCAAGACACGGTTTCAGCTGCAGCATTCCTGGTGTCAAGCTACTGTTGAACAAGAGACTTGTCCAAGGTCGTCAATCCTTTTTTATTTAAGTTACTCATTTTCAGTCATCCATGTTTTAAGTATATATCGGTTTAAATAAATATGAAAGAATAAAAGGGGTGGAGGGAAAAAAATCACTTGTAATAAATACACAAAGAGAAAATAAAAAGAGACAAAAACAGATGATGAAAATGAACTGCTGAAATATGAAACAAGCATTAAAGCCAACAGTTAGATATTGATATTGAAATAGAAATATATATTTGTAGCTGATTATTGAATAAATGTCTTCTTTTCATTATTCTGTTGCATTGATGGCACAAAAGTTTAGTTTTATTTATATGACCGTTTCTCTTAAATCTTGTTGAATTGCAGCGCCCCTCGTTAGGTGGTTATTTTCTGAGTCGGAATTCTTTGTTTTTGCATCCACCCCATTTATTTGTAAAGGATCTAACAAAAAGCAGTATAAATTAACAGAATAAGCAGAAAACTGATGACAGTAATAGGAAGGAAGGAACTGAATGTACAGATGAATAATACTAAAAATGTGAAAGAACACAAACCGAACTGCACGATCCCCAGGAATCTAAAATAGTCAAAGACCTGGGGTTCCATCAGATAAACGATTCAGTAACATTAAATCAAAAACTAATTGACTCTAATGACAAAGCTTATCGTCAGAGTGGCTTAGGTTATCCTGAGCTATCTTTGTAGTTATGCTGCTGATCTATTTTTCTCACTCTGCTGAGTTCTTCTACTGTTCTCAAATTTTGGAATATGTTGTTATTTAAACTTTTAACTTTATATTCTCTCTGTCTTTTTTTCTCATCACAGTAGGTACACCTGGTCTGGCGTTCTGTTAGCTGTAACAACATCCAGGGGAGGCAGATCATCTGCTATTACCATATAACATAGAAAAGATTCCTGGATCAATGTGTGCTTCTGTGCTTTTTTGTGTCTCTGCTCTGTCTTCTCTGACCCCCAGATGGTCGAGGCAGATGACCGTTCACACTGAGCCTGGTTCTGCTGGAGATTTTTCCTTCCTGTTAAAGGGGAGTTTTCCTCTCCACTGTCGCTTCATGCATGCTCAGTATGAGGGATTGCTGCAAAGCCATCGACAATGCAGACGACTCTCCCTGTGGCTCTACGCTCTCCATGAGGAGTGAATGCTGCTTGTCAAGACTCAGTGCAATCTGCTGGATTTCCTTACACAGGAAATCTGTCGGGAGGATTTGATTGAATTGACTTTGTAAAGTTTCATTCAACTATTTGAACATTATGTCTTGTTTGTGTGTGAGTCTTGTGCGTGAAGTTTCAATTTTGAGTTAGTGTCTCACAGTGTTGTAGTACTCGAGTCTGAGACTCGAACTCGAGTCCGAGTCATTAGCTAAATTTAGAGACTCGTGACTTGACTTGGACTTGAGCACTGATGACTCGAACTTGGACTCGGACTCCTACATTCAGATCATTCTGACTCGGAAATTGAGAAAAAGACTCGACTTTTTTTTAATATCATTAGGCTATAATTTTAATATGTCATTAGAATATTATTTGGTGTATGATTTTAATATCTAAATGTCGTACCGCGCACGTGACGTCACCATCTCATGAGCAACGCCCCTTGCCGCTAAGGTAGGGCAAACAGTGTGAGAGCGCACGTAGCAACCAGCCGTTACACATGCTACAGATACAACGATATGACCGACTTTACAGCTGTTAAACTTTCACAAGAGGATGTCCAGGCGCCCATTTAACTGGTAGAACTGTGGAACAACACACCAACGTTCAGCTCAAACGATGGATTGAGTGTCGAGGGCTTAGAAAGACTGGAAAACGGGCCGAGTTGATAGAAAGGTAAGTCGATGTTTTTCTCCTGCTCGGCGTTCATGGCGTCATCGGCCGTTTTTTTTTCTGTTTGTAGTCACCGTCCAGGAATCAGTATAAATTTTCCGGCCCGCCGAACAATTTAGTCCGGCCCGGTGGCCAAATGCATTATCAAACGGCTGTATCTCCTCGCTGCATCGACCGATCTGCACCAGATTTGTTGTGAGTAATGGGGGAACGCTGCCGAACGCGTTTGTGGGAATCGCCCGGTGGACGGGCGAGGAAAATGCGTGACAGCATCTGCGGTGGCGGGCGGCCGGCGGTGCGCGAACCCCGCCGGCCGGCCGGAGCCGCGGCAGTGCGCGAACCCCGCCCGCCGGCCGGCACCGCGGCGGTGGCCAATAGGCCGGAGTGCGCTTGGCTGCGAGGGCCGATCGACGCCGCTTGCGGCTTTAAAGGTATACTATGCAACTGGGATTGATTTTCCAGCGAGGCGCCCCCCAGAGGGCGAAAGTAAAAGTGCACTGTCGTAAATATGCTCAGCTGTTCTCCTGGTTTATCCGTCAAGCCAGGCGCGGTTGTTTTGAGCTTAGCAGACAGGTGAACGCAACGAATACAAAAGTCGAAAAAACGGCAGTACAAACAATGACTAACACAGTGAAAGTATGAACATGCACACAGAGAGAGAGAGAAACCATTCCAATGCAGTGTTTCCCCTAGGAATTTGCTTACCGGACGACCGGCGGAGCGGGGGGTGGGGGTGGGGGGGGGGTGTAGAGACAAGCTTTGAGCGGCCGGCGGAGCGAGCGGCCGGCGGGCGGGTGGGCGGGGGAAAGAGACAAGCTTTGAGCGGCCGGAGGAGCGAGCGGCCGGAGGAGCGAGCGACCGGCGGGCGGGGGAAAGAGACAAGCTTTGAGCGGCCGGAGGAGCGAGCGGCCGGCGGGCGGGGGAAAGAGACAAGCTTTGAGCGGCCGGAGGAGCGAGCGACCGGCAGAGCGGGGGAGACAAGCTTTGCGCGCATATGAGTTAGTTTTTTTTTTTTTTTTTTGAATGTTGGGAGGCGGTAGCGTGAGGGAAACCCTCCAATGTTACTTACAATCGCATCAGCAGAAACGCGAGGTCCGCGTCAGCCTTGCAGCCTTCTCTTTCTTTTAGCTCTCGCCATTCGGAAAAAGCTTGCCCGATGTTCACCCGTGTACGACTCCTCTTTCTGTCCAGAGCCCTTTTCCTCTTTCTTGCCTGCTCCAACATGGGCTTTCGCTGTTTTATCGCTGGTTCTGCCATGATAACTGCACAGATATCGCCACTGCGCTAGTAACAAACATGTTCTCGCCGTAAAGCAAGACCGACTCTCGCGATCTTGCACGAGATTCTGAGTCTGTGGGCGCGGGCCGAGGGCTCCTGCAGTTGCAAGTGCGGTATTTCCCCCACAGACCACCAGGGCGGCCAAGAAAACCTTTGTTCAACCTGAAATGACTCATTGAATCATCCAAAACGGTATGGAACACATTAATTAACTGAAAAATGTTGCATAGTGTGCCTTTAACATCCTTCATTTGCGGCCTATCAGCGTACCTCGAGTCGCTGTTGCACGTTCCATAACAACAATGTTTAAAAACCATGGTTAGGAGACGTCTTAGACTTGGAAAAAGCAGTCGTTTTACCGAGTAAAACCAAGGGTAACTACAGCGAAAGAGTTATTAGTGCAATGGAATGTTACTGCTTCATGTCATGCATCACACGTCACGGCATGTTCCTACAACGAACTTGGATCAATAAGTGACTCGACTCGGACTTGACTCGGATGAGTAGTGGACTCGACTTGGACTCGACTCGGATTTTTTTTTTTAATGACTTGGACTTGACTCGGACTTGAACACTGGTGACTCGAACCTGGACTCGGACTCGAGGCATAGTGACTTGACTACAACACTGGTGTCTCAGCAAAATTTCATAATGCTTGTCATTATGATAGATTCTTGATTTTAGAGTTACAAGCCATGTCACCATTATCATCCTGAAACAGTTAAAGAAAAAACAAAAAAAATCTAATTTTTTTCAACCTTTATTCCACCCCCACCCCCCTTATTTATACAGCATCCCCTCTGAAAAGCATTTTTAAACAACACAAGTTTAAACCAACATTTAAACAGACTGAACAAACAGACTAGCAGGACCTCTGCCGCATGATCGACTGCCGTTAGTAGAAAACTGAATAAATTAACAGATACACAAACAAATGAAGCTACTTACTTGTGAGAAGCTTCGATTTGTGGAGCTAAGCTACATTAACTGTTTTTAAACTACACAAAGAAAAGAATGACGAGACTGCAAAAAAAAATTTGACTGGGGAAAAAAAAAACTTAATAAAAAACCTATACAGGACTTAGATCCATACAGTACGGATTGGCATATATTAACAAGTAAAATTATACAAAATACTTCTTTTTAATTTCTTCTTAGCAATTAAGACGTTTGGGAAAATATTTTTTATTTACTTGTTATGAAGATCCTAGAGAAAGTATAACTTAGATGCGTTCCATCTCAAAATAATTAACAGTTTATGAATATTAACTAAATTAGATAAATAGATAAATAAATAAATAAATAGTTAAATAAATAAATAAAAGTAGTTAATTTCATTTTTCGTGCAGTCCAAAGTTTACATCTAAAAGTAAAAGCCCTAAAACAATATTGTATACACTCGTATTATGGTATTTGTACAAATGCTGGGGAATATCTTTAAATACAGGAGTCCGTTTTCAAACTGCTGCCTCCTGGATCTGATGCTGCAAGAAGAAAAAGCTCCTCAATTAAGACTGGTCTGGAATCCAAGCATTTTCATGGACAGATGAGTGACAGAAGAAAGTACCCCACCCCCTCCCCAACAGCTGGGAAATATACAACAGAATAAAGCAGAAAAAGGTAAGCTGGTACACAACATGATTCCCACTGCATAGCTGTCAAATTTGTTTCACATTTTTCAAAGCTCCAGGTTCCTTTTCTTTTTTTTTCTTTTTCCTCCCAACATATGCAGCCTTTTCCAAAGACGTTTGCAGCCAAAGGCTACGGATAAACTCTGTAAACAGTGACAGGCAGGACCTCAGCAAACCCCCTTTCGTACAAAATCCAGTCGCTGGCAAAACCTGGAATGTGTCCAGCTGGTAAAATCAGAGTCTGTTTCCTTCAGTTCCCAAATTAGTAAAAAAATATCTTCTTGGTGAATGGCTGGTTGTTGTTGGGTAAATGCAGTGCCCACTGCGAGAGGGTTCAGCTTCAAAGGTTCCCGTGACAATGGTTCTTCACCTCACACCAAGTGGGGGTCATCGGCGGGGCTGACGGTGAAGCGTGATGAAGACACCGTTCCACCTCCGACGGGTGACCGCGGTTTGATTGAAAGATCCTCTTTCCTTTTCGATTCTTTGCTTTTGTTTGGCCCTGATGGAGAGAAAAACCAAAACGAAGCTCAATGAATGTGTCAGCATCAGGATCAAGGGTGAGTTACTGAATAATGAACCTCGGCCAAACTCCAAATCTACTAGGTTTCTGCAACACAATACACCCTATCTCCAGTGGTCAGGGTACGAGTCACTAGTCCATCAACAGTCCAACACAAAGACATACAACAATCAACAATTGCACTCACACCTGCTGGCAACTTAGACTCTCCAAGTAACTTAACACGCAGGTTATTTGGACTGTGTACCTTCTTTGGACCCAAAGAAGGGAGACTAACTTCAAATTCTTCAATTTCACCTCAAATGAGCAGCTAAATGACTTGGAGACACTTGTCCTTTGCCTGCTGCCAGTGGTCAGAGGTCCGATTATATGGCAATGCATTTGTCAGTCTTCCCCAGGCTACAACGTAGTGTAGAGTGCTTTGGGGTCCTTGGACTTCATGAAGCACTATATAAGTAAAGGCCCTTTACAATTTTTACATTTGGGTTTTCTAACAGGTCACCGACCCAACAGACACACATTAAAGTGGTTTTAGAATAAATAAAGAAGCCTAACATTTAGTCAATGGAGCTTCACCTCAACCCTTTTGACAATGTATGAACAAAGTTTAAAAGCCGTGTCTGTGCCAGCCAGGAACCCAACCAGTTTAAACGAGCTCCTCTTTTTCAAATATTCAGAGACATGAAGCTTTTCACAACAAAACTGAAACATTGGCTGAAAGATCAACACTGTGAAAATTAATAATCTGATGTGGACATGTGTTTTTTATGTATTTTACCTTCGCAATGTGATTTGTAATTCTATAGCACTTTCATATGGGTCATCAATTTGTAATTTTGAATTTCTACAAGCAGTTTTGCATTTTAAATTTGGATCATAAGCCTGATCAGGGACGGTAAATTAGCATTCTGCGAGAAGCTCCATGTATGCTGCATTCAGTTGTTCACTGGTAACAATGTCTTAGTTGTACTTTCCCTTTTAAAAATAAATAAAATGGTAAATTGCTTGTACCTGTATAGCACTTCAACTAGTCTGACAACCCCAAAGCGCTTCACACTACAATCAGTCATTCGCACCCTGACGGTGGTGAGCTATGTTAGTAGCCACAGACTGACACGCGAGGCTGCCATACATCGCCAGTCCTCAGGCGGGTGAACTTGTGCCCAAGGACACAACGGCTGAGATGATCCAAGCGGGGGTATCGAACCGGCAACCCACCAATTGCAGGACGAACTTCCTAACCCCTGCACCACTGGCGCCACATGAAATGAAATGAGAGAATGTGGCTTCTCTGCTATTTATTTAAATATTAGCGGGAGTGAGTGTACGTATTTTAGCTTGTATGTATAATTTTTTTCCCCAAAATTTGTTCTAGTTGCATTTTTAATGACAGTAGTTGTCGTTTATCCCTTTCATCGTGGACAAATAACACTTGAAACAAATCGATAAAAGCCAAAATCTACTACACTATTTATGATGAGGGCTATAAAATGTCAGTTATGCAACAATAAATTTGTGAATAACAAAATGCAATCATGGGACGTGTATCTGTTGACACTAAAAATAACTCAAAGGAAACAGTCTCCTCACTCTGAGTTTTAAAGTCTCCACTCCTAGGAGCTCTGAACGATGATCTAAGTGTCTAATTCTGGCGCCTCTGTGAGGGTAAAAGAAATTCTGAGCACTGACTTTCATTTTGCTGTGATATGAGGTAATGAGTTTACAAGATGGAGAGCATAATTTAAACCGAGGAGCCAAAAAATGTGTCGGAGGGGGAAACACAGTTTAGGACATGCATTGTTGGGCGCAGGATTAATGTCCCTGCTAAGCTCCAAATGCCAAAGCATTGAGAACGGGGGGTGGGAGTGATTAGGGGAGATTAATTCTGGCTGCACATTTGGATAAAAGATGGGAGAAATGAAGATGTTCTGTTTTAGTTGTTGGGGATGAATTAGATGTCAGATTTTACCATTACTTCAAGGTGAAACCTAACTGATCCTGGAGTACGAAATGTTGCAGACTGATATGGTCCAACAAGTCAGCTGCTGGATTGTCCATATGGACTGACCTACAGGGGGACGTTGTCCATTTGCATCTTTTCATGGAGATAAGAAACTCACCATGAAAGTCCAGCTTGCTGCTTTTGACAGAGACTGAACCTGGACTTGCAGGAGCTGAATTGCTCAGCTCATTGGTTGGAGTTTCCTGTTGCAGAGACACAGACACTTAGACTCCTTTTAATTCAGACTCACCTTTCTAGACGTCTGCTATGAAACAAACAGGAAGTACCTGATCAAACAGATAGATTGTAACGTCATCAAAGAAGGACACGTTCCTCCCTCGGTCCCGCTCCCTGTCCAAAGACTCCTTGGGTGATTTTAACAGACTCCTCAGCCCAATCCGTTTGTCCACATCCGTCTCCGTCACAACAATCACCCTGCGGGAGGTCTCGTCCTCCTGCTCGTCCTCCTCTTCCTCGTCAGGGTCGATTCCTGTCGACAGGCCCCTTCGTCTTCCGATGCGATTCCCGATGGGCCCGTCCCCGAATGTCCCTTTCCCACTCGGGGCGAGGGGGAGATTCAGCGCGAGAGGAGGGAGAGCGAGAGACAGACGGGCTAGTTTTGCTTTAGAACAAGGAAAGAGCAGAGTTTGGCATGAACTAGATGACAAACGGAGTACGAAAATATACAGGAATGATCCAAAACATCTTTTACTGGAGAAAAGAAATATAACTTTAGATACGATACATTTAAATAATGTATTGCTTATTGAACCATTAGCTAATTTTTCTGCTTTGACTTTATTTAAAGTATTCTTGTATGATTTCATATCTGCAGTGATGGGCTGTTTTTTAATCGCTTTGTCAACTACCAATAAATAATCTATAAGTGATGTTTTTGCTTAAAGTAGCAAGTCAAAACTACGACCCGTTGGAGTTGCCCAGTTGGACAAAAGTAATACTTTTGGCAGTTTTTGTAAGAAAAAGTATATATATATATATATATATATATACATATATATACCTTCTTGGGCATCATCTTGTGCAGATTAAATGTCAAACTCGCTGCTGTGAATTAGTAAAGGAAAAGGACACCTGATTTTGCTGACATTGATTAAATACATTAACATGCTGCCATGTCACTAGACCCGCCAAATTAACAAAATGCCTTTAAATATTATATTCTAACTTGTTACACCTTATTTCTGGCTCCAGTCAGAAGATGAAGGCTTTTTGTGATTAGTACGTTCACGGCGATTGACAGTAAATGGAGAGATTTCATGAACAAGGGCAAAAAATAAACTAATAAAAGCAAACTGAAGCTAGTAAGGAAGGGGAAAGGACTAAAGGAAAATATGAAGTTGCTCTTTAAGTGTTGACGGTACCTTTCATTGCCTGGTTTGCAGCAGGTTGAGATGCGGTGATCTCCGGTTGTTCAATCACAGTGAGCGGCTCAGATTCTGTCGTCTCAGACTCGGTGCTTGGCTGTTGGCTGAGAGCCTCCTGCTCTTCTTGGCTGAAAAATAAAAAAAGATATTAAACTGTGAATATAGTAGGATCCCACCATGAGAATAATTAATCAGCAAAGTCTTTTTGTTTCAAGCGCATAACAGATCATTTTAGTTTTATTTTATCAAGGCTGTGAAACATTCATTTGTTATAAACAGCAATAAAACAAGTACACAGTGCTGGTCATCATGTAAACAAAAATGTAAGAAAGTCCTTGTTAAAAGGAAATTTATTATTTGAATTATCTTATTAGCATTCAGCTAAAGAGCCAAGTTTCAGAACCTTGTTGCATGATTAAAAATATCAATCAAAAGCTGGAAATTACAGAGCGTGGATTACAGCTGGGAGGTCGCTGCTTCTCACATAAAGAAGTGGGGAAAATGGCAACACGCTGACTGTGTAAGGAAATAAGAGCAGCTAATTACCAAGTATATCACGGACATTAAACCTCAGCTATTTTAGGTTTAAAGGCATCTATAGGCCTCTCTGCTTAAAAGAGGCCTCCTAAAAACAACCTCCATTCTAAAAGCACAAATATTCCACAAAACAAATTAAATAATTATTTGTGTACAAAGTCCTGCTAAAAAAATCATATCCCGTTAACTTTGCTACATGGTTTCATTGTTAAAACCACAAACTTTAACGTATTTTGTAGTGATTTCACTTGACAGAACAAAGTAGAGCATAATTTTAAAGCGGAAGGAAAATGGTACATGCTTTTACTTTTTATTTTGAAACAAAAATTTTAAAAAGTGTGACATGCATTCACAACTGCAATAAATCTTATTTAGGGACATTGGAGTTAAGAGGGTGAATACAAATACATGCCAGACGTTTAAGATTTCATTTGCATTATGCAAATGTGTTTGTGCATGTATTAATTGATCTGTCTGTTGGAGGAAATCCTGAAAAAATTAACTGAAGTTTGCGGATGTAACGTCAGAAAATGTGAACTCGCTACAATCTAAATTCCTCCAATCCTCCTTTCCAGTGTAGGGATATGACTGATTATCAAGCCTGAGATCTCCATGTTTCAGCGTGCCCTCATACCTCTCATCCTCTCTTTGGTCTTCCATTGGCCCGCTGCAGCTTTCCCTGACTTGTTCCCCCCAGGGCCGAAGCGTCACAGTCTCTTTCACAGCGGACCCCCAAAGCATGTTTGTTTTCACATTTTCACTGAGGGAGAACTGCAGCCTCTCCTCACACACCTGCAACACCAAAACAACCCAGTCAGGGCACTGAATGAACAGAGAACAGGAGAGAAGTTAGACCACGCGTGCAGCAAACAGACTCACCTGCATCATGAGGCCATTTCTGGTTGTCATCTTGGATAAAGATCCCTGATCTTTGACATCAGATGTTTGACCAGATGGTCTCTGCTCATCAATCTTCCCCGCTGGTTGTGATAGGATTCTTTGGGCAGGTTCAACCAACTTATCGCAGCTGTCAGAGATGTCTTCTGCCTTTAAATCCACTCTGTTGTCTTCAGGAGTAAAGAAGTCATCACCTGCCTCTGTATCACTGCCCTTCTGATCAGGTGTTTTCTTCAAAGACTCCAGAAGCTCCAGGTTCCCCAAGAAAAGTTCCCCCAGTGTTTCTTCCTCATCCCCAGAGATGCAACACAGTTGTTCAAGTTTTTCAAAATCCTCCAGCGGTTCCTCATCCAGGTCTTTCCACTCAGATATCAACAAGGCTGGGATGTTTTTCAAGAGATCTTGTTCTGCAGAAGGGCCTGAAGGTGAGGTCTTCTGAGTAAATTTCTGACAAACGTCTTCAATGTCTGAAGTAAAGTTGTTGTCATCAGTCAGCGTTATGTGCACAGATGGGGGGTTCAGGTTGGCAGAGATCCCTTTATTCTGAGTTGTAGCTGATGGTAATTCTTGCAGAGATGGCTCCAAGACATCTACATTGTTCGCTGGGGAAATATACGACTCTGTCTCTGGACCGGCATCGAAGTCTTCCAGATTTATGTTGGTAATAAATTCTTCTGCCGCTGTAACAGACGGTGGCGGACTTGGAAAAGAGTCGTCCAAACTCTCCAGTTTATCATCTTCCACATCGAGGTCTATGCTTGCTGGTGGGCTCGGGAAATCAACAGAGCTGAAATTGTCTACCTCTTGATGTGACTGACTCATCTCCTGCGGACCAACGTTGTTGAGATTGGACTGAAGAGGCACGTCTCTGTAATCCTCTTTAACCTTTTGGAGACTTTCCTCTATGGACATTGTAGCGAGCCACGGCCTCTGATCAGCATCTTGTTTGAAGCTTGATTCACCATTTTCCAGGTCTGAGGAGTTACCTTCAGGAGGTTCAGTGATGCTGACGGATGAGCTTTCATTCTGGAAAGAATGACTGAAGTGGTTGACATAGCCTGTTGATATCTGTCCCTCTCTGTAGAGTTGATTCAGTGTCAATCTGTTAAAGTTTTGATTCTCCTCCATGTCCGTCAAACACCCTCTGTCCTGAACCTCTACAAACATCTCTTCCTCTGGAGTTTCCATGTTCTCTACGTCAACATCACAGATTTCTTTCATTGTGTCACTTTCAAAATTGTCTATTTCCGCCAGATTCTCAATATTCTCCTCTTGCTGGATGTCTGCTGCACACTGCTGGTTGACTGATCTTTCAGAGTCCCGGGATGTTTCACATGCAGTATGATTGCCACTCAGCTCTTGGGTTTCATTGGTCCCAGCTTCATTTCTACACCCTACTGAAGAAGGGTGAGGCTCCCTTCCTGCACATTCATTGTTTTCTTCAGTTTCCCAGTACTTCTCCTGCACCCCCAAGTCCCTTTTGCCAAACCCAGCAAAAAATTCAGATCTCAGTTCTACTTCTTGTTGCCTTTTTTCTGGAGAGGCCCACTGGTTATTTTGTTCCCCTGATTGCGCCAAACGGTGACAGTCAAGTTCTCCGGTAACATCTCCAGAGGGTGGTGCTTCTTCATCCTCCTCCACGGCACTCCACCAGTCCTCAGTCATCACATCCGGCCGTTCACAGGAGTCTGCAGAGGCTGGATGTGTGTCCACCTCCATCCGGACCTCCGTATCCACTCTCTGCTCTGAGCCGTGAAAGTCTCTAATGCCCAGCTCATTGTGGTCCAGAACAGCCATTTCTTCAACACCTTGCTCGGTGCACAGACCAGTCAGACTGACTTTATCCTCGCTATGCATGCCGTCAATGCTTTGAAATTCATTCAGTTTGGATGATCTGGACTCAGATTCCACAATTACATTCCCAGATTTCAAAGATCTCAGAGCAATGAGATCCCTATCGGTCATATCTGGTCCAACAAGGCCAGACATGGAGGTGATTGAGCTTCTTGTCCCACTGGGGCTCTTACAGTGCAGGTTCAAGTTGCTCTTTTCAGACTCTGTGCATTTGTAATCTGTTATCTTGGAAATGATCCCATCTGTGTAGTGGCTGTCTATGACAAATCTACCTCTGTTTGACAGGTTCTTCAGAGGTTCCTCATCTAACTTTGAAAACAGCTTATCAATTAAGTCAACACAGCCCTTGACTTGGTGATCATCATGCAGCAATGTGGATCTTTTGCTCTCGTGATTGTGGAAAATGCCTGAATCGTCTCTGTGTACAGCCTCCAGCCCTTTATTTAATATATCTTTGTCGCTGTCTAAATAGTAAAAGTCATTTTCACAGTTCTCAATAGTCTTTAGTTTTTCTTCTCTTCCAGTTTTGGTACTTGATAAATGCAAAGTACCTCGTGAGGGGCTCTTTTCTCCTGCCTCTCCCTCCTCTTCAGTTTTCTCCTCTATCCCCGTGAGTGTTCCCCGCTCGCCCCCTCGGCCACCGCTCTGTCTGGACCCTGGTCCGTCGCTGCTCCTTCTGTTCAATCCGTCTCCCTCCAAGTCATTGTCAGAGAAATAGGCGGAGTCTCGGTGCGGGGTTTCGTTCCCCAGGGCCCGCCACCCACCGCTGCCTCCCGCTCCGGTCCAGGAATCACTTGGCGTGAGGCCATCCGTCGAGCCGGAGGTCATGGGTGACAGGACAGAGTCAGTGGGAGTGGTGAGGGAGATATCAGAGGAAAGGTCTTGATCTGGGGTGTTGGGAGCGACTTCACTACTAGGTTCTTTTTGCATGCTATGCTTTTCTTGATCATTGTACTTGTGCTGAAATAAATGTTCTCCATTTCTCTCCAGATCAGCTGCATTCTCAACGCTGCCCGGCACGGCACTAGATTTTCCCTGTGCTTGGTCTTCTGTCTGAGATCTGTAGTCCTGTAGGTTGTCTTTTCTCATTTCACCATTCTCCACAACAACAGCGGTTTCCGTTTGATTTGTAAATAGAGATTTGATCTCCTGCAGTATCACAGTGTTAAACTCAGTGGGTTCAGAGGGAGAGAACTCTGAAGGATCTGTTAGTTCCCCTCTGGCAGGTAAGGCGGGTCCATCCGAACAGTCCTCCTCTTCTTTCTGACACTCATCAGTTTCACTGTGTAATAAACCATTTTTGGGCATTATTTCTGAGAGCACAAACTCTCCTGTCTGGCAGTGATCAGCATTGATACCTTGGTTGCATGGTTTAAGCAGCTCTTTGTTTGATCCTATGTGGAGAATCGGGATCTCGGGTCTGATGGAGACCTTGATCTCACTCTTTTTTGCACGCTTGGTCACTTGTGCATAGATGGCCTCCGTCTGTGTCTCTTCTTTACCCTTGTTAGACGCTCGTATGGAGCTTTCCGACTGGAATGTGATGGTCTGAGCAGAGTTTGGGTCGATACATATGGACTCGTATTCAGGCGACTGAGGAGTAGGGGAGATCGATGGATCTGATTCCCCTCTGTTTGCCGTAGCATTTTGCCTTGATATGATTTCGGTCAGAAAGGTCTCTGCTGATTGGATCTCTTTCAGGAACTCCTCCCTGGTCATTTCTGTTCTTCGCGGCTCAGTCTCAGCTGAATGTTTTTCAGATTGTTGCTTCTCCCTCTCAGACAGAAGAGATCGGGATCTCCGTATACCTTTTGTACTGCCTTCTTCTTCTCTGCCAGAGGGAAGGTTGGAAGAGCAGACGTAAGGACGCAACCTGGATCCTGAAGGATAGAGGTATTTAACTGGATCGCTTTCTACATCTGCATCCGTGTCCATCCTGTCGGTGTCAACCTCTGTGAGGAAAAGATCTCCTTGAAATGATGCCTTGTCCTCCTCAACTCCTGCCCTATGGAAGTATTTCTCCTGACCCAAAGACTGTCCTGCCGAGCCGATCTCTGTGATCAGTGATTGTGAGCGGCGCATTCCCTTGTTTTGCAGTACAAAGTTCCCCCATCTCTCTCTGTCTTTCGTCTCCGCCTTCTCCCCGTCGAACATGGCATCTGACTTAGCCTCACTCGACTCCGTCACATTCGATATCTCGGTTAGGAACAGGTGCATGGGGGACTTTTTGGCTGCCGCAACTCGTTCTGCCTGAAGCTCAGCGTCTTCCCTCCAAATACTGGGCAGAATAGTGTCCAGCCGTGACTGGGTCCTCTTCATTCCCCTGGAGAAGAGCTCAGAGGTTGCTGGGTCTGCATCTTCTGACAGGCTGGAGTGAGCGATGGTGGTCTGGCTGCTGGGTCTCTCAGGGGAGGTAAAAGGAGAGTCGTCCTCATCCGAGTAGGTGGGACTAGACGAGGACTGCCTCTCAACCTGGGAGTTTGCAGGGTGAGGGCGGGGTGGGTGTCGATAAATGGGTCGCAGAGGATTTTCCCTACGAATGGGGGAGTCAAACTCTTTCACGCGGGGATGAAAATCCTCCTTGGAGGTGTGGATTGGAACCGCATGCCTTCTGTCAGGCTCTCTATTGGATAAATCACAGGAAAGCGGGTCTCTGTTGGATCTCTGCATCTGCGCCTTTGAGTATCTTGAGTATCTGTCAGCCGTGTTGTAGCTTGGGATGCTGCGTTGAGGTTTGGAGTGTGGAGGTAAGGGTGGAGGACACATCTGAGGGTAAATGGGATGGCTGGATGGGGGAATGGAGGGAGAGAGAGATGGGGAGGGGGGAAGAGTCTGTCTAGGGCGATGGAGGCCAAGATGATCAAAAGTGGAGGGCGGGCAGGAGTTCATGTGGAGAGGGTCCGTCTCAATCTTTCCGCCGATGGTGTAGTGAGGCAGTCCTCTGTACCCGAGAGGAGGCACGGGTAGGGGGCGAGAGTGAAGGTGATTGGACGAAGACAGGGACATGGAGCGGGGTTTGGGAGGGAGGACTGGAGCCTGGAATCTCATGGGAGATTTTTTATCCGCTTCCTTGCTCTTTTTCTTCTCCACGTCATCATCGTCACCCAGATCCACTACTGAGAAGTCTGTTACTCTGCTTGAAGTGTCTCTAAACTCGGCCACTCCTGTGTTAGGCACCTGGATCTTCACCTCGCTTGATCGTATGGTTTGGAGCGTCTTCCCACTGCTCTCTGAAGCACGATAGGGGACTCGCTCTTTTCCCAGCAATCCACTACGGATTTCCACAAGCTCCACGTCTCCGGGACAAACTGAATCTGATCGTAAAGAGGACTGCGATTTTCCCTTAAGTGTTGGCGACTTGTCTTGGGGAGTGTGCTCCTCTA
The DNA here is from genome assembly GCA_037039145.1 of Fundulus diaphanus. Lineage (NCBI taxonomy): Eukaryota > Metazoa > Chordata > Actinopteri > Cyprinodontiformes > Fundulidae > Fundulus > Fundulus diaphanus. The sequence goes on from CM073130.1 coordinate 36,226,640, forward strand.
GTCGGATGTAGTACTCGCTGGCGAGGGAGGGACTGCGTGCACTTATGACCGGCACCACAGTGGGTGTGTCTAAAGACTGTCTGTGGTTATTGTTCACAGTTGGAATCGGTTGAGGGGGAGGGAGAGGTTTGTAACCTCGTCTGGCGTGAGCCTTCTCCCAGAAATACTCAAAGTTCAAGCCTTTGCTGGTCTCTGTTACTGTCAGGATGTCGTCCAGTTCAGATGAGGACGGGGTGATGCAGTTCCCCACAGGGTCCAGCAGGGGGTAGGAGGTGTCTCTGCCATACTCTCTGTCTCTGTGTCTCTCATTTGCTGCACACTGAAAAGCAGGTGGACGAAGTAGATCCCAGCGCCTTTCAAACGACTCATCGCTCTCTCCTCTCCTTCCCCTGCCCTTCTCATACTCCTCATCCTCTTCGTCCTCTCCCCCCACACTCCTCTTTGATATTCCTCGCTCTGCAGCCAGGAGAGAGGAGAGGAGGAGGAATATTTCGGCTACAGAGGGCCGCTGCGATGGAGGGAGCCAGCAGGACTGCATGATCTCATACCTTAGGAGAAGGAAAAACAACAACAAAGAGACATACATTTGGTCAATAAAACTGGATTTGAATGCAATATTTCATTACTCAGACTGAATTGGAGCTAAATTTGTCCACATGATTCAGTTGTATTGCCCTAATGTGGTAAAATGACTCAATCTACAAATAAGAACTAACCAGTAATCTGAATGTGAGAGTTTAAGTCTAGGCTGGGCCAGAGTGATCTGTCGCTCCCTGATGACGAAGGTCAGCACCTCTTCATCGCTCAGGTGTCTGTGGGGCTGAGCGCCAAACTCAAAAAGCTCCCAGATCACCACCCCCAAAGACCTGGAAAAAAAATGAAAACAGCATTAAAATGGTCAGAAAATAGTCAGAGAAGAGAATGAAAATTTCAATAATCCTGACTTATAAACAGAGCTTTACAAAAAGGCAAACACTACAAATCTAATGTTTTGTCCAGACTGTGTTTTTAATCTTTTTTATAATAATAAAGCATAAATATACTTTTACAGTTATAATTTCTGTTGATCTATGGACTCTCCAGACTGGAGAGCAACTCAAGACCCTCCATTGGTTGTTTCACGGCCCCCAGTGGAGGCCCTTCTCCAACCACTGGTTTTAACTGAGAGACAACAATTGTTAAAGTCATGGCTGTGAGACTTCCTCAATAAAAAAACTGCTGTTTTAAAAGGTTATGCCATAAAATATGATAAGAGGAGCGTTGTTTTTACAAAAAATCTTTTATCCTGTCACTGATATAAATAAGAATAGTTAGAAATTTCGATCAGAGATAAATAAAGGGTCCATAGAAAAATTTTATTTTAAAATGCCGGGTTCATTTTCAGTTTTTATGATATTGTGAACATTTGAATGCAACATATTTAACTATTTAGAGGTTAATTTTCTGTATTTCTTCCCACACCAAATGATAAAACACGATTCTTCAGATTTAAAGGCCTATTTCATAAAATGTTAAAACTTTTTTTCCCCCACTAGGGTGAAATTAAGTCAGTTAAAACCTATTATTCTTTGAAAATGTTGGACTACATTATTTAGGAATAAATACATTCACCTTCAAACCACCATTTTCAACCATTATGTCACAAAACCAAAAAAAAAGGAAATTACGGTTCTTTGTTTGGGATTCAAATTAAAAACAGTTCAAGAACCTTTGGTCTAGTTTAAAACCTTTGAAAAAATATCTAGAGTATCCCCACCCCAAATATTTGCAAACAATTTAGTTGTAATCGAAACAAACCGTATTCAGTAAAACAAACATCTACCAGCACAGATTCGGTACAGTACACCACAACGTTTAGACTCAAGTCAGCTGCAGCCATTCTCTTCAGTCCTGCGTCTTGAAAAACCACCAAAATAGCACCGATCTGGCTGTGAAATCTTGCACCAACCACTCATATTCACTCGCACTATACACTAAATGGTTAAAATCTGACTTTTTGCGCTTCCTTGCACTATTTGCTCAAGTGCGAATCTTCTCTGATGCAGAAATCCTCACAGCTCTACCCTAACCTGCTATTCTATGCTGATTTCACATTTATTGTTTCTATTTGTGATTGTTTACACTCCACAAACATCCACAGAAGTGAAGTGTACCTGGTTTGTAAACACACAGCTTTACTTTTCTTTATACTACGGTTTCAAATGTGGAAAGACAAGAGAACATACTGTACCACTGATATATGGCAGATTTGTATTGACTTTCATCGATCAGGAAATGGATACAAGAAAGCTGCTATTTGTCAGAACTTGCCCACATCTACACTGAAAGCGATGATTGCTAAGTTTAAAACTGATTTGGTGACAACCCAGGGTTTTATTGGAACCATGCAGTTTGAGCAGAGCAGAAAGCTTTTCAAGTCTCACTGTTGGGGAAGTAATTGCAATCATTTTTCTGTTTGAGATTACACTGCTGCAAACTAAATTGAATTTATTGCTTCTTGCACGTCCAGGGTGTACCCCGCCTCTCGCCCATTGACAGCTGGTGATAGGCACCAGCACCCCTCGCGACCCCAATAGGGATGAGCGTGTTAGAAAATGGATGGATGCTTCTTGCACATCGTTACACTTGGTGCCAATTATTGTGGAGGGAGGTGTAATGGATATTAACCAAACGATTGTCTCCAACAGGCTTTAAGCTAGCCAGCTCAGGGCTTTTTCAGTGTTATAATCAGAAAAACTCACCACACGTTGCTGGTTTTGGTTTGGTCGGTAACAATCAGAGATCCCCTGTACTCCTCCAGCAGCTCAGGAGCAATCCACCGCAGAGGGATCCACAGCTTGTCTGGAGTCAGGTAATAGTCCTCCTATAGAAACAAATGCACAAACATGTGTTATTCAGAGGGTTTCGTTTGTTGCATTTTAGAGGACTACAAGTGTAGGTTAACGCACCTTGTAATGGTTGTGCGAGAGACCGTAGTCACCTATTCTGACAGTGAGGTCGGAGGTCAGGAGGCAGTTTCTTAAAGCCAAGTCGCTAAAGAGAAAACACAAAAAACTTATCAGAAATTGTGCCTTTGTGTGCCTTACTTTACTGAAGCACCACAAAAAGGAAACTAAAAGTTCGATTTTCTTGAAATTAGTGTATTTGTTCTTGATTTGAGCAGGTAAATAAGATTATCTGCCAATGAAATGAGTATTTTGACCCCTAAAAAAAGTTAGATATACTGCACTTGAAATAAGATGATGGAAATGAGTCTTATTCCGTTGGCAAATCATGTCAGCTTGCCTGCTCAAATCAAGGACATATGCTCAAGAAAATTGTACTTACTTTTAGTTCCCTTTCTGCAGTGAATGAAGTGAAAGGAAATCCCCGACTGACCTGTGGATGTAGCTGTTTTCGTGAAGGTGCAGCAGACCCGAGGTGATCTCAAAGGCCATCCTCTGAAGAGTCAACAGGTCCCTGGTTGGCAGGTCTGGAGTCATCCCATCTGACTTCCTCTGGGCTCGCAGGTAGCGCTTCAGGTCGCCCTGCGTTGTACAACATAAGCACTGGATGTTTAGCAGAGGGATGATTCAGCTCCAGTTTGTTCGCAGGTTTGTATGTGTTTTAAAACAAAGCAAAAAATCTGCTGCAATGCTGACTGTATAAGAGAATCCTGCAGTAAAAACCTCCATTTTTAGATGTTTTCCATCCCAGGATGTCAAGAACAACTTGGGAATTGGTAATGAGCTGGCAGCCTTTTTAGAATTCATTTGTGTTGCAAGAAGTGAAAGAAAATACAATCAGGATGGAAAATATGGTTGGAGAACATGTCATGGGAGAGTTTTTTTCTCTCTCCAGACTATCTTAAAGCCATCTAAGAGGACTCCAGTTATTTTTTTTGCTTCTCTCGCTGTGTTGTTGGGATTGATCTGCTTGTGTCTTTGTTTGGTCTGAGAGTCGACTCCTAAGGTTTCGCTAATGAGTCACAGATTGTGCCAGCTGAGAAACAGGAAAACAATCTGACCGAGAGAACAGATCATCCACGGCCTTCCTGATACGGACACAGCAGAGCATTCCTCCTCGTGTAATGGTTTTAATAGATGCTTGAATAATGCAAAAGAAAATTGTGTAAATGATCCATAAATTACCAAAAAATAAAATCTGTCCGATATTAAACTTAAAGACTTCTCGGGTATTTAAGTCACGTTATTTATTTTCTGGTAGGAAAGGTATAGGCTGTTGCATTACAAAGACAAACTTCAATTTATTTAATTGGAATAAAGTTGTGGATGCATTTAAAACTGGGTTAGGCTTTAACATAACATCCTACTTTAAACTTCATGGGGAGCATTGTTCAGTCCATCATCCCCAAGCGAACGACACAGCTGTAAAAACCTACCAAGACATGTCTGAGCAAGAAGAGCATTAACTAGAGAACAAGCCAGTGGTGACTCTGGGGGAGCTGCAGAGAGCCACAGCTCAGGAGGGAGAATCTGATGAATCTCTGCCTTTCTACAAATCTTGATTTTATGACAGAGTGGCAAGAAGAAAACCTTTGCCGGTCACCTTTTCTGCTTACCACAAGCATTTTAAGAGAGAGCAAAAATGTGGAGGAAGGGGCTCTGGTCAGATGAGATCAAATTTGACCTTTTCAGCCCACATGCAAAACGCCGTGTATTTAGAAAAAATAACTCTATAAATCATTTGGAAAACACCATCCCCACAGTGACAGATGGTGGTGGCAGCATCATGCTGTGAGGATGCTGTTCTTCAGCGGGGAAGCAGGGAAGCTGGTCACTCTGGAAGATTGATGCCGTTGAATACAGGACAATCCTGGAAGCAGCTGTTCACCTTCCAGCATGACAACTATGCTTAACACACACCCAGAGCTAACTATGGGATGGCGTAGATAAAAGCGTATTTATGCGTTGGAGTGATCCAGCCAAAGCCTAGATCTAAATCCAACCATGAATCTGTGACAGTGCTTAAAAGTTGCTGTTCACGCACACGCTGTCTCATATCCAACTGATCTTGAACTAATTTGCAAAGAGCAATGTGGAAAAATCTCAGTCAAATATAGTGAGATAGAATGAAATTCACCAAAAGACTTACAGCTTGTAAAACCCATTGAAGTTTCTAGTTGTGACTAATTGAATAACCACTGCACCTCGCTGTTTTTGCCATGACACCTCTGTCTAATCTAATCTTTGTCCCATTGCAACATTTGCACTTACCAGCTGACAAAACTCCATAACCAGGAGGAAGGGGATGTTCTCGCTGCACTGCCCCAGACACTGGAGGATGTTGGGATGCTTCAGGCTCCTGGAAGAAGAACGACGGACAAATCAGAAAAAATAACATCTTTTTAAAGACCAGGGCAGAGGCAACAAAGACAATTATGTCCTTTGATGCATCCCAAATGTCTGCCTGTGTCTGGATTAAAGCCAAAATGTTATCCAGATAAACCACCCTGCAATTCCTCACCTCTTATTGTCAAGAACAAGTATTATTCTCATACAACTGCAGTAAAGTGGCCATTCTGAAGGTATTTTAACTTGCTTGCTGATTTCATTGATCACTAGCAGGATGGTGGCTGCTTTTCAAAAGTGCAAGCACATTTTGATTTAAGAAAATCTTCATTTTTCTGTCTGTTGATACATTTAAAACATTTACAACACTACAACTACAGCATAGTTTGTTAATAAACTATTTACAAGATGTCTATCTTGTGCTGTTTAAGACCAAACTGTGTGGCATTCAGTGAAAAGTTTAATCAAACAGCTTAAAACTGTAAGAAGGCACTTACAGGTGCACCCACATTGTTGCTCAAACGTGTGTACACGCTTTCTTAAACTGCAAGGTTTTTTGTGTTGTAATAAAACGAAGAATAATTTCAACACTTTTTTATATACGATAGGACATATATCCTGTACAATTCAAGTGAAACAGAAGTATATGTATTATATGTATTAGAGAAAGTAAAAATAAATAGCTGCGACAACCTGACACCCTTAAGCAAAAGGTTACTGAAATATCTTCAGCATTCGGTCTTCTTGAGTTCACATACCATTGAATAATGGTAAATCGAAGGAATCTGAAATAAAGTTTGGCTTTCCTTCAATTAGTTTCCTGCATTTTCTGAAAATATCTTGTTTTACAAAGGTATAAGTCAGGAAAAGATCACAAAATAATCCCACTGCATCGCGCATATATATATATATATATATATATATATATATATATATATATATATATATATATATATATATATATACAGGACTGTCTCAGAAAATTAGAATATCGTGAAAAAGTACTGTATACTAGTAGGCTATTCAACTAATCACTTGAATCGTCTAATTAACTCGAAACACCTGCAAGGGTTTCCTGAGCCTTGAAAAACACTCAGCTTGGTTCAGTAAACTAAATCACAAGTATGGGGAAGACTGCTGATCTGACTGCTGTCCAGAAGACCATCATTGACACCCTCCATCAGGAGGGTAAGACACAAAAAGATATTTCTCAAAGAGCAGGCTGTTCACAGAGTGCAGTTTCAAAGCACATTCACAAAAAGTGTGTTGGAAGGGGGAAATGTGGCAGGAAACGCTGCACAACCAAGATCTGGCACCTGCCCACAGTGCCAAAACCACCAGTAACTGGTGTACTGACCATGGCATTACTGTCCTTGATTTGCCTGCCAATTCCCCTGACCTGAACCCCATCGAGAATTTGTGGGGTATTGTGAAGAAGAAGCTGAAAGACACCAGACCCAACAATGCAAATGAGCTAAAGGCCGCTATTGAAGCATCCTGGGCATCCATAACACCTCAGCAATGCCACAGGCTGATTGCCTCCATGCCACGCCGCATTGATGCAGTAATCTGTGCAAAAGGATTCCCAACCAAGTACTGAGTGCATTAATGGACATTTTCAAATGTTTGATTTTGTTTTGCTGTTATAATTTTTTTTTTACTTGGTCTGAGGAAATATTCTAATATTTTGAGATAGGATTTTTGAGTTTTCTTCAGCTGTACGCCATAATCAGCGATATTAAAACAATAAAAGGCTTGCGATATTTCAGTTGATTTGTAATGAATCCAGAATGTATGACATTTCATGTTTTTTAATTGCATTACAGAAAATAAAGAACTTTATCACAATATTCTAATTTTCTGAGACAGTCCTGTATATGCCAGGCACAGTGAAGGCTGTCACTCATAGATGGAAAAAACAAGGAGCAATGGGAAATTAACTCAAGTTAAAACAATTTACTGTATTCTCTGTACATCTGGATCACGAGTAGAGTTGCAAAACAGATTAATTTTCCACTAAAGAAAACATGGTCTGAGAAAACCAGCTTTCGAACTTAGGGGCCATAATTTCAAAAGCTGTGTTTGGCACAGAAGCAGCACTGCACATCACCAAAATGACCTCATACTGACAGAGAAACACAGGGGTGGCAGCATCAGGCTCTGCGCTTACCTTTCTTCAGGTGTTTTCTTCTTTTTTTAATCAAAGTTGATAAAGTTATTAACGGTTCCAAATACCCAAATGCTTGAGGTGTCTGCTAGAAAGCTTTACAATAAGAAGGGTTTTTACTTTTCAACATCACAGTGAGTATGATTGAACTTGACTTTGTAAAGTGCCCTGAGATGACATGTTTCATGAATTGGCGCTATATAGATAAAATTGAATTGAATTGAATTGAGTACAACTGAATCTAGAAAAGAATAACAAAATGAGAGGAAAGTTAAGGTTTCAGAATGGCCAAGCCAGGGTACAGAACTGAATTCTGCGGGGTCTTCTGAGGAGAGCTGTGGGCAAGATATGTCCTCACAAACTGGTGGATTTGGAGAATTTTGGCTGGTAAAGAATGTATATTATCAGGATGTGACAGCCTACTAAACCCCACTAAACAACACTGAATGCCGATATTAAATCAAAAAGGGCTGTAACTAAATACTTATTTAAAGGCACACACACTTTTGAAACCTGGATATTGTAACTTTTATTTGCTAATTTTAATTACATGTGAAAATGTATTTGAAATTACTTAAAATTATCCGATCCTTTTACACCACAAAGAACGCCATCTTGTTAAACCAAGTATTTCTTAACATGGATTTCTTTCCACTCACTGACTAAACGTACCGAAATAAATAAAAAAATTCAAAAATCTTCAGTGAAATTCAGCTGCTGTACCTAAAGCAATCTTTACCAGAGGTGCCCATAAATGTGACTGTAATTTATAAATCTCACTTAAAAGCCTGAAAACGAAGGTTTTATCTTGTGCAGCGTCTCCCACCTGTACGGCTCCGATTCAGCCAGGAACTTCCTCTGCTCCAGGGGGCTGGCGCTCACACGCAGCTCCTTCACCACGGCCTGAGAAGAGCCGCAGTCGCACAGCACTTCTGCCAGGATCACCTGCAAATGTTCGATGGACAAAAACGTGGAAGAGAGCCCGGGAGCAAAAGCAGACTGGCAATAAACACAGTCGCCTGACTTATGATTTGTGATCTAATCAATGGACAGGATTAAACATCAGAGAGGAGAGAGAGCGCGCCGGAAAGGAACGAATACCCATGATGGTGGCGATAACAGAGTAACTTTGAAATGTGAGGTAAAAGGCAGCCGTCTTACCTTTCCAAACCATCCGTTTCCTATCTCCTGAAGGTAATTTAAAGCGTGTCTCTTAAAACACTGAGATTTGGGGTCTGTGGAGAAGAGAAACATAAAAGCTGTCAGGAGCTGATATTTTTTTTTATGCTTTAATATCCTCTAACTCTTAGGAACGGATAAAAATTCAGAAAACAGATAAAGACGTAATAACTTAGTTTTGCAGCAAAGAAATATGGCTGTAAACCCGAAATGTTGGCTTTTAGGGTCTGAAAACCGCAAACGCTGGCTCAAGACATAAAACACAAGATATGCATAAATAGGTATGCATATCTATAATATGCATATCTATATCTATCTATCTATCTATCTATCTATCTATCTATCTATCTATCTATATATATATATATATATATATATATATATATATATATATATATATATATATATATATATATATATATATATTCTTATAGAGTAAGAATATTTTTGTATTTATTCTAATTTAATGAAAAACACTTTCTTTTGCTTTTTGCATCCACTTTCTAAGTCTTTTCTTTTCTTGCTGTACTATAGTGATTGATAGTTTTTAGACAGTTAAGGGAAATAGATTTATTCCTTATTTGACCAGGGATGGCACACAGACAAGATTACAAAGTAAACTCTGTAAATCTGCTTTGGCTATTGCCTATAATAGGTGAAAAATTCACTTCTAGGGTGATAATAAAAATACTTTGTATAGAAAAATGATGCTAAAAGAAAAAAGTGAAGCTCTTAAAAGTTCTTAAATAAATTCTTAAATAACTGCTGAACAAAAGATTAAAACGAAAACAATTACTTTAAAAAAGAAATCATAACTGGGTGATGATTTCTTTCATCCAGTATAAAACTGGCTCTACACAAAGAAAGCAGAGCTCTTAAAACTACACAAGTGGCCATTTGTTGTCGAACCAAGGAAGACTTAATTGATTTCTCAAAAAGATCAAAATGTACAATAGGTTTGGAATCAGCAGGTAACGTGTTTAAAAGCTTTCCTCCTTTGACCAGAGAAAGCTTTTCAGACAGATGATTTACTGAATGAGATTTGAACTCAGCCACTTGAAGCAGCTCTGTCATTTCTTAACTCAATCAAGAGGTGGAGGTGCAAGTCCCTGCTAACAGTTCGTAGCACATATGAACACCTCAGGTCTGACCTTTCAAGCATCTTTTCACCGCTTTCTTCCGTTACCTGGAGAATGACCTTTCCTGGACTCCTGCTGGAAGCAGCCTGTTGCTCCATGCCAATACATGAGGCTTTCATGAGCCAGGCACCTCTCATATGAATGACCTGGTTTCACTGATTTAGAAAATGTTCTTTTTACAACCTATAATTGATTAACAATGTCTAACTGTAAATAAGCCATAATGTGTGAATCTTTGAGACGCAAACTTGTGTTTGTAATTTCTTTGGGCAGGACAATAATTCAATATCAATATATATCGATCGATAGACGTGTGGTTCAAATGAAAAAAGGGTAAATGAAAAGTTCAATAGAACATTTTCCTTTCTTTTGCACTCTCGCCTATCATGTGGGTTAATACTACAGTCACTACATCCTCCCAACCAATCACAAACGCAGACCCAGGAACGTTTATTCACCAAGCTCCGCCCCCTTCAAAGAGTTCAGAGAGCACTTTTTTTAACTTTTGGTAAAAGGTTGGTTGAATAAAGGGTTGAGTTTGAATTCAGTGTTTGTGTGTTCTTTATTTAAAAACAGGTCACTAAGCAACAACATAAAATGGTCAGGGCTGCACATAAATTTATCTTCTGAATTTTTTGATAAATATCTATCTGAATGTTTTTAAAATTATCAATATCGATCAATATGATTTCTATTTTATCAATATGCTTTTGTTTCTATATCATCCAGTCCTAAAATTTCCCCCAATAGAGAAACTGCGTGTTGTAACCTTGAGATGCTCCCAGTCTGGAGGTAGTTTTATTAACAAAGCGGTTCAGACTTTGGTGTTTTTCTGAGCTTAAAGGACGCTGTAAAGAATATCTTGAATTTAATTTCTCTTAAAAGCTAACAGCTTGGCAAACGTTGGCCTAGCAGCGTGTTCTCCCCTGGTAGCTGCTGGCTCTCATGCTGAATCGGAGAAGAAGAAAATCAGAGAGAGAAACAGAACCACAGAAAATAAAGGTGATCAAAATCAAAATTATCACCTTGTCAGCTCAGGTGCATAATAATTTTTGACTATCTTACGCTTTTAGTTGTTTATTTCTAATTTGGGGTCCACTTTGTGCAAAGCATTGTTGTTTTCCACCACACCTCTGCTGCACTCAAAATCACTCAGCGATTGTTTTAAAAAGCATATTTTTAAGCTTTCAGCCACGCTGGGGAGTAACAGGGCCGTAAACGTAAGAGAGGTGATACCACAGATGATTTTAGACCACGGTAAGTCCCCCCCTTATCAGTTCGTTAAGGCTGGATCTAGTCAAAGGGATTTCTCTTTAAGTTGTTTAGTTACCATGTTCATAAGTGACAATATTGCATAAGTGACAAATATGTATCTTATATTTGATAAGTTTGATTATAAATAAATCTTTTTTGGATAAATATATAGTTAAGCCCGGCATTATTCAAACCAATGTCAGATATAAATACCATTAAGATTTCAGCCAAGAAGTTTCTTTCTGTTAGCATCAAAAGATCATAAAACATTTTAAAAGAAGTATCGGTTCTGAAAAAAAGACAGATTCTCAGTTTTCATTTGCTTTTTGTTGAAAAATGGCAAGTCAAAAATAATGAATAGCCTTATTCCTCAATGACAAAAGCAGGTAGAATCCAAAGTTTTGTTGGAGAGACCTTCAGATAACCTAGAGAAATATTGCTCAGGACTTTTTTTAAAGAAATAAATATATTGCAAGAAATCCTTGCAAAAAGGAAATACAAAGAAAAGAACCATGTAAACTATTGTTTAATCTTTGGTCACATGTGAAAGCTGGTGCTGTTCACCCATCCACTAATTTTCTAGAGTTTCTGGGGGGCTGGTTCCTTTTTTCCAGCATTTGATGGGCAAGAAGCGGCGTACGCCCTTTGACAGGTCACCAGTCCATCAGAGGGAAACACAACCATGAGCACACCAGGTCTGTTTAGAGAGACCAATTAACATAACAAACATGTCTTTAGGAGGAGGCCAGAGGACCCACACATGCACAAGAAGAACCTCCAGACTCCGCGCAGAAAGGCTTCAGCCCGGATTCAAACCCAGGCCCTTCTTTCTGCGAGGCAACAGTGGTAACGACTGGTGCAAACCCAGCAGCCTAAGTTTGTGCCAGAAAAATGTTTCTCCTTATCACTATTCTATATGTTAGAGGTCAAATATCCGGGTCAAAAGACAATTTGTATAAAACGCTTCTTTAAATAGACTGGCACAATGCCCTTTATAGAGATGCATTCCTCCCTAATGTGTCTCTGCACAGATGTCCAAGTATGCCTGCTCAAACTGAGCACTGATGCAGAAGCTTCCCAGATCATAGTTTCCACTTCACTTATAGGTGCAGCAGGGAGCCCGGTGCCACTGGCTGTGCACTTGCTTCCAGATCTTTGATGTATCCACCTCAGTGACTCAGGCAGCGGACCGTGAGGCCATTTCGAACAGATCTGCATCTTTGTTTTTTAGGGGTCAAATAAAAGTAAGAGGGTCCAAAAGCTGTGTTACCTGCTCCGTCCTGCAGGGCAGAGCAGTGGGGGCGGTCTCTGACTGGCAAGGTGTAGACCTCGGGGAGAGAGGGACATGATGACAGGCTGTCCTCCTGGATGTGACTGGATCCTCCAGAGCACTCCTCCCCATCTGCGTTGTCAAACTCCTGGTCGGGGCACAGCAACACATTAAACAAAAATCTAACAATACACAACCCCTTGAACTTTTTCACATTTTTTTCCAAGTTACATAAACGTTAATGTATTTTATTGGAATGTTATGTGATAAAAGGTGCTCAGTTCAGATAAGACCAAAATGTAACTTATTTGGGCCTCTATGGAAAATGCTGGAGTGGAGCTTCACCTCCCAGCAGGATGATGACACTTGAATAAACACCCAGAGCGTCTAATGAAATGTTCTAGATTCATTGTTCTCAAACTGTTGCACAAAGTGCTGGTACTAGTACTGACTTTAGTGACACCTAAAATTAATTTTGGTTCCAGCTGTTTACCACGTATAAATACAGTCTGAGTCAATTCACCTTCATTGCTGTCAAGCAGAGCTAATAAACACAAACAACCCAAAACAGGGTTCCTACAATATGTTGATTTCAAAATAAAATACTTTTCCAGACTCAATTTTCTAGATTTTCATTTTTTTATAATATTAGAGATATTTGAGTACAAAGCTATTAGCTATTTAAACATTATTATTGGTTATTCTTTCCATAAATCATGAAACAACATATTATTGAAGCTGGCTTCCAACTCGTCAGAATTATAAAGGGTTATTTCACTATTTCTTTGGCATATAGATAAACTTGGAACAGTTAAATTATATAATACTGAAAAATCTGGACAGATTATTCCATGATTTAAAACCTTTAAACCAAAGCTTGCAATAAGCAATCCATTCCTTTATATAAATTTTAAAGAGATGGAAACTCCCATGTTAAACTGAACCCAGTTCAAGAACATTGGGTAAAGTCTAAAACCCAGAGGGGAAAGCATGTGGAAGCTGGAAAAAGTAGTGAAATTGCCTTGACAACAACGCAATTAATGAATTTGCCAAATGAAAGAAGTCATCATCTATGTCTCAATTAGTCTAAGAAACCTCATAATTTTGAAAATTATGAAATCGAATTTCAAGACTACGTGGGAACCCTGCAGGAAGAAGAATTATTCAACCATATTGAGCTTTGCTGAGTATTTTGAGAACCACCGGGAGAAACTAAGCAGAGCACAGTGCAGCAGGAACCAGTGCTGGTGGGTCTGTCTATGCCTCTGGAATCAGAACTCGGATCCAGGAATGACGCCATACCCAGTTCAGCTGCGTTACAGCAGCAGGGTGGGAAACCACTGGCGCTTGCTAATCATTGTGTTCAGTGACCAGGCCAATAACAATGCTTTCCTGAGCATTTACATTATTCAAACACACAATTCAACAAAGAATGAATAAATAATAAAAAATACAAGCCAACAGAAAAGCTAAAATTAACATTTCATAGCTGCATCTATTGCTATGTTTGAAACATGTAGCCGCTAAATGGACTTTGGTCAGAAACCTCCAAAGTTTTCCACTCTGCAGACACTTCCTGCTTGTTTTTGCAACTTTGACGTTTGAAATTCCCACTTCTGATCACAACGTACCATTCAGCTGCATTCATCTATCAAACATGCAACACAAGAGGGTAAACCACAACTACCCAAGTACCGCTGGGTAGTTTGGAATTGACTGAGGTGGATCTTGTCATAAAAGGTTTGAGAGCCTCTGGTTTAGACTAAATATTACTGATGTGTCAGAATGGCCTAGTCAAAGTCTATACCTAAATTCAACCAGGAATCTATCTGCAGATGAAATTGCAGAGGAGGGTGTTTCTCCAAGTAGTCGACCAAATGCATGCAACATTTTTCAGATTTTTATTTTCCTTCCACTTCACAATCCCAGATTACTTTGCGCTTGTCTATCACATAAAATCCCATTTACCTACATTTTTGTTTGTGGTTGTAATGGGACAAATGGAGGTCAAGATAAAGGGGTAGAAATACTTTTGCAACTCTTAAGATGAGAAAAGGTTTCCCCTTGCAACAACTTACATCATGTGCTCTATAAAACAGGAATCCTGTCAGATCAAAAGGTGAAAGCTTTGCACGGATTGCACCAGAGGTGTCAAGTGACTAAGTAAAAACTACTTTGTTACCTTACTTAAGTAGAAATTTTGGTTATTTATACTTTAGTGGAATAATTATTTTTAGGGTACTTTTTACTTTTACTCCTTACATTTTCAAGCAATTACATTTTTGAAAATAGTCTCATTACTTCTATTTTGTTTCAGCATCTCTTCGTTCTGGATGGTCAATAAAAAAAAACAAAGAAACATTCAAATAAATAGCGCTACCCTAACAATTAACAATTAAAGTAATGGGGGGGGGGGGGTACTTCTACTTTAATACTTTAAGTAGTTTTATATCAGGTACCTTTATACTTTTACTTGAGTAAAAGCTTTGAGTTGATACTTCTACTTCTACAGAAGTATTTTTAAACCCTGGTATCTATACTTCTACTTGAGTAATAGATGTGAATACTTTCGACACTTCTGGATCGCACTGACAAGATTGAAATTCCACAAAGCTGAAATTTTTGACCCCTATGGCAAGGTTTCATGCTAAAATTATATCAAGTTTAATATATACAGTGAATGCACAAAATCCTAGTGACATGCACAAAAAAGACAGAGAGGTGGATAAATCTCTTACATGTTGAAGACTTACATTGAACCCCACGCCTCCTCTCTTGCAGCAAAGACAGGTGAGGAGCAGCAGAACAAAAGAGACGAGCCCCGAGCAGGAGATGAGGATGATGACGTACGGTGGAGCAGAGAGGGACTCAGCCCTGGTCTGAGAAACTGGACACAAACAGAAATAGAAAAGGAGCAAAGATTTAACCCAGAAATTCAGGGCATACTGCTACATAAGACAAAAATCAGGATATAGTTAAAAAGTTCCATTTTTTTGTTACTCATTTAGGAAAGTTAAACTTAAATGGTCTACAGATTCATTACATATAGTGAAATACTTTAAGCCTTTATTTCTTGTAATTTTTGATGATCATGGCACACTGGTAATGAAAACCCAAACTTTACATAGGATCAAAAAAAAAAGGATGTTTTAAACAGAAATGTCCGGCTTCTGGAGAGTATGGTCGGCTCTATGCATTCGATACTTGGTTGGGCCTCCTTTTGCATCAATTATTGCATCAATGCAGTGTGGCATGGAGGCAATCGGCCTGTGGAAAATGAAATCAGCATCTCCATAACGATTGTCAGCAGAAGGAAACATGGGGAAAGGGGGGACGTAAATATTTCCTGGTAGATGGCTGTGTTGATGGTGGACTTAAGCAAACACAGTGGACCAACGGCAGCAGATGAGATGGCGCCCCAAATCATCACTGTCTGTGGAAACTTTACACAGGATTTCAAACAACGTGGGTCCTCTACCTCTCCGCTCATCCTCATCAGATTCTGGGACCTTGATTTTCAAATTAAATGCAAACATCACTTATACTAGAAAACAGGCTTTGGACCGACAAGCAGCAGTCCAGTTGCATATCTCCTTAGACCAGGTAAGACGCAGTTGTCCATGTGTGTAGCAGTACTTGATGTGCTGACTCTAGCTTCAGTCTACTCTTCATGAAGCTCCCTGAAATTATTGAATGGATCATGCCTGAAAATCCTCTCATGGCTGCAGTTCAGACTGGGACTTTTACACACTTTTTCCTTCCACACAACTTTCCATAAATATACTTGGACGCAGCACTCTATGAGCGTCCGGCTTTCCTAGCTATGACCTTTTGTGGTTTACCCTCCTTGTGGATGATGTCGGTGTCTGTCTTCTGGGTCTCTTTTAGTTGAGCAGTCTCCCCCATGGTGGTGCAGCCTACTGACCCAAAGTGACAGACCAGCTAGAAGCTCCGGAAACCTTTGCAGTTGTTTGGAATTAATCAGCTGATTAAAGTGTGACACCAAGAGTTTCCAATGTTTAACTTTTTCACAATATTCTAGTTTTCTGAGACACTGAATTTTGGGTTTTCATTTTCTGTAAGTCATAATCATCAAAATTACAATAATAAGAGGCTTGAAATGTGTCACTCTGTGTGTAATGAATCTATACCAGGGGTAACCAACATGGTAATTAAAAAAATCACAACATGTTGATATTACATTAAGTTAGGGTGAGCTCTGACTCTTCTAGTTCAAATGGTCAGTACAGGTAGCCCTTTGTATGACACGGTACCAAGAAGTAGCTCTCAACTTCTAAAAGGTTGGTGACCCCTGATCTATACAATGAATGAGTTTCACTTTTTGAAATGAGTGACAGAAAATATTGAACTTTTTGTGATATTCCAATTTTTTAGATGTAACTGGATTAGTCCATCTACAAGGGCAGCCAGGGAGGATAAGAAAAACTGAAATATCACTGAACCACAAAAGTGTCAAATCTTGTTACACAAGTGTTTTGTTTAGCCATTGGAGCAGAATCCTGGCTGCAGGTTTGGGACACAGCAGAAAACCCCAATGGACAGTTGGTATCAGGGGGGGAAAAGCAAGAAAATAAATTAAGCTTACGATTAAAAAAAAATCATTGTCTAAATCAGTAAAAAAGGGAAACAGAGACTGGAATTAAAGTTGAAAGTGGAAAGATTCATGTAAGGAGAATAAGCATGGGGAAAGGGGACATATCAGAAATGGCATTCCACTCAGGAAACACGGTTCAGAAGCAAGGGAAGGGTGGCTGGAGTTATCATTTAGATAAAATAAAAGGAGAAGGGAAACTTGGAAACTGGAAGATAATTACTCAGTCAGGAATGTTTACTATTCAGGTTAAAGAGGGAGGAATTGGGACATGTGACATTTGTACCTCAACGTAGATGATTGTGGGAAGTGAACCATCTGCAGAAAAGAAAATGGGCAGTGCAATGAGGTTAAATACCTTTCAGGTATTCTTTGTTTATTTGAGTTCAATTCTGTGTTCAGAAATCCAAGCAAATTACAAGAATACCTAACAATAATTAGTTTAAACATCCAGAGGCTGGTTAACACACTCTAAAAGTGGCAAAAGAAACGTATACACGCATGATATTTATTGCATGGCTTGACAAGGTATTGTTACCTCATCAACCTTTTTAGACTTTGTCCCCCTTAAACCACAAACTTCAGCGTATTTTATTGCTATTCTATGACGGATCAACAGTAACTGGTGCATAATTGTGAAGTGGAAGGAGAAGGATAAAGGGTCTGGAAGATTTAAACAAAAATAAGCCCCCTTTACTCTGATACTCCTAAGTCCAGTTCAACAGCATTTTATCTCAAGTTTTTAGCAACAAGAGTGTACCTGTTTGCAACTTCATCTAATTTTGTTTTCAAGAAAAAGAGGAGAATGGAGCACGAGATCGACCGACGAACCGGTGCAGCTGCTGCAGTAATGTGTACGCTGCACTGATCTGTTGTGGTGAAGTGAAAGCTGAGCCAAAAGGTGAGGCTCTCGATTTACCGATCGGTCTACGTTCCTACCCTCACCTATGGTCGGTGAAATTTGGGTCATGACCGGGAGAACGAGATCTCGGATAGAAGCGGCTGAAATTGGCTTCCTCCGCAGGGTGGCAGGGCACTCGCTTAGAGGAAGAAATCCTGTTAAAAGCTCTAAAAGACTCGAAGCTGGGGGTTAGGTTAACATACCAACAGGACAACAACCCAAACACAGCCAGAACTACAATAGGATGGTTTAGATCAATGCATATTCACGCATTAGAATGGCCCAGTCAAAGTCCAGATCTAATTCCAGTTGAGAATCTGTGCAATGACGTATTTAAGCCTCTAGATATGCAAAACGTGTTAGGAGCGTACACAAAAAAGAGAAAATTGTCCGCAAGGTACTCATCCAGGAGGGTATGAATACAGATACAAACCAACATTTTCGAATCCTTAATTGCAAACAATTAAAACCATACATCATTTTTCTTCTACTTCACAATGATGCTCTACTCAGTGATGGTCTACCATATAAAGTCCCAATGAAATACATTGAAGTTTGTGGTGGTACTCGTATAAAATGTGAAAAAAAAAAAAAAAATTCTACAGATATAAATATTTTTGCAAGGCAGTCTTCAACTATTAATTTTCAAACAGCATATGGAAGTATATAACCCATGTTCAGATAAAAACACATTTCAGGAGGCACTAGTATGTGTATCCTAAGAAGAAAAACACTACAATCATAGAGGAAAGAGGTGATAAACATGATGCCAGAGGTCAATTCAATCATAAATTGTAACATCTGTCCTTCCTCACATTGTCCCGGTTTCAATGTCTGAGTTCCTCATTAAAATTCAACAATACATTCCTCCACAAGGTTACCACAGTGTAAACACTGCATACATAAATTTCAAATCATTTCTTTAATAATTCAGAAACTTAAATATTCCATCCTCCCACGCGAAATCTCCCACCACCCCCTTTAAAAAAGGGAAAAAAAGAAAACCTGATATTTATTTATTATTATTATTTTGTAAACTGACATTGTCAGGATTTGCAGAAAACAGAAAAGCATCATTTCACCCAAGTGTGGGCTGGTGCACGGCTCAGTCTGTTGCTATTAAAAGAAATGTGAGTGCACTGGAATCCACTCAGTTAAAATAAGATCTAGCACATGAAAGCCTTCGGTGCAAGCACCTTCTGACTGTGTGGTCTCTCAGAAGACATGCACCACCAACAAAACAACACTAACAAAAAAAAAAAAAAAAAACTGGTGGCTCCTATCTTGACGCACAGTTCCTGGGCAGCGCTATTCTTTTCATCTTTCCCCAGACAGATGTCCAGACAGACACTGCATATAAATAGAGACCCAACACAGGGCCTTTTTGCATCATTCCCCGTGCCAGCGCCAGCTCTTATCAAAACAATACACCACCTCACAATGACTGCACACATTGCACAAACACAACACCCTGCCAGCTCTAAGGGGACTGTAAGGACACAAGCGCGCTAAGCGCAATAATAAAGATGCCAGCAGTGGCTAATAGGTCATGGATAATCTCTTCGAGCCAAGGGTGTTTTGGACCAAAATGCTGACCTGACTGGAGATTTTAGCTTTGCGTTTTTTTAATGCAATCGATCTAAGGGGCCCTGAATTGCAACACCGTGCAAATGTTTTCATCAGTGCATGTAAATATGGTACCCTACCCATCACCCAATCAGCTCTGCTCCTGCAATAATAACTGGCTAAATGACTCAGTCAAACCGGCTGACATTACAGTATTCAATGCGAGGAGGCCTTTTTTTCCCCTCCATACCTGACTGAATACACCCAGCCACCCACCCCCTTCTCTCCTCGGTCTTTCTCCAGCAACACTGTCGGGTTTCCAGCACCGCCAACCCCCTCATCCATCCATCCACGCTCAGCTCACCTTCCCTCTGCGGTGCTCCGAGGGCTCTCTCCGGGCTGAGGTACGACATGATCCCCGCCAGCGCTACCATCACCCAGCAGTGTGGCCGCATCGTCGCCGCGTCCGGATCGACAACAGCATCCGAGCGACGCCGCCGAGCCGACCGTCGGTGTCGGTGTCCTCCTCGCTCCCGTTCCCCCCCGCCACGGTCTGCACCGTCTCCTCGCTCCCCCCTGTCTCCCTCTCTGCTTCTCTTCTTTTAATAAAGCGCGTCTCCTTGTCTCTCCTTGTTGTGCTCTCCTCCTCCTCCTCCTCCTCTAATCCGCAATTAAACACGGAGATGCTCTATTGTGCATCCTCACCGCCGCCGCTCTGCCTCAGTCTGCTGAAAACAAGCTTTTTTTCTCTCTCCTCCCGGTATATTTATTTATAAATCCTCCCCCCTCATGTACCTCACAGTGTGTTGGAGGTTGTCTGTTTTCTCCTCCGCCTGCCTACGTCAGACGCGCACAGCGCGCATTGTCATGGTCCAGCTCCATCCTCATTATGGCATCTTCAAAATCAGTAGTAAAAACTGTGTAGCTACTGTTCATCGGTAGGCACGTATCAACCCATCTTTGGATATTAATTAGAAATATCATCGGTTCATTTTGTTGTGAGCTGAAAATGGTCCCCAAGTCGGGTATCTGTGCGCTTTTCATGCTGAAGTTTCACGCATGAGTTTTTTTTTTTTTTTAAGTTTGCAGTGCTTATACAAAACTTTACTATGAATTTATGGCAGATGTTTCTACACTGTTTGATCTTAAAACATTAGAACCTGAACATATCAAAGACGGCGAAGGAGCCGCGTGGACGGGCAACTATGGTGCACAAATAGATGAATGGATAAGCGGACGGATAGATGATTGGATAAATGGACAGCAGATGGCTGGATGGTGCACAAGCGGATGGATGGATGGATGGATGGATGATTCACAAACGGATGGATGACAAAATAAAACTGATGAATGGTTGGAATTGATGGACGATTCACTAATGGATGGATGACTGGATGCATAGATAACAGAATACAAGTAGTTGGATGGATGATACACTAATTTATTTATCCACCCATGGCAGATGGGTGGATAAATGAACACTTGGGCAGCTGGGTGGACAAATAGAAAGCCAGTGAAAATATGGATGTGACTTTTAGACAATGGAGAAGGGAACAAAGCCTGACACTACAAATGTGTCTCTATAAATGTCCCTCCACATTTATGTAGACCTGGAAGGTACCTGAATCGAATTTCACACAGTGAAGAAGCCCATTCTGAACGCCACGTGCATGCGCCTCTCACTAATATTAACGACCAGATGAAACATAGATCAGCATAAACATCGCTGGTAAAAAGTGTTTTTTCTTTATTATGAGGACGCAGCTCCATGATCCATGAGTAGAACGCATCTCTCTGTTGCTCGTTGTTTGGAGATCTATACGCTTCATGAGCTAATTTCTCGCTGCAGATATTCACAGCAGTCGCAAAACAATTGTTTTGTACAAGTGTGACGGTGAGTCAGCAGGCACAAGCCCAGCTGCCTGAATCTGAGGCACACGACTGAGATACGGTCATCAGTGGGGCTGTAATCGCTTGTACCTGAGCTCTTTCTGCTGCGGCACGCTTAAATACCTGCTGAGCAAACACCAGTGGCACAAACATGAAAAACATGCACGAACGTCCATTCTATAAGGACCGACAGAGCATCACCAAACAAACGCAGAGGCATGTTTTTATTACTTGCTGAAATATCCTTTTCCCCACAATTTAGAGAATGTTGTCTTTAAATATGTTTAAAAAAAAAAAAAAAAGGCGATCATAACTCCTCCAAGTCAAAACCTTCTAAGTGACTCATTTAACCAAAAACCACGAATCAGCCATACTGAGCCAGAAAATACCAAATAGATGGAGGCAAAGCAGTGTTGCCACTTAAAATAAACTTTTAACAACCAACTGTTAAGATACCGCCTCGGTTTATTTATTGTTTTCACTTAGGATGCAGCTTCCTAACACTGATCATCTTTAAAGCCAAGCTAACGGTTGCCGACAGCCTGAGGCCCCCTGTGTGGACAACCATCTGCCCTGCTGATGTGCTCATGAGCGAAGCACTGCAGGGGAAAACCTGGCGGCAGCTGAACATGACCCCCATTGTCCATTTATGTGGCAAACACCAAAAACATAAACAAAATTGTTTCTTCAGCGTATCTACACAAACAAACGTTTACAAGAGCCCCGCCTAATGCTAACCTTCGTTCTTAAATACAAAAAAAAAAACAACAACATTTCAAGACTTCAGAATCTCGTCCCTCCAGCTCTCCCGGTCCCGCTGCTGTCGCTTTCTGGCGAGTTCTGGAAAGAAGGCGTTGTTGTAGGGTCTTTCCCGCTCGTCCATTTCTCTGTCCGGCCCCTTTCTTTTACCGCTCCTCTGGTCTAGGAGGGCCTGGGCTCTCCTCCTTTCTTCTGCCTCCCTCTGTAAGCGCTCAGCTCGTAACCGTTCTATGGAGCTAAAATAAAGACAGAATACACATTTTATCATCACTATAACAAGTGTGCTCTGTTCATCCAAAGCCTAAATCCAGTCCACTCATACCTCTCTCCTGTTCTCTTCTTTTCCCCTTTCTCTCTTTTCTCCTTCCTCTTTTTCTTGGGGTCCCTCCTCTCGTAAACACCCATTGCTTTCTTCATATCCTTCAAAGGATCCAAACTATCCTTCAGTCTACGATCCTTCTTCTCTTTCTCCTCCTCAGACACACCCTTCCTCTTTTCTTTCTCCTTCCTCTCTTCTTCTTTTTCTGTGCTGCTTTTCATGTACCACGGGGTGACCTCTGACCCTGGCTGCGGCCCCAAAGACACGAGCAAGCCGATAGCTCGCTCCTGCTTCTCCTAGGAAGTGAAAACAGAAAAACCCAACGACATAAATTTCCGTTTGTTTCTTTTTCTGTCTATAATCATTCGATTTGTTCTTTCACATTAGAGTGCCATCCTTTTTTTTCTTTTTAGATATATTCATTTCATTCGATAATAAAATGAACGCGTCACATTTATTTGAACAAAACATTAAATGAAAAGGAGTAGAATAATCTTTTCTCAAATTAAATGTACTAAGAAACATCCGCTGATCAACCATAAACAGGCTTTTTTTTGGATATTTTTAATCTTTAAGTTACTGAAGTGTGATTTCCAGTTTAAATTTCAATCAATAGTAAGACCCAAAAATGTAATCTCTCTGACACTCTTAATCACACCATTAACATCAATCAACACATCGGTGGGAATCGCTCTATTGCTAAATATCATATTGTTAGTTTTTCTTTTCAATATTCTTCTACTAGTTGCAATGAACTTCAATATATAAACATGTAATAATCTAGATTATATGATGCTACGTCATCTTATTTGTGATTCTGCTTAATAAAGATAAAAATTTAAATTACTATAATTAACAAAGTCTAATGATAACTACCACAGTGACTATGACAGCCTCCAGCCAGGGCTCCAACTAGGGTGACCAGATGTCCCATTTTGTGCAGGACTGTGCTACATCTTTCAATCCTGTCCCGGTGTCCCACAAGCTGAAACGATGTCCCGGATTTGAAAGGGACAGATTTGGAAAAAAATTAAAAAAATTCCACATGAGCTTTTCTGAAATAAAGAACGCAGATTTGCTGGTGAATAGCTGCCAGAAGAGCAGCTACTCGCCAGGATGCTCGTAAGATAAAACAAAAAGGATTTTGATGCATACACATTATTAAGGAAACCACTTCAACGTAAAGAACATGCTGCTAAAAACACAGACTGGAGAATGTTTCTAACTGGGTGAGGCCAGAGAAAGGTGATCCTCAGGGAGCTTTTTGTGAAGTTTTCCAAAGTTCAATTTGTTGTTGTGCACTAGCAAGCAAAGCAGAGATGGATTAATGTAATGTGCAATCTGAGTTCAATTAAAATACATCACGCCATCAGAGGGCTGGGTATGAGTCCTGCATTCTCCCTCACAAACATCCTGTTGTCCCACCTTTGAAAGATGTGGGACAACAGGATGATCATCCCTCGTTCCAACACATTCTCCATGTAAACAACCAGACCTTTGCAGTTTGTATTCATTTTTGTTATTAAAGTTTATAACAAATTTATGGCAAATATTTGGAAGGAAGGAAGGAAGGAAGGAAGGAAGGAAGGAAGGAAGGAAGGAAGGAAGGAAGGAAGGAAGGAAGGAAGGAAGGACATGGAAGGAAGGAACAGAGGAAGGAAGGAAGGAAGGAAGGAAGGAAGGAAGGAAGGAAGGAAGGAAGGAAGGAAGGAAGGAAAAGTGGTAGGACAAAGAAGGAAGGACCATAGGAAGTAAAGGTATAAGGGCACAAGGAGCAGACCGAAGGACACAAGAGAGGAGGAAGAAAGAAAGAGATGAAGGTAGGACACGGAGAAGGGTGAAGAGATCTAGGACAAGGAAGGAGGGAAGGTAGGAATAGATAAGTAAAGTTTATATAAATGATGCCTTTCACAGATAAAGCTCACAAAGCACTTCAAAAAGAGTGGAGAAACATTAAAAACACAATTAAATAAGAACATGAATAAAAGAAAAAGAAAAACTCAACAAATACAAGTAATTAAAAACACAAGAAGGCCAGAAGGACACATAATGAAAAAAGAAGGACACAAGGACAGAATTTTAAGAAAAAGGAAGAACGCAAAGAAAGAAGAGAAGGAAGGAAGAAAAATCACAATGAAAGAAAAGAATTGAAGTAACAATGGACAAGGACAACTTTTAGAGAATGAGAGGAAATAAAATCTAAAAAAAAATTTGTGAAATCAAATTCCTTCCTTTTCCACACTGTAGAAAACTTTTTATCCAGCAGACAAACATCTTCACAACAACCTTCCTCACATGGATGCTGGTGGACTTTAACACCACTTAGCTGCTGCAGCTGATGTAGTGCATCACACTACAGCGCTCAGGACGTTGGACGGGAGCTATTCAGACATTAAGCAGTTATTTAAAAAAATAAATAAAAGAAACGTTGAGTGATTTCTCTAACACATTTAAATAGGTATAACAAGCTCATAGTTGTGAAAAAAGGTTTTGAAATATGAAAGATTTTCCCAAGTTGGCATTAAGACTGAACTTGAGTTAGACAACAACATAGGTAAATAAACATAAAATAAAACGTGTGTTCTGCAAACATTTACACATGATATAACTTTAGGTGTTTTTAAATGGGAGCAATTAGTCAGCTTTGCATCTGGCACTAAACTGAGCTTTTACTCATTGCTGCCAATAAATCTAGGAGGCACATGACGGAAAAAGCCAAAGGGGAAATCTTTGCTAATTTAGTATATGATGAGAAAATGTTTCATACGACAGCTTTACTGGAAAGAGTATTTTTGGACTAAAGTTTCTCTTTGACCAGGTGTGATCCCTCAGGAGTTGACCTAGGATTAAAATCCCAGGAGTGAGTGATAAAGGAGTGTAGAGGAGGAAGCAGCAGTGTCACCTTTTCTTCTTTCTTTTCTCTTAGATACTCCTCATTCCCCTTCGTCTCTGAGCCCTCCTCCAGAGGAAATAGATTCAGATGCTCCAGACTTGCTCCGCTTTGCTCGTCGTCATCGTCTCCCTTTGCTCCCGCTGCCTGGAGGGAAGCCCGAGCTTTCCTTCTCAGATACTCGGTACGTGCCTGAGGAGAAAAATTGTTGCCATCAGGAATGAACACAATCTACTACTAACCATCGTGTTTTTAAAGTCAGTTAACAATAATCTAATAGAAAAAAAAATAGGAATTTGCAAAGAACTGTACAACATGCTTTTCATGGTAACTTTGCTTCTTGTAGCCCCTCATAAACTGACTTCATTTGTGTCAAATCATTTATGCCCAAAATGCGAAAAAGACATAAAACTGAGGCTGCAACTAACGATTATTTTAATAATCAATTAATGGGTCGATTATTTTTGCAATTAATCGATGAATCGGACAAAAAAAACAAAAGGTCTATTTCCACTTCTTTTTTCCAAAATAGAACATTTGGACTGAGAGCAAATAAGCACACAAAAAAGGTGCTACTTAGGTGTTCTGTCACAACAATATTAGGTAATAAATAATAGTTTATGTTGACTAGATTGTAACTCAATCATTTAATAGTCATTGTTGTCTATATGAAGAGCGATTTAACACAACAGAAGTGAAGCTGTAAAACTGGGGTGTCAAATGCAGTTTGGTTGAACCTCACCCTGGTGCTAGAGCACCTAGGGGACGTATTGGGCATAACGATGCAACCAGAGCAAAAACATCACTTCTGACAATCAAATAAACCAGCAGCCCATTTCATAGACTGTTTCAGCACGAGCTGCATTTTATGTTAATACTATGCCAAAATTTGCCCCTGTATATTTTACTTCCAAGGATTTTTTTCTATTTTTTCTTTGAAGAGTCAAACAGGCTGTTAGATGTTTAATACTTTGTATTTCTTCTGAGGATTTTACATTTTTGACGGTGTCCTTCAGGGAAGGTTATGTCTCGTTTTTCTCTAAGTCCTTTTAATTTAGGTCTGCCTCTTATCATTCTGAGTGTCTCATCAAAATGTCAGTATGGTTACATAACAACAATAAAGACTCTTGACTTGATTTTTGAAAAGTTAGTTTAGAGCCCTGCTCCTCTCTCCCATACAGTACCTTAACTCAGACTTTGCCATCAAATTAAAACTTAAACCTTAATCAACAAATTATTACCATCAGAATGAAATTGTATTCCGATTTAGAGGGCTGGTTTACGATCCATAATCTGATCAGCGTCCATCTAAACACTTGTTCCGATTAACTCATGAACTTACTCTCTGCGTTTGTTGTTTTTTTCCACATGAAGAATTAAAAAACCTTTGTTGTTTTATGCCAATTCAAACTCCCTGCTAATGTCAGAGAGTTTCCCCTTTGAATAAAGCAAGTAAACGCACGTCATGGTCGGATTATTTGACTTTCAGCCCATATAAACTGTGCATTTTCCTTTTAATCCGACCACATTTTAATGCGATCAGGGAGTGTTGCGCATGTAAACAACCTCCTGTCATTAACCAGCTAACAAGCTAACAGCCACATTAGACGAGCCATCAGACCAACATTAAGGGGGCACCCCTAAGCACGACGTTGGCCGCGCAGGACTGCGCTCACAGCCCCGAGCCGAGCGCTGCCGGGGTTTCCTCACTTTGAATTGGAACAAACGTCAGATATTGTAGCGACTCACCCAGCTGCTGAGCTCCCTTCAACCTCATCAATGACTCCATGTTGTTTAAGCCCCTGTATCATCACTGTGGCACTCTTGTGCCATGTCAAATCTAGTATGTTGCTTATTTTTTGGTTTTGTGAAGCGCGACGTGCTCTCTATCTTTTTAGGACTTAGTTCAAGCTATGTTCTCTATGTCGTCATTTGTAGAATTTACTACAAAAAAGCAGTGTTTGAAAATGCCGCCTCCGCTTCGTTTACATCGCTCCGGTCACCATTACTGACGATGGTCTGCAGGTGAGGTAAGTGGCTCTGCGCCATGGAGAGTGACGCATTAATCGCACGACACAATGAATCGATGATGAAATTTGTTGCCGACGCTTTTAATTGTCGATTTTTTTTGCGATTTTATTGATTCATTGTTGCAGCCCCACATAAAACTATGTTTTCCAGCAGCCAAATTATTGTATATTTTGAATATCCAGTAATTTGTACTGAAATATTTCATCACAATGTTAAAATAGTTGATTCTAAAAAGAATAAAAAATAAAAAAGATAATGTCTTTTAAAATAATCTCTGTAAGAAACATTGACATGACAATAGAGCAAAGAGATGCATCATCCTAAAACTAATTCATTAATGGTTCACTAAGATAATAACCAGTCGATGTTGGTGATTCAACAATCAATCAGCCAGGGAGTTCTTGATCAGCTAAAATTAGAAAACTATTTAACTACTAAGAGCACATCAACCTCTCATCCATTAAGTCACAAGTCAGTGTTCAGATTCATATATACGGAGAAGAATGGACAAAAATAGCGATTCCAATGTGTGGATGAAAAAAAACAAGACCAATTGGGTTTTTTTTCTCAAACCTGCCACAAAAAACTCTGGATGAGGTTGTGCATTGTGAAAAATGTTTTGTGGACAGAAAACCAAAAGGGGGAACTTTCTGGAAAGTGTCCATCCTGACATATGTGGTGCAATACTAACACTTTTAAAACGAGTACATCATATGGACAGCGAAACGTGGTGGTGGTAGCGTGACTGTCGGAGGCTCCTCTCCTGCTTCAGGACCAGGACAAGTTGCTGAAACTGAAAAAAATCCTGACGTAACGTCTCTAAGATCAAGTGCACTTGAGTTAAAAAATTCATCTATGGATTGCTAAAAAATAAAAAAATAAATAAAACTAAATGAAGGTTGTGTTGTGGCCTATCGAAAGTCCAGATCTAAATCAAATTATGATGCAGTGGCATGGCCTTTAACAGGCCATATTCAAGGTACGGTGGTTATTTTCCTTCTTTTGTAGGCTCTCACAAACATGAAAAATGTTGGATGTGCTTGTTGTGGAACATTTTATTGACGTATGTAACTCTGATCAGATCTTTTCTGGATGCACCTGCATAACTTTCTCGTTAAAAAAGCTTGCAAAGACAAAGATGCATCTTTTCTTTCTCATGAGTGGTGTGCTCGCTTAATTGATCATTATTAATATCCACCACATGCTACTCGGGTTGTATGGGACAAGGTGCACCCTCCTCTGCCTGTGTCACCAGTGACAGCACCGGGGTTACCTCTTGCTCTGCACGCTCCACGCGACGCTTGGCCTCGCGCTCCTCCTCTGCTG
Source organism: Fundulus diaphanus (assembly GCA_037039145.1). Classification (NCBI taxonomy): domain Eukaryota; kingdom Metazoa; phylum Chordata; class Actinopteri; order Cyprinodontiformes; family Fundulidae; genus Fundulus; species Fundulus diaphanus. The sequence goes on from CM073130.1 coordinate 36,255,234, forward strand.
CTTGAGCTTCATCCTTCCGCACTCGCGCGACGTTGTCCTTGTTGCGGACATGCCAGCTCTTCTTCGGGAGGATGTTCATTGTTGCCCTGGAGACCAAGAACTGTTAGCAGCTGGCTAGCTGAAAAGGCTAACAAAAACTAAGATAAATGTCGGTAACAAAACTGCAATGGACGCAGCAGATAAAAAAAAAAAAAATCCATGTTATAAACTCCCAAAATATTATGTCGGAATTCAGATAAAAGCAGAATCTAATAGTCAAGTCGTCGTTACATTACTTAAGCTAACATTAGCCAAACTTTGCAGCTTGTCAACTCTGCTTTTTATCAAACCGTATCAAAAAGGAGACGCTCTCTCCCTTACTATTATTTTTAACATCTTAAAGCTAAGACTCGATAAAAAAACCAATAGTGTTACCGACTTGCTAGGTAAGGAGATGAACTTGCTCCTGGATGGCGCTCCACCGGAACCAGTAAACTCAAACAGGAAGTAAACAAAGACTACACGTTGAATCGATTACAAAATGGTGACACCAGAGGGCGCTACAACCGCACAGAATGTGTCATTACATAAAGACATGATGGAGGCAGGTCTAAAAGCAAACACTGGGAAAAATATATATCCTGAAACATACTATACTATAATATGTATAGTATGTTACTATACATACCATACAAATTAATTTTTTGTTTCATGAACTAGATTTGTTATTGTTATTGTTTCACACAGTTTAATATCAATATTTATTGCATTTTTCAATCAATTTAGACATGTTAATTTATTAATTTAGTTATTTTTTCAGTTTTTTTCTTATCACACATTATTTTTTCTTTGCCTTTTGTCTATATTTCAGTTTCTTAAACAATTATTTCCCATTTTCAAAAAGTATTAGCAAACACCATGGTAAAGGTAAAATGAAACAAACATCTCAGGAAAAAAAGTTAAAGAAATTGTAAAAAAAAATACAAGGAAATGCATAGATATATATTTGTTTAATAAATAAATACATGCAGGAGAAAGATAAAGATAAAACAAAGACAGAAGATGGATGGATGGATGGATGGATGGATGGATGGATGGATGGATGGATGGATGGATGGATGGATGGATGGATGGATGGATGGATGGATGTTTATAGTTTTACAAAATTACATTTAGATCCATGTCATTGAGTTTAGTCATGATGTTGTTCTACACTGTGTGTTTAGTATGGCATCATGAAGTAATTTTGAAATCACCTTTGAAAAAACAAGATTTTTTATTGGATATTAAATAATTTATAATGAACATTCTCTGATTAAATTATTATATCTTATCTTAGAGAGAAAATACATCTATATTATTCTTTGTGCAGAATTGCCTAATACAACTCAAAGGGTATTTTATGTCATTCACTCTATACAAAAGTCTTCAGTTACATTCTCTATTTGTTATATTATTCAAATATTTCAAAACACATAAAAAAACATGAAAACACAAAAATACGGTTCACAGATTAAGTTCATTCTTGTTCTCCTTCATTTTGCTGTTGTGTCAGAAGTTTCATCGTCTCAATCTGCTTTACCAAGAACTGTTTATCTCGTCCAACCTGTTAACCAAAAATACGGCATTGGTTACACAGGATACCCTATTTGGAAATGTTAAGAACAGTATACAGCTTGTCAGATTTTAAGAAATTATTTCACATAAATATAACATACTAATTTAAGTTGAGCCCGCAGTAATGCAACTGATTTTCCATAGATAGAGGCTAAAGCTGTGATGTAGCACAAAACCACACTGCAGGAGAGGAAACAGACACAGTTAGATATGGACCTTGAAAAGTTCAGTGAAATACAGGAAGCTGAAATATAAAAGCATCTGAATAAATAAAAACATCATTAAAATGATAATTTATGTCTGGAATTCAGTTCAAAGTGTTAAACTCGTATATTATATAGATTCATTACACACAGAGTGATTCATTTTAACAGCTTAATTCTGTTAATTTAGATTATTATGGTTTCATTTGCTAATGAAAGCCCCAAACCCAATATATATATATATATATATATATATCTATCTATATATATATATATATATATATATATATATATATAGATATAGATAGATAGATAGATAGATAGATAGATAGATAGATAGATAGATAGATAGATAGATAGATAGATAGATAGATAGATAGATAGATAGATAGATAGATAGATAGATAGATAGATAGAGAGAGAGAGAGAGATACTGCCTGGCCAAGAAAGTCGCCACCTGGATTTAACTAAGCAAATAGGTACGAGCTGATTATGTTTCAGCTGGCAACAAGTTATTTAACCCCAACTGGTGCAATGAGTTGCTTCTCATTTCTCAAACAACCAAGTTGAACGACACATCCTGTAGTCGTGGAAAAGATGTCAGTCTGATTCAGAATCAAGCAGAGAAAACCTCAAAGGAGATTGCAGAAACTACCAAATCTGAGTTAAGAACTGTCCAACAGCTAAATTATATATATATAATGGTCGTAAGTGATATTCTAATTGTCTACTATACTGAATTTTGTATTTTTCATAAACTGTAAGCCACAGTCAATCAGGGTGTTATCAATCTAAAATATACAAGTCGCCCTTTTTGAATTTTATTAGAAATAAAGTATGTCTTATGTGGTTTTTTATTTGATTAAGATGAACTTGTACAGTCAGTGTCAGCATTTTGATCAGAAGCCAAATTGTACTTACCATGATAAGGCAAATAGAGGTATAGAAAAAGCTTGTGAGCCGATAAAGAACAGAAAGTCTTGTGTTACTTTAGAAAGATTGTAGAAAGAGTTTGGAACAGTCTGCCACATCCTGGGTAAGTTACGGAAAGGCCCACAGGCCTGTGATGGATGGATCCTGTTTGGAGAGGCAGAAACAATCATCCTTCATGAAGCAAAGTTAAAATACATCCACCAAGACTGCAGTGATTGCAACTTGACTAAACCTGCTAATGTTTACAGTTTTGAATGAAAGAACAAGCAAATCTGTTATAACGGTAAAGAAATAGGGGCAAAAATAAGCACTCACACAGCTAGACTATAAATCATGACAACCAAGGCTAGGATCCAGCCAAACAGGAGTACTGCCAGGAAAAAGAAGGCGGAGGTAGTGGACCGAAACGTCCTAACCGCTGGACGGCAGTTGTAGAAAAGTGTGATCTGTGGAGGGAAGGGACAAGGATTAGGGACAAAACTATAAAGCACTGTGCAAGATGCTGACTCTGTTAAAGCTGCAGGTTCACCTTCTTGCAATAAAACAAGATGACAAACTTGACCGTGTTTATGAGTGGCAGCAGAGGGCAAAAGAGAGCTCCCGTCCAGACCACGGTCTGACCATAAACAAGCCCGAGCACGTTGGAGGGAACCACAAACTCCTGCCGACCCACCCACTTGGACAACTTGCAGGACCAGTTGTCCACCACCATCCTAAAACAAACAAAAACACCACATATTAACACCATGTCGTCAAAGAGGTCAGGACTGGTGCACAGACCTCTTTACACAACCCCAATCCTTTTAGTGGAACTTGGGTCTTTATGTAATGATTCATACCTGCGTGGAAACTCGACCAGCACGAGTAGTGCGATGTTAACGAGGAGGTCAAACAGCGCCAGCTTGTACATCTCCTGTCCCACACGCGTTTCCCAGCACTACGCCATGGGACAAACAAGAAGAGACAGGTGGCAACAGTTCAAAAGGTTCATGGAGAGGGTGTATGGAGTCTCTGACAACGTTCAGCACCCCGTTCCTGCAGGGGTTGGGAAACAGATCCTGAACAGAAGGTAGAGATAATCCAAAGACCTTTTCATTTCCCCTCATTATCTGCAGCAAGGCCCTCCTACGCAATTGAAACCAGATGTTTACATACACTATAAAAAGACATAACCTTTTTGTCTCACTGTCTGACACTAAATCAGATTAAACTTTTTCCTGTTTTAGATCTATTAGGGTAACCAAAATTATTTTTTATTAGCTAAAAGCCAGAATAATGATAGAGAAATGCAGTTCTTATTACTTCTTTCAAATTCAGACGTTTACATATACTAACGTTTATAAAACATTGCGAAGAATCCATACTAAAAGTGTACGTACGCCAAGAAAAAGAGATTCTTTATAGATTACAGCTGCACCTGAACGATTGCGTACCAGGTTCTGCCTCAGGTCCTGCCCTGGTCAATGCAAAGCACCTCATGAATGTTAATGTGCGTTAAAAAAATAAATCACAGAGAGGAGTTTATTAAATGTGTAAATCAGAGGTAAAAGCACATGCACTCTGGGGTTTGGACCCAGAAACTGTTGGGTTGTAGCCACTGTCCCCTGTAGGTTATAGCAGAATGCAACGCTCGGAGTCTAAAGCGGCACATTAGCCAGCCATCGTCATTGATCAGAAAATTTTTGATCGCTGAAACCACATTCCTTCCTAATTCTCCCATATCCAAGGTCTTCCACCGTGCAGCATTACACACAAGTGTATTTGACTGTTTACTGCAATTACAGTTATTTCCCACACACCTTGTCACAATAACATGATAATCTGTGGTACACGTCATCATCGCGAAGAGGAATGTGACGGTAGAAAACTGAGGAAATGTCATGCAGACTTTTATTTAAGATTTATGTTGGATTACGGGCATTGTTTTCTGTATTCTAAGGGTCATTTTGTATGGTTATGTGTCACCAGAGCAAGCATCAATAACACTGTGGTTTTCAATGCCTATGATCAAGTCGATCTATCATTAAAGTCTGATATGGAGTGAAATAGAACGGCTGAGAGGAATCCTCATCCAGTTTGGCTGCAATTCACTACTTTACCATCCGCCAACTTCCCCCGTTTCCAAAATGAGCGTACGCCTGGGTTGCCGTGAGGACCGCACATTTTTCCTTCAAGTTCATTTTCTATAGATCCCAACTTTTGCTTAGAAAGTGGCGTATGCACGTTTCAGACTGCATTTGTTTGTGTACACAAGCTTTATGAATGAGATCCCAGATGATGATCTTGTGGCTGTGTAACCCACATTTGAGTTAAATGAAGGCAAACCTGTGGATGTATTTTAAGGCAACACCTCAAACACTCTGCTTCCTTGTGTGACACGATTAAAAAAATCAAAAGAAATCAACCAAGATATCAGGACGAGGTTTGTGGAACTCCACAGGTCTGGCTCATCCTTGTCTGTAATTCCTAGACGGCTCTGGGTGCGGCATTCATCTGTTCAAACAATCATACGCATGGGAGTTCACCCATCATACTAGTCAGGAATGAAAAAGGCCCTGAGTCTCAGAGAGGAATTTGTTTTTGTGTGAAATCTGTGCATCAGGCTCATAGTAAAACCAAAAGGCCATGTGGAGATGCTGACAGAGGCTGGTATGTCATTATCCTCAGAGAAACGGGTCCGGCACGAAGAAGACCTAAACCGCCACTCAGTGTGAAATCAACATAAACATAAAAAGATAGATTACAGTTTGCAAATACACACATTTGTTTCTGGAGATTTGCCCCGTGATGAGACCGATTAACACTAGAAAGGTTTGACAATATGACCAACGTCACATTTTAAGCAAAAAGCGGGAAGCTTCGAGCTTGAGAACCCCATCCTAACTGTGAGGTAAGCGGATGGTAGCATCGTGTTTGTGGGGGTGTTTTGCTATAGGAGCTACTGGTGTGCTTCACAAAATAGACGGAGGAAAGAACATTATGTGGAAATACTGAAGCAACACAAGCCAGGAAGTTAAAGCTCGGCCATAAATTGGCGATGACCATAATCATAGTAATGTAACGTTTTTTTTTTTCTCAGACTGGCCCTCGCGCCCCTTTGATTTTTCTGCCTAGGCTCAAACATCTGAAAACAAAGCAAGCCAAAAGAAGGGGAAAAAGACAAAAGCAGGTCTCTTCTGACCTGAAGTCTGTCCTCTTTGGGTTGCACAGCTGAAGCAATATTCAAACTACGCGTTCTCACTGAACACACAGAAACTAAGTAATTACCGGATAAACGGTGTGGTTGTATTGACACGGTTTACACTCTTCTTTGTCTCCACCGCAGGTGATCTGGTCCCACAGGGTGTAGAGAAGGATGCCTAGACTGATGAGACGTAAGATCACTGCCCTGAAAAAAATTAGGAGATGTGGGTTAGATCATAATACAGATTTATAATTATATGTAAACGTCTGAAATTTCCTCTCCAGGCTCACATAGCACTGGGTCAACCACGGCTTCCTTTTGAAGCTTTGAATTGAGTATGTTTTGGTCAAACTTAGTCCGAATTTTATTTTATAAAATTGCAAGTACAAGTACATTGTTACACAATGACGGTGCTTTAAACTGATGCTAAAACTCACAAGAATCAATTCATCAGATTTGATTGGCTGGTGCCTGGACTGCTGAATGAATTTCTTTCTCTATTTTGCCCATGCAATTAGTTTAGAAAACCAAAGCATGACGACCAATTAAAGGAGCATTATGAGACGTTACATTGCTTGAAATAAGTGAGAAGTAAAGATGTTTTGATTTATATCACAGAAAGTGAGTTTCCCCTACAGGAACCTTTGCACGAAACAGAGTCATTTTCTGGGGTCATTTTTCCACCTCCTGGATTCTCACTGAAGGAACCAGGATCAAATCAGACAAAACCAAATGGAAATCTATCCTGAAAACTGGGTAGAAGTAGGACTTTTTTGATGGACACCGAACTAAAGGTGGATCTTTGTAGCGCAAGGATACCAAACATTTCCTCAATGGTTTATTATTCCCATCATTCTGTTTTAGTCATCTGGAATTTTGTTAAGAAAAAACACATTTACATCACCATTAAATTACCAATCTATCATAAATTATTTTATGATAAATTGGTAATTGGTACTTTAGATAGTAAACTGTAATCCTGATCTAAACTCATATATTTTTCCCTTTTCCCCAGTTATTAGTCAGGATCAGCATAGTTCATTCAAAATCTGTTCAACCTACACATTCCCATACAGTTTATGATGGGCAGTCAATACCACAACAACTATGATATAATCTGGGATTGATGCTGTTCTGGTCTAATTTCTCTGTTTCTTACTGCATTCTGGAGCCCTGCTTTTGCGGTGGGTGGAGATCTGGGCTGAGATCTCCAGCAGGGGGAGGAGCTACTCAGTATCAATGGATTTAATCATCACAGAGTTTCTCCAATCCACACAGGTTAAAATTATCCTTATGATCTTAAATATAAACTTAAAACCCTTAATATTTGAATAAACAACTCTTTTGTGTGCCATAAAACAAGTTCCTGGCATACTTAATCCGACAACATGTGGTTCACGGACCCCCGGAGGTCTGGGGACCCCAGTTTGAGGGACGCTGACTTAGAGTACTGAGAGAGAAATGAAAAAACACTGCAAACCTTAATAGTGCCATTATCACAGTAGCGCCGGGGGGATATTTTTCTATCAAAGCGATTTGGTCGCACAGCAGAGGCACCAAGAAGTTCCCGCTGGTGATGACAATAGAAGGCAGATACTCATAAAACAATCCCAGGATCCCTTGCACCTCGCTATTTCCCTGTTGGGCAGAAATCGGAGACAAAGAATGAGCCGGCACGTTTAACAATGAGCACCATGATGCGATGTGTCACATAATTTACTTGGCTGAATTCAGTCGCTATTTTGATGGCAAAGATGGCTGCTCCGATGAGACCGGCTGCAACTAAAAACATCAAAACCCGCAAAGAGTATAATATAACTTTGCTGCACAACGTGAGGGAGGCTGCATGCTTCTTTAGGCGCTCCTCCTCCAGATCCACCTGGCAGAGACAGAAAAGACAGGTCAGTTAGACCAAAGGGGTACAAACTGCGCTCTGTGGTCCATTTGCAGCCGTCAGACGGATTTTATGCAGCCTGCAACCAGAAATCACAGATGGTATAGATGTATCCTGTCAGGAAAATTGGTTGACACACTTTTTTTTTCCTTTTACTGTTTTCAGTGAAAGTCAACCTTTCTAAAAAGATGCAGACAAACATTTTCTAAAAATGGAAAATGTTGGGTATCGAACACAACATATTGTGTTTTAATAGCCGCTTCTATTTACCACAAACACTAAATATTTGTGGTTCTACATACTGTGAAAGCATGATATTATAAAACCACAAACATTTGGAGACTTTTATTCAAAAGCAGACTTGGGTGCACCCATTAATTAGACTTGGCCAAATTCACCAAGCGTGTTCGAAGTAAAAGTAACCCATAACCTATAGTGGTTACTCTAAATGGACTCAAAAAATTTTTTTACACCAAGACAATTATGAACAGCTTACCACCCAAATTTAGGAAATTATTAATTGTTAGTTAATGGTTTTAATAATAATAATATGCAAGCACCTTTTTGTATTTCAGATCTGCATTTTCTATTTTCTCTTTTCTGCAAAAATCAAAAACCTTTGTACATTTCAGTTAAATATTACATGTACAGTTTAGCCTTGAGCTGGCAAAAAATCAATCTCATCTCTGTTTTGTGGTTAAAAGAAAATTCCCCTTTTTTGCCCTGTTAGTACTTTCATCTTTAAGATGTTGGCCAGCGTGGCTAAATGTTTGGACACAAGTGAACAGAAGGGCTCTGTTCCTCTTGCTCTTCTACACATTAACCCAGTGAGCTCTCCGCGGACCTGCAGCTGGTAGTAGATGTTCCTCTGTTTCAGTTTGGTGGCCTTGTTTCCCAGGCAGCCATAGTCCCAACCAGTAAAGACGGTCATGCTGTAGTTGCTCACACTGCTGCCTCCGGTCGTCACTGCAACTTGAGCTGCTTTGCCCATTCTGCGTTTGAGCAGCGAGACAGAGACGAGAACAGGTCAGCATGACTCAATCCTCCATTCTGGGTTTTAGATGTTACAACAACAAACAGATACAATGACATATTTGCCTTTCAGCAGTGAATGTAGTGAGGTTTCACAATGGGACTGACCGTACTATGATGCAAAGTAGGCAAAAGGCGAAGTAGAAGACAGCAGTGAACAGATATGCAAGGGGGATGTTGTAGGAAAAGTTATCGTCCTGCACCACGGTATTGTTGTAGTAGCCATAAAACATGTATGAATACTCCATAAATCCCTGCATATTGGTGAGAGGAGAGGCAAGTTATTCAGGAAAAAAAGAAAAATGTACATGCTTCGCTACCCCCCGCCCCGAAAAAAAAAAGAAACAAGAGATAAAACCAAATCTTTATTTGTTTTTAGCAACAAACAAGCTTGTACTATAGCCCTGCATCACTACTAGCTGCTGCAGGAAGTTAGAAAAATAGCCACTCCCATCCATTTCTTCAAAAAGCCTGGAATTTTTTACTGCCAGCCAATTCCTGTCATGGGACAACCACATAGACGGCAATTATTGGAGTCAGGGTGTTCAGTAGTTTTTCTTTATAGACTTTGCTAAGGAAATTGCTTTAATAATGACAGTTAATAGCATCAGAGATAACGTTGCCCCTGGCAGTGAGATGTTCAATATGCATGTCAGTATCAATTATTGACATATAGTTATGAAAAAAATCAAAACTCCCCATTAAATATCCTTTTTTTTTTTAATCAAGAACACATTTCAAAATTAGGCTTGTTTCACTCACTGATAAATATGTACAGGTGCAATGTGAGGACAAAGTTAGGACACCCTTCCTTGTAGAGGCTTGTTTTAACCACTTTGGCTGTTTGAAGCCACCCAATAACATCTCAATAAGAGCATTTGAGTACAATTAAGTTCAGTTTGGTTAAATAGTGCCAACTCACAGCACATGTTGTCCTAAGGTGCTTTGCAAAAAAATAAAAAGTCAATTCAATCAAATCATACAGATTCCAAGTCAAGTACTTAGATTCCAGTTGATCCTAGTTATCAAAGTTTACTATTGAAAATCTGGCCTTTGAGTAGCCCTGTGATGGACTGGTGACCTGCCCAAGGTGTACCGCAATTCTAGCCCAATGACCGCTGGAGGTAGGCCCCAACCCATCACTACCCTGCATGGATAAGTGGGTATAGACAATGGATGGATGGGCTTTGACTAAGTTACGAGTTTCCCATTTCTTGATAGCCAGTCCTTAGTGGATTTACAAAATGAGGGTTTTGGAGCGGCCTATCACAATTTTGGACTTGAATCCAATTGAGATGCTGTGGTGTGATCTTAAACAAGCTTCTCAAGCTCTCTAATATGGCCAAATAAAAGCCCTCCTGCAAAAAAAGATTGGCCCAAAACTCCCACAGAAGTGTCCCCTGTGGCCTGTTAGATTTGCATAACTTGCTCCTTTAATAAATGAAATCAAAAACACCTTTTTGTATTCACTCAGGGCAATTTTGTTTGGTATTAAAGTTTGTTAAATATTCTGAAATGCTGAAGTGACACAAAATGGAACAAGTGAAGAAATCAGACGGGGTGGGGGGGGGGGGGGGGGGACAAACACTTTCAAAGCACTGTATCTTGGATCATGGAGCTGCTGCAGGATTAGTTTGTGTTGGCAAAAAATCTTGCATAAGGAAGAATAGAGTAGCAACCTGAACTGTAGTGACACTTAGTCCAAAATCATGGCAAATAACATATTAATCCTTCTACAAGTCAGTCGGGTTTGTAGGGTTTCATTACAGATTCTTACCGTTCCTGAGAGTAAATGAATAAAGAACTCGTAGAAGACCACCAACCCTTGAGGATTAGGGTTGTACTGCATACATTCCTTGTCACCTGAAAAACACATCAATTACAAGCTTAAATATCTAAGCTACGAAATAATTGGTGACTATGTTTCTGTACATTTTATTGATCTCTGATCATAAAGGCCATGTTGATTCAAGAATAGATAAAACTAACAGAAAGAGACAAAGAAGGAAAACTAGTAGGGATAAAAAAAAAGTGCTATACGTCTCATAATGTCATGGACATCCAGCTCATTCATCAGGTTTGATATTTAAACCATGTGTCTGGCTGATGCTTACAGATGTGCTGTTATGTAAATGATCATTGTAGCTTTAATGTCTAGCTTCACAGCCCACCTCCGGCTCTGTGTGGTCATTGCTTGGAAACTGTGTGATTAAACTGTGAGAGGTGCTTCCTGTTTGATTAAAAGAAACTGCTTAAGATGAGAACACAGGAAACAAGGCTGATATCAACAAAGATAACATGCGCCACTGAAACCTGTGTGTGGGAACAGAAGGGAACGTCACTGACAAAACGTCACCTGTAATGTTCCCCACTTCGGTCCCCACGGATCTGAATATGATGTTGGGGATGAGGACGAATCCGCCAAGCAGTAGGAAGGAGAAAAAATTGAGAATCACCAAGAATCGAAGGAAGAAGAAGTAAGACTGGACACCACCTCCAAAGTTCCCTGTGGGGTAAAAGAGAGCAGAGTTTGACACGTCGGCCCGAGCTGTTTCCATTTACGGCCATTTGCAAATATAAATTAGCTGCCTACCTCCAATCTTTTGCAGGGTTTTGCCCCACAGTGAGAAAAAGTAAAGAAATTCTCTGAGGTCGCTTTTGAATTTCCGCACATATTTGGTCCTTTTGTGCTTCCAGGATCCTCCGCTGATCTGAGCAGGGACCTGCATTTGTTGCACCTGCCTGCGATTGATAGAAAACAAGACTCAATCTGTTTTGATTTCATTTTATTTAAAAGAAAACCTTGAACGGGTGAAAAGACGATAAGAAACAAATCTCTTCAACTTTGCACAAATTTCATCAATTTCAAAATAGAGCAAGTAAAACTCAGAATAAACTAATTACAGTTCTCAACTTATCAAGACATACCATTTAAAAGGGACAGAGATATGCCAAACAGGCTGAAGTAATGTATATAATTACTTTTAAATGAGGCTAGGCTTTTAAAATTATCTGTTTATTATTAAGTTACATGATTCTGAATGGGGGAATTTATTTCCTGTAATTTGCTATTTTGTTTCCATTAATACAAAGTTTAGAGACCAACGATTATTATTTGTGAGGATAGTTTGTCTTTTTTTCCCCATAAAATTAAGGCGCAACGTTTTAATGATGGGCTACCGATATCTTTAATTTAATGAGTATTAAATTAAAGGTACTCGCAAAAAACTTGACCCGCATTGTATTACTTTTCATCCACAACCTAAATCAACGTTTCTTAACCCTGGTCCTCGGGGCCCACAGTCCTTCATGTTTACAACTGATTAAAAGGATCACATTACTTCCTCAGCATACCTCAAGTGCTGCAGAAGCCTGTTAATCATCCATTCATTTAACTCAGGTAATGGGCAGCAGGGAAACACTTAAAACATGCAGGACAATGGGCCAGAGATAAGAAATAATAATGTATAATTTATTCGGCTTTTATTTGCGAGAACAACACTAATTGGTGCTTAGTTGTGAAATGGAAAGGAAAGGACAGCAGGTTTTCCAAATGTAGACTATGATGCATCTGCAAACCTCCCAAGACGTAAGTATCTAAACTGACTGGCCGGGCAAGGAGAGTATTAATCAGAGAAGCACCCATAGGGCCCAAGGTGACTCTGGAGGAGCTACAAAGCTACATAGCTCAGGTGGGAAAAAATTGTCGACGGAATGGTTTAGATCGAAGCTTTTTCATAAGGTAGAATGGCCTAGTCAAAGTCTAGACAAGAATTTGTGGCAAGACAAGTAAACTGCAACTCAGATATTTTCTATCCATTCTTACTGAGCCTTACCTAACCTTTCAAAGGATGGGCAAAATGCTTTCTCCCTTCAAGTGCAAAACTATAGAAATATACCTTAAAAGACTTGGAGTTGTAATTATAAGAAGTGATTCTGCAAAGTGTTTAACCAGGGGGGCAAAATACTCTTGCATGCTACACTTTTCAGATTTGTAAAAAAAAATACTCATATTCAAAATTACGTTCTACTTTTTGTTGGTCTATCGCTTAATGTCCTATTAAAAAAAAAACTGGGGTTTGTTCATTTAAAGTGCCAAAATATAGGTTAAAGGGTTATGAATTCATTTCCAATCCTGTAATCCATCAGAAGTTTTCATACCATAAATCTCTTTTCTGAGCCATGGTCAAAGGGGTGCTCCTGAGCTCTCGGGTTGGCTCAGAACCGCCTTTTTCATCCTCCTCAGCATGGCTTGTGCCCCAGTTGAAGTGTTGGTAATTCTGAGTGGACATTCGCGAGGAACCCCAGCGTAACCTGAGTGACTCCTGGTAGCCAATCCCTGTGAGCACTTGAATACAAAACAAAAGGGTCTTTGTGTGCTGTGTTGTTTCCGTATCACCAGCTGCATTATCATCCAGATTATCACTCAGTCGAGTTTTTGACTGTTTAACTAAATAATTCAAGGTTAAAAGAACAAGAGCGAGTATAGCTGTAGACGTTACCTGAGCCTTGTCTCTGCTGCTCGCTGGCCATTCTTCGGACAGATTTGTCACAAATTCAGTGGAAAAACAACCGTCTCTCCACAGGGAAGCGTTAGCTATGAAACACTTCCTTGTTTTCTCCGTGTGGACTTTGCCTCAAATATAAATGACGACATGCGGACTTCCTTGTATGTTTCACTGGTTATTACCAAGTTGACCGAGAAGCTACCATTGATTTGGATCTTGGACAAGCTAATAACCAACCAGGAGACACATCATGTGTAACAGCAATATAAACATGGTTACATGGATTAAGTGCAAGCCAGTAGCTAAACTGGACTGGAAATCAAATATTTCTGCAGGGCATAACTGTTGTCCATAACAAAGAAGTCAGAAAATAACACGTTCAAGTAAGAGGTTTTAGAAATGCATTAAAAGTCCTGAACAGAGCGGTTATTGGCTGATGGAGAGCAAGTAACGAAAGTTTTCATTCACTAATGTGTAACTGTCAGCTTCCCTGTCTGGTAACTAAATCTACTTTAACCAGCAGAAAAAAAGATACAAAACGTAAATACATTTTCACAGATGATCACAGAAATGAAATTTATTAAGATATGGAAACAAGACTGGAGAGAAATGGCAGAGATTTTATGTATAATGCTGTTTCAAAGCAATAGGAGCTGTTTAAAACACAAATACACAGGAAAAAATAAATATGCACCTAAAGTATAAAAGCATTACTCTGAAAACAAACTGTTTCTGTGTGGGTTTTAAATAGATAATTTGCCATTCAAATGATCCCGTTGGTAAACAGAGCATGGCCACATGAAGAGTTTTTAAAGAGCAAACCTTCAGCAACCTGCATCTGTACCATATAAAACAGACATTATGACAAAATGATCACACGGTTCAGGTCAAGTGTGAGTGATAACATTAAGAAAAAATTATCAGCAGTATTTTTACCAAATGTATTTAGAGCTCGGCGATACTTCATAGTCATGATTTATTGGGAATGATCCATATTAATGATGTTAAAATAGGGGGACAAGATGTAAACATTGGCTTATTGTTTTAAATCACAGAAATAAGTTTTGTTTTCATATAACTAGGTCCATTGGAAAACATAAATTGCAAACCCTATATATTCCCCTTAAGTAAATGAATAAAAAATGATTTCAATGATTTTGAGGGTATCGCCCAGCCCTCACAGTGTTATTATAATATTGGCAGCTTAATGGAACAACAAGGAAGCTAACAGGCTTTTTTTTAACGCTTGGTCCCGACCCTGAATGGTGCGTGATGGCAGTGCAGACATTTTGGCAGTAAATGGTTTTTAGGAGAAGTGACAGCGGATACGTTCCTCATTCGATCCGGAGCGCTAACGGTGAGGGGGGTGGAGGGAAAAAGGTTCGACTATACGAACCGTTTGAATTCACAGGATCACAGTCAACACTTAGAGCAACAACGTAGAAAAACATCAATTCCTTTTTTCAGCATTAACCAATTTAAATTAAAACTTTCCTTTTTGTACAAACTAAAACAGCTGAGCTCCTTTTGAGAGACATTCCTGAAGTGCTACCCCTTAACAAGAGTATGTCCAATTATCATTTTTTTTAATGCTTTTAAAGAGCACATTCATTTCTAGCACTTGTCTTTTAACTATTTAGATGATTAAAAGACATCTGAACCACATTTTCACCTGTCAACCATTCAAACCACGTTTGGACTTTCAGTCTCGAATATCCAATCCCACACGAGTAAAACAACTTCCGCCGTTATTTCCATATCCACAGATACATCCAACAAAATAAAAAGCAACATTCACTCTCCCAGCTCCTCGCCCATGATTCCCTGAATTATGTGCGAATCTATAGAAGCAAACACAGATTTAGGAGTTTTTTTTAACGGGATTTCACAAATGACACTCTTTGACTCTAATTTATCTTAAATCGACTTTTCTGAGAGGAAATTGACTTGGACCGATGTCGTGTTTGTAGGTAGAAACGTGAGTCTTTGAAGGACTCGTCACCTTCTGTTCCTCCATTCACTCCGTTTTCTGTCCACTTTTCTCTTTCACGTTTCCAGTGTTCTCCTCTCCACTTGGCTGCTCCTTCTCCCCCTTCCTCCCTTCTCTCCTCCCCCCCTTTAAGACCCTGCCCACCAATAAGCAGCCGACGGCAACGACGTGTATGGTGAAGTAGATGGACATCCAGTAGTTGATGGTGTCGGACGCCTTCAGCAGCACAAAGCCCATGCACATGTAGTCATAGGCCCTCATCTTCAGGAACCAGTGGATCCAGTCGAAGACGTTCTGCCCGCTGGGACCCAGTTTAGCTCTGACAGCGGACTCCATGGCAGATTCTGCCGCGATGCACAGCGGGATGGTGAGGAAGGAGAGGTAGTAGCCTGCATGTAGTCCGTGCCAGTAGGCGCTGATTAGCATCGTCCATCCAGCCCTGATGAGGACAGGGAAATTAGAGAGGAACTGAAGTCCAAAGATAGATGATAATAAAGGATTTATCTGTTCTTTATATGTAATTATAAAAATATTTTTTTTTAAATCCCCCAAAATACAAAGTTTTAGAAATATATTTTCTTCCCATTAATTAAATAAAATGCATTTATAAATATGTTAAATCTTCATTTGGAAGATATGGACTATATGCTGAGGTCCAGAGTTAAAACAAAACAAACTATAAATAGGATAAGACGCAATTGCTCTACTTTCAGTTTCATTTTAAATATGACTTAGTGAAAAATTTGACAAATCTTGTTCAAAATATTATTATGCTGCATGCGCCGCATAGTTTTAGCCTTTAAGACTAAAATTACACAGCATAAGCGGCCCACGGGGAGCTGCTGTTGTTGCAAAATAGGAAGTCGTACCGGAGTGCGTAGGACTTAAAGGGGGCGTTTGGGTAGATGTAGTGATGCAGCCACCACTGCACCGTCATGTTCCAGTAACGCATCCCGTGGCGGACCTTCACGCAGAAGTCAGTGTTGTAACAGTCGATGTTCTGGATGGTTTTGAAGTCATATTTCTCTTCACCGGTGGGATCAGGACTGTTCACAAAGACGGCGAAAAACAAAATAATATTTTTTTTTAAAAATGCCAACGATAAATAAAAATAAATTAAAAAACAAACAGTGTCTTGGAAAAGTATTCACTCCAATTGCAGGTAAAATGTTTCAGACTTGGTCATATGTGTTTTACTGGGATACTATGACTGTTTGTTGCTTTATTTTATTTTAGGGCTGGTAAAATTATCGCGTTAACTATTTGTGTTATTTTGTTTACTTTGACGGGATAAAATTAATTAATGCAATGATTAATTAGAAAACTGGGCCTTCTGCGTTGCCATATAAACTTCTGTTTGCTGATTTAAGCTAGGATGGGAAAAAAGTGTGTTAAAGTGTGTCAAAGTAAATAAAAACAATAAAAGTGCCTTTTGTTTAATTGATGACTTAGCTAACTACTTAAAACTATCTCTTTTATAAGATGTCTGGAAACAGGACTAAATGCGATTAACCTTGTAACAGATTTGCGATTAATTAGTTAATTTTTTATTAATTGATTAACTGCCTATTTTATTTACAACTAAAACTCTGAATATTGTGGCCTACATTTCTATTAAGCCACCCTCAGTCAAGCAACTTTGTGGAGCAACTTTTTGCTGCAATGAAAGTTGCCGTTATTTGGGGTATTTCTCTATCATCTTTTCACATCTAAAAACAAAAATATTTGCCAAATTTTCTTTGTAAAATAACGGAAGTTCAATCAAATGGAAGAAACGCATCTTTGCACTTCAATTTTTAAGTGTTGCCACAGAGTTTTAAATACTCTGAGGCCTAAAATAAGCTTCATTTTATTATTTCTCAGTGATTAGCTTCACTCATGTTCCCCTCGGGTCTAACTATCTTAAGAAAAGTTCAGCTTTAGTTTAATCTGACCGAATCACCTGCCTTAATATGCTTGCGTGAGTTGTTTTTATTATGGCCTATCACTTAAACTGCCAATAAAATAGATTAAAATTTGTGTTTGTAACTCGACAGAATAAGGACAAAATAGAGGGATGTGAATGCCTTAGCAAAGCACTGGATTTGAGAATATTTCCTTAACTCACACAGCAATAATAACACAGTCATTAATGACAAGAATCATAAGATAATGATTACTTGTAGTTCACAGTTGGTCCTCCTCCAGGTTTTGAAAGCGCCTTTTCTGGATAGCAGCCGAGGCCCGCACTGATGCAGCCCGCTTCTGCTCCGCACCACGCCGCGTAGAAACGCATCCTGAACACGAAAAACACGGCCACCATGTAGAACAACCTGGTGGTGCAGAGAAGAGGGAAAAAAGTTGATTATTATTTTCTGTATCTAAAACAAAAGCCGTCTAGGCCTCTTTACGGCCACAGCTGACACAAGAATCATCGTTTTTTTTAGATGACGAGATTCTTCTACTATGGAAAATTGCAGCCAGACTCTCCCTCTGTTGCTACGATGGACTATACATAAAATACTTCAGCTGTAAAACATCTTAACTCTGAATTATTTATAGGAATTTAATAAGAAACGTTAGATCTTATTTTCAACTCCTGAATTTTCATGTTAGTTATATCATTACAACGAGAAAAATCTATAACAGAGAAACTATGTATTGGG
The DNA here is from genome assembly GCA_037039145.1 of Fundulus diaphanus. Classification (NCBI taxonomy): domain Eukaryota; kingdom Metazoa; phylum Chordata; class Actinopteri; order Cyprinodontiformes; family Fundulidae; genus Fundulus; species Fundulus diaphanus. The sequence continues at coordinate 36,273,219 of CM073130.1, forward strand.
AAGTCACCACAGTTAAAAAGTACCTAAAGAAAAAGTTCTGATCCAGGAACTCGTCTGTGCGGACGTAGGAAAGTGGAAAATAGTGGTTGACGGCCAGAAAAAAAGCCCCGAAAACCGGGATCATCTTCAAGCGCTGCAGACAAGGCTCCCAGCTGGGCAAAGCCAGCGGCCTCGGCTGCTCCAGCCAGTCCACGTACGTTTGGAAGCGGAAGAACGGGCCTTTGGGGACACGGAGTGATGAGACAAAGGAGAAAACACAGCGGTGAGAAGAGAGGGAATCGAGAAAAACAGGCAATATGGACAACGCACGTTACAAAAGACAACGGCGGATAGAACAAGGTGGCGCCAAAGGAGGAGGAATGAAGGGGCGAGAAAACAAAGACAGCAGAGATATATATGAAAACTACAAGTAGAGATAAATAATAAGCACTCACAATGTTGGACAAGTGGCAGAAAGTGAGACAAAGAGAGACATCGGTTATAAATCATGCAAACACACAAAAACTTAAGGTTTTGCTGGTAAATCCATAAGCAGACGTAAGCACGTTTATTCAGAGGGGACATGTCTGTGACTTACCGGTCATTATACCCACATAACAGTAACTATAGGACAGAATGTCATAGAGCGAAGGCTCTTGAGACAGACCACCAATGACTGGAGACTTGGCAAAGGCGCTCACGTCTCTTTTCTTCTCTACGTGGAAGCTGTGCACCTCGTTGGCCAGGCTGACCATCTGAGAGGAAAACAGATATGAGAAGTAATTAAAAAAAAGGCAGCTTTTTGGGTGTCTAACAGGCTCCTCTACAACAAGGACGTTACCGAGTGTTCATGGGCTTTTCTACCTTAAGGGTGAGGAGCAGCTGGACGGCGTTGGCAAACGGTGTTGGCTGGGGCAGATTAAACCAGGTGACCAGTCGGAAGAAGAGAAGGTAGAGAAAGGTCCAGCTCAGACTCAGCGCTGGGGCGTGCCTGATGAGCAGAGACTCACGTTATGTGTCCACAAAATAGAAAGTCACTCTATTGATGCTGGTAATTATACCAAGCAGGCATTACATTAGGACCACCTACAACTTTATTGGTTTATTTATCAGGAACCCCATTAGTTTTCACAGAAGTGGTTACTAATCTTCCCGGGGTCCAGTTGAAAGAATACAAACTTGTTCATACACATAAAGGACTATTTGACATTAGCATATAATATACACATAATTAATCTGACATCACATTTTATAAATCACATACATAAACTTGGATTTCAAAGAAAGTGTGCTTTTTAAATCTCTAAAGCTTGTAGGTAATTTATTCAATTCCTGAATTGCTCTATAGCAGCCAAAAAAGGACCAACACAGCTGGTCACACAGATTGCCATAATGTTATATCTGGTCAGTGTTTTTCAGGAATAATGAAAAGGAAAGCAATCAGTTTGATCAAAATTAAGCACAACATTGACAGCACTTTTCTCAGACACAGCCGGAATATAAACTGGCCTCCCAAAGAGATGAACCAGATTATTCTACAACTAGAACAAAGCAATAATCCAGTCCATGTCTCATAAACACTTGAGTAAAAGCAAGGTTTTGGTAGGTGATTATTGGTGGCCAGTTCTGGATGTGAAGCCGACCGCCTCCGGGTCGGGAAGATAATGTAGAGAAATGAAATTTCACAATCTCCCCAGCTGAAGAGGAGAACTCAAGAAACACCCCAACAGACAACTGATTACTCCGAGCTGCAGAATAATGAGGATCAGGCCTTTCTTACTTCTATCTTACAAATGCAAAGATGGTAATGGCTCACCGCCAGCTGCTCTTTATGATAATCCATGTTCCTACCACCGTCACCAGGGAGTGCAGCGTGTGGATGTGACACAAGGCGATGGTGATGGACAGGCCCAGAAAAAGAGCCGCCGTCTGCTTCGCAGACGAACCTGGAGCAACAGAAAAATCCGGTCTTATCGCTTAGAAAAACCACCTGAGGAAGCATTTTTAATTTAGATAACGGTTTCAGAGCAACTCGATCCCACATTTAAAAAAACAGGGAGAAACAGAACCTGCTACAGAGATACAGTCTGCCAACCCTTTATCTCACACAAGCAGCAATTAGCAGATCTATTCTCGTGATAAAAAAATGTTTACTAACCACAGAAGAGTTGAGAGGACTGTTTTGTATTTCAGACAATATAAATGCTACAGAGGTTTAATCTAACATGTAGAAACATGTCTGAAATTAGGACTACAGACAGAAAGCAACTCGACAGACAGGAGCGATAAAAGCAAAAATGAGAGATCAGTACAACGATGAAGACCTATGTTTATAAAGATCATTAGAAAGAGCTAAAAGTTAATCTGTAGAGCAGATAATTACAATAGTCCTGGATATTTAGACCTGCATCTACAAGTGACCACTATTAATCTACTATTTTGGCAGTTTAAAGTCTCAAAATTAACAACTTTAAGAAATAAATGCAACACAATAACAGTGAAACGTGGTTCTGACAATGAGCCATAAGCAGGACAAAACACAAAATAATTATCAAAATGTGGTTTGAACTTCATACGTATTTTCCCTGAGGTTGAAGCTATGCAAAAATACTCACTGAGGTAACGAAAGAGGAAGCCAGCAGGGATGGAGGCAGCAAGCACGCCCAAATACACCAACTCTTCAGGAGACATCTTCCTGCTGATGGGCAACACACATGGGTTTTATACGGCTCACATAAGAGGGTCTGGCACTAGGCAAAAAACACTGCGCTGGTACCATGTGACTGCAATTAGTATGAATTATGATTAAAGATTTAAAAAAAAAAAAAGACAGCATTTTCAGATACAGGACATGTTTTTAATAAATACCCTTTATTTTCAGAAGTATGAAGAGCAGAGGTGAAGAAGGAAAATCCTCATTTCAAGGTGTGTATTAGTTGATCACATAAAAGAACCAGCATTTTGGCCTTTATCAGCATGACCAATACAACAATTAGCTTAAAAAACACACACACAAAAAGCTGAGTGATATTTTACTCAGTGAGCTGACAGGAGACTGTGAGATTTATATTATATTAAGCCAACTTTTTTATTTATCAGTGAACTTTTTAACAACTTACTGGTGCAGAGATTTAATATTTAAGGGGGTTTTTATCCCTTAAATTAATATTATAAAACTGCAGCGTAATGCAGTATATGACTTTGATGTGGCACTGGTTGACACCCCAGTCCCCCATAAAATAAATGTCATGCATGTCGGGTTATTTTCACCACTATACAACAGTGAAATATTTTACATTACATTTCACTACATACAAAGCAATCTAGATTTAATTTTATGCCTCCTATTCCTTTTATATATAATTTCCATTAGCTTTTTCAAATCTGCAAAGACAAACACAGAGACGTTATAAACCAAGATTCTGGCTAAGAAACCACTTAGTTGGTGCGTAAATACCATACTGCTTAAAAAAAAGTATTTCCAACATTTTTGTCGTCCCTTTTAAGTAACAGCGTGGATGTGACATACAGCCTATTTTTAAACAGACTTTTAAAAGGTTCAAAAGAACACTTTTTCTTCCTTTTGCATTCTAGCCTATCCTGTAGGTTAATACTACAGTGTTTACACCCTCCCAACCAATCACAAACGCAGACCCAGAAAGCTCCATCACCAATCTTCAAAGAGTTCAGAGAGGATGAGTTGTTTTTTTAAGAGTTACAGTTTTGGTAAAAAGTTGGTTGAATAAAGGGTTGTGTTTGAATTCAGTGTTCTTTCTTTTAAAAGGTAATTAAGCAAACGCATAAAATGGCCAGGGCTGCACTTAAAATATATCCTGTGAATTTTTTTGACAATTATCGATATCGGTCAATATGATTTCTATTTTATCGATGTGCTTTTTTCTATATCGTCCAGCCCTAGTGAGGTCCGTGTTAAAAAAGTTTGATGTAAGATTTGTGTCGCTGAAACTCAAGGTGCAGAAGTATTCACAGATGCACAGATTAACAAGTTGCTCATTAGCTGGCAACACGTGTAACATGGTTCCATCTTTAACTTATTGTACCAGGGAAAAGTATACAACTATCTATTAAAATACATATGTTTACACAAGGCAAGTTTATATTTAGCACTTTACTACAGCAGGAAGTGCTGTGTTGGAACAACTATGAGATTAATTTTAGCTTTTACCTGTTTTTTAAGAAAGCTTACTATTTAAAGTGTAGCCATCTTACTCTTTAGATGAGGTAGGCTAAATCAAACAATCTTAAACAAGTGGCATCACAAACTAGTTGTCTTAGATTTTTGCAGATGTTTACACAGACTTTGCGCTTTGATGCCTTAAAATTAAAGCTGCACAAGATATCAGATCCCAATATTAGTTTATGCAATACTTCTAAAATCACACAAGAATGATTGGATCCAATATTTGGTAGGATACTATACTTGTGTCATCCATATTCTGCATATTAATAATATATTTGGCCAGTAATTGGTCGTTTTTAGTAACAGTGGCAGTAAACCATTGATTCGTTCATAGTAAGCTTTCATCTAGAACCTCTCACCTGTTAAGCTGAACCACTTTCTGTGAAGGAATGTTGTCAGCTTCAACATGTGCCCGTACATGTTGGCTTTAGTGCTTTTGCGCAAGTTAAAAGGCGCTTGCATCAACCCCAACACTTCCTGTCCTACTGCTGTGGCAACAGATATCAAGTACTAGTATGTATTTCACAGGTTATGCACACAAAGTGAGGATCAAACTTCACCAATTAGGTTAATTTAATAAAAACGGGACATCTTCAACCACCGTGCTTAATGAAAACCGTTAACTAAAATGCCAAATGTGTTAAAAACACGGCTGTGTCCAACAAGCTACTGAGACGTTAGCAAAATAGCGACATGGGTTCATCAAGCGGCTTTAAAACTGTGCCAACCCGAAACTGAAGCATGGTTATTTCTAAAGCTCACTTTTCCTCAACCTTCAAATCAGTCAAATCTTAGCAACGTTTAGCAGTTAGGAGCAAATTCCTATCTTTTTTTTTTTTAAATGTCTATAAATGCGAACCACCATAACTGTACTTACATTCATAAAGCGGTGTACACTAATGCTAAAAGACTTTCTCCGGTTTAACTTGCAGCTTCCATGAAGCTGATGTTCCTTCTCTCTCATTCACGCCTCAGCACCGGTGGGAGTTCACTTCCGGTGTAACACCTTATTTTGCCCGACGCGTTTTGTGACTGAAGGTGGCGCTGTTGCTTTTCATACCTAAACGTGCCATAAAAAAAAAACAAAAAAAAAACAAACCCTGCTTTTCTTGTCCTCGAACATGTATAATTAAAAATGCTAACACCATCCGATCCCAGGTTTTGGTCAAATGTCCCTGAATTTATAAAATACAGCTTGATATCAACTTTTAGAAGATGCCCATTTACGCAACATTAGCTGTGGTAGTAAACGAAAAACGAGAAAACATGTTTTAGATAATCAAGTTCGTCTGGTTGTGATGATTTTGTTTATGACAAATTAATGACAGAATTGCATGACACTAAATGATAAAATATTAAACAAAAGTTTCTGGTGACCATTTTCTACAAAAGAAAAAAATGCTTTGTAGGAACTAAAACGCAACAACGCTTTAGTCACTAAACATGGTGACCCAGGCTGTACAAGTGTGGCTGGTAGTCCAACCAGAGCCAATGAAGTCAGACTGCGCCATTTTGATTCCAGTATCAAACACCCAGTTCTGTTAGGGTCTTTGCCTTTGAGGTAAATATTCAGCTTGTTACAATTATATTCATTTAAATATTAGCCGTCACATTTTCTTAAAATCTTACATAACATGACATAAAAAAAACAGACAGTTTAGTGTTTTGGTCATACCAACATTTTTTATTAAGAATTTAACAGAACAGGAAATACATGGCGCACTTCCTGGACCACATCCTTCTTAATCCTCCTCCTCATCATCAGCTCCTCCAGCTCCACCCTGACCCTTCTTGGCGTTCTTTCTCTTGACGCGGCCGGGGCGTCCACCGCCGTACGGGGACCTCAAGGAGAAGTCAATGTGCTTCTGGCTGTCCAGGCGAACCACAAATGAGGGGATGTTCACCACCTGTTTACGCACACTGCCAAGACAGAAATAAAGCAGAGTTCAGAGAACGTCCAAGGAACCTTTATCATGCTCCGATTGTCGATTTTATTAAACTATGTACTATTCGCCAGCAGGGTTAAGTGCTACAATCCAACAAACGTGTTCAGTGTTTTTCAAAAAGCAAAATAATATGAATCTAATGTTTTACTTTTATTTGAAGTTAATGTTTAACATATTTTGGTGATCAATTTCCGCTGGTGTTTAATTTAAGTGCTAGTTAATTTTAACATGACCATTTTTTCCAGTTTTATCTGAGTTGATAATCTTAGTAAGTATAATAATAATCATATATGTGATTGTAATTTTGTATATGCCAAAGAAACGCGTCTGAATTTGAGCCGTGCTTCAGGGTGCTCTGCCCCCGTGTGGCTCCCAGGGAGCATTGCAGTCGCTACACTTGCAACCTTCCCAGGATGCAAGTGTTCTGCTCTGATTGCCCCCCAGGACACAGCATGTTACCAATGTTTCTACTGAAGTATTAACATTTTAGTAATTTTAAGCACTATCCCATGTTAAATTTTGCAGGTTTCAGTTAACTTGCATTTCTATTCAGGTCAGTAAAATGTTGCATATTCATTTGATTGCATCAGTATTTGCTTATTTTAGACCATCGAAGATTGATCATTGGATTTCCATGTTTACCAAATGTTTATTTATACATTACCGTCTATCATATAGTGATAGTTACATTTTTTATTATTTATCCTCAGTTCCTCTAAAATGGCCATCTGCTTTTCCGTCTTCCCTTTGTTCACCTCTAAAACAGTTTACAGTTACACCTTGTACGACAAAAGCTCTGAGGTTTCAATTGTACTATTTCAATAAACATTTGTAATTCAATTAATGTCAATTCAACAAAATGATGTTAAAACTGTAATTATTTAGCGTTTACCGTTTACACATTTTCTTTGCTACAGCTTATTAATGCTTTGGTTTAATGTAAAAGAATAATTATACATTTGTTTAAAGCAGGCATTTAAAATTTGTATTAAAGGCCATATTTAATGGCATATGCATCCAACAGTAGTACATTTGGCCCCAATATATATTTAGCAAGCTTTTCCTTTAAGTTTCAGCTTTTAGATGATAGCATTGCTGGAAATATTGATCAGGCTTCATTGACGAGGAATTCTTAACACCACAGAAAATCTGCACAAATGTGTTAAATCATCAGCCCGAGTGTTCTGTAGCTCACTACACAAGGTGCAGTGAGCACAACAATTGCCCGAGGTGCAATCCCCCACACCTTACCTGACAGCCACCACACAGTGGCACAGTCTGAGCCCACAGGCGGCAGGATTGGCTCTGGGCAATGTCTACTGACAAGGTATACGGCTTTGATACCGCATTGACCTGGCTGAAATGTTTTAGTGATCTCAACGCAGAGCGCTACAGGCTGGTGGTCCTCTGATGGAAGAGGAAGCAGCAACAGTTTCTCATGAGCCCCTAAACACATTTTCAGACCCCCTCCCGATAACGCGGAGCCTTCCGGAGATCTTAAAACTCACCGAATGTGTCTCTGGCGGATCAGGACACGGGCATGGTGGATACTCTTGGCAAGTCCGAGCTTGAAGACCTGAGTCTGCAGCCTCCTCTCCAAGAAATCTTCAACCTTCAGACCCAGGATGTAATCGAGCTTCATCTTACCCTCATCCAGCACGCCGATCCTCACCAGACGCCTGAGCAAGGCATTACCTGAAAACAACCAGAAAGCTCACTTTTAAGACATGGGGACAAAAACCGCATGCAGCCGATTTCAATAAAGCAACAACATTAATGGCCTCATTGACGAGGAATTCTTGACACCACAGTGAAGTCTGACGGTTTATAATTAAATCATCGGCCAAGTCCAACTACGGCAAAGCTGTTCCTGATACCTTCAAACAGACGTTTGGGGTCCTTCTCGTCCAGAGTGAGCAGCTCTCTGGCAGCTTTACGGATCTTAGCAAGGGTAAACTTGACCCTCCACACCTCACGCTTGTTCCTCAGACCATACTCCCCTGGAAAGAAGATGGACGGCCGTTAAACCAAACTAAAAACGCCACTATGGCACAAATTGAATTCAGCTATAGTTAATGGCATTAAAAATCAAATCATACCAATGAGTTTCAACTCCTGGTCGAGACGGGACTTCTCGAAGGGACGGCGAGGGGTGACATATGTCTTACGACAAACCCAACTCCTGGCAACGGGCATGGTGGCTTATGGCGCCTGCGAAAGGAAGACGGTAACATCAGACAATGGCCAGTTTGTTGCTGTAGAATTATATTTATAGATAAAAAAAAACAATATTCTGGCTGTAAACATCTATAGCTTATATTTTTTTCTAAATCAAACACTTAATATACAAATTAGGTCAAATCTTTGATTCAGTCATGATTAGGCTAGTTGACTGTACAAGGTTTCAAAAAAATAATAATAAATAAAATAATTTGGAAGGGCAGAAATCACCCTCGGCTATGTGGTTATTAGGAATACATTTTTCTTTCCTTTCACGGTATGATTACGACCATAGGAAGCAAAAAAAAAAAAAAGCTGTATTCATGCTTAATAACCAATTACTCAAACAGCCACCAGTCTCTAAATGCTAACAAACATACCACAAGCATTGTTGAAACCCATCCATCCAAATCGTTTTGCACGATTTACATTTCAGAAACTCTAATCCCAGCATTAATCAGTAATTTGGCTGTAACTGCATACTTTAACCCCAACATTAGATGAGCCTGCTGTTTTACATAAAAGTAGATTCCAAAACAACCTAGTTTGCTTTTACATGTTGTCCCCAGGTAATATAATAAACCTTTTTTTTATTATTATTAAATTCACTTTATCCACGCAAAACCCAAAATACACAATTACAAAAATAGCTGAAAAACAATTTAAATTAAATTTGGAAACAAAAAGGGTTTCTGGTTCGTTTTTTTTATCTATAAACAGTATTCAAGAAGACCGTCTTAATCGAGGTATATAATGCGACCTGCTTCTGCAATGTTACCACGTATACCCACTTTATAGTTTTAGCCTGAACGCCAAGAACCGTCGTCAGGTTCAAAAGAATACAAGTAAATACACGATAAAAAAAACAATTATAGGCTTTTTAATGTGCAATAACGTAGAGTAAGATAGATAAAATGTAAGGAAAAACCGCTGCGGCATCCAAACGAGTAGGCCTCAGCCGCACCGCACCACGTTGTTTGACGAGACGATCTAGCATTAGCTTCCAGGATATCTTATTTTCAAAATCCGCAAAGCATAACGTTGAGGACATTTAAGGTAATTGTCTAAACTAACGTTTTTACCCATCAACTGCTGATAATACCAGCCAGAAATCAGAAATGTGTGGCTGTTGAGCATGAAATGGTAGGCCGTACCTGTCTCGCTCAGGCTTGCTTAGTAAAGAGGAAGTTTAACGGAGTTCACGTGCCTTATATATGGTACACAAACACTACATCCCCCATGATGCCCCTCACCGTCCAAACGGAAGAGAGCTTCTTTTTGTGTTGCCCTCTAGTGGTCAAATAGAAAATAGCTAAAAAGAACGTGAAACTTTTTCCGTTAGGGTTTTTTCTGTAATTTATACGATTCAAAATCCTTTTCTCTTTAAGAAAAAAGAGAGCCACAGTTTAATAAGTAGACTATATCAGTCTATTTATGTTTTTTTCTGTAATTCTTAATCTTAAACTACACTGGGCTCATTTATTGTGTAAAATCATTGCAACTAGTGGCTAATCTTGTATTAAATGGTGTATAACTGTGAAGAAGGTATGGTGATAAACTCAACCAGAAGGGCACTGCTATTTATATAACACTGAAAGGGGACCCCTAGCATGTGTTTCTGTCTGTCATCCTGCGTGATCAACTGAATGACATACAGAAGCACGCTTGTTGCACTCCATACCCTCTCTTTTCCAGACAGAATATTTGTTCTTCTAAGGAGTTTCTTTGTATTTTTTTTTCAATCACCTGCCAGGTGAAACACAGCCTTAACCCTCTTTCCTTTCACCTTGGAGGATCTTCTGTGACTTCTTGTTTGGGATTTTTCCTTTTTTTTCCAGCTTGGTGCCCGATCTGTGTGAATACAAACCTCCTCCTTTCCCCTTGCCTTCCTTTCTCCTTTCCCCCTCCATTTCCTGGGCTATGCTCTCCTCACCCACTGTGATCCTCCAGCCTTACGGACTTCCCGTCTACCCACAGACAACCACATGCTACCCCAGCATAGTTCAGGTAAACGTCTTGTCTGTTCTGCAGTTTCTCGTTTGTTGATCTTTGACCCAGTGACCCAAACTAACCCATGATTAGAGATCAGAAAATAAGCAAAGCAGTTTACCTATTTACAGTAAAAAAATACTCTGACAGGACATTAGAGCTGCAAAAAGAGACCCTGCTCCATGTGCATTGGTAATTGGATTCAGTAACCAATGAAAAACAAAAATTATTGTCATTTGATTTTCATTTAAAAACACAAAATTAAGTGGAAATTTAAATCTGATTTAATTTTATTTACATGCAAGAAATCTACCATGCAACAAATCTGCAACCATCATACACCTTGACTGCAGGACACGTGTTTTCATTTGCATACCCTGCCTTTAAGGTGTCGTCCTACGTATTTTATATCACAAAAAAATTATATGAACATGGAAATATAAAATAGAGACATATCTGGTGAATCTAGATGCGGATATTTATTTAAAAAAAACAACATTTGTCTCATGTGAGCTGGATGTCAAAACTCACCCCTACCATTTGTGGAAAGTGACATCACGGGTTGATATAGTTTAGGTCATGACAAGATGCAACATAAATTACAATTTTCTCCCATCTACATTTGACCACATGCTGTAAATTCCTTTTTTTAAAAATTGTTTTAAAAAATGCTAAGGACACATTGGCGTGTGAATGTTTTGGTGACTGGATTATCTCATCAGAGACCAGTGATAAAAACCAAACAACAACAACAAGTGGTAGTTTAATTTTCATTTTACAATGCAAACTATTGAACTGAAAACACAAGCAGTTTTCCTTTTTGTGGTTAAAAATGTAATGTATTTAATTTAATGTCTAGCATGGTAAAAAATGTATTGAATAAAATATCTGAAAAGTAATAAAAAATTTAGACCTTTCTGATATTCCAACGTCCTCCACAACTCAGCTTATGCTAGCAAAGAATGTCTCATCTCGTGACGTCACGGCCGAGATATGGTTGGGACGAGCGTTGACGTTTTTAAGAAACACAAAACTTATCTTTGTCCAAATTCATAAAAGCTTGTTCATTTTATTTGGTCCTTAGCTAAAATATTTTAAATTTAAAGTAGTTGCTGTCATATATTTACAAGAATAAAGCCTTAAAGTCACCCTAATTTCCTGTCAATACGTAATACTTTTTACTTTTCTGCAAAACACACAAATGATCTTATGTTAAATTAAATTTAAAAGTTTAAAACAAACAGATTAGAAATGAATGAGGATGCCACAGGAATAACACTGTGCAGTATCTGTTTCTTTTTTATCCAACTCAGGACACATTATAGGTTATCTTTAGTCTCCTGGTCTGAGTGATACCAACAGCAAGTGTCCCTGACATACCACCAATGCCACAATGCCTCCGGTATCTCTCCACCTTGTCACTGAGCTCCCCACCAGCAGTATTTTTAGTCCTCTTCTCCTGAGCCGATAATCAGAAGAAGAGGTTCTGACGCCTGTCTTGCGTTACGCAGCCAGCAGTGCTGGAGGCTGTTGTAAATCCTGCCTGTTTTTGCACTTACATGGTTTTACAACAAGCATGAAAGTCATGTTTTATTGAAAATTGAATAAACATGAATAGGACAATGTAATAAAACAAATTAAAAGTGAGCCATTTGAAAGCCTGTGGAATTAAATGCTTCTGCTTAAAGTATCTTAGAGCAATTTCACCTTTAAAAGATCACTTTAAAATGCAGTTTAAAGGCACCATAATCACTTTGAGATGAACTTCCACTGATTCTCAAGTTGCAGCAGCTGCATTTTAAAGTCCACCGAGGGAGCAGTGGTACATGCTCCTATTTTTCTTCCCCTTTCCTCTTTTTCTTATGCTTTACTGCCTTAGTGCCAGTTTATTGCTTTATAATCTAAAAACCAGAATGCACGACATAGACGGATGGAAAGATGGAGCATACAGTTTCCCCTAACAAGCTGTGTGTCGCTGTAAGACTTGCTCTTGAGAGGTTTTGAAATGCCAACATCTGCAGTCAGAGTGGCCTTGTGTAAATCCTGCAACAGCTGCCATAGTGGGCACCTGGCTCCGAGCTGTCACCCTCTGATCGTCCAGCGACAGCTGAGGAAGGAGACGAAAGAAAGAGCCAACAAATGGGGATTTTTTTTTTTAAAAAGGGCCTGTGTGTCCTGCATCTGCTGACTGTGTGATACTGAATCAGGCTGGGAGTTAAAAGCGTGGCTCACAGTGATATCTAACAGACTGTTTTGTCTAATCTTTCAGCTTTACGTCTGTCAAGAAGGTCAATGCAGTCACAGAGCGGCTGTTTCTCAAGCAAGAAAGTTTATGTTGAGCGTTACTTTAGGGAAGGCTGCATTTAGACAGTTTTTTCAGTTATTTAACCCAATGAAGTTTAATTTCATGCAATATTTTATAACCTGGTGTGTGAAACAATAGAAAGATATTCACAGAGCTGGAAAAAAGAAAAGCAAATTTGTATTTGTCCCCCACAGATTTCTTTTGTTTTTGCTTTTTTTTTTACTCTTAATTGTTTCAGATCATCAAACTAATTTCAAATTAGAATCTGCCATCACACTTTCCACTAGTTAAAATGCTCTATGGTCAAAATTAGCACTGCAAAAATCTGTTTCTCCAATCTACTAACAATTCATGATGCCTTCCATTCATCACAGAAGTCAGTCTAAGTTTAGTATCCAATATGGCTGCCATGCATATAAAATGCAGTGGAGGTTACAGGTATAAACACTTTTCTAAAGCTTCTGATAGTTTGTATTTCAATAAACCAGTGACTCATATTGTGTTTCAATGTATAGGGTGAGGCAATTCAAATTATTCTATCTATCTATCTATCTATCTATCTATCTATCTATCTATCTATCTATCTATCTATCTATCTATCTATCTATCTATCTATCTATCTATCTATCTATCTATCTATCTATCTATCTATCTATCTATCTATCTATCTATCTATCTATCTATCTATCTATCTATCTATCTATCTATCTATCTATCTATCTATCTATCTATCTATCTATCTATCTATCTATCCAGCTAGCTAGCTATGACCCGCCTGTGTTTTCCACCAGATTTTTCCGCTCAGAATTTAGTCTAAAGGGGGATTTACAGCAGAATTTTGAAACTTGGAACTCTAAAGTGTTTATTTCTGGTCACAAAACGTTTCCTTGGCTGAGAATTTCTGAACAAACTGAGCTCAGACACAGAAGATTAAACTCATAGCATAATATAACTATTTTCGCACAACAATCAAACAATACAGATTATTCTTTTTCGTTCTTTGGATATTCTTCACTTGCACAACATAAACTTGCCAATGCCTTTCAATTGTACATATTATTTTTAAACAATTTTAAATCTTTTAGTTTGTTTGAGCTATAAAGGTCCCCAAATGTTTTGAGGGCCCGAAGCAGCCTCTTAGTTTGCTACACCTTGGTAGAGCTTGTGTAATAAATAACAGCTATTAGGTTTTAGAGACGACTGTTAAAAAAAACTCACTGAATAGTTAAAAATGACACTTTTAATCAAGTTTTTAACTCTTCGAATGGAGCTAGCAGCCCTGAGATGAGCCAAGTGGCTGCTGATTTCATCTTTTCTCCCACTTGGTTTTGAGGAAAAATTGTTGGCAATTTCTTAGAAGCGCATTTTACTTGTAATCTGCAGGTATACACTAATTTAAATAAGAATAAAAAACTTGCCGCCCTTCTGCAAAAGGACAACCAAACGTAATGAAGGAAGAAGAATCTGGAGAGAGACTGCTTCGTATTATTTAATGATAATCAGGACATTTAGCGCAATGTGTTGCAGCTGAAGGGGGAGAGTATCAGGAGTGATTTTGGGAAATGCAGACTTGGTGGAGGGGATCGAGGTGACTGACAGATGCAGATGTCTGCAGCTGGTGTGACTCCCCTGGTTGTGGAGCTGTGGGGGTGACTGGATGTGATTGGTTGATGAGTGGGTCTTGTGGTGGGGTGGGCGGGTGGTCGGCTGGCATTAAAACATGCAGCAGTTGTTGTACAATGCATCAGAGAGAGGATCATCAAAGGGGGGTAAGACAATTCATTCAATCTTTAACAGTAGGATTTGATTTAATCTGATTATAAATTTCCATTTATTTGTAAATTTGAGATTCTAAAAAGTTAACGAGATTGGGGTTCAATTTCTTAAACATAGCTGACTGTGTTGAACACAAAATAAACTCAGCTTACTGGTTCAAATTAACTGGTTTTAGATATTTCTTCTGGCATTTGGGTGGAGGTGTAAAAAAGACAGACCAATGAGAAACTGATTTTTTTAATGTTCAAACTAAAACTTCAGACAAATAATTTCCCTTCATGATATGCTGGTTTTACCATCAGTGATTTTGTTGGTTTTAGTTCATCTTTATGGCTTGATTAAATACAATTAAATACAATTTTAACTTGTAAAAAGGTTAAATGTCTCTTATTTTTTTCCAGACCAGAAAAGGAAATATCTAAGAGAAAAACGATATATAAAAAAGAAACAACGAACTGAAATGTTGGATGACTCCTCCAAACAAGTCTCAAAAACAATTAAGGAGACAAACCATTTCGCAGTGCAGTTGTTCTTTATTTCTCTTTTCCTCTTTGGACCAAGCCTTTTACACTTACATCTTTTACAAAAACAAATCTGTGTCTTATAATTTCTTTTGTGTTAGAAGTTTAAGGTAAAATATTCCTTTTATGATTTTTTTAAACTGTTTCCACAAATTGCAAATTTGATCTCAATGCTACAAGAAGAAAACTGAGCACTGAAACCGGTGCAATGGCCCTTTATTAGAACATTAATCCGCCTCTCTGTGTCATTATAGCTTATTTTCTCTGCACTGTTTCAGTTGGCTGTATCCTTAAAGAAGTAGAAGAGCATTCGGTTGTTTATTTGTTTACATCTTTGGGTTGTTGTTGTGTGGTTTTTTTTTTTTTGGATCAGAGACTCATTCCTCCCTCCCTTTCCTCCTTCCTTCAGGGGGGGCCTGCCCAGGAGGCCGGCGCCGGCAGCGGAGACCCCACCCTCCCCCAGGTCTACGCCCCTCCCCCCTCGTACCCTCCACCGACCCAAGGCCCACCAGTGTCTGCCGGCAGATTGCCCACTCTTGATTTCAGCTCCCCACATCACAGCTCTGACTACCCTGAACACCCCCAGCTCAGAGTCTATCAGGGCCCCCAGCACGAGGGGGCTGACACCCTGACCTCCAGCAACACGGTAAGATGGGATTGTGAGGAAGATACTGGAATTCACATGATGTCCCAATAAAACTTGATCTTCAGTAATTCATTGTCACATGTAGGAGGTCCCATGCAGAGCAGCATGGCTAGATAAAGTTTCTCTCTATATTTAGAGGCCCGCCTCCTCTGTTATGCCCTTGTACGGAGCCCTTGGGGGACAGCTGAGGGTTTATTTGTTGTTGGAAATAAATACCTACGTTTCCTCTGTGTCTTATAAAGCTGGTAGTTAAACAGATCACATTTCAAGATTAAAGCGTTTTCTGTTCATTTTTTATTGATTGTGAGTAAATCTGATGTTGAGCCTTCAGGTGATTTCTTATTTAGGGGCTAAAAATATATGATTTTAATTCAAATTCAAATATTTCAGAATTATATATTCCCTTAATTCTCATTTAGAAAAACAATGTTTATGAATAAAATTTCCACCTGTCTCCAACTTAACATATAAATTAAGAAGTAGCTTTGATTGTTGACCTGAATTTTTATTTGGAAACTGGTATTCACTTATCATTGTGAACTTTTATGGTCCTTCTATTAAAGGGAGAGTTTGGTACTTTTGATGTGAGGTTCTATGAAATTATCAAAAGCCTGCAGTGGATAATGTTCTTTATTTAGTAAAAATCCAGATTTGGTGATCATTTGGGAGAGTAAAAACTAAAAAACTAAACAAATTCACTTGAACTTCCAAAATTATTATACTTTTTTTTAATCCCTTGCCTTTTACATTCATCTAAAAAGCCTATGACTGGCAGTGTGTTTTTCTAACACATTTTGGACATATGGAAAATTGATTTTAGCAATACCGAGAGAATAAAGCAATATAACCAAACAATTAATAATGAAGAAAACACCTTTAAAACTTAATGTAAAAAAGGAAGAACAAACATTACATTTGATCTTAAATTATATAAAATTACTGATAGGCTTATCAGGTCAAGCATGCTGAAGGATGTTTGCCATATCAATGTAAACCCCTGAAGAACACCTTGTAGGCCTGAGCTGCTGCTGGTGGACAAAGTGAGCGTTAAAATCCAGAGAAGTATCTGAGGCTTTAAGAAATTAAACCGTAGCAGATTATAAGTCTGGTGAGAGACTTAAAGAGCTCCTAAAAGAATCTGAAATCAGCTATCCCACTCATGCAAAACAGTCTACACGTGGAGGATATTCAGGACAACTTCCAACATGACGAGTGATCTCAAACTCAGATGCTTGAGCGCCGGTGTCCTGCAACTTTTAGATGTGTCCCTTGACCTACACACCTGAATCAAAATGGCTTAACTACCTCACTAGCATGCAGTCAGGCTCTGCAGAGCTCTGCTGATGAGCTGATATTAGAGATGCATCTAAATTTGCAGGACACTCGCCCTCGAGGATTTGATTTTGAGACCGCTGCGTATAAGCAGACTACAAATTTCTAAAAGAAGCCTCCATAAACCCTGAAATATCATCATGGAAGGTCAGGAGGCTCTCGCTGTTGATGTTGATATGACAGTGCATGTCTATACAATCAGACAAAGACTGCACAGGATTAATTTAGATGGGAGTTGTGCAAGGAATAAATTTTTACTCTCGAAGAAAAAGAAAAAAAAGAGAGTCAGACAACAATTTGCTAAACAAAGACCTGGAGATCTGGAGTAAGGCTGTTTGGGCAGATGGGTCTAAAATGGAATATATATGGTGGACCAGAACAGAGGACATGTTTGGATTAAACCAAATCCACATTGACATCAATATATGAACATTTCTCAACGAAAAACGGATTATTTAAGCGCAAGTCTTGATTATTTCTTTCCAAGACGGTTACTTTGACCAGTAAAGCGTCTCGTTCAGAGCACAAGAACTTCCAGCTCCATGTCCTTGTGCCAAAGCATTCGCATGGTAGTCCCTTTTAACTCCTGGCCACTCTCCAGCGGTTAGCTTTAACCCCAAAGACCAACTAAACTGGATTTAAACTAAAAGAAGACACAATGGGTTATCCTCTCCAGATATCAGGATAAGATATTTACTACAGATAAAGTTTTAACAGCACCTTGCATCAAAAATCCCAAACCAGCCCTTTATGTTGCATTATTGAGGCCAACATTTTTGGTTTTAATTGAAACAGATAACAATTTAGAGACTTGGCTAATTTCTTCATATTTTGCTTCACAGCAGGCAGATTCCTCTTAATCTTTTGACCTATCAGTAGTTTATCAGGTTTTCCAAAGATCTTTTAATGTTTTCTCTGGACTTTGGGTGCTTTTTACAATTTTCTTTTTTTTATTTTACCAGTACCTAATCATTATTAAAGAAATGCTTTGTTGTTTGCTCAACCACCTAAATGAGCTATGAATCCTTCAGACACAACCTTCCCACACCCCCTATACTCAAGGGATGAATCAGTATTTTATCTACATATAACAAGAAATAGAATTTAAAAATTCACTGGTTTTGTAGCAACATGTTACAATTTCTGTCTGTTTCTATTGGTGGATCTGTAAGAAAACAAAGCTAAACACCATTTGATGCATGCGCTGGTATTTTGACACCGACGAGGCGATCCCCAAAGAGCTATTGGCTGAAAAGGTCCTGATTTTAAGCCTTATTTGTCCTCTACTTGTCCACTTTCCTTGTAAAATGTGACACCTTAGAAAAACTTTTAAAGGCTTTCATAAACTCTAGAGAGCTATCAATCAAACCAGTTAAAAAGATTACAAGGCCTGGTTCCTGGAAAGAAACTTGTTTAAATATAACGTGACCACAACCTATGTGCTGCAGTAAAATATGGGGAAAGAAAATATAATGAACTTTTAAAGAACAGAATCCCCTAAAAAGTTAATTTGTTTTTTTAAATGAAGTCATCTGAACGGTTTATTTTGTGTTGGTATTCTGCAGAAATAAAATTAAATGATGAGCCAGATTGAAATATTCGGCAGTCATGAAGACATGAGGTTTGAACTCTGTTTAGTTTGACCAGTGTGGCGCTTCGGCTGTGTCTCCTTCTGCTTCTGCTCCAGATCTATCTTCGTTCTCTCATAAATGGTGTTTTTTTTTTTTTTTGTTTTTTTTTTTTTGTGTGGCCCCTATCTATACATTTCATTGCTATAGAGCCCCTGACATTCTTGGGTCCGTGCTGAATTTCGGGGGAAAGTTGAGACGTCGCCTCGGAGGGAGGGGGTCAAAGTGGGGAAGGCTGACCAGATGAGAACCCCCCTCTCCCCCCTCCTCTGAAATATCGCTCAGGTCCAGAACACAAATCTGCATCGTGACATGACACCACCACCCAGCTCCCCCCTCGGCCTACCCCCCCCCCCCCTCCCCCGCCCCGGCCTGTGTGTGGGTGTGTGTTTGTGGGCGGATGTGATGCTGTCTACTGTAGCTAGTCACAGAGAGCCAGTGCTGTGAGGCTCTGTTATGTGTTTGTAAAGAAAATGGCTCCCCGGGTGAATGTATCCCTGAACCATTTCCCTGCCACCATCGTATTAATGATGCCCCTTGACGTTTTTACACTTAACATCTGGCAGAAAAGCAGCACCATGACCTGAAACTGACACCTTGGTTCTGATCCCTTCTCCTTATCACCCTCCTCATTTTTAAGCTTCCTGCGCACCATCTTTGTCTTGTTCCCTCTGGTTTAATTCTTTCACTGCTGCACTGAGGCCTCTTCTCTCCTTTCCTGCCTCTTGGTACTAGAATGCTAATTCTCAGATCCTGAAAGTGCAATTCCTTATTACCTTCTCTTGTATTTTTATGCTTCCTTTTCCTTCTCGTTATGCTTTCTGCCCATCCTTTCACAGCTATGATTAAACATGATCCTCGTTGGGGTTTTCTTTAAAAGAGTCTTAACACGTTTTCTTGCAACGATTGATGATCCTGCACAGCCAGCACCAAGTGCACATCGATGCGCGCGCACACTAGCATTGTGGTGCATTGTGAGACCATGAATGTTTTGGTTTTGGCACATTACTCTTTGAGATGTTCTGCATGAGGAAGGTCAAATAGCTCAGGTTGGATGCGCAACTTGTGCAACAGAGGTGAGAATATTTTTGTGTTGCATCACTTGAAGACCACTTCCACAATTAATCCGAAAAATAAAAAAATGCAGCGCCTTGCTAAAGTATTCACAACCCTTGAACTTTGGCACAGTTTTTCACATTACAGCCACAGACTTTAACAGGTTTTTGGGACATGCCAACACGAGGTAGTGCATAATTGCGAATTGGAAGCAAAAAAGATGCATGATTTGGAAAGGTTGATACAAATAAAACTCTGAAAAGTGTGGCAGGCATTTGTATTCATACTCTGATAGCCCTAAATAAGATCCAATTGACTTCAGAAGTCATCTGGTTGGGATATGTTGTCTGGCAGTGTGTAATTTAATCTCAGTATAAATCCTCAGGTTGTTTGTAAGAGGAACACTTAAGAGCAAACAGCATCTTGGAAGACCAAGGAACACAGCAGACATGTCAGCCAGGATGTGGTGCATAAGTTTAAAGCAGGGTTATGGTTGTCAAATAGTATCACAATATTAGAGGATCTCACAGAGCATTGTTCAAGCCTTCGTCTGAAAATTAAAAGAATGGCAGAGTTGCAAACCTAACCAGTGAAAGAGTGTTAATTAAATGGTTTAGATTAAAGTACATACGTGTGGCAGTAGTCCAGTAATCTGCAACCTTTCAATTCAAGGAGCCATTTTTTCCTTCAGTCTCATATCTAATTTAGAGCCACAAATGTTACATGACCTGTTGAAAAAAGACACATTTAAAGTTTTTGATAAATATCGACTAAAGAATATTTGTTATCAATTTTGAAGAATCACCATTTTGTTTCTATTTTTTAGGTTTTGAAATAAAGAAAAACATTACACTTTTTCAAAGGGGTAGAGAGATGTCTGGGGTTCCCTTCTGAACCTGTCCTCCCAACCCCCATAGAAAATGTATCTAAAACATTTTTACTGGCACTTTTCAGAATAATTTTGTTGTGGAAATTCAGTGCAATTATTCCATGGAAAGTCTTAAAAACATCTGAAGCCTGTCTTTATTATTTATCTATGTTTAAAAATATTAGTTGGCTCTTTATCATTTTTAGTCAAAGTTATTAAGAGCCACTGTGGAAAGTCCAAAGAGCTACTTTGTGGCTGCGGTTCAGTTCGAAATCCTGCTGAATGTCTGTGGAAAGACATCCACAGACGGAGCTTGAGCTGTTTCCAGATGTGTGAAGCTGGTAAAACATAAGTCAAGGCTTTGGGTTATGCTCTAATGGCAGAGATAGGAGGTTAGATACATTATTTACTCTGGAGATCTGAATACAAATTCATGCCACATTTACAAAAAAAGAAAAACACATGAATGATCTTTGTTTTACTTCATAATTATCTGGTACTTTATGTTGGTCTATTGTACAAAATCACAATATAATAAATTTAAATTTGCTTTTTTAACTTCACAAAACACTTTTGCAAGGTACTGTAATAATAATAATAATAATAAAAAGAACTACAGTATAATTAAAAATACACACCTCGACCAAGGAGCAATATGTGATTGTTCAGACATAAAGAAGTGTTGTTGAATTTTTCTAACTGCATGAAAATTGCTTTAAAAGTGAAATTTAACCACAGGAACATCTGGAGTTTTTAGATCGTGGGCTGTACCTTTCTATTTGCATGTTTACATCATTGGTTTTCATGCCAAAATAATTATAGCATTTCTATTTTATTTTAGTCTGGGACTAAAAATGGTTTGGTGAGATGAGCAGTCCTGCTTTAGTGTTTTCAGAAATGTTTTTTGAAAGAGAAAAATCTCCTGAATGATTGGATGAGACTTCTGTCCATCATCTAAAATTGTTCAACTTAAATACAAATTTGTATGCTTGCACATTCTTTACACAGCTGTGTACTTAGTTATGTTGAACAACTGTGCAAACTCTCAATTAAAGGTGATTTTTACTGACATCATTTTTAATATGAGAGTATTAGTTGTCCTCCTGCAGGCATGTATTTCCAGACATTTTACTAAAACTGAGTAAATCCCTTCTTACCTTTGCCTGAGAGGGATCACTGGTTGCTGAATGCTCGCTGAACATGGTTTGGATCACTTGAGCTCATGAAAATGATCTTTGCTGTCATGTGATGCTGACACAACGTAATCTTTACACAGATTCCCTCTGAAAGCTCTTGCTGTACTTGCTGAACTGATCGTCGGACAATCTTGATTTGCTTTTTCCAGTAATGCCGCTCTCTGTTTTCTTCTGTCTTATCTCATTCATGCCCTCTTCATCTTTTGTTTCCTATTTTCCTGTTTCCGTCTGTACCATCACTTCCCCTTTCGTCTCGTCCTTTCTGCTTTGCTTCCTCTCTGACAGGAGGATGCTTTGGCCACCGTGACGTCCGACCCTCAGTCTCTCAGTGTTTCCGTGCCATCGGGGGCCGGAGCGGGAACCGGAACAGAGGAGGAGAGCTCAGGGAAGGCCCAACCAAAACGCCTGCATGTCTCCAACATCCCTTTCCGTTTCAGAGACCCAGACCTCCGGCAGATGTTTGGGGTATGACCTTCACCCTTCCTTATCAATACTTCTCCAGGCTATATTGATGTCTTTAAAAAGGTTTTCTTTGGGTTTTGGCTGCTTTTTTCACTTTATAACGAATTTTGCAGCAATTTGGCAAAATCCTTGATGTAGAAATCATCTTCAATGAACGAGGGTCAAAGGTGAGCGGCAACAAAAATCACTTAGTGAGAGCTAAAACTGATACAGTCTGGAATTAAACAGTCATCCTATTGTTGTTCAGGGTTTTGGATTTGTGACTTTTGAGAGTGCTACAGAAGCAGACCGAGCGAGAGAAAAGCTAAATGGGACGATTGTAGAAGGGAGGAAGATTGAGGTGATGAAAGATGTTTTACTATTTGTAAATTTGTAAATTTGCATGTTATCATCCCAGAATGTCCACTTATATCGAGCTTACTGTTCTTGACTGTGTTCTTAGGTCAATAATGCCACTGCAAGAGTAGTTACCAAGAAGCCTCAGACACCGCTTTTGAATGGAGAAATTTCAAGTAAGAAACACGAATATAGCCTCATTCATTGCTCTTATTGCAAGATGAAGCTATGCTAATGCACAGGTACACATTAGTCTCATAATCCATCAAAATCAATCTGAAGAATGCATCGTCCCTTTCCAGGGACTTAGCTTTATTGCACATCAGAAGAAGAGTCAATAGATTTCTGTACATTTCTCAGGATTTAATAACACTTCAGTTGCAAACAAGCTTAAATCAGAGGCAACCGGACCTTCGTCCAGTTCTGTCTGCTGTCCTTAAAAACTGTAGTGCACCAACTGCAGGTTGCTCAGTGCGAGCCACCAGAATTAACAAAGACTCCTGGATAGGTGTCGAAAGGTTTTCAGAAAGAACTGAGCAAAAGTCTCCGATTTAAGCCTGTTTGCTGTTGTGATGACTCAGATAACTGAGAATTTGCACAGGCATCACTTAGGTTAAATATTATAGGGAGACTCAAGAAGAGCTATTCAGTAATACCATCAAGAATTAAATTATAATTTTGCAAATCTCACAAACTAATATAAAGGTTTACAAACAAGGAGGAACAATGCTAATTCTGCTCTGAAAAAAAAAATGGAACAAAATGGAATTTCGTGACTTGGCATGAATCCCAGAAAGGCAGGCTTTGCTATACCATGTCTAAGAGTTCTGTTTAAAATGTAAAGTATCATTAATTTTTTATTTCTTCTCAGCATCTGGTTGGAAAATCAATCCTGTAATGGGGGCAATGTATGCGCCTGAGCTTTATACAGGTGAGTTGACGTTTATATATACATCCTGTATTAGGGAGAACCTCTATTGTACATTGTACAGTTAAGGAAGTTTGTTTTCTCTTGATTTGTTTATTTGTAGTTGCCAGTTTTCCATACCCTTTAGCGACTCCTACCTTGGCCTACCGAGGATCAGCACTGCGGGGCCGGGGTCGTGCCGTCTACAACACCATTCGCTCTGCAGCAGGCAGTCCTGCTGCTGTGCCTGCCTACCCTGGGTAAGACCCTGGGTCCACTTCAAATACTATGTTTTCTTTGGAGGTACCAACAATTACTGGGAGCACAGGACTCACAGCTGGCATAACCTTTAGCATGTTCACTAATAATCATTAACAGTGAAACAACGCACTAATCAACACTACTGAAAACCACTAAACTTACTATAATATATATTTTCCCTACCTAAATCATTACTAGGTGGCAGAAATTCATAAACAAGTCATAAATAATCCTATAGCCTTAAAAAGGAAGTGCTTGGAAGTGAAACTGCTAGTTTTCTAACTTCCTGCAGCAGCTAGCTTTATTACAATGCTAACGCTAGCTTGTACGTTAACAAGGAATGAGTAGAGATTCAGTTTTAGGTGGTATTTTTATGCAAGCAGCATTGCAGAGGTGCTAACAACCTTTTCAGCATTTCTGCCTATGAAAATGGTAATAAGTTACTATGTCCTAGACCGACCATAGGCTTGCATAGCCTTCACAGGACCCCAATCCCCACCCGAATTAATGCAGTAGTTAATAAATATTTTTCGACAATTAAGTATAAAATACATAATGTGCAGCTGCTCGAGTTTCTTGCAAGTCGTTTCCATTCTCATCATGATAGGACTACATCTTGCATATATGGCCATGTCCTTTAATTCTTCCGTAGTTCTAATTTTAACAAGTACATGACTGCAGCCTGCTTAAAAACAAAAATGATAAGAATGAATTAGGCAAAGCTGCACAGTCACCAGAGCACACTCATTACGTTAAACAGAGACACGCTTGGCTATCATAAGTTTAAAAAGTATAATTGTTCAGTTTTTTATTCTGGTTGGCTGCGTAGAAAGGCCTCACAACAGCTTGTTAAATAAAAAATAAAAAAAACAAAAATATAATTAGATGTTTTGTCAGAGTTTGACTATTGTTTCAAAATCTGGTTGTGGTTTGTTTCAACAGAATCTATTACAGTTGACAATTTACTGCTTTCACTTCTAATGGTGAGTTCAAGTTCCACTCCTGAGTCGGAATTCCGAGTTCCGAGTCGGAGAAATGGAGTTTTGTCTCCAGCGCTTCGCAAGCATTCGTGTGTTCGATCTAAAATGGCTACCGGGGGATTTAAACAGGGTCAAAGTTCCAGGATTAAATTGCTTCTTCGCGTTTCTGACTAATTATAGCTGATTAAACTAGAAACACATACACTATCATGCAATCCGTACCTGTGACTACATTTCTTTCATGTTTTCATCTTCAGACTGCTTCATCGTACATCCAATAAGGAACGTTATTGCAGATCCTTCCTCCCTGCAGCTGTTAGACTTTATAACCATCGCTGCTCCCAATAAACTCAATATGTGTTTACATCCCCACTATTTTTGCTCATCTTTTTCTTTTAGTCCATTGTTTTTCTTCACAAAAATACATGCATGTTTTGTAAATTCTTACCCTACACAGTTGCACACTTCTTTGAATCTGATTTTATCTTTATCTATTACTTTATCTATTTACTCTATTACTATGCTAGAGGTGCTGTTAGCACCTCTAGCATATCACATATTTATCGCTGGTCCATCAATAAAGGACTATGTTCACAGATGGAGACTGCATACTTTACTTGTTTAATGAGATACAATCTGTCAGAAGTGCAAATAAATTAATTTCTGCAGCCATGAATACGTTTTACACTGTATGCGCAGAAGTCGTTTTGACTGTAAGCTTAAGGTTGAGACGTTATAGTTCTGATTTCAGGTGCTTTGTGCTTGATTTCTTTCTTGCAACATGGAATTTGGAAATTTCATCATCTTTTTTTAATTAATTTTTTTATTATAAAGGAAATTTCATCTTCAGTACAAGGAGACCACACCACAAAGCAAGCTCAACTCGGGTGTGAAGTCTATCCCAAATCCAAGTTTTAGCACATGAGGCAAATTTATTTTAGCATGAATTTAACTACGTTGATGGAACCAATGTTAAAATGCTTGTTGTACGAACCCATGCATGTGTTGATAGGTCACACCAGTTTGTTCTTTTGGTTCTGTACATATTTGAAAAACAACATTCATTTTAGCTTCACTTGAAGTATTAAAGGACGCAGTGTGAATTCCCACTCCGTATTAAAAACAATTGAGTCAGCTTGAAAAGATTACGATGACTCAGATAAAGTTCCAACATTGTTATTGATTTACACTTTACCAAGCCACACTCAATTGAAAGCAAAGTCTGCAGCCAAGTTTTCCTCAAGTTCAGGAGTTTTCTGTCTTAGCCTTTCTTGTTTGTTCACATTTATTTGAGTGTGGCGTTGGTATTTTTCTGCTTTTCTTCAGGGTGGTATACCAGGATGGACTGTATGGAGCAGAAGTTTATGTAAGAATCAACTCATTTCTTTAGAATTAATATTTTTCAAATTAGGTTACCTTGGTGTGTTACAGTCTTGATGTTGTGTACCCCCCCCCCCCCCCTTACAGGGTGGCTATCCTACAGCGTACAGAGTGGCTCAGTCTGCATCCGCTGCCACCGCAGCCTACAGTGATGGGTAGGCTGGCCTGTTTTCACAGATCTGTGAAAAAACTTTTAAACTTTTCTTCAAAACAACTTTGTTGTTTTTCTGATTTTAGGAAGACCCCCAAAATAAACCCCCTTTAAAAAAAACTATAATGCCAAATTAAAAACCAGATCCATGACATTATTATTAGTGTCAGATGCTTTAACCTCTCAAATATTTCATCTGGAAACACACAAATGTTCTTGAGAAAATCGCTGTGGGCCTGTAAAGCACATGTTTCTCGTTTTCTCTGTGGCCTTTGGGACTTTTCTCAGACAAACAGCGTTCTAAAAACAGAAACACAAAATTATTTCAAGATTTTTTGACTCAGGAAAGACTATAAAAATGTTTCACCTTCTCAAGCCAGTAAATTTTTTAATTGCCAGTTGGAGAAAAGGAAGTAGGTGTTTATGATGATAATTATACAACTGAAGACATCTGTTAAGTCTGTCTATTGTCTCCCAAATAAATTCCTATAACTAGGATAACTATGAAGTTCTACTTTTATGAATTTAGCTTGGAGCTATAAAAATAGTTCGGATTTAATTACCTTTTTATTTTTAATACGTTTCTAAGTCTAATTCAAATATTTTTCTTATTCTAAACACATTGAGATGTAAGAGTTATTTTTGGAAATGAAATAAATGAATAAAAAACATTCCTGAGGAAGAAAATAAATCTGTCATTTTACCATTTTTAGCGGAAAATTGAACTTGCACTCTACTGTTTCTTCTTTGAGTGCAAATTGTACAACTTTGTGATCAGCAAATGTCCCACAAAATCTGGTGAAAAAAGAAAAAAAGTCATTGATATACCAGCTAAATATCAGAGGAGCAAAAGATAGCACCCGGAGGTACACCGACGTCGGCAATTGCAGAAAGTTTATGTATGCAAGCACACGGTTTTCTATCACTCAGATAGATTTTTACCCATTTAGATTAATTAATTGTGATAACTTGGCAATGAAGAAGTTGGTGATATCAGAGGGATTTTCAAATTTTTAAACATGAATTTGATTCCTAAAGCAGCAACAGTGCAGGTAGTAAGTCTCTGTCATTGTTGACAGTGGGGGGTCTGTGTCACTGAGACCTGCTTCATGTCTTTCTGACCAGGTACGGACGAGTTTACACCGCAGCAGCCGATCCTTATCAACACTCAGTTGGACCAACGACGACATATGGAGTCGGTACAATGGTGAGAAGACTCCAGAAGTGCACAGCATCTGAGTCATGTTGTCCCTCTACTTACACCTGGCTACACTGCTTCTGTTAACAGGCTAGCTTGTACCGAGGAGGATACAACCGCTTCACGCCGTACTGAGCCTCCCCAGATGTTTGCATCTGTCATGAACTCTGGGTCGGGGAAAGGTCATGAAATCTTAAAGCTTGGAAATGTGGAAAATCTGTGTGTACATTATCTTCTATTGAGACTAACAAGAGTGTCACTGTGGATCCTTTAGGACCCATTTGTCTGCTGAAGAAAAGGATCTAACGTAATTTATTAAGGTTTTACCTGAGTTTGTTTTAGTGAACCGACTTTACAGAGACATTGGCTGGTGTTAAATGCTGTGAGACTAGTTTTGTGTGTTTTTAAAAAAAAAATCAAAAACATTTCAGGGGTCAGAATGTACAAAAAGACATTTTGTACAAGATTAAATGCCTTATCTTCGATGGTGCCCTGTTTTTGAGTGTGTGAGTGTGGGACAGAGACACAGCTGCAACACTAGGATCACCAACGACTTGTATAGTGCTGTCTGTCTGGATGTAGCTGGAATCAAGTTTCTTCTCACCCTAACCATCTACCTCTCGTGCATTTTTAGATTTTCAGATAGCTGTCAGGTGGTTTTGTCGGCCTCATTGTCCAACCTTTCGGTACGTGTAGCCAAATTAACACAGACAGTTGCTTTTGTTTTACATTATCCTTTCTGGCTTTAAGAGAAAGAATGAATTTTTTGGGAATTTTCTCGTCCTTGGCTGCAGCTCTTACTGTTATTTCCTATATTTTATGCCTTCTTTATCACTCAGAGCTCTTGAATAGTCTGTTTCTGCCTTTCCTTTGTTTCTATTGCACTCTTTTTTCTGCTATGTTTGATGTTTACCTCTGATTAAACTTACTTTCCTCTCTTTTCTTCCTGTATAGTTTCTCTTCATTTTTTTAGATTGTTTTTCTCTCATCCCTCACTCTGTTTCTGGGTTGTCTTTGGTTTTAAAAATATGCCAGCTTCTGAATACAGTCCCGTTGAAATAACTTTCCCCCCTTACGGGCCTCTTCAGCTTTTTAACACTTAAATGTGACCGGCGCCACAGCAAAACCAGGAGCAAGTCTCCCCGGGGCCGATTTGAGTGGAATCTA
The DNA here is from genome assembly GCA_037039145.1 of Fundulus diaphanus. NCBI lineage: Eukaryota > Metazoa > Chordata > Actinopteri > Cyprinodontiformes > Fundulidae > Fundulus > Fundulus diaphanus. The sequence continues at coordinate 36,301,724 of CM073130.1, forward strand.
AGATTTCCAATGATGTCAAACTTGTGAAAATCAACAAAGAATTAAAGAAGATATGACCATTTGAATGTTGGCACTCTGCAAAGAAAATTAGTGAGAAGACAGACCTCAAAGTTTCTTTAGAATCGCCCCCAGCCAGTTTAAATCCCGAGTTTAAACACAAAGTTTACTGTTTTAAAACCTTTGAAACAGTGATTTTTGTTTTATTGCAAAATGTGCTTGTTGAAGTTACAAAGAACCCCCTCAGTGCTTTAAATGACAATTTTCTCAGAAACTGAAGGTTTTTCATGTTTTTCTCAGTTTGTGCTCTGCCTACTTGTTCCTACTTTTGCTGTGGTGGTGCTATGTCATGTTTAAGATCATCAAACAAATTTTGAAATCAAACACAACCTGGGAATACACAACAAGGAGCTTTGAAATAATGATTTCCTTTATTAAGGGAAAATCGCAACCTGACTTCAAAGGAAAAAAATATTTTACCCCTAATACTCCTAATACTAAGCAGTTGTTGTTTAACTCTTAGATTAAAGAGTCGTCATAAAGTATTTGCCTTAAAAGGCAACAAGTCTTTTACATCACAGTGGAGATGTTTTGGATCACTTTTCATTGTTGATTTTTATTTTTCATGGTCATTCCACTGCATCTCTATCAGATTTAAGCCCAGACTTTGAGAACACCACTTCAAAACCTTTTTTTTTTTTAGGCATTATGTGGTGTTGTGATTTGGATCATCGTCCTGCTGACAAACCAAAGCGTGATTGAGTTGTAAAAAAAAAGTTGTAAGTTGTAAAAAAAACTGAAGGCTGGTTATGCTCCTTCAGGATTTTCTGCCAGAGAGCGTGGTTCCATCAATTACAGCAAGTTATCAAAGTTTTGAAGAAGCAAAGCAGTCTCAGACCATTACACTACCACCACCATGTTTGATAGTTTTACTCCAGATGTAACGGTACGTACACCTGCCTCATCCACCCACAGAACATCTTGCCAAAAGTCAAGTTGTATTTGGTAAATGTGAGACCGACCTTTGTGTTATTTTTGTTCAGCGGCGGTTTTCTTCTGGGATCTCTCTCAAAAGCTGCTTTGTTGTTGAATCCTGAACACTGACCTTAACTGAGGAATGAGAGCTTTAAGGGGACAGTGTGTAAGATTTACTCCCATCTAGAGGCATGTTAAACCAGTGTCCCTTTAAGACAGGGGTCACCAGCATGGTGCCCGTGGGCACCAGGTAGCCCCCAGGACCATATGTGGTGCCCTCAAGCCTGTTAAAAAAATAGCAAAACCCTCCAGTGAGCTGCATTTAAAATGCTATTTTATTCAGTTGCTCTTCCTTTTTAATCATACTTGTATTTACATCGATTTAAAAGCATTAAAAACATGTTTATAGTACACAAAGTTAAGGTGAGCGTTGACTCTTTAGTTCAAAGGTCAGTATAGGTAGCCCTTTGTATGAAACAGTACCAATGAAGTACCTTTCAGTTTCTAAAAGGTTGGTGACCCCTGCTTTAAAATTATGTTCCAGGTTCTTTTGTGACCTCCTGGAGTAGTTTTGCTAGGCTGGCCACTACTGGGAAGGTTCGACACTGTTCCGTGATTCCTCCATTTGTCTCACACTGTGGTTCTCTGAAGTCCCAAAGCATTAGAAACTATTTCCAGATTGATAGACGGTAATAAGTCTTTTTAAAAAAAAATCTGTTCTTGAATTTCTTTTGCCTGCTTCGTGTTGACAGAACATTTCCTCAATTCCACAGGTTAGATGATAATCAGGCCTGCATGTAATTAGTGAATTGAACAAAAATGTGGTTAATCACAGTTAACATATGGAGTTAACATATATTTCAACACCTAGTGGCAGTTTGGTTTGGACACCTTTTATCCCTATCCTCGTTGAAAAACTGCTTTTTTGTATTTACTCACACAATCCGCCCCATTTAAGTGTGGCAGAAAAGCAAATTTTAGGAGGAAAATCTGTGACAGCACAAGGAGTCATGTCCAAAAAAACTCCATACAAAACTTCATACATTCAGCTCCCTCCACATTCTTTGGTACCCCTGGTAAAGATGTAAGAAAGGCCTTTACATAAATTAGAGTCTTCATCCAGTGTTTGCTTGCCTCAGTTCAATGTTTCATCTATTATTGTGACAGTAAATACAGGGCAAGTTTAATTTAATTCTAGCATATTTACCTGACTCATGAAGATCTAGACACATATTAATGCTGCTAGATGAGTTTATAGGAATTGTTACAGGTGCCAAAACTGTGCCGCCAGTGATTTTTGTATGAAACAATGATTTCATAACCCAATATTTAAATTTTTTTACCTGAGTAAATTTACTCAAATTAAAAAGCTGGAATTTCTTTGGCATTTTTCAGTCGGAGCGCTACTGAAATAAAGATAATTTTGTTTTAAACGCATTTTTAATGTTCTTTTAAGGGCCAGTAATTGTGGAGGGCACTGTATGAAATGCTCTGATTCAGGTATTTTGTATTAATTTTCATGTGATAGCTCTACATATTTTAGATTTTGGCAGACTGTGAATGGTGATAAAGCCTTTTCATTTAATTTTTTTATATTTGACTTTTACCCTTCCAATCATTTTCACAAAGCTTTACAAACTGAACAGCCTCTATCTTTCTGAGTTACTAGGTTTTTGTCTTTAAGTTTAGTTTTCTCCTAATTCTTCTCACATTTATATTTTGCTTGTAGACTAACCTTTTTCTTCCCCAATTCTACATACATTATATAGATTTTTGCCTTTGTCTTATATGCATTCTTTCTCTTTCTAAGCATAAAAACTACTTTAGTAGTCATTTTTTTTACTGTAGATATTACCCTTTTCTTACTCCTAACAGGTGACCTTTGACTTTTCCACTTCCTGTGCTGATATTTTACTGCTTGCTTGTCTTCTTTTGCTCTTTCCTCTTTTTCTGACTTCATGTAAACAAACATGCTCTCTATGCGACAGCTCATTCTGTCCCATTAATTCTTTTTTTTTTTTTTTTTACATCTAATTCATTATGGTTTTCTTTATCCTTGATTTGTTTCCAGTTACCAGACATTCCACTTTAAACAGAATACAAAAGTCTGAAAAATGTTGTGAATCTTGTCGCATATTTTAAGTTGAACTGAAAACTACACCATTTTACCCATCTTCCACATCGACTGAAAACCTTTTCTTTAATTTTCTAGGTTCTACATCCATTTGCACCTGCTAAATATTAGGGTTCATTCATGCAAAATGTTAAGAATCTTATCGGCTGTAATTTTGAATGTATTTCAGACCTGAAGGCATTCTCTCCCATTTGCTGTTTTTTGTTTTAGTATGATGTTTTTGTTTCTTTACTTTGTTGTAATACCAATACCATTGTATGCATTTCTTAAAATTAATGTTTTAAACCAATGTAAGGAAATGACAACCTTCAGCAAACTGGTCGCATTTGTCTCAAGTCTTCCAGTCATTAAATGTGACAAATCATCTCTCCTTCATGGTTTATTACTTGTCCACCAACTCATCGAGTGCTCAATAAAAAAGATACACAAAACAGACCAGATGCTGTTTATTCTTGAATTTTATTTCAAAAAGTATTTACACAGTATGTACAAAATGGCAACGCTCTCAGATCTGTATAGGAGTGGAGAAACGGGGAGAGGGGGCTTTGCAGATAAACCTTCAGCTTGTTAGTGTGCTGCAACACAAACTATTAAAGCACTGCAGATGTAATACAATACTTACTAGTCAGGGTGACAAGTTGCACACAAAAAATGCTCACAAACAATTTGACATAAAAAGGAGGAGAATGAAAAGAGAAATCCTGGTTAGATGTTCAGTGAGGAGAGAGTTTCATGCAGGGGGTGAGAATAAGAGAAAAATATATGAACAGAGCAGCAGGAAAGAAGTAGCAGGAAATGGAAAAAGCAAAAGGGAAAGGAGAAAACGTAGTGTCAAGGGTCAAGAGGGGAGTTTCAAAGACTTAATGTATACGGGACAGGAGCAAAAACATGAAATAAAATGAAAACATGAACATGACTAACGGAGAAAATAAATAAAGGAAAACGTGTTCAGTTAGTCATCTAGGGGTGAATTCCTTAAATTGAGCCTGAGGTGTGCACAATTTAAACCTGTGCAGAAACTTTACAATAAAGATCAAGGTCATTAACATCTGGAGGTCGTCTCTTATCCTATGAGCACATTTCATAAACCTAAACAATGTAGACTGTAAAAACTGAATATATGGCAAATCAATATGTTCTGCATGTCCAGACACATTTTTCGTGAGGGATCAATCTTAAATAAACTTAAAGTCTGTTAATCTTATAATATAAAAGAAAAAACAAGAAAAAAAAGAAAACCAAACCAGCGCGTTTATGCAGATTAGAAAAACAGTAAATGCACCTGGACAAACAGAAATCAACAGAGTCATTAACAGATCATCGATTTCAACACTTAAACCAGCATCTTAAATATTTGGATTAGCAGCGAAAATCACATGAGCAGTAGGACGTTTAGCACATTTCACTGCGAGGAGCTCCTGTGTATTTAACCAGCTGCATGGCTGCAGTGTGAGCAGGTCAATTCAGGACTTCCTCACTTCTCTCAGGCAGCCTTCTGGTGGCGCTTCACCCACTTTTTCCACTCCGTGTGCTCCTGCAATGCAGCAGTGCTATGAGCTGAAGAACGAGAGACGTGGTGGTGTGTGGGGAAAGAGGTTTGGAAGGGGGAGGGGGGGGGGTCAGAGGGCAGGGTGAATGAAGGGGGAAAGAAAAGACAAGTTGAAATAATTGTCAAAAGTATCTGGTCATATTACTGATCTGAAGACACAAGAACGGTCTCTCTGGTTACCGATCTGCTGTGAAAGCTTTAAAATGTGTAGATGAGTCACATTTTCCTACATGTTCTGAAGCCCTGGCATCACATCTTAGAACGATCTGATGAAACGGTCCGACGAAAAGCTGTCAGGCTGTTTCATCAGAGCTCTCTAGTCCACTACAGACACGGTGTAAAAAACAAAAAACAAAAAAAAAAAATCCACACAACACGCAGTCCAAGCCTCCCATAAACATCTGAAATTAGGTCGCCTAAATCATATGAAAATAAAGGAGATCTTAAACTTACCCAGGTGTTAACAACAACAAAAAAATGCACCATCAAAATGGGGGAGAAAAAAAAATCCAAATATGATACAATAATTACAATATTAGCTTGTACAACAAGCCTGCATCTACTCCTTCTGTAATCAAATACAAGTCTAATACACCGAGGTCAACATCTGCCCTGATAATAATCAATACTACTGAGATCAAGTGTCCCGATGAGGAAAACATTCCACCTGGAGTTTAAATCTCAGCAAGGTCAGATGATCTTCACAATAACGTGACAAGCAGCAAAAAAAACATCAGTTTCTATGGCTTTTGGGCAATTTAGATTAATGAAACAAAGCTTTTCCCCCAATTCTACCTTTAAAGTACGCAATCAGCAGGACTAGCTCGTCGTATTGATGTTGGTAAAAAGTTGTTTCCTAAATATTGCGAACAATTCATGACAAACTGAAATACTTCCACATTGAGACAGCTCTTCCATTTACAGTCCAAGTTTCTGTACTTCAAATAATTGCAATTTTTATTTTACAAAGGTGATAGAAACAACAGGAATTTGCAACAGCACTGATCTGCACTCAGATCGCTGAACCCTTCAATTAAATTAGTTTAAAACATTTTTGGCGTAGAGTGCATATGTGCTGCAAAAGAAATCTGCAATCTCAGCAGATCCACCTTTTTGTTTCTGACAACTAAATTTCTGGAACCCTGCTGAGCCAAAAAAAAAAAAAAAAAATTACCTGTAATTTTCTCCTTAAACTTGGATACAATTATTTTTGCCTTTCTGTGAAAGCCAACACTGTTGTCCAAAAAACAAAAAAAACGGCTCCAAAGAGCGAAGATGCCTCCGCTGTGCCACCATCCATCTCCTTCCAGAAGTTCCTTTCTTACCAGCGCTGCAGACACCGTGAAGCATACAAACCAGTCGGTTCTCCACCACGGCCCAGTGAGCCCATCCTTTAAAGCGGATTCTCCATGGTGGCGTTTCCGCAGAGCGATGGCTGCCGACGGCCCCGACGGACGACGAAGGGCCTCATCCGTGCGGTCCGGCAGAACGGAGACGCGCCGGGTTCTGGATGCTGGTCGGACCTTTTACCTGAAGCCGACGGAGGCGGGACCTCATCCCCTAGGCGGATCCACTTCTAGAAACGGGGCTTTATTCTTGACGAAGAACGCTTGGCATAAAAAGTCAGTGCTTCTCAAGATGGGACCTCTTTGCGGTGCCGGCATTTTCTAACAGCTCAGTGGAAGAATACTGGAACGGCGATTCGCGCCTCAGTCCGTTTCTTTCAGGTAGACGCCGCCGGCGAGCGGGCGGGATGCCTGGCGGGACATACAAACCACCACCTTTCCCTCCTGGGAAACGAGTGTCATCTCCTCAGTCTCTAAGGGCAACCGGTCGCACCAATGCCACCCTGCAGGCTTGAGAGCGCGGCGAACGACTTGACGGGGAGCCGTTTGAGACTTGGATCTTCGGGTCTTTAAGCTGTTGACTTGAGGAAGGAAAAACATAACAGAACACTGTTAGCACTAAAATCTGTGAGGGGTGAGGGACAGGATCCACGAGGCTGAGCTCCCTGGTCTAGATGTGAATAGTCAGAGCTGAGATTACTTGATGCTGCTTATAAAACTGTTCCCTCTCTGGTTCGGCCACTTTAAAGTGAGTTTAGACGTACTTGGATTGTTATTCAGCTGTTTTCTCAGTGCAAGACAAGATCATCTCTTGATATGAGGTCTAATGACTGAGTGTACTGGTGCAAATCTATATGGCTATTACTGCCTGCTTCTAAACTATTGGAGGTGTCTGAAGGGCAGTGCAATGAAAGGAAGGATCCGTGATCCCTCTGTCTCTCTCAACAAGGTTACCCCAACGCCCCCCCTCCCTCAAGAAGCAGCCAGACACGCTGTGCTAGCTTTGCAGTCTATCTTTTGGGGGTCAGAAGGGGCAAATGAAACACCTAAACCAATTAAAAAGGCCATACAGGAGTCTAAACATGGAAAGCCCAGAGTTTTCTGCACATATTGGACAGGAAGGTCGGGTCTGAATCTGTGAACAGAGAAGGAGAGGAAATGAGACACGTCAGTTAAACATGAAATAAGGTAAATGTGCAACATTCAGGGGCATCTTTATAAATACAAATAGCATCGATAAGGCTGGTTGTTCCAGCAAAGTAAAAAAAACATTTTAACTTTTATATATTCATTACACAGACTGATTTATTTCAGGTGCTTTTTTTCTTTGTGATTTTTGTAGTAATGCTTACAGCGAATGAAAACATTGATTTATGTTTGGAAATGTGGGGTTTTCATTTACTGCAAACCATACTCATCAACACTAAACCAAATAAACACTCAAAGAATATCACCAGGTAATGAATCTACATGGTATACAAGTTTCACGTTTTGAATCCTGTTATGGAAATAAATCAACTTGCCGACAATCTAATTTCCTGACAGTCTCACATGTAAAAGCCTCTGGAGTGTAACTTACGTTTTGACTATGGCCCGCAGTGCCAGCTTTCTTTCTCTGTCTACAAACTTGTCAATGAGATATGAAGCCATGCGTGGGGCTTCCCGGTAGAGCTTAAAGAAACGATGGTAGTTGCCCAACGCCCAGGCAGCACGGAGTGCTAGAGCGTGAGCCACACACACGTCTGCCCGCAGGGCCGGCGTCAAGTACACCAGCTCAGTGATCTGATCTGGAAGGAAAAATGGCAAACGTATAAAAAAAAAAAGACCAAAAAAAATACTCTCAAACTAGGTCTGAAACACAGATGTAAGCTTACCTCCAGAGTTTTTAGTAAAGATGTAGTACAACAGTCTATAAGCTGTAAACTCTCCAATATTCTCTGAGGGATTGTCCTTGTACAAGGCCTTCAGTTGAGTCTGGCACTGGTTGAACTCCTCATGGTCTCCCTAAAAGCCAAATAATGATGATTAAAGAGAACAGTCATCTCAAAAATAAGTTCATACATAAAAACAACGGAGAAATCTCACTTTTTCCAGGGCAATGCGAGCGTGGCACTCATACACTTCCACGGTGAAGTCTGTCCGAACTCCTTGAACCTACCAGGGACGAAGCACGAACGATTTGTTTAAATTCAACTCAAAAATAAACAGATTAAAATGGCGGCAGGAGTGAAAAAGACAAACCGTGAGGTCCTGTCGTATGGACTTCATCTGCTCACACGCATAAGTGTAGTCCTGGTTAGCTTTCCAGTGGGCCTTTACCGCCTGCAAGGACTTTCTAAGCACCTGAGTGAAGACAAGGGCAGAAATAGGTCAAGACATTTTGTCTCTTAAGGACATAAGTGTTGTTTACATAGAAACCTCTAATTCACACAGCAAGGGCTGCAGATGCAGACGAGCAATTTTAACACAACCACTAACGGCAAGGAGCTTCTTTTTACAAACTAATTATCTCTCGTTACAGTCTGAGAAGGATACATTTTTAAGTTTGTAAAATGGAAATTACTACACAGCCAAACCTAAACAAACACAGAGCTGCATATCGGCCAAAACATAGTAAAGATACTGAGAAGAGAAAGATGGCCTCTTCAGGGAACGGATGAGAAGCTACCACACAAGCGGCTGAAGTTGTTACCCATAGTTCAGAAAGCAGACATTCTGCATGTTCTTCACCTACCTGGACAGGGCGGACAGTGGAAGGGTCGGGGGCACAGGTGAGCCTCAGGTAGGACTTGGTGATGTCCTGGCATGAGCCCACGATGGGACAGTCCTCCCAGCTAAGGGCTTCCTGGGTTCCATCGGGGAGATCCAGAGAATTGATGGAGAGAACCAGCGGCTCGGAGCGAAGCTGCCTGTGGAAACGAGCCGCTCTGCTTTGCTTCTTAGCTTCCCTATTCGGGTCGTGGAAATCCATACCGGCGTTGCCCCCTTTCCTCTTTTTCCCAACATTAGAATTTGAATCGTCCAAGTTTCTAAAAAGACACATTTAAAGCGTCGAGTTTTAGTAAAGCAGGATGGCTACCAATTAGTTCTTCAAAAAAAACAAAAAAAAAAAACACATCTGCTGCTTAAAGCTTTAAAAAAAAATGGCTCATCTGTGCATCACTTAAAAAATAACCTCATACAACTTTAAAGAAATATAACTAACCGTCTTCCTCTGTTGGCCTTTCCTCTTCCTCGGCCTCTCTCTCCGCGGCCTCTCTCCCTGTCATTGCCACGACCGCGTCCTCCTTTCTGTCCTCGTCTCGACAGCTGAAGCTGCAGGTCACTGGATATGCTGCTGTCTGACTGGGAGCCAGAATCACTGGAAAGGAAGACACGCGACGCTTTAGCACCCGGCATACAGGACGGCCCGAGTATTCGGAGCAGAGGAGGGGAAAACTTGCTTCCTACCTGCGTCTGTGTCTTTGGTTGCTTCGGTCTCTGTGTCGGCCGTGCGAAGGTGACGGCGAGCGGGAGGAGGACCGCGATGAACTAGACGATGGACTCCGTTGGGAGAAGATGTTCCTGTAGTTCCCCAGCCTGTGGCCAATTCCTCTGCCCCGTGAAACAGCCCCCACTGTGCTTCCGCCTCGGATCATGGAGCTATCCGACGTTCTCTGGGTTTGAACAGCTTCCCAACGAGACTGCTTGACCTTTAATCTATGGAGAACAAAAGAGAAGTGTCAGGTGGAGATACAGATTAATCAACACATAATGACGTAGCTGTATTTATGCCGTCTGGTAACGGTTTTGTGCTGCCTATGGGTAATGTTCATAAGGGGAGCTTTTTAAAATGATTTAAAGCCAGAACCAAACTCACTCTGGTAGCGGCTCACGGGTCCAGTCGATTGTGTAAGCCGAGCCATCCTTCAGCCGCTCCTGGAGGACTTCCTTCAACACCTTCTCTGTACGATCCTTGTCTTCCTCGGTTTCGCAGGCGGTGAAACAGCGTTGCACGTACTCTTTCATCGCTTGGGGCCAATCCTGGGGCCTGGGGGGGGGGGGGGGGATTTAAGGTTAGTAGCCGTTCAACCGATTATGAAAGGCCGTGAATCGAAGGAAACGACGTGCGTCTCACCGCGTCTGGGCAGCTCCTGGGGCGGTGCTGCCAGTAACCGGGGAGGAAGGCGTCTGATTCAACCCAGTGGACTGTTCACCCTGCTGGAAAGGCTGACCGGAGACAGGGGAACACTGAACCTGATAGGGCCTCTTGGAAATATTAAATTTAACAGGAGCGGTCCCCGGTGCCTCTGTCAGAGCAGAAAATGTGAAGCATATCATTATTTTCATTTTTCTTCCACGATGAATGCAACGTAAACTCGTTACGGAGCAGCTATAAGGTGAGAACAGAAAAAAAAAAAAAAACAACAACGTACGTTTCATGCGGTGCCAGAGTTGCTGTCCTTGTTTTTGGTTTTTGTTTGCCTCTCCCCGGCCCGGCCCAGGTGAGTACTGACTCTGCAGTTGCTGCTGCTGGGAATTATTCTGGGATGGCTGGTAAGAGCTGGGGGCCTGGAAACTCTGGCCATAGTTGGGCCTTCCCTGGGAGTGATTGTACACTTGCATTTGGTTTGGGTCACTGGGTGGGTATGACATGCTATTGTTGGTACTGTACGAGTTTTGCGAAGCAGGCGGGGCATACTGGGAATTAGGAGGTGGGGGGATAGGTGGGGGAGGAGGGGGATTCTCTGAGGTGGTTGGGCTCTGGGGTGGCTGGGGAGTAGCAGGTGGGGGGGGCTGTGGTTGGGAGTAGTTGGGGGTCTGGTCTTCCATTCCAGGCACAGGGGGAGGCTGTGAAAACCAAGCCGTGGAATCAGGACAATCTGAGATAACCATACATCCAACAACAACAATAAGAGAAACTTGAAGGTCTAATTTACAAATCTGTCCTCGTGTCGTGACTTTGTGAGGTACTCAGGATTTGTTTAATCCACAACTGTCCCTACTACAACTTAAACTTTTTATCTGAAAGTAAAATAATTATAAAGTTCTACTTCAAAGGAAGAAAGAAAAAAACACAACTCTACATACCTGTCCATTAGATGTTGGAGTTCCTTGATACGGTCCTGGAGGTACACCATACTGATTTGGTGGGTATGTAGTTCCATACTGAGAGAAAAAGGACAATGGAAAGTCTTGACTTTCACTTTTGTCAGCTTACTTACTGTTTTAGTGAAGTACATCAGGTGTATTGGTTCAGCTAGAGTTGCTAAACATATGACATCACATGGTAAAATATGGCATATTTAGAATATGTTGCACTGATCCAATCGAAGCAAAATAGCAAATGTTTCTCCTAATTATGTGCAGCCTTAGCTTTAGCACCAACATTGCACAGTCAAATCAGAAATTCAACCTGTTATGCAATAATTGTGACCATTTACATGCCAGTTTCCCTTTGAGTGATCAGGACTGTGTCTTTGGACACTTCTGCTGTCCCTTTAAGGTTTAGACTTTAGCGACATTCTGGAAACAGCTCCCCTCAAAGCTGAGGTGTTGGGCTTTGCTGAACAGGCAATTGTCCTACTTTGCTTCTTTTGTAATAGTACGAGTAGAAAACTAATGATAAAACTTTAGTTCAACTGCTAGCCAAAAAAAGATTTCCAATTACTCCGATCATAATAACATAAGATATAAAATACACCAATTTGTTGGTACAGAATAAATCTGCTAAACGGCGTCTACAGAATTTATTTTTTCTGTACTCACAGGTCCTACTGGGTAGTAGTAGTTGTAGGGGTATGTGTATCCAGGATAATGCTGCTGAGTTTGCTGGTACCATGGATAGTACTGCTGCTGCTGAATAGCAGCCGAGTCGCTGACTGCTGGCTGGAACTGGCCCGCCTAAAATAGTGCACACAAAAAGCTGTTGTAATAACAAAACCAACACAAGCATTCAGCTGGAACAGCAAAAAAATAAATAAAAACAACATGCCTTTGTTAAACCGACAGGACAATTATTGGAGAGCTTCCTTACAACATATTAACGGTAATGCCCTTATTTATAACGCAAGTGAATCTACGTATATTTACTGATCAGATGTAGCAAATACCTCAAACTACACAGTGAGAGTCTGAAAGATGTAACAGTTTGAGCTACCCAATAGGGCTAGAGGATAATTCAATAATATATATATATATATATATATATATATATATATATATATATATATATATATATATATATATATATTTCAATCGATAGACGTGTGGTTCAATAGGAAAAAGGGGGTCAATAAAAAGTTCAATAGACGAACAGTTTTCATGTGGATTAATACTTGTCATTACAACCAATTTACAAACGCAGACCCAGGAACGCTCCTTCACCAAACTTCAAAGAATTCAGATATGTGTTGTTGTTTTATTCTTTTTTTTTTTTTTTATAAGACTTAGAGTTTTGGTAAAAAGTTGGTTGAATAAAAGGGTTGAGTTTGAATTCAGTGTTCTTTATTTTAAGCAACAGGATAAATGGCCAGGGATTCACTTAAAATATGTTTTTATTTTTTTGATAATTATCCATATAGCTCAATATGATTTCTATTTCATCGATATGCTTGTTTTCTATATCGTCCAGCCTTACTGGCCTTAATGTCAGAGGATGGGCAATGTGGATTTAAATGTTTATTATATTTTGTATTTTAAAATAATTTTTATTGTCAATTGCACAGCTACAAGTAGACAATAATTGCACTGAATCATATGTTAAAATAAATTATTTAAATTATGCTCTTTTGGAACAAACATTTAAATAGATATTGCAAATTTAACTTGGTTTATGTCTGGAAGAAAATTTGGAGACTTTGCAAAAAACAAAACAAAACAAAAAAACACGTAAATTCCCAGGATCCATCAAACGCTCAGTTACAGATATAATACAGATTTAGGCTTGAAATAAAGCACAGGCTCATCAATTTCTCAAGTGTGAAACAGGATTTAAGTGTAAAGAATCAATGGAGATGAGGAACAAACCTCTGCTGCGTTTCTGCTGTCTTGTGCATTCTTAGCAGACGTCTGATTCTTGTTGATCGATGCAAGAGCTTGTCTTGCTTTCTCCCATTCTGGATTTTCATGAACATGACCCTCTCCAGCAGTGCCATAGGACCTACATCAAACAAACACATAGTTGGGATGATTTTAAATTTATTTTAGCTATAAAATTGTTTTTATAATAAAACAGGGCGACTGTGGCTTGATGGGTTGAGTAGTCGTCTGGCAATCAGAAGGTTGTGGGTTCGATTCCAGCATCCCCTTGCCACATGTCGATGTGCCCCTGGGCAAGGCACTTAACCCCAAATTGCCTACCGAGCTGTGTCTCGGTGTATAAATGTGTGTGCGTTAGTGAGAGCGACTGGGTGAATGTGGCTATAGTGTACAGCGCTTTGGGTGGTCAGCATGACTGGAAAAGCGCTATATAAGTTCAGTCCATTTACCATTTACCATTTATAAAAACTGCATCAGCTGAAAAGTAATCGGATCAGGACATCAGTCAAACTGTTTAAGAATACAACCAATTACCCCACAGATGAGGTTCACCAAAAGACCCCTGCTAGGGTGGTGTTTCAAAAAAAATTATTTTAAAAGAACCACAATAAAAAAAGGCATCAAAAACATTTATACTTGATCACAGAGAAATTCAACAGAAAAATATTATCCATAAATATAAATAAAACACTGATTCACAAGACATTACCAATCTAGTATTTCTATAAAGACGTTTTAGTGGCAAATCCATCGTTCGCCAAACCAAACATCCAACATTCCCGAGCCACTGCTGCACTGTGGGTGCATTTTTGTAAGCCGGCAAAAAATATCCAAAGTATAAAACCTGAAACCTTGTGTTTGTGGTGTATTTATCCTGTTTTACAAGCAATAAACCAAGTTAGTTACAGCTTTACTTTATGATCAAGTTGAAAAACTGGCTCAGAAGCTTTAGGTTTTAATTTATATGAGGGAACTTCCTGATGATTATTGTAGTTATACTACAAACTGAGTCTGAAGCTGTATTTTACGAACCAAATGCTGGGTTGACGACTTGGCCTCCAGCTATACATTTCCTGTTCTGAACACATACTCTAAGTGCAATTTATTTGTGTTTGTTCCTCCTTTATTCCAGTTAACACGGCCTGGTGCCGTTTGATTTACGTGAAAATGAAAGTAACTAAAATGACAAAAAAGGACATTTAGCAAAATACAGAAAACAATTGAGTGAAATAACATGTTAACCACTAGATTTATTAGACATTAATATTTCGTGGTATATAGAAAGGTTTTCAATCCATGATATTTGGTTTTATTATGACCGCAGCCTTTTACTCATTTAAATTTGTATTTAAACGAGTCCTTTAATAAGGACATAAACACAGGATTTCGCTTTTTAATACGCCTTGGGCTCCTTAAATTTTACCCAACAATCGACACCTTCGAATCATTTGAAACTCTTTCAATGTTCTTATAGATGAAAAATGTTTGTTTTGACAAAGAAGTCCTCCGAAAATGTTGCAAACATACCTAGCATTTGTGAAATGCCGGGTACTGTAGAAAATATGTAGTAGGTAGGGGGAGGGGGTGTTATCTAATACACATATGCTTTCTATCTGTAGTCACCTCATTTACCAGGAAATTTATCCTGGTTATCTTAGAAATGATGCATCAAAAACTAGCATTTTGCCATATATTTATACGGCTTAAAGCTAACTTTTCATTTTGAAAGCCTGGACGAAGGTCAAGTCTCTCAACATCATGTCCATCACATTAATGTGTACAGCACTTAGTCCAGTATATGATAAATATAGTGTCACTTTGTCAAAATGCGTCACACAGCTCAATGGATCGCAGTGTATGCGGTAGAGTTTAGTGAAATAAAAGCAGCTAACGCGTTAGCCTTACCAACGGCCTAGACGTAACGCCAGCAAATCTCTTGCCAACGGGCATAAAAGTTAATGTCATTACCGGTAATCAAATTAAAAACAACACACACCAAAGACAGGTCGTATTCAAACGACGTTTACTTTAACATCCGTGTTTTAAGAATGTGACCTACCAGTTGGTTGTAGGTGTAGGCTGAGCCGTGTTGGCCGCCATTTCAGTACAGGTTAGCAGTTAGCGTCAGAGCGCTAACAGGAAACCCTCGGCTAACGTCGTTAGCCTTAGCTCCCCTAAAATCCCTCAGATGGTAAATAAGACTAAGATCCAACCTGCAACGTAAGTAACAGTGGGGACAATCAGCTGATCGCGAATACAATTACCTAAACAAAGAAAAAAAGCGTTAATACACCCTGACACAAGCGCTAAATTAAAAAAGAAAACAAGTAGACGTTGGCTCGTCAGTTCCTTCTTCGTTGCGGAACAGCTCCGTCTGAGTGAACCGACTACAGGGATACAAAATGGCAGGTGAGAGGAAACAGACCAAGTCAACCAATGGCCTTTCAGGGTTTTTTTTCCCCAGCGTAGTGTCTTACAGGCAGAGCTGCGACACGCATGGTTCCTGTATTCTGTCCCCCCCTTCGCAGCCCCCTCAATGCTTTGAGGTTTTAAGTTTACCTCTGAATGGTATTCATTGCTTGGTCTATCAATTAAAAAAAACTAAGCGACCTGGTAGTGCCTTAACGGATTTACGCAGGGCATTTTGCCCCATATTGGAAAGGAAATTGTACACAACCTGCATTATTAAAAAAAAACAAGTTAATCCAACAGGCAGGGAATTATACAGAAGACGAGTTGTCAGCTGTTTCTCACAAATCTGCCTCTGTGTGCCTGTGTTTAAACTTCAGTCTAAACTGTGTTTTGAAGCAGGAAACACGGAGGAGTTTGATAAAGCCCATATGTTATGGTAACAAGGCATAAACAGAATATAAGATGATCTGATGGATGAAACTGTTGATGGCCAGAAAGAGGATACCTGGGCCTATCAAGATGCTCCAAAAGCAATATGGTCCATTGTCAATGATTTTTGTTTTTAAGTTGGGGGCTTCTGTGAAAACTTTAACTTTGTCCTGTGCTGTTAAACTTTTCTGTTTATGTGAATAAATAAATTAAAAAGAGTATCATTTTCAATAAAAGCCCCCTTCTAAAATGGTTAAAAAACAGTTAATAAAACGTGTACTGTGAAACCTGGGGGGATTGTACAAACAGTTATGTTGACTTAAAGTTTTAAACTGGAGTTTTCTCTTGGGGATGGCTGGGCAAAGTATTGATTCTGTAAAAGTGTGTGAAAAGTGCCTACGGCTGCCATTAAACTGCTCACCAAGGATTAATAAAGTGTTTACAGTGTGATTAGTAAAAATAAATAACAAAATCATTTATCAGGGTATTTGTTTTAGTATAAATCCATATAAATAGAACGTTTTTAGTGTTAAGAATCTAAAGTAAACACGTGTAATACAGTTAAATCTGAGATATGTAGTTTTTTTTAAATTAAGAATATAATAAAAAAAACAGATGTTGAATTTAACTTTATATGTTTTTCTGTTTCACCGGGGAATACATACACATACTTTCACTTGATGTAAAGCAGGAATGACAAACTGCACACAGACCTGTACTTTTTCTTGTTGAACTTTGACCGACTGTTGCATGACTGGTCGCTAGTCATGGTCTTCATCTAACTCTTCATTTCTGTGGGAGCCAGGCATTGGGTGTGTTGTAGTTTAACTATAACTTAAGTTTATACTTGTCAGAAGTTTATATTTTAAACCAGATATCTACATACACTTCTTAAAAACAGACTATTTTTTACTTACTGTTTGACTTTAAATCAGATCAAAGTAGTTACATTTTTGGCCAGTTAATATTACCAAAATGATGTCTATTTCCTAAATACCAGAATGATGAGAATAGACATTTTTAAATGCTTTCTTAAAATTCAGAAGTGTACATATAATCAGAGATAACTGTGGCTTTAAGCTATTTCTGAATATCCAGATGAAAATGTCGTCGCTTTGTCAGTAATTAGAAACAAACTTGTAGATGTATATCAACTTAACACATTAAACAAACTGCTTCCTTGTGTGACATTATTGAAATAGCTAAAGAACCTCCACAAGTCTGGGTACAATTTCCAGCTTTGTGCTACGTTCATCTGTTCAAATAATTATATGTAATTATAAATATGTGATCGTCCACGTTCATAATATTCAAAAAGTAGATGGGTTTCGTCCCCCAGATATGAACGTGTTTTGGTGAGAAATGTGAGCATCAGTTACAAAAGCAAAACGTAGCTGAAGAAGCTAAATGAAGCTGATTAGAGAGCATTCTTATGAACATTTAAAGATGTCTTGAACTGACGGGAGCTGAAGGCCACGTGGCCAACCAACCAACCATACCGACCTACTGATCGATCGACCAATCAATCAATCAATCAACCAATCAATCAATCAATCAATCAATCAATCAATCAATCAATCAATCAATCAATCAATCAATCAATGTGCCTTACAAAATAAATTAGAACCCTATCCTTAACAAAATAGTATACTAAAAAATCCAAGTAATTAAGAATACAAAATACAAAGTTAACAAAAATCTGTACTTTTAGTTTTGGAGTTTTCATTTCCTTAGGCCTGGTTTTCTCTACAGATGCAGGAATCTGTGGCCCCACCGTCTTAAATTTGTTTTTGAAATAATTAGTTTGAAATGAAACACAATTAAAACTCCAATAAAACGGAACATAACACAAATTAACAATGATAAAGCTAAAAAACAAAAATGCTGATATAGAAAGTAAAAGAAAAAGAAAATTAATTTCAAGTAATAAATAGATAAAGATTACTATTATTATTGTTAATCGACTACTTTCTGACACGCTTATCCCTGCTGGGGTCGCGAGGGGTGAGAGGCGGGGTACACCCTGGACAGGTCGTCAGTCTGTCGCAGTCTATCTCTGTGTAGCAGGGCAACAGGACAAACAACCATTCACGCACACACTCATACCTAAGGACAATTTAGAGAGGCCAATTAACCTGACAGTCATGTTTTTGGACTGTGGGAGGAAGCTGGAGTGGATGGAGAGAACCCACGGATGCACAGAGAGAACATGCAAACTCTATGCAGAAAGACTCGAACCCAGGCCCTTCTTACTGAAAGGCAACAGTGGTACCCACTGCAGCACTGTGCAGCCCTTATTATTGTTAATAGTATTGTTAATATTATTGTTAGTAGTAGTAGTAGCCGTAGCAATAGTAGTAGTAGAAGTAATAGTGGTTGTAGTAGTAGTAGTAGTGATAATAATGCAACTAAAAATCATTAAAAAAGACAATCAAAAGGCTGGACAGTAGCTGACAGAAATAAAAAATGAACGTTTAAAGGCAAGTACTAATCAGCACCACCTAAAAAAACACAAAAAAGTCGAAGTCTTGGGAGACAAATATTAAGGAGACGTGGGGTGACTTAAAACTTTTGCACAATAACGAGTCAAATCCGTTTTCTGAAAGCTCTGTAGATCTTTCGCAGATCTCTTCTCCCTCTTGGCCTTCCTGTGGAGCATGTGCAGCTGCAGGATGTGTGTTTATGTGTGTATGTCACAGGGAGGGGAGTCATTTCCTGCCAGAGTCTCTCCCACACTAATGCCCTAAAAACGTTTTAAAGTCATTTATAACTGCTAATGCCAAATGTGGTTGCATTAGCACTTGCACAATTTGCTGCAAAATAAATAAATAAATATGATGTATGTATAATTACTATTCTAATTATCCTCTGCGGGAGCTATACTGTCAGATTTCAGGAGAGCAGCTTTCGGGTAATTTCCTGCCTGTTTCAGACAGTGACTGACAACATGTACCTGGCTGGGGAATGAATGAGTGGTTCACATTGTCTTGTCGGCTACATCATCACACAAGTATGCTGAGCGTTTCTTCCAGGATCCCACAAACAGTGACTCAGAAAGTCAGCACCATTGTCTGAATACTTGGCATCTCTGGGCTTTTTTAACCCACGGAAGGAAGCTTAAAAGTACAGGACAATAGCTAAAAAAGAATCTCAAAATCTTGATCCACTTTCATATCTTCTCAGGGATCTGAGTATAACTCGAGGACTTCTTGAGAAATGGAGATGCTTAGCTTTGTTGGGGTAAATATGCGGCAGCTACCCTTTGAAAATATGATGCCACCAACTAGGCGTGGCCGCTTAAAAGGCTCAATTTCATCGCCTGTGTTACATAAATGTCAACATAATTGCAGTCTTTTTTAGCTCCAGCCCTTCGTAATATTTCACAATGTAATTGAATGTGTTTGCTATGCCTGTGTTGCCTAACCATAGTCTGCCTAACTTTGTCTGTGACATCAGCAGAGCTCAATGAGATCCTTCGCTCACAAACATTTTAGGGCCGTAGTAGCGCTCATTGGGAAGTTTCGGTTTAAATAACACATATCAATTTAATTAACTAATCTAAGCAACACGCAGTTCCTGATGCTCCTTAGATAACAAAAAGGCACAGATTAATGGCTTAATCAAATGCTTATTTGTGAAAGTTCAGCATTGTTTGTAAGTAAAGGTCAAATAGACGAATCACATTTACTTTCTAAGTATGTATTTATAAAAAAGTGTAGGTGTTTCTCGAAGATAATAAAGAATAGAATAGAAGAATCCTGAGAAATTCAGGTGTATCAATGGAAAAGTGACAGTGTCAGATAGCATTAATAATAAAAAAAAACAAGATGTACAGTAAGCTCAGTGTAGTTTACTATAGAATACAGCATAATCATCATATATCACTGTGTTGCAAACATATATATGTTTTTAAGTTAGTTTAATAAAAAAAAGACCAAAAATAGATTAACCTTGCAGTAAAACCAAGATTTTTTGGGTGACTTTGTAAAGGGCAGCATGTGTTCAACCATCTTTGGCTGTAATTAGAGCTGCTAGTCTTTTTTTAAGTATTTGGCCTTTTCTGTAGAAAATAACTCAAGCTCAGTCAAACTGAATGAAGAGTGCCTGTCAATATACATTTTTACGTCTTGCCAGAGACTCTCAATTGGGTTTAGATCTGGATGTTGAATGGGCCACTCTAACACATGGATAGGCTTTGAGCTAAGCCCTGCTGGAAGGTAAACCTTCTTTCCACTCTCAAATGTTTTGCAACCTCTAACAGATTTTCTTCCAGAATAGTCCTCCACTTCGTCCCGTCCCACTCAAACAACCGTGACTGGCTTTCGTGTCCCTGGTGAGAAAAAGCATCTCCTCAGCATGATGCAGCCTCAATCATTCACAAGGAAGTGGTTCAGTCACTAGATGTGCAGTGTTAGTTTTCCTCCACATAGCCTGTTGCTTGTAGGTCAAAAAGTTCAGTTTGGTCTTATCTGACCAGAGCACCTTCTTCCACATGTTTACTGTCTAAATGGTTTATTGGAAACAGCAAACAGAACTTCCTGTGCTTTCCTTGCGACACTTCCATAAATTATAATCAGATTGTTCTCCTTGCAATTTGCAGCAACATGGAGCTCTTCAGAACTGCGGCCCAAGGTGATGAAGAGCTGATGGGTTTTCTAATATAAAGTAAATTAAAAGAGGCAAATCTGGTATTTTTATTTTGTTTTTATGCTATATTTGCATACAATTTCCAAAACAGAAAGATGCTAAGTATTCCTTCATTTTTGTCATTAGGTTGCAAATGATGTTTTTTTTATTGTGTTTCTTAAATATGGGATGATTCATTCAAGAACATGTTTGCGTTAACTCCCTTTGAAAGGTTTGTGTCCCCCCCCCCCCCCGAAATCCCCAATTTAGATTTAATAAAATGTTTAATGTCTATGGAAGTTTGTATACATACGTTTTCCATTTTTTTAGATGATGGATTGAACAGTGTTCAGTGAGAGGTTCCAACCTTTGATTATTGTTTTATAACCTAAGCCTGATGTAAATTTCTCCACAGCTTTCTCCCTGACCTGCCTGCTGTGTTCCCTGGTCTCCCAACCTCTGAGGCCAGAAACAGAACAGCTATATTTACGCTGAGATTAAATTACACAAAGGTACATTTGGACTGCTTTTAACGAGGTGACTTGAGAAGGCAATACTTACAATTTTATTTAAAGTCTTCTCCTTCTACTTCACAGTCATGCAATACTTTGCAATGCTCTATCACATAAAATCTCTATAAATTGCATTGGAGACATAACAAATTACAAACATAACAAAACATTTAAAAAATGACTTATGGTTTTGAGTAGATGTTATTAGTTGAATAATACCAACATGCATAACTGAAGAATGTTACAAATATATTGTTCATTCATATATATCTAGGTTACTTTTTATTAAATGAAGGGGAACCAGGGAAATACATTCTTTGTTAAGGGAAAATGCAATGTTTTGCTGTTTAACATACATAACATAAAATATAGATGAAAATTTTGAAAAATAGCTACATAAATATGTGAATGTTTTTCTGTTATTAAATAATTACTTCCTTATTAAACTTAACTCCTCACCAAAAATGCACAAAAAAAACAGTTGATAATTTTTTTTTTTTACTTTTGTAAATAGTGGTGTCAATCCACAAAGTTGTTAAAAAATTGTCAAAAGGCTGACCCCACCCCAATCTTAATACATGCAAACTTGCAGATTTATAACACATAAAAAAACATCCTTCGTAATCAACATATTATTTATTTTTTTTCACATTTTTCAAATAAACACAGCAATAAATCTGTGTCATTAGCCCTTTTCTTCTTTCATGAACTCCAATGCACACTTTGAGTCCTATCAGCTTCTTCCTTACTCACAGAGCCTCACAGCAAGACGTTGGCCGTTTCTCAATTCACGAGACCGCTCAAGAACGCATATTGAGAAACGGCCGTTACAACTTGCACACAGGCTCCGCACAGATATCTTACGCCGGATGTCCTTCCGGCGGAACCGGGATTCGAACCCCGATCCCCAAGTAATGCCCACATCAATAAAAAAAAAAGAAAACAATAATTGGTCACATATGGAAAATGAAAATACGTCAAAACATACAATACGTGGCCAGATGTTTGCAATTTACACAGCTGATGGTGATATAGAAATATAACGTTTAAAAGTACAAAAAATACCGCGAGACCCAATGACGCTATGAGGCGTTTGAGTGCCTTTCAACAGAGCGGAAAGCTCAGTTTGATCCAGCTGCGTCGCGTCACTTCCTCGGTCCATGCCCATCCCTTTGGAAAGGAGGAGGAAAAAAAACGGAAAAGAAAAACTCACACAGGCAACCGACGGCGAGAAAAGAGCGAGGGGAAAGTCGGGAAGGAGGAGAAGTAAGCGAGAAGACAAATGAAAACGGTGGATACAGCAGCGGGAGCCAGGACTAGAGACACACAAACGCTTTGAAAGTAAGTTTTTAAAAAAAGAAAAAAAAAACTCTTAAGTAAATCTTATTGCACTCAGTCGTAAAGCTGAGTTTTGTATTGATCCAAATGCTTCTCTTATTACTTTTAAGACCAATTATGTGTAGTTTAGGACTTGTTGACGCAATTTAAAAACGTTTTTAAGTGTTGGGACACTTAAGAAGTAGTTGAGGGCTGGGCCTTAAAGCCCCCTCTCATGCTATACTCACTGAGTCCCACTCCTACTTTGGACCCTTATATCCGTTAATTATTTATTCCTTATCATTTATTAAGACCTAAGACAACAAAGGTAACAGCTACAGTATTAACCATTAGTTAAGCTGCTGGAAAAGTTGTAGATGTTGGGTGGATTTTGTAGGGAAGGTTGCACTCTTGTTTTTGTCTTCAAGCAGCCCTGAGGGCAGACCAAAGTATTTGCTAACGCTGCACAGTCTTCTTCAAGTGCAAGTCTCAGCATGGCCTTCACAGCCGGACCAGTGCCAAAAGGCTCATTGGTTCCCCATACAGCGTTACACAACTCAGCCCTGTCTTATCAGGAGGGCTCTGTGTGTTATGTCTAATTTAGCTCAGGCTTCTTCCCCACTCTTTTTTTTTTCTTTTCTTTTCCACCCACAGTTCTCCCCTCCACAAAGCCATGCCCCTGCACAAATCATCCCGGGCCCACCGCCTGGACCCCACCATGATCTCAGCCCCCATGGGGGACTTTCGCCACACCATGCACATCGGCAGAGGAGGCGACGCCTTCGGAGACACCTCCTTCCTGAGCATTGCAGGTCCCAGTCCGACCACTTCCGACCTGGGGAGTCCTGGGATAATGCCGGCTGCAGACCTGGAGGTGGCGGTGAACCACGGCGACCTGCGTAAGGACGCTCCGGAGAGCCCGCAGCTTCAGCATTCAGACTCTTTGTCTTCCTTGACCATGGACCTGGACCTTGATCTGGATCTGGATCTGGGTCCGTCTATTCTTGGGGACGTTCTGGGGGTGATGGACGGTTTGTCGCTGGGCTCCAATGGGGAGGACCCGCTCAGCCCAAAGGGTGGCACATCGGTGGCGGAAAAAAAGCCGCTCAGGGGGAAAATGGAGAAGTCCATGAATGGGAACGGCTTGGATGAAGACAGCAGGACACCAGAGGAGAACGGACCGAAGTCCAGGGGGTTAAAACCGAAGGTGAGGTTCAGCGACAAGCGAGAGGAGATCTTTCGCCAGCCGTCTGAAGAGGAGGAGGGTCAAGCCTTTGACCTCCACGATGATGATGGTGATGGTGATGGTGATGATGATGATGACGATCAGCTGGGGTGCCACAGCCCGGTGCGAGGCGACAGCGACAGGAGGAAGAGTCCAGCAGGAGAACCAGAGATGACCAACCACAAAGCAGAGTTGCCACCCAGTCCTGCTTCAACACACAGCTCAGAGTCCGAGGGAGTCACGGAGCTGGACAGGAGGAGGTCGGAGAGCGGCCACTCGGAGACTGATTCAGAGGAGGAGGATGAGGAGGAAGGACGAGGCTATTCATTTGAAGACGAGTCCGATGATGAGATCGGTCTATAGGGGACAGGTATTCACTTCCCATGCGGACAATTTGAAAATACGGTTGAAACCAGATGTTTACATGCACTACAAAAAAAACCTTTTTTTTCTCTCTCACTGTCTGACATTAAATCAAACAAAATTTCTTCCGGTTTTAATACATTTGATTGACGAGGATGTTGTAAACGAGGACAAAGCGGGTCATTTTTAGAGAAATATCCAGTGGTCTGATGCAACTAAAATTGGATTGTTTGGCCTTGATCACCACTGTTAGATTTGAAGAAAGAAGGAGGGAAACCTGCAAGCTTCAAGTGCAGAGGAGGCAGTGTCATGTTGTTTAGAGATTTTCGCGGGAGGAGGGACTGGTGTGCTTTATGAGCTAGATGGCATCACGAGGAAAGAACATTATGTGGAAATATTAAAGCAGCATCTCAAGATTCGAAGGTTCAAGCTTGGAGACAAAGGAGTCTGACTTACCAAAACAAACGTTTTGTCTAATTTAATGTCAAACAGTGAGGGGGGAGGGGGGGGCTGGTCTTTTTTTCCCCCAACCTACGTAACTAGAGCCGGCGTCAACTGTATGTACAGTATTTTCCTTAACTCACCACTTTACAACTGAATGGGAGGCCCAAAAACAGTCAATCTGAATGTAAAGCTAAAAGAAATCATCAAAGGCGTTCAGTTAACATGTTGCACAACTGGAATCGTTCATTTTATCAAGAAAACAACAAGACTTAGTATCGCCTGCTCACTCCAACAGAGGAAAGTTTGTAGCGCTTTGATCCGCTACCATCCAGCTGGAAAAGTCGCTGTCGGACTGAAGCTCTGTGGACGGTCTGATTCAGGATGAACGGACCGGGTTTTAATCATCGAATCTACTCTTTTATATCCGATTTATAGCCTGTACACAGTCGGCGTTTGTGTTTCGGACTTTTACCTTCACGTGCCTTAAACAGAGTTGTAGTCTTTGCCTTTTTGTACTCCTTGCGGCGCTGAATCGATGTCTTATCTGCCCTGCATTGCTTGTCTGGAACCGCCTCCTCGCCTTTAGCATTATAGCCCCACAGAGGCGGCGCTGATAATGAGTTACTGTGAATTTGTCACATTCCATATCTGGCAATGTGAGGCTTTCTGGTTCAGACCAAAAACCACATCTGGGATGCTTTTTATTTTTAACTTCCCCAAAGCTGTCCTGCAGGCTCTAGCGATGGTTTTTAAAGGTCACTCATAAATCAGGACAAACTGTGTATTTTTCTACTTTTGCCTTGTGTAATTTCCTTTTGCTTGATACTTGTTGCCAAATGCTGTAAAAAGGGAGATACCATTTTTACCTTTCCGCTGAAAATGCTGGTTAAAACCTCGAATGTTACCCTGTGGTTTAATAAACATTACAGTAAAAACAAAGTTATTATTGGCACCAGCTTGGACTTCCTTTCTGATCCCAGGCTTGGGTAATATGAGGGTCTGGGATGCGTCTCAAAGCACTCTACATTTTATTAGCCGTCTACTATTTTAATTAGGCGCTTTGACTGGGGTGGTTGCATACCAGGCTTCCTGCAAGAGTGCCACAAAGAAAAAGTTACACCCAGGGCCTGTGATGTGTTACCTCTAATTAAAAATGTACAGCCATATTGCTTCATTCCCGTATTATTTCTGCACGTCCCATTGCTATGCAACCTAATTTAGTGGTACAGATGTTTTTTTTTTCTTTTAACAAGTACAGCGCCCTCTGAAAGTATTCCTACTATTTTTCCTTATTTTGTCACATTGCAGCCACAAACTTCAGCGTATATCATTGAGATTTTAAAAGACAGACCAACACAAAGTAGCGCACCGGAAAGAAGATGATGGTTTTTCCAAATTCCAAATTGAAATATTTGCAATGCGTTTGAGTTTATTCTGATACCATTACGTAAAATACAGGTCATCCTCCCCCTGTGAGTGACTTAATCTCTGTATGAATCCATTTGTACCGTTTCTGGCCACGGAGGTTTGTTAAGAGAACGTCAGCGGACAAACAGCATCATGGAGGCTGATCTAAAATATATTTCCAAGCTCTGAACATCTCAGAGTGCTTTTCAATGCGTCATTCAGAAATGGAAAGAGTGTGCAGCCTGAGCAAGCCTGCCGAGGCACGGCCGTCCTCCCAAACCAACGGGTAGGGCAAGGAGAGCTTCAACCAGAGAGCAATGGTAACTGTGGAAGCGCTGCAGAGATCCACAGCTCAGGTTGAAGGTTCGGTTAACACAGGTCTGCACGCTACGGCCCCCGGTTTTATCAATTTTCCAAAAGTTTCAACAACAGAATGAGAAAAGGTTTATACAAGATTTTACTTCCTCCTCCTTTTTCACTCACGTATAGTAAGTTTTGCAAGATAGTGTTTGTGAATTAATGCCGAAATTTGTTAAATCGAGTGAACAAACCGATAAACTTAAAAAAAAAAAAAACACTAATAGTGCGCAGATTTCTCCGTTTCCCGCATTTTATTGTTCCATTCAGAAATAAAAGGTATTTAATCTCGGTTTTCCTCAAGTTCAAAGGTTTTCTTTGCATGAAAATAAACACCATTTTTACGTTGACCATAAAAAACAAGCTCATTCAGAATGTGTTCATCAAACCTCTGGGTCATGCTGATTTAGTGGCTCTAGACAAATTTTATTAAGAGCGAGGACGAAAATGGCTCCCTGTATTTGTAAAGGTTGCCGATTCCCATTAACAGGACAACCATTAGTTGTGCACCATGCAAATCTGACCTTTATGGAAGCGAAACATGCAGAAAGCCATTATTGAAAGAAAGCCACGAGAGATCCTGTCTGGCACGCAAGCCGTGTGGAATAAGGTGCTCTGGTCAGATGAGACCAAAGCCTAAGTATAAACTACAAGCAAAATGGTTTGTGTGGAGGAAAACTAACACTGCACATGACCCTGAACACACCACACCCACTGTAAAACAAGGTGGTGGCAGCATCATGAGCTGGGAATTCATCGTTTAGGAAGCTATAAATAAATATGGAGCATTCCTGGGAGAAAAACTGCACAAGCCTTGAATTACTGTAAACATACAGCGCTACAGTGGAACGGTTTACATCACAAGTGATCTTTGTTCCTCAGCTTCACAAGTGTGCACTACTTTGTGTTGGTCCATCCACTAAGATCCCAGTAAAATATTTAACTGCTACATTATATCAGTCCCTGATGTTGCAGATTGATGACCAATTTCTTCTCTTAAATTACACATTTCTTTGCATGAAATTTCTTCTTTCTTTCAGAAGTAAACACAAAAAATAAAGCAGCTTAGGTCAGAATTTAAGTCAGTTTATTGTAAGCATGCAACTGGAAATGCCTAAAATAGTTTGCGCATCTGTAAAACATACAGAAAATTTATGTTGCACCTTTCTAAGACTAAATGTCAGAAAGCAGAGTTATTACTTACACAGTCAGGTTATGTACATTATTACAAGCTCATTCCCTCTCATCGGACATTCATATACACATTTATGACTAGATGCAAAACACACACACCCTCTACACAGATATAGTCCTGAACACGTTGAACCCTGACAGGGCCGTTGAGATCATCACGCCTGGCATCTGCGGGTGCCAGTGGATCTCTTTGATCTCCGACTGACCCTGGTGCAGGAACAGCAGCTGTGGGGGCAGGTCCTTCACCCCCTCCACTCTGGCGCCCACATCACACGACTCCACGGAGAGGTCCCACTGGCTGACGACGTCGTCCGCCCCGGAAGCGGCGAACACGCTAGAGTCCACGGGGCTCCATTCCACCGAGGTGATGGGGCCGCAGTGCTGCTTGAAGTTGGCCACCGGACAACCCGTCTGCCGGCAGAAGAGGGAAGTTAACGAGCGGCGGCCATTTATACTTCCGTATTTGGCCATCTGTATGTCAACTTTTTTGTGTGTGTGGCAGCATTAATGATCCTATTCAACTCTAGGAACTAAAGCTTAGTGTTTTTGCCACATGGATTGAAAGGTGGGCGGTAAAAACCTGTGTAATTATTGTTGTACTATTGTGTAACAACCATGAGATGTGGTTAGTTGAAGCCGGCCAAATAACAGGGCTACAGATAATCTGATGTTGTAACGTACAAACACTGTTTTCCATGTTGCAATGACAGGAATTTACTGAAGTCTCAGTGGGAATTATCTCACATGTACAGGCATCTGAATGAATTAGAATATCATCGAAAAGGTGATTTATGTCAGTAATAATAATAGTAAAAAAAAAAAAGACTAATTGATTTGTTGGTTTTAATCATCCAAGAAACAACATTCAGTTTATCTGAAAATGTAAATATTAAAATCAATAAAAAAGAAGGACCCTTAATGCTGAAATATTATTCAATAGGTGGGATGTGGCCTAGAAAAGTATGAGAAAGACTGCTTTCTCATAATAAAGACTGTTGTACAGCAGACAGCCCTAGATAAAAGACCATTGCTTAAAGCTTTAAACTTGACGCACGTATATTTTGTGCGAAAATGAGACGTGCGGACACAACTTCTGCAGCGTTCATGCTCTGTGCAGTAGCACTATTCTCCTAGACGGTAAAGGGCAGCGTTGCTCTCCTAAGCTGAGTGTACTACACCTCACTATGCGTGGAAGTAGAAAACACAGTTTCCAACATTTAAGCCTCTTTCTCCCAAGAGTGACAGCGATTTCTGTCCTGGAATTGTTAATTAGTTGAACACGGTGATTTTGTTTGGGCCGAATCATCGAGATGTCTATATTTATGAACATCCGTCAGAAGGAGCGCTTGCTCGTCCGCCAGTAGTAGGAAATTTTCTTAGTTGTGCGAAGCGTAAACTTTTGGCCACGTGGGGAGGGGCGTGGTAGCCATGATGTACTAATTTACTGAGAGCAAGTATTCGTTGGCCTTTCCAGATGAGCTGTTAGTTCCCACCTTGAACTGCCGCAGGTCCCACACCTTCAGGAGTCCATCATCGCCTCCTGAAAGCAGGAACGGCTCGCTCTTGTTCCAGCTGATTACGTTGACGTCTGACGAATGCGCTTCATTGGCTGAGAGCATCGAGTTGGGCGGGGCACGGATATCCCAGATGCGAATGGACTGGTCAACAGAGCAAGATGCAAAAACCTAAAGGTAGAAGAAGAAGACAAAAAAAAAAAACATTTAAAGTCTTTCGCTGAATAACCTTTTTTAAACTATACTTCAAAACTGAATCATATCAAACATAAATCAGGTCCAAAACAAACCAAATGCAGTTTTTTTCCTCTCTTCTTATCGAAGAAAGACTTAAGCCAGCCACAATTTGCAAACTGCTCACTCCCAAACCTCAAACAAGTGTTTGGATTGTTTCGATTTTAGCCGCAACTTTGTGTTGCGACATATTTTACAACTTTACAGGATGTTCCCTTGCAATAAATGCTCTTTCATTCACTGAATGATTTCCCACCACACCGCCTGTCTTTTTTCCTTTTCATTTCCTCACAACCAAACACCCGCAGAGCCAAGGAGGAGCCGGTGAGCTCAGTATGAGGTCATTGATGCATGACTCATGAAAGCATAACCGTAAGAGCCGTATCATAAACTAAAGCTTTCACTTAGCTCGTGTGGGAGAAGGTGGAAGAGAAAAGACGACGAGCACAAGAACCCTCCACCCCTGCGGGTGTGACCAACAGTGTCTGAATGATTATTGAACATACTGTGGCTTCAGTGGGAGACCACTGCAGATCCTCCACAGACTTGCTGTGAGAGCTGAACGGTCTCTGGTCAATCTGCCACGACGTCCCACCTTCCCGGGGCTCCCACACGTGGATGTTCTTTCTGCAGTCGCCGCTGACGAGCCGACCTGGTGACGAGAATGCAGGCAAGCCCATCAAAACTGTAGCCGTTCTTTCCTTTCAGATTATAATTTTGTTATTGCTATGACCAACTACATAAAATATGAGTCTTTAGGATACCGTATTTTTCAGACCATGAGGCGCACTGTGAATTAACGTGTCTGTCGGTCTTGGTCCACATATAAGGTGCACTGGATTATAGGGTGCACTAAATATTCCTCCCAAGTGTGTAATATTACTCCGCCCCTTCCTGACAGAGAGAGCTGTCCGTCTCTGTCAGGAGGACAGAGTAGATGGACTACACTGCCCTGTTTCTAACATAAGGCCAAAATAAACGTACCTTTTATATTGAACTAACTTATTTGGTTTACTCTGGGCGAAGGCTGCCTTACATGAATGCACTTCTAGTTTCGACATTACAGTCAGGCAGTCTCGTAGACAGCTCAGGGGTCCGATCACGTAGTGACACAGTGTACCGTAATGCTCCGAATGTCCATTGAGCGGAGCGACTTCGCTGCTAACCAGTCGTACTTACACAGAAACAGATTTTTGAGTACATTTACCACCTAAAAACGGTCAGTAAGCACAACGGTAATCATATATAAGGCGCACCAGATTATAAAGCACGGCATAAATTTTTGAGAAAATTTAAGGATTTTAAGTGCGCCTTATAGTCTGGAAAATACGGTAAATATCCCTCCACCCTGTTGCATATTAGGTCACAATCACAAATATACTGAAATCTCACTTTCATGAATTTGTTCCTCCGAACATTTTACACAAACCAACTAATTTATTTCAAATTAGTTTGAACCTGTCTAAACTATAATTAGGTGCCAAAATAGTATTTTATCATATTTTTGTAGGTATTTACAAACAATACTTCTGCCTACTTTGGTAATAAGGACACATCTTCTATCCCATTCTGTTGATTAGATATTTAATTGATTCCAGACCAAATATTGCGAGAGACGAACAAAAGAAAGTACACTTCCTAAATTATACACCATTATAGAAAACTAACTGTAGGCTACCGAATTTACATTCCCAAAAGCTTCTAAGATTGACAGCTTGAGCTTTAACTGAAGGTTAGCACTTTAATCAATGTCTATTTCTTACGTGCTGCAAGTGATACAAAGCAACAAAAATTACTATTTTGTATTGGAAGGAAAAAGCGCACGAGGTCTGAAAAGTCAGCCCCCTTTTACTCTCATGCCCCAAACATAAAATTCAGAGCAAAACCAACTGGCCTCAGAAGCTTTTGTGGACGGTAAAGACCCAGCTCTTCTGTTTCTGGACTCAGGTGTTTAGAGTATTGGAAAACAAACAGCATCACGAAGACCAAGGAACACAGCAGACTGGTTAGAGAAGAAGTTGTGGAGAAGTTTGAAGCAGATCTGAGTTTTAAAACAACATCCAAAGTTTTAGAAACCTCACAGAACTGTTTAATCCATCTTCGGAAAGTAAAAAGACTACAGCACAACTGAAAAATGCACCAAGACATGGCCATTCACTTGTAGGGACAAGCTGAGCAGGCAGAGCATTAATCAGAGACTTATGAGCCCACGATAACTGTGCAGGAGCCGCAGAGACCCTCAGCTCAGGTGAAAGAATCAGCGAACAGGACAACCATCAGTCCTGCACTCATCAGAACTGATTTTTATGGCAGGAGTGGAAAGAAAGTCATGGTGGAAAGCAAGTTAATTTGATTATTAGCTACTCTTAGGTTAATCGGGTTTCTCTGGAGAAGATCCGCTGTTCTATAAAAAAAAAAAGGAAGAAATACAAAAACCCATCTGGGGTCCTTTCCTAACCCGTTTTTAAATCCTCGCCTTAACGATACCCCTGCTACACTATGAATTTCAGCCATTACAAGGGAAATCCACGAGCAACTCGTGAGTACCGCCTATCAGCCGGAGTTGAGACTCACTCACCGGGGACTTTAGGCGACCAATCAATTGCGAAGCCTTCAGTCATGTGTCCCGAGAAACTGAACAGCGCCGTGGCTTCCTTCTGCTGCTGGACGAACGTAGCCATGGCAGCAGAACTGTGGACGGCCTCCATCTGAGGTCGAAGGTCGAACACCTCTACCTGTCCCTTGTCAGACCACACAGCAGCTAAAGAGAGCTCCCCGCACTGGGTCACCTGGAAATTCAAGAGATGACGTATTAGTCAAATATAAAAAATGTGCGGCCCAATTATGAGTTTATTTTATATATATAAAAATAAATAAAAGACACATACTCTAACTCTGTTAATCCCCCCATAGTGAGGCATCATGGCCAGCTCCAGATGCGGCTTCTTATCCTCTTCCTCCTCATCTTCATCGCTCTCCTCATCACTGCTCTCCTCCTCTTCGTTTTCCTTCTCTGTTCCGTGAAGATTGCGCATACGCATCACCAGAAGTCTGGACACATTTGCCAAAAAATTTAATCAGGCGGGAGTTTAAGAGTGAAAGCATAAACACCCGTCACTTTCTAACGGACTCTTAATCCATATTCAAGTTCTGACAGATTTTCAGTTAAATCCTGACCGACAGGTAAATCTTCAACCATGTCACCAGTTGGCAAGCCTGCTGTTCACATGCGAACAAAACTGCCATCTTCTCACTACAAAAAAAAAAAAAAAAAAAAAGTCTACTGTATCTGAGGACTGATCAGGGTGTAGCGTATGTTTTCACCGCTCTGATTCAGTCAGTCACTGATGCATCTCCTAGTAAAAACAACATTGCACAATTAGAGGCCGGGCCAGGAGCAACAGACTTTTACTGAAAGCGTTTGTTCAAAGGGAAGAGGATGTTACTGAGGCTAAAATACACACAGACAGATGGCAGCTAATAATTAGATAACTTTTGAAGACAATGGGTTGGATTTGGATATTATTTCAGGATTACAGAGAAAATGGTCCCTCTCGTTGCTTCAGGACTAAACATAGACTTAGCATTTACAATTATTTAATGTATTTATATTCCTCATGTGTACCCCCCCCGTGCTTATTCTAAAAATTATACTATTATGATTATTATGAAGCACAAAATACACAATATCTATCTGATATGAAGTGATTACAGCCTTGAATTGCATATTATTCATAAGATGAAAAATTAATTTGTTCATTATTGGTACTTTTTGGAGCAAAAACAATAAGAATTCAATTCTCTGATTTAGGACCATAACACACACAGTGTGTATATTAAATGTAATATGTATGAGGTCTCTCAAATAAAATCCACTTTCTGGTTGCGTAGAACAATATATGAAAGAATTCAAGAGAAACAAGGTTATGCAAAAAATGTTTTTTAAATAAATAGACTGCAGAAAAAAGGCAAACATAAGATACAACAAACTCCAGTAATCTGGTGAAAAGCTCATAGTGCACATTTCTGTAGATTTGAGGGGAAAAAAACGGTTTAATGGATTTAGCTTCAAGCTGTGTGAGAATAGTGTAAACAAGTGGTTTGGAGTCTAAACTAAACACGCAATCAGTTGTGTGTGCGCAGCCTAATCCCCCAACCAGTTCTGTTAACTCCATGTAAACACTTGATTTTTGTTGAACTAAACAGCGACAAGGGTTTTGCACTTCATTCAAATGGTATTAAAACAGAGAATCCTTTGCCATGTATCTGTCCCAACACAGGAACAAGGCTGTCTCGGATCAGCTGCTTCACATCAGTTGGCTGAAAATATGTGCAGATGTAACATTTCTGTTGTCTCTCAAGACTTTCCCTTCCCACTCTTCCTTTCACAGGAAGAGAAAAAAAAATCACAAGTATTAGGACAGATATTTTTTCTCATTTAGTCATTTTACTGCAACACAACTCCCATTACTATGGCGCAGATACTGGCAAGAATTCCTGCAATGTAACTCTCTACTTTGGGAGAACACGCGTTGTTAATTGTCTATTTAAAGGATGCACTTATATGAAAATCTGGGCCGATATCGATATGCAATATTATTCTGTTTTGTCCGATAACCGACATTTACTGATGCGTGTGTGCGTATACACACACATTTACGTTTCTAGGATGATAACATTTTTGTGCAATTTTGTACAGACTGAAAACTATACCAACTGAACTTTTGAACGTGTGTTATAGTTTAGAAAAACGACTACGCTAATAAATGCTACAGTCACATTAACTGAAGTAAACACTAAGAAGCGATGAAGACGAAGGGCACTGTCCCAACTGTTGATATGAAGAAAAAAAAAGGAACAAAACAGTTATCTGACGTTAACTGTAATACAATAAAAAAGAAGTTCACGATGAATGCCTTTCAAAGTTTTATTCTGAAAAAGTAAGAGGTCCTGCACATAATACTGGACATATAACAACAGTGAAGCATGGTAGTGGTAGCCTCATGGTGTGGGGATTATAAAGGGCATTTAGTACATGTCCCCCTACCCAGTTGCACATATTATTTAAGTATGCCAGTTTTCATAAATGTAAAGTATAGTTTTTTTTTTTTTTTTGCTGTTGTGGACTATTTCCTTCACCTGCTGCCGACACACTTGAATTTCCCCATTGTGGGACAATAAAGGATTATTTCATTCAGCAACCTTTGATGTCGTTCTAACACCGATGTGCCAGAGTAATTTGAGCAAGTAAACCGTGTGCCTCTCTATGTCTTTCTGTACCTGTTCTTCAAAGCTGTTTCAGCCTGAGTGCCCGCACACAGCAGCATGGCCAGGGGGAACTGCTGCCTGCCCTCCCCGTCTCCATCCTTCACCACGTCGAAGCTCAGACAGGGGGCACCTGAACGACACCAGCAGCCAAGCCGTAAGCCTTCAGATGGAGCTCATACAGGTTTGACTTCGGCAGCACGTTTAGCTCGGCCGGGTCTGAACTTGCCTGTTTGGCACTCGTGGTACATGCGGTACGCCGAGCGGTCCATCTCCAGCTCCTCTCCGGGCCGAAGCGGCTCGATCCCGGGGACGTACACCTTCTTCTCTGCCTCTCCGTCGGCGCCTTCCTCGTCCATTTCTACTCCTTCGTCCTCCTCGTCGCTTACCGCGTCCTCCATCTCTTCCATCTCGCCTTCTTCTCCTCGGTCAAGCGCGTGCTCATCGGGCGCAGACATCTTGGCAGCGTACTTCCGGTCTGTGCAGCAGCCACGTGGTTTGAACGCCCTCCCCCTTCTTTTCCCCCCTCCTCCTCCTACTCTGCCTCGGCCCCCCCGTCTCCCCTTTCTCGCTTCCCACCCTGTTTACGGGAATTCAGCTGGCCTCTCCTGTGCTTGGCTCCCCGTTGCCAGGAAAGCGCTAGC
Source organism: Fundulus diaphanus (assembly GCA_037039145.1). Classification (NCBI taxonomy): domain Eukaryota; kingdom Metazoa; phylum Chordata; class Actinopteri; order Cyprinodontiformes; family Fundulidae; genus Fundulus; species Fundulus diaphanus. The sequence goes on from CM073130.1 coordinate 36,336,688, forward strand.
ATTCAAAGATTTCTCGAAAATAAAACGCCAGACTTTGTTGTGCATCGATACCCTGACCTCTCCAGAAAGCCCCCCTCCTCCCCCCAGGTATATATATGTATGCCTAATACTAGGGTCCTCTGCATGCAGTGACCCACTCAGCACAAGCTCTTCCAGTGAATCACCATTAAGCATATTTGGAGGAATTATAAAACCTCCACCACCCTGACATTAGTAGCCCTGTCACAGACCGGAAATCAGGATTTATCCCAGAGTTCCAGACAGGCTGACGTCTTAAATATTTATGCACCCGACTGGAAAAGGTACAAAGAAGCAAACAGGTTCCATAAAAAAAAGTGGTTCACAGTTTAAAATGTAAGTATTTCCATCTTAATCCGCCCAAATATGCATTTTTCTCCTTACAAAACATGACAAATTCAGAGTAAACAATGAACATGGAAAACATGGTGCTTCAATGGCTGCAGCTAGCGTACCCACTTCAAAGGTGAGGACAGTGGTGCAGATTACATGTCTGGATGTGTGTGCAAGCAGAGGCAAGTGCTAGCATAAAGATTGCACTTTAATTCCTCATATAGGTTCAGACAGAAGCCTGGTCGTGACAATGCATTCCTCCCCCGCCTGCAGCTTATCTTTGAATTTCCCTGCTTTCATCCGACTGGCAAGATGATTCCTTGGGACTTGTCCATGTCATTCAAAAATAGCTGTCACAGTTCACCTCACATGAATACATACTGTAGATATGGCATTCCAGGAGCATAATCAAAAGCATCTCAACAATAAAAGGACCACCAAAGCATCCAGGTGCTCTTGGCGTGAACAAAAGGTAACACAGAATACGTTGTTCAAATGAAGTAAATATAAAGAAATCAAAGCTGTTAAAGCTGTAAAATAAAGCGTATGAAAAGAAGCATTTTACTGTTTCAGTTTGTAACAGAGCAATGATCCGTGCAGCAACATTTACTATCTGATAAATGCCTTGGAGAGAAGATAAACTCACATTTTCAGTTCATTTACAAGAGCCTATGCACTCTTCCATCTTTGATGAACAACATAAGAACCATAATAATAAATATAAGTTACTGAATAATTCTAATTTGAAACAAATGCTAACAATGCATATACCTAAAGGACTTTAATTTACATTTATGTACAGAAATAAACTCCCACAACATTCATTTGTAAACAGTGAGACAACCACAAAGAATGGCTTATGTGCACTGACTAGCTCAGTTTGGATCTCTTGTTAGCATGAAAAGCACAATTAGCTGGAGCTTGTGGCTTTTTTTCCCCCCAAGAGAGTGACTATAAGGTTTAATATACATATGATATAACAGAGCAAGGTTTTAGCTGACTTTTGGCATTTAACTCAGCCTGTGCATGTTGCTTCATTTTAGCAAAGCTTACTGCAACAAAACTCAAATTATTCAGTGCCAGATAAGATTTGCATTACAGTGCAATAAAACAAATTGCTGCTACCAGTAGATTCCAAATGACAAGAACAATAACAAGGGACTCCAGAAAGCTGCAGAACAAGGCTGGGACAAAGCTCTTCCGCAGGACGACGGTGGTTTACTGTCTATTATTTTCCCAGGTCGGTTTTCCTTGCTGCTGATGGCTCGGGTGGTCAACAGCCTGACCCTCACTGGACCGTAGTCCTTCCTTTCAGCAAAGGGCGGCAATGTGGGCGGCAGACAAGTTTCAATTGAAGGCGAGCAACCCACCTGGAGCCACCGAGCAAACAGTTCTGACGTTAGATTTAAGAGTTCTTCTGGGGAGGAAGACAATGTGGGGTACTGGTCGAGATCCGTCTCCTCCTGGAACCTCTGAGGTCAAGGAAATGATGTGGTTAGAGGTTTCAGGGTGATCAGAGAAACAACTTGCCAAGCCATAAAAAACATTGAAATGTATAGCTCCAACTGCATCCTTTTATGCTTTATACATTATACGTCACATTATATTATACATTACATTATATACAACAAAATTTAACACATCAAAACAAAATCATATACAGGTCTCAGTTTTTTTTTTGTGCTAATCCAAAAAAAGGTTAAACAAATAAAACAATCGGACTTCTATTATGAAACCTTTTTTTGGACTGATCATGACCTGGATGACTGAGAATCTTCGCCAACATTTTGTGCTAATAATAAAAATCCTACCTCTATATTTTCGTTCTGTCCGACAATTCTATCCAGTGTCTGCTTCAGCTCAAAGATGAAGGTGTAGTTAAGATGCTGATCCCAGAGGTTTGTGAGGAGCGTGTGCCAGGACTCTACAAGGACCACTGCTGCAGAGAACACGCAACACTGCAGGGAGACCTCACAGTTAGCAATCACCACAAGAACCTCATCAATGGGACTCAACTGCAAGTGAAACTAGAGAGCAGATGTTGTAGCAAATGGTTAACAAACCAAGTTTTTTTTTTTTTTTTTTTTTTAGATTTAAGATCTGTAAATGAGTGGGGGAACAGGGTAATAATTATCCAGGTTATCAATTCAAAGATATTTAAGACCTGTAAATGAGTGGACGATAAGAGTAATAAGTATCTAGCTTAAGAAGTCAAAGACTGTGCCAAAAGAGGCAATTTACCTCAGTAAGAAGAGGAAAAAAACAACTACAAGAGCATAAAACGCACAAGCGGTCTGACATGTGAGACCTATGCTCCCTCTGTTTACCTGATAAGAAAACTCACCGGCTCAGTTTCACACAGCATGCTTCGGGTGTAGTGGTGCACTACACGGTAATCTTTAGGGAATACAGACCGCTAAAGGAGAAGGATTGAAAGCAAAGATCAGCAAAGATTTGCATTTTTGTTTTGTTATCTCTTTGATAAGATGGATCATATAAATCTGCAACGTGACAGCAACAAAAGATGCAAATGCAAAGCATCGTTCAGTGTGATCTCCCCGCCTGATCTGACAACCTTACTTTGAATAACAACCTCACGACAAACTTAAATGTTACTCCTTCGCATCGTTTCCTCATGCCTGTGCATAACAAAGCTGTAACTTCTACAAAACGTAAAACAAACAGACACAAAAAAAACAATAAAAAAAACTTACAAATCCAGTTGGATTAGAATCGATTGTAGCCTTTATGTTCCCAACGCCTTTCAGGTCAAAGTCACATGCGCCACATTGGACAATAAATAGCAGCAGCAAGAGTAGACCTGTTTGACACATGAGTGAAGATGAAAAAGAGCAGATGACATTCAGATTATAGGTGGAAACTTTCTGCGGTTTCTCACTTCTACGAGCGGCAGTACCTAGAGAAACGTTTCAACATATCCTGCCATTTAGCCAATTCTGAGGAAAACAGACGAAAATACTCTGAGCCGCGGTTTTGTCTCCTCCGACTGCATGACACAAGTGCAGCAGAGATTGTAGCGACACATGCGGTGACGGTCTGGGGCAATACCTGCATAAGCGTGTGTAAGAGTCCGCTCTACAGGCGCTAAAAGTGCGCACTTTGAAATAAAAGCAGTGGTAGAATTGCTTCTTTCTCACCTGGCATTTTATCTCTCTAGGAATGGACACTTCTCCATTTCTCTTGGTGGCAGCAATCGCCCCTTCAGCTGTGTCACTCTGTGAAAGGCAAAGTTTCCTTCTCTGTGGCTCGTTGAGGTCTCTGACGGATCACGCTTCTGCCTTTTCTCTCACTCAGCGCTCGATGTTCAGTCCCCTCGCTCACATCCCTCAGTGCATTCTCTTCTTTTGGTTTCCTCTGGTACTTTCCAATATTTGGCCCATTAACTACCACACGCCATCACCCTCTTTCACTTTGGAGTCTCCCACTAATCCCCGGAGTGAGCTGCAGCCTTCTTTCGTTTTCAGAGCTTCTTTTTTCTTTCTTGTTGTTGCTGTTTCCCCTCCTCTTTTTTTTCCTGTCTGGAATTTTCCTGAATTTTAAGCGCTCCTGGGTTCCTTAAAACTGGTCAATGGATGAAGCGGCAGAGACGTGGGCCCCCCCTCCTCAGCCTCTGGTCACTCCTTGTGTTCTCCACTCAGACACAGGCGCAGCTCAAAGTGAAAGTGCTACGTTGGATTGCCTGCCTGTTCCCTTTAAGTCCCGGCCCCTCCCAAGCCACACGTTTTACCTCACTATTGACTGACCCGGCTCCCTCCCCCCTGCTCCCCACATTCCCTGACACCCTCACCCCCCTTCCAAACAGGGGCCAAGGAGGCTTAGTCATGCAGTTGGAGCGTATGTTTCTCATTTGGAGTCTCCCCCGCACCTCTGCGCCTGTAGATCTGCTCGTCTCTATCCCCTCAGAGTCAGTATCATCCTGATTAATCGTCACATGGGCTGCTTTTGTTTCTGCTTTAAATAAACAAAGAATCACATTCCTTGTCGATCTGACAAGCAGGGTTACAACACTTCACTTCCAGAACGTGTAAGTCATTCTATGTGCCACGGCTCTCCACAGTCACTGCCATAAAAGAAAACAGCCTCGCAGACGCGCCTCGTGTGATGCTGAGGTCCAGCGCTGTGAGCAGCTGTCAACATCTTGTCTGTAACGTGTTGATCCGAGGCCCCGGGTCGTCCGAAGCATCCTGTTGCTTCTGATTTTTAGCAACGTGTCATGAAGGAGGTTAATTACTACTGAAAGGAAGGAAGGAAAATGTTGTTCTACTGCACGTTCTTTCTCAATGCGGGTCAAGGGAGAGTGGACCGCTTACCAGAGCACCATCTCTGCTGAGGGGAAATGGAAACTAGAGAGCAGCAGCAAACTCGCTGCAAGCAACAAAAAAGCCCCCTTACGAAACTCCCCCCGGCCTCCTCAAGTGGAAACCTCTCGACCTTTACCGTGCGCTACAATGGCAGTTATAAATATATGGCCCCCGTGTTGTCTTCCTGCTTCATGCAGCACTTGCACGTTGAGAAAATATGCGAGCAATTTTGAAATGATTTTATTTGGACCTCGCAGAGTCAGAGATTAAATGAAATCCAGATTTGAGTTGTGAGAGGAGAAGCATAACACCAAAGCATTAGTCAACACGTTGCTTCCAGAACGAAAGCGCCAGTCGATCCGGTATTTATAAGCCTAATTATGGAGCAGAGCATAAGTCCCACGTTGTTTCGTTGCACGGGGTGCCTTGACATGTCGAATTCCCATTCTTGTCCAGAACTCAGTTTATGTTGGAGCTAATACTGAGATATCAAGGGGTTTAATGGAAAACATGACTGTGGGTCTAAGGCTGATATTTGTACAGAGGTCCAGAACCTGGAAAAGGGGATGAATGGATGATGCCAGTGTGGATGCAAATACAGATGTCCATCCATCCAGCAATCTTTTCATCTGTCCAACAACAATAGAACAGGAAATAAAGTCTGGAACTCAACACTCTTATTTTCTCTTTCCACACTTATCCAGACCCGGAAACGACTAAAGCCAGACTCCGTAGTGATCCAGACGGTGCAGGAACCCTGGTTGCACAATCGTCACATAGTTTCAGGTCAAGGAAAACAAATGGAAAAAGGAAAAATCTACCCGGTTTAAGCAGAGCCGTATGTTGCCTGGGTTTACCGACCGAAGTCTGGGGACCTCAGCAAAGCAAGAGACGCTTTGCATTTTTAATTTGTTGTTAAAAGCACAGAGGATCAGCGTGCGCCGGACACACTAAGGAGCCAACAATGTGCAGATGTGGTTGGCCCTACTGCTGCGAGAAATTGTTTTTGCAACCATCTTGTACATTTTGGAGAGGTAGAAAGCCCTAAAAGTCTTGTCTTACGCCACTTGAGACTAGTTGGCTGACGGCCAAGTAAGTGGGAGCTGGAGGAGAAACTAATCTCCTCCTCCTCCTTTTACACTTTCTCCCCTTTTATTCTCCCAGTCAACCACCAGATGGAGCCAATTGGAGAATAAAGAGCGTCCGACTGGTAAGTTTATTTCTTAAGGAGGGATCAGCATTAATAAAGTGCAAACGATTTTAGTAATAAGTTAAACTTTACAGAGAAGGTGGATAACACGAATTCCCTTTAACCAAAAAAAGCCCGCTTGCTTCATCGAAAATTACTCCGTGCGTTGCTCTGTGCAGGACAATCATCTGAACCGAATACACAATAGATTTCTCATTGCTTAAAAAGACAATAATGGATGAGCAAAATCATTCCTGTCATCCATTCACAGTGCTCCTTCATTCAACACGGAGTCCACACAGTTAACAAACCCACCCATGAAAAGACTCCCTCTTGCTTCGTTTAGCATTTAGATATTACTGCTGTCACTTTTCTTTTCTCCAGCATGTCCCACCTCCTCCTCCTCCTCCTCCTTTTTTTTTATCACTGGCTGGGGCTCCTCTCCCCTCCTCGCACAGCTGTCATTAAATGACTCTTATACGTTTTGCTCAGTCCGGTCATCCAGTACTTTAACAGCCTGACGTTGTCTTCCTCGCCGGGCCCCGTGGCACCGAGCAGGGCCAGAACCTTCTGGGTGTCCTCCCTCCCACGACCGTCGACTTTGGAGAATTTGAACAGCACTTTGACTTTGCTGAAAGAGGGAGAGGCCCGTGATGAGAACGCGGAAATCTTTCTCGCGGCTATGTGGACCTTGGTCCTTTTACTCACTTCATCCACTCCTCCTTCAAACACAGCAGGCAGTGAGACACGACATCCACAGACAAGTTCTCGTTGGACAGGGCCACCTCAAGTTTGTTCAGCAACGTTGGACCTGAAAAATAAAACATGGCAAAGATTAAATAAATGTTAGTTTAAGAACTCGGGATACAAACGCGATTACACAGGTTTGCCGTCTGAATTCCAGTTGGGAAGGCTGGGGAGGGTCGCTGACCAGATAATTACATTCTGATGTGCAGCCAGATACTCCAAGTTTATTTACGCACTGAGCAGCTTTAGGACTTGCGCAACAAGTCAGGCATAAATCACAATTAATGAGTGGCTGAACATAAACTTGTACCGTTAACAAATCCTACCGACTAGAGTCCAAAGTACAGCATTACAATTTATTCTAAGGGTAGACCGGAAGGAAGTAAAAAACAAAAAAACAAAAACACATTTTTTCCCGTGCTGCAGATTTCAGTCAGCTGGTCTTGTCTGGTTATTTTAAAGAAAAGATTACAAACAGACTACAACTACTGTCTTAATTTCCTTCTGTTTCTTTAGCATTTTAATGTTAGTTGCTTTTCTCTGCTCTCTCTCTGGACGATTTTATCTTTCATCCTTGTTTTATCTTTGTTGATGCTATCCTCTCTAGTAGAGATGCACCAAAAAACAAAACAAAACAAAACAGAAAGGCAGAGTTTTCGGCACGACCGGCTCCAACTGCTGATTGGCCAGTTGGAAATCTTTTTCTCTGATCAGTGAAAGCACCGGGCCAAACTGCTACCAGGTGCCACTGCATTGTTACTGTGAGAACCCTGCTTTCAGTATCACTAAGGTGTTTACAAACACAGTCAGAGGAAGCACAGACGTTGTAAAAGGGCTTCCATATTTTCTACAGAGGCTTGTAGGCTGTACTTCAGGCTGCTACTTTCAGACAACAGGAAGGCTGAACATATTACAGCAAAGTTGCTGTTTTATCCATTTAAGGCATCCAGTTCTGTCAGCCTTAAATGACACATCCTGGATTCAGAAATATTTTGTAAGTCAGCCAACTTCTCTAATCACTAATATAAGATGCTACAAAAACTATTTAAAATTTCAACCCTGTAATCATTTTGTTTCTGTTTAGTAACAGTAGTGAAATCCTGGGGTCCGTTCTTCGTACGTCGCTAACTCAGTTACCAGGATTTCATTGTTGACGATTTGGCATGATCTTGGATCGTTTGGTTCTTCGAAAGACATCCTGCACTTGTTGTCATAGCAACATGTGCGCCAGCTTAAGCCTGCTCGAGAGCAGGCTTATTTCATGTAAACAAGATTAGATCACGGCTGTATAAGCGGAGGAGATAGGGAAGTCTGCCGTAGCCATGTCCATTTTTACGACTGCAACCTGTTGCGGAAAGTGCAAGAATAATTTGCAGAGTTTTTCGAATTAATCGCGTATTGCGCAATAGACAGGCTCCTTGAGCGCAGCGCGACAGTAGAGAGATTTTCTTGGTGGCTGTTATAAACTAACCTGACAACAGCCAGCTGTATGTCGCTCCGCCTAGCTCCACTCACATACATCTGGGACTCCGCCATAGGAATTGCATTTACAGAAGGCTGGGCCTTATCAAAAATTCTTGCATATGATTGGATAAGCCACTTGTCTGTCATCTTTATTGACGTGCTATTTCAACCACTCACACCGAAGCTAACCCGTGACGCTAATGATAGCGACGCAGGAAAAAAAAAAAAAAATAATAATAATGTGTTTGCGGCTCTAGTGGCACGCGTTTTATTGACAGTGAGCTGACAGGAAGAGGGGGGAAGACAGGCGGCAAAGCGCCGCGGGTCGGAGTCGATTCCGGGCCGACCGCGTTGAGGACTAAAGGCCTCCTAACATAGTTAGCGCTAACCGCTAACCGCTCCGGGGCGCGTCCGCGTCTGCACGGCCGCTGGCCCCGGAAAACAAAACTTGCCAAATCCGGTCGGGAGAAGGGCGAAAACATGGTTTCCACCAACAAAACCCTTCAGAGGCGTTCTCTGATGTTCTTTTAATGAAACAATATTAGGTAGATTGGACAACACGGTAGAAATAGCAGCATCAATGCTAACGCTTGCTTCCTCGACGAGCCGCCATTGCTATCAAAACAGTCTCACGTCATGGTCGCGTCTCCACTACGTCACATATATGAAACTCCAGCCCTGCATCCTGATTGGCCAGACCATAAATTTGGTTGGAGAAATCATTCTCTATCGGCGGTGTCCCAGATGTATGTGAGTGGAGCTAGGCGGAACGAGACATACAGCTGGCTGTTGTCAGGTTAGGTATAAACAGACAAACACATAATTTAACAGTGGCTTTTAAAGAGGAAAAAGTGGTGTTGGAGCCATAAATCTAAAATATTTAAGTTATTTGTATGATGGTTTGCTTTTTATTTTTATCCTATTCAGTAAGAAGATTTGTTCGGGCCATTTTATTGTGAAGTTTAGTTTACTTTGAAAGGCTTGCTTCCTGTCGAGCCGTATATTGTATTAGAAAAAACTATGGATGGATTATCTAGCCACGGAGCAATACAGTTTTGCCGTGTAAACTGTGGATGACTTGGAAAAGGAAAATTTTCATTTTTTATGGATAAAGATTTTTTTTTGTTAAAATTCCCAGTTTGCACATGTCCTTTACTTCCCGTGTCTAAGGAATGACACTGAAATTTGGATCTCTTGACATAACAAGTGCCTTTTTAAAATAAAGTATAATAATTAAAGGCTACCATTTTGTAGAATATTCTTGTATTTCACTTTTACTTGTCCCCATGTTCTAGTGGGTCCCGTGGAGGCTCTGACATAAAAGAACAAAGTAAATATGAGATTATTAAAATGCAAAAATTCATACTGTAGAAAGTGATAGAAACATCTACCATGGACAGTATTTACGCATTAATTTGTCCACTGCTTTTTGCCAGCCCTCTCTCCTGGCTTTAACAGATTTTGAGGTGTTTTAATTAATGACTCAAATTCGGCATAACCTTCTATTAAAAGCTCTTGTTCTGCTTGGGAGAAAAACTGTGGGCGTTCTTTGGCCATGCTGAACAGCCAATAGCGGCGTTGGTGATCAATGTTTCTACTATCGATACATTTCCCCTTTTAAACAAACGCATGAACGCGCAGTTATCTCAGATAATTCAATCCAGCGATACTAATCCTAAACAACGGGTGTGTTCGAAGAACCTAATTAGCCGGATCATGATTAGCCGGATGAAATCATCTTGGATGTTTTAAGCAACGTACGAAGAATGGACCCCTGCTTAACTTGGAAGCTGTGTATCACTGCTCCCCCGCAGATAAACACACACAGTGTGACATCTCCTCTGGTTCAATCATAAGTATTAAATTATAGTCATAAGGTTCACTTATACTGGTTGAAGTGTGCAAAAATGCATTTTTGCTAGTTAAATATATTGTCCTCTAAAAGAGTAAAGTAAATCTTTTTTGGTGGGTTTTACTCGTACAGTTAGCTCTGACCCAGGACATGTAGGATTTTACTGGATTTATCGATTTTTCAGAGAGAGATCTTTAACTCTGAGCGTTTTTTATTTATTTATATTTCGTTCAAATTCTTATAAAGTTTTGCTGTTATGTACATTTTCAGTTTATGCAGTATCCTGTTGATATTTACTGATCTAGCTGAGAGATGAGGATCGGGTGTAGTTGGTATCGGCAGGCTAGACAGACAAATGATATAAAGTCAGATTGGCAACCAAATCCAAGATTGGTGCATTTATACCCTCTAGTTGTTTTACACAGTCATAGTCAATAAATGAAAATAGGTGTGCTGATGAGGCTTGCTTGTTAGATTAAAAGTATTTAGTTTAGTTTTACACGTTTATTTCAAGCCAGTACAAAAATAAATATAGTGCATTATGTAAATATAATGTACTACGGAATACAAAAAAAAAAAAATATCCTTTAAGTTGGTATTTTTCATTATGCCCACATTTCTGTATTAACTTTTTTTATTGGTCTGATGTAATATTTTATTTTCTGCGGAAATTCTGTGGAAAATCACATAATTAATAGAAATAAAGAGTTGAAAACATCAGTCTGTGTGTAATTCATGCATCCCATGCGTTTCACTCAATGAACTGAGTTACTGAAATAAATGTAATTTTCAATAAGATCCTTGTTTATTGAACTTGACTGTATATTCAGCTGTATGGTTATCAAACAACTCTTTGGTTTTATTAAACGATGTAACAAAACATGAGTTTTTGCTTTCTTCAGGTGGAGCTCAAACTTTGTTGCTGTGTTTCCTACATTTTACAAGCAATCAAAGCTAAATAAAACAATCAATAAAAACAACCAATCAAATAGTATGACCTCAACAAGCACAGCTCTACTCTGAAGTTAGCTTAGAGAAAGCCTCTCTGTAGCCTAAAGCATGCAGACTCACCTCTGTCTGTCGGCTGTGTGTTGGCGCTGCTGATGGCGAACTGATAACGTGCACAGATTTCATCTTCTCCCGCAGCTACACCCTGACAGTTCTTCAAACTGATGTCCACCAGCACTGAAAACTCTGCATGACAAACAAAGCACACGTCACACAAACATCCTAAAGGGGCCTCCGGGTACCATTAGGTGTAGCGACGAGATCAGGAGATCGTCTTGTACCTGACGTGCTAACGTGGGCTGGAATAGGAACATCGGGGCTAAGGCCCAGGAAGTTGCATTTGTAGGCCTCTTCGTACTGAGCACTGTACGGCACAGAGCGCACACAGCCCACTGGCAGCAAAGACTAACAGGGGCACAGAGATTCAGAGAGTAAACAGTGTTGGATTAGAAAGAAGTGATGCCATTATGTTGATTTTGCTGACCTGGGTCGGTATTAGAGATGCACAAAGAAACCAACTGGTGACCAGGAGCGAACCGGTTAGTTGACTCGCTAATCTTATTTGTTTCAGATCACCGAAATCATCACCTACCTAAGTACTACAAAGTCGCTGACAACATCAGTCTTCGGTGTTAATAAGTGTAGTGGACTCAAAGATAGTTATTTTCAGCATTAGCGGCGAGCTTAAAAATAAAGATGAAGCACAGGGATACAAGGAGCTACCTAAAAGGAAACACATTTATTTTAATTGTTTGTTCAGGCTGCACGAGAGCGAAAGACTTTCAGCTAGTAACGGAGAGTCTGAGCATATTACAGCTAGGGGGCACAATATATTGCAAATTTATATTTGGTAAAGTCAGTAAGAAACCAAAACTAAGCAGTTTCAATGCCAATACAGCAGAGGTCGACCAGAAGTAACTTTTCAGTACAACCTTATTGTTGAGATGGAATTGTTTTTTTTTACAGTAGCTGGATGGACTACTCATTATCTGGAGTCTATAAACTCAAAACAGAAAGACAAATGCTTTTTAATTACCTTTTTACTTATCTAAAGTCATTTCGTTATGGCAACATTCATCGAAATGATCACATATCCCGTGTTTAACTCAAATTGTGCAGCCTTACTTTTTGAGCCATGTTGTCTTTTTCTTTAGAGCTGTCGACCTTTGGATGTAAGGGGACATGTTGGATTTGGAAATCTAGAGATCCAAGAGTTTCTGGCTCAACTTCACCAACTCCCAAGATTCATGGAGAGGGACAAAGAGCCTGCTGGCAAATCTAGGGGGTTATAAGGTATGGATCTATAGTCTCTAGGAAACATACAAAGTGTTGTGGCGTATAGTTAGTAAAGCTAACCGTGCTAATCACTTAAATATAATGCTAAAAACAGTTTAAAATGTAAGCTACATTATAATTAAGTCTTTGTTTAAAAGTAAAAGTCAGTTTTAAAGTGACCACTCTCTTACAGACATGGCATAATGTTGCCTCCGCTCCTAATATAAATAAATTATGACTTCTTAAATATGCTTTGAATGCTGTTCATGTACCTTAATATATCATAGTTCTAATTTATCATATCTATATTATAGTTCTAAAATACAAACCTGAATGTGGTATCAGAAGGTCAAAGCTTTACAAAAACCAACAGTGTGCCACAAAAGTCTTATCAGTGAAACAAATTAATTGGTGTAAAGTCTAATAGGAAATACTGAATATTTTATTTGAATTTACTTAAATTCCAGGTAAATTATTACATATACATTCCAGAAGTAACAATTATTTTACTTTTTCTTACTTTATTGCACTATATTTAAAGTAAGGGTTAATGGTTTGGCAATGGTTTGAGTACCTTTAGCACAGTAAATGCTGACTGGATGAGTCCAGGGTCTGCACTTCTCCAAATGACCTGATTTCCCATGAGCACGTGCCATGCTAGCTGTCGAAAGTCATTCACCCCGAGGACCTGCAGACACAAACACAAACAGCAGCTCAGAGGCAGTGTATAAAACAGAACAGAAACATGCGACAAACTTCTTTCATATATTTCAATGTAACGTTTCTTTATATTTTTTTGTTTTTTAACAATATAATCAATATAATTCAGGGATCATGCACAGCAAAATGATGACAATGCAGGTTTACCTGTCTCAAATGTCTCAGCGATTTAAATTTTGGACCAGGTAAATCATCTAATTTTGAAGCTTCGCGCAGGAAGTCGAGGCCCAGTTCGCTCTCTGGTTGGAGCAGCTGCGACTTTGACCCGCCTCCTTCTGCTCCTTCCCAGCAGCTAATTTCCTCCTCTTGTTCTGTGGGAGACAAACAAGGGCATCAAAATGAAAACTTTTTTTTCCAAGGATATTTGATAAAAAAATTGTTTGGGGAATTTTCACAGGAAATCATTACAAAGGGCATGAAGCTAGGATGTGATGTGACTGCGCACATGACTTCACTTATTTTCTATTTCCAGCATTGCCTTCTCACCTCTTACCTAAGAGTTTCCTCTTTTAACCATCTGCTGAGTCAACAGTGCATCTTGGGAGCATGGTTACTGCCTGCAACAGTTGTTTTCACCTTGGGCTTGTTGGGTTTTTGCACCCACACAACTTTTACTCATATATATCAAACCACAATAACATATGGGGCTTTCCATGGTTACGGGGGCTTTCCGTCATCCTCCATGTTGATGCCAAAACAACAACAAATAAACCTACCTGTGGTCAAGCTACATCATTCTATGATGTAGCTTGACCACAGTTCATATGAACTAATTTCCCTAACTTTAAACAAATATTTTTGATTTATCCAAAGGGAAATGTGTACAGAATTTATAGGTTGCTGAAAATCTGACAGCAAGACTGTTTTTTGACAAATAAAGATATTTTTATCAAGCCAACAACAAAGTTCTTGCGATGACGCTAATGCAGTCATCGGAAAAAAGTAAGTTGGCCTTCTTTCAGTTCCTAGCTTTTTGTGCCTGAGGAAAAGATAAAAAGAAAAAAAAAATTGCAAATTTGCATTTGCTTTGTTAAGGGACACCGTTATTAAAATTTTCATTATAGTTTTAATCCCATTTAGTGCGTTTTTACTTATACTTTTAATCAAAGTTTTGCTTTTTACCGTATTTTCACACATTTTTTATCCCAGGTTTTCAGGCTCAAATCTAATAACATTTATTATTATTAAATAATTACACGGTAGTCCTGCTTTGTTGCCTGTATTTTTTCACAAATCATTAGATAATACAATACAGAGGGTGGCTTCCAATTAAGCAGTGTGTCAAAGAGCCAGTATTATTTAGACTTCTCAAATCAGGACAGTTTCTTTAAAGCACAGTTTGTAATCTTTAATACCTTTTCTCTGTACATAGAGTTCAGAAAACACATGTGCTTCAGTGCTTTGTTTGACCTCAGAACAAAAAAGAAATCATACTCAGTTTAAGGACCACTGGTAAAATTTAAATCTTGAAATGCACTGATCAGGATTTCTTTGGCCAACACCAGTTTCTGGTTTTCTTTGTAGTCTGACTATAACACAGGAAAAAAAAATGTGCTCCAGGCCTTTTAATAAAGCCGTAGATCTGAATCTAACAGAAAGGAAAAAAACTGCAGCTAAGAATGCTCCATAATTTATCTGTATCTTTTTTTTAATCTGATACATTTAAACAATGGAAACGGTGGGAAGTTTTTATTAATTTAATAAATGGGGGGGGAGGGGGATATTTTTCAGTATTTGACCTGACAATCCTCCCACAGAGCCAATCAACGGGAAATTAGTCGATTTAGATCTCTGGTTGAATGGTGCGTTGGTATGTACCCTTAGACTTTTAAATGTATGTATAATCTGTGTATAATCTGAAGCTTCTTGGCCATAAACTCAAAAAAAATGTAATACCAATGTCTAATATTTTAAACTAATAAATGCTGCTATTTAAATATGCAGAAATTTTGTTTAACAAAAAGACCATAAAAAATAAAAATAAGCATTTGTCAGTTCTTTTCATAATTCTTATCCAATAAAATGAAAAGGATAAATTTCCTTACTTTTCAACACTCTTTTTTTTTGTGAAAATATTTTTGAATTGCTAATTCTGAACATTCCAAACTGGATCATTCATCAAAAAGCTGACTTTTACATAAGGCTAGGAAACAGTAAGTTTTTTTTCTTTGGTGAACCACATTTACAGGGAAAAGGGTCCCAGCTTCCTAGCAGCTTTACTTTTTTTTAGAGACAGGGATAAAAGTGCTTATGTTTTTCCAATGGGTTGCTGCAGCAACAGTCCACCCAAAGAAAACCCAACCGTCTAACTCGGTTTTTCAGTAATAAATGAACTGCTCAGTTCTGAGGCTACTAAAGAATGCTGACACATACTTTAGCAGAATTTCAGACCTGCTGGCTAGACCTGCAGAGTGCCAAAAGCTCCACTATATCCCCTTTCCCATCATTTGTATTTTTGTTCTAAAACTTTTTGGCACTCAAGTAATTAAGTTATTGTTACCAATGCACTTTCACATGGAAAAAAATGAAAAAATTAACATTGAAAGAGGAGTTTTGTCAGGCAACATGCATAAGGGCTTTCAGTCTAGTACACTGGATGCTATGGTCTCTAAGGAAACTCAGAACGTTTTAAATTAGTAGCCTTTTTGTGATTTAATAAACCAATTTTTTCAGACAATAACAATCCTTAAGGTGTCTTCTTAAATTTTTTTGAGGCCGTTTTTAAGATTGGATCATAAAGGGAAATTTATAATCGTTTGAAAACAGTTGGGATAAAGACAACTATAGAATTTATGTAACCTTACAAATCATCATGTTAAAACGTGCTGCTTTAAAAAGAAAATAGAGTTGTGGGTCTTTTATGACCTTATCTTTTTGTCAGTTTGTACATGTATGCTGATTCTGTACAAACATTAACATTCGGTTCATGGATATTTCAAGTTTAATAAAGTTTTGGAGCTTGGTTCTACTGAAGATCACGAATAGTACACAATGTTATTTTACTTATGTATACAGAACACTGGTTGTTGTTCAGTATTATTCTGTCTATATGTTATATCTCTAGATTGACAAAAAACTTCCATTTATTCCGTTAGTAAAGATAAACCAAAAGTATAGATATTTTTTTCAAACCCCACCAAATGATCCTGATTCCGCTAAAGAAAGTAAGTCATATGTATCTTTTCTCTCAGAAGTCCCTTACCTGTTGCTACTGCTCAGCCATCTGAAATAAGGCAACTACACATTTCTACACATCCCATAAAATAAAGTTAAATTCAGCTGTTTGGAAATATTTTCGGTCACAAATAACTCGAGGAGCCACGGTGTGGTAACAAAAGAAATGCCACCAATCACCAAGGAAATTACAGTAACCACATATTCCTGTCTCACACTATAACGAGCACAATAAACACGTCAAAATTACAACTGAATGTAACAAGTATTTAAATATATATTTAGAAATCTTAAAGGGGCTATATCATGCAAAATTCATGTTTTTACCAATTAAATAAATTGTGTTATGTACTTAAATATCTAGGAGTGCAGCGAAGTTGCATTTATTCCCTCCAGGAATTGTGTAGATATCTTTATTTTCTGTTTGGATCAAGATTTTTTAGCCATTCAGTTTTCTCCATTCTCTATTAAGTTGTTTGAAAAACTTAAGTCACAGTATTTGCTGCGGAGCAGCTACACAAGGTAATAGACTTTTGGATTACTAATTTTTGCAATCCACCATTTTTTTACTTCTTGCAGAGATTTTGTACTCCAAGCTCAAGGATGCGGAAGGTACAAGTAGATAAGTGAAAAAGTTTGATTGTTGGGTGTATTAACCCACAAAAAAAATAAAATAATAATTACACAGTCTCCCAGCATAGTACAAAACTGGCCAAACAGGATGGAGTGAAACGCTATGTGACCTGGAGGGGAGGCGGGATGGAAGTGCCTCAATTAGGTTTGAAGAGACAGAACCCAAACGAGTTGCTCTTTGCAACTCCACTTGATACAGACCACGACTGAATGATTTAAATGTGAAAAGGAAGGATTTAGAAGCATGATATGTCCCCTTTAAATAAACACAGCAACAGAAAAAGACAGACATAATAATGTACAGGTATGAAACTGAATAAAGTGAAAATCACAAATTAAGTGGTTTATCTACAAACGGCGGAGCCTCACTAATGTATTCATACCCCTGGAACCTTTTTCACATTTTGTCTCATCACAACAAAATAAAATAGTTTTTTTTTTTTAAATGAATTCATGTCATAAACCAACACAAACTAGTGCTTAGTTGTGATGAGTCTTTTACAAATACAAATCTTAAAAGTGTGGAGGGCTTTTTTGATTCTGCCTTCTTAATTACTGATTTTTACAACAACCTTTTTAGCTATGTCTACAGCAGCTGAGCACATCTAGAGACTGAAATCTAGATTTAGGCCTAAGCAATTCTAATACAAGTATATAGATAAATTATCCCGTTATCGCTCTGGCTGTATGTTTAGGGTCAACGTCCTGCTGGAAGGTGGACTCTTGGGGCAGTCTCTAACAGGTTTTCTTCCAGCACTACCAATTTTTTAGCTCCATCTATCGTCCTTCAACTTCAACTAACTTCCCTCTCCCTTCTGAAGGAAAGGATTCCCACAGCATCATGCAAACTCATTGAAATTTTCCAAAAAAACATTGTTCTGTGCCAACGCAGACCCAGTTTCAAAACCACAGATCCAATTCAACTGAAAATTAAATTGTATACAAACAAAAAGGATCATGAAATTACTCTTATATTATTTCGGAATCAGTGTGCAATCAGTCAGGATGTGATGACGCAAATTAAATATATTTATTTTTGTTTATTGCAGATTTATTTACATAGGTAGATCTAATTGAAACACGGGGTCTCATCGTCAAGAGCAACCCTTTTTGAGAACATTGTTTGAATATAAATCAACGTATTCGATTTCTGCCCTTCAGAAATTAAAGAAGAGAAAAAAAGTCTGGATTAGAAAATCTAATTTTTTTCCAAATTTGATTTTCTTTTTTCTACACTTTTCTAGACCTAGAAAATTATAGACTTTGCAAGACTGCGTAGAAACCACGACAGGTAAAAAATATGACAAACTTCAGGGGACATTATTATCTGTTCAAATAACTGTAAGCAATTTTTATAAAATACTGATCATGTGGTCAATATATTGATGGGTGTCAAAGACAATGTGATACTGTTAGAATATTATGTCTCCATCAAAAACAACTCATGAATATCCTAATGTACAAACGTATTTTGTTACTTCTACTGCCGATGTTTCATCTAACTGTATTTTACTGTTGTCTATGTCTATGATGTACGCATCCAGCCATTTGGGATCCTGAACGGCGGAGACGGGACTATTAAAATTGCACTAAACGCTCAAACCTGCACTGGACCTCTTTTTTTTTTTTTTCGAAACATTGACTAACATGGTGTCCGGAAAAGGGAAGGTATCCGAGTGTTGTCATGGTTTCCCGGCTGCAACAACACAGTACTGAGAAATTCAGTGACTCAGACTTTATCAGGAGTGTTTTCAGACTTGGAACAACACCAACGAACACCGAGAAAATCTTCGGCGGCCCCTGTTGCCATCCATCATCAAGAGTCCAATGCTTTACCACGTTATGCTACAGCTCAAAACTTGGTCTTTGCATTTTTTTCTTTCTTAAAAACAGAAATGTGTTTGAGTGACGGGAGCGTGGATACCTGTCTGTCTCTCTATAAGCACCAGTGTGTCCTCTGTGGGGGCCCCTTCAAGGAGCTTCTCTGTTAGCCGACTACCACTAGCCTTCAGCAACCTGGAGAAAAAGAGGGGAAACACAGATTAGCATTATTTGAAATAAATAAATCAATAACAAAATTCCCGGTAAGACAGAGTTATTTCTTTTTTATCTCACCAGCTGAAAGAACAGTGAAGACTGGCCCAGAGGTTGGGGTGCTGGGTGAGGGAGGTTAGTGACCGAGCCGCATTGCCACTCCTTTGGTGGGGAAAAACAGCAGGGGAAAATACACTGTTCATCCTCAGAGCTCTCTGGGGACAAACTCCTTGTTCACTGTCAAACACCTGATGGGGGGAGGGAATATAAACATAAGTGAGTAGAATGAGGATAATTTATTTGTTTGTTTAA
Organism: Fundulus diaphanus; assembly: GCA_037039145.1. NCBI lineage: Eukaryota > Metazoa > Chordata > Actinopteri > Cyprinodontiformes > Fundulidae > Fundulus > Fundulus diaphanus. The sequence continues at coordinate 36,355,769 of CM073130.1, forward strand.
ATCGAATAATACTAAATGGCTTACATTGTCCGTAATAATGCCCTACCTTTAAAGCTGTGCTTTGCAGACTATGTATGGTGAGCTTGAGGTGGCGTAACAGGAAAGGCCAGGAGTTGATAAGGTAGATCCTGTCCATGGCCACCAAAACAATACTGTACCACCGCTGAAAACCCCTGGCCAGGCTGTCTTTGATAAAGAAGGTGTGCGAGAACACAAACCCATGCTGCTCGTCGCCGAAAAAAATTGGCCCTTCACGCCCTGGACACACCTAAAATTAAATGAAAAAAAAACAAGAGTGAATACGTTTGGAATCAGAATGGTTGAAAAATACACAAGAAAAGTCTATCTGATTTAGTGAAATGACTAAAAGTCTGATTTTCTTTATGTTTTCCCTCCAAACAATCAGACTATATGGTCATTTGTCAAGGATACTTAATGGAATGATTCTTTATGTTTCAGAAAATTAGAAATACAAAGTTTTTTTTTACAGACTTATTCAGCTCTTAATTTATTTGCTGTCCAGTTCAGACAATTTTTTGTCTGATTTCTTAATCCATTTAGAACTGATTATAGACTATAAATTCTTTGAGCTTAAAAAGCTCAATTTACAGAATGTTTTGTTGACACATAAAAGACAAGTCAGCAAAGAAGAAATCTGGATCTTTAACCATTATGTTACAAGCAGTATGTCACCCTGACCCAGTTAAGATTATGTATGGGGTAAACAAGGTGTCCGTGTATACCAACATTTTAGGAAGTTGTGTATTCAAAACCACAAACATTTTCCATCATAGCGATCCCACGGTTTAAAGTGCTTTTAATTAAATGTCCCAGAATGTGTTGGAGCAACCAGAGTTGTCTCACAGGCTCTGTTCCATGTCTTTCCACCCTGCACATAGGCTGGACCAGAAAATATCTATATAATCTATGGCACAGTATGACTTTTAACCAATTTAATTCAACTGCTGTATTTCTTTTTGTACGGTTAGGTGGCCAGGCTGGTCAGCAGTGAGGGGGTCCCGCGGGGAACTGTGCAGGAACAGTTCCTTTTCACTCTCTACACTGTAGAGTGCAGAAGGCACGCACCTTTTTTGACTCTGTGGTGGCTTTAGCCATCTTCTATGGCAGCATCTTCAACTGTGAGGAAACGGTTAGATAAGCTAATTAGGAGGGCCAGCTCTAACGTGGGATGCCCCCTCGACCCAGTCGAGGAGTCTGGCAAAAACACCATCATTGTTGGACAGCGTCTCCTACCCCATGCATGAAGCTGTTACAGAACTGGAGAGCCCCTTCAGTGACAGACTGCTGAATCATAAATGCACCAAGGAGGGTTATCGCAGATCTTTCCTCCCAGCAGCTGTTAGACTTTATAATCATCACTGTTCCCGACAAACTCAATAAGCGGTTTACATTCCTGTAGCTATCTGCAGTTTCTTATTTCATTTTTTTGTAAATAGTATGTTGCTTTTTTATGCACCCTACTCAGTTGCACATCTCATTTACTCTGAGTATGCCTTTTTAATATCTGTACACTACACATATTTCTATTCTATTCTATTTAAGGAGTTTCGTTTTAGGCATGGAGATCTGTTAATTTCTTTGTAAAAGAAAATCCCCGGATATTTCAATACTTGTTGTTTTAAGGTTTTGTTTGTTTACCTCACAGCTGAGACTGCGTACACAGGCCTGTCTGACCACACTGAAAAGCTGGGGCTGCCTGGGATGCTGATGACTCAAGAAGCGGATGCCTGTTTCATCGTCGATGCTCACAAAGCCGGGATGAGATGCAGGCAGAGACCGACAACCCTGTGAAGGGGCGGAAGGGAGGATTGCAGAACTTTATTTTTAAAAACAACAGGCAGACTAAGAGGCTGGTTTACTCTGGTTCTGGTGACTTTCAGTCCACTCACCTCACACATCTCTCCTCTCTGTGTAGCAGAGCTGTTGGCCCTCATAGTCAGGCCTTCACCCTCCCGGTCACCATCCCTGTCCCCTGGCACTGGAGTCCCCACCTGAGACGAAGGGTCTGGGGACGGAGGGTGTAGGGCTTCGGTGCAGAACAGCGTTCGGGGACCATGGAGCTCACAGAAATGACACAGAGCCACCAGCGCGTTCATCTGAGAAACACATTTTTTTATAGAAACTCCCGAATGATAGTTTAGATTTTGTACAATTTACATCCAGTGGTTTGCTTCCAGTCGGTACGCGACTTTACAGCGTTAACACGTATCTTAATACGTTGTCATAACAACAAGCTAAACTAAAGGAAGTCTTACCTTCAAGCGCAAGGATCGGCGCTAAACAGCTGCTTCCCAGGACATTCGCAGCTTGAAGCGTTCAAAGATATTAAAATTAACAGTAGTTAGGTAAACAAAAAGAACTACTCTCAAACATGGTTAAGAAAAACTCACCATTTAGCGAGAGTAAATAGATATTTTTCAGCACTTCCCCGTTCCTGTTTACGGTGCTGTTAGCAAACAACACAGAGATCACATGACGTTGAGGCAGCGGCTCGCGCACGCCGACGTACAGTGACGCATGGCGCAGATCTGAAGCGGCTGGTGTCGAGTTAAAACCGTCAAATTACAGTTGAGACAAAATGCAATAAGTTTTTTAAATGAGAATAAATTATCCTAACATATATATGTTTTTGTCTTTATTTGCAATATTGAACTTTCAGTTATACATTTGAATTCGCTTTGTCGGGAAAAAAACTACATTAACCATGATTCCATTCGAGGAAACCCACCGGGTCAAAGACAACAACAAAAAAAGTCACAGCATTGGTATGACTTAATTTGCCTTTCACGGTTTATATATATATATTTTACATTTTACATATAGTGTTACATTTTTTTGTTTGTTTTTTGTTTGTTTTTGCAATGTATTCACAAACCGGATGGCCAACTTGTAACAGCGGATTGTTAATCAAGGACTTCCGCATTTAAATTTTTTTAACAGGTGTCCAGGTGGCAGCCCGAGTTCATTTTAACACAGTCTGTCTGTAAAAGACTACGTGGAAACCACGGGGCCAGCCAGACACAAATGGCGTCAGATGATCCAAGTGTTTCATTAGATTCTATGGAGAACCAGGGGGAAGGAGGTGGGAGCGCCTTGACACCCACCGCCCTGTCTGACTCACCGGATCCAAAGGCTGGGTCTGAAATTGACCGGAGCAATGATTCCCGGACAGCAACTGGAGGTAGCTAAATGGTTCTTGGTCTTGTACTATTGCTTTATGTTATTTGTAATCGTATTTACTTAAGACATGGATGCTTTGCCCCTCACGAAACCCGTTTTTTGGGTTGATTTCTGTGATAGAGTTGGGTTATTTACTCTAAAAGCCATCATAGGCAGAATCCTATTTCACATTTACCCTTTAGTCTTAGCTCTAAACCGGTTTTCTGTAAGGTGAAGGGTGTGTGTATTAAGTCTACAATGCAAAAGCTAATGCCTTAAGTTCTTTCTAGTATCACTAAAGAGTGTGGAGTAGGGAGAATGCTAAGGGGTATGATTCATAACACTTTAAAAATTAAGGTACAACCTGTGCTTCCTCTTAATGTAGATGATGGTACTTTAGCTGTTCTTGTGTCTAGTTAGAAGAGTTTAAATACAAAACAGCTGACATTATGGCAAATCAGTGTAAAAATAACAAGTTAAAGTTTTCTATTTAAAATATTTCACCTACCAGCAACCAATATATTAAACTTAAATGTGAGGCTTCTGTAAAGAATGCTCATTTGTATGATTGCATCAGTGCAACTTGGCATAGAGGCCATCAGCCTGTGGCACTGCTGACGTGCAGGGTTGGCAGATCTGACTGACAGTTTCCAGCCCAAACACAACGTAAAACCCACCCTAAAAACTAAAAACAAAAGAAAAAGCAAATAAAAGCAAAACACAGACCAAATCTCAACCGTTCTTGAACTAATGGTATAAGCATAGAAGCGTACCACACAACTGTACTAAAGGAAAAAAAATAAAATAAAAAATTGTGCAATCAGGCAAACAAATAACCTACCTACACACAAAGATCCCTCTCCCAATTACGTTGCCATATTTGTTAAGCATTATTACGTTATTTTATTATTGTATAACTAAGCACATCATGAACATTGTACAATCCAGAGTCCTCACATGTGTACACATATCGGGCAAATAAAGCTGATTCTGATAGCAACCGCAAAAAAGTTATCAATAGCCTACCAACATGAGCTGTACATCTAACTCACCATGAAATGCATTTCTCTCTTTTTCAGAGTATTATTCAACTTAGCATTTCCCTTTCACACACAGCTATGAAACACTTCTCAGTTGATCACTTAAACTCTTAACTTGAGGCGTTTACAATTGTCATTGACCAATACCATTTCATAGTGACACTTGATTAACCAATGACTACTTAACACTGTTGACGTCAGGTTTGTCAGATTCTAGACATTTCAAAATAGAGGAACCAATAAAATGAGTATAAGGAAAATACAATTTTATTCAATTAACTTAAATTTTCTTGTATAGTGCCAATTCACAACACATGTCATCTCAAGGCACTTTATAAAGTCAAATTCAATCAAATCATACAGATTGGTCAAAAACTTTCCTATCTAAGGAAACCCAGTAGATTGCATCAAGTCTTGACAAGCAGCATTCACACCTCCTGAAAGAGCGTAGAGCCACAGTGGACAGTTGTCTGCATTGTCAATGGCGTTGCAGCAATCCCTCACCGACTGGTGATTAGAGAATACAGAGCAGAGACACAAAAAAGCACAGAAGCACACATTGATTTAGGAATCCTTTCTGTGTTATATGGTAATAGCGGATGATCTATCTCCCTTGGATGATGTCACAGCTAACAGAACACCAGACTAGGAGTACCTACTATGAAGAGAAAAAAAAGACAAAGAGAACATAAAGTTAAAAGTTGAAATAACAACAAACAGTGCAAATTTGGAGAACAGTAGGAGAACTCAGCAGAAAGAGAGAAATAGACCCTGATGTCCTCCAGCACCCTAAGCTTATAGCAGCAGAACTACAGAGATAGTTCAGCACAACATAAGCCACTCTAACTATAAGCTTTGTCAAAAAGGAAAGTTTTAAGATTAGTCTTAAAAGTAGACAGGGTGTCTGCCTCACAGACCAAAACTGGGTGTTGGTTCCACAGGAGAGGAGCCTGATAACTAAAGGATCTGCCTCCCATTCTACTTTCAGGGACTCTAGTAGACCTGCAGTCTGAGAGCAAAGTGCTCTGTTAGGAACATGCGGCGTAATCAGAGCTCTGATATATGATGGAGCTTGATTATTAAGGGCTTTATACTCACATATTTCTCCATTGTGAGATCAATAAAGTATCAATTATTATTATTATTATTATTATTATTATTGTACACGAGAAGGAGAATTTTAAATTATATTCTTGAATTAACAGGAAGCCAATGGAGGGAAGCTAAATTGGAGAAATATGATCTCTCTTTTTAATTTTCATCAGAAATCTTGCTGTAGCGTTTTGGATCAGCTGAATAATTTGAACTGTATTTTGGGGACTTGATAGTAAAAAATTACAATAGTTCAACTGACAAATGTATGGACTAGTTTTTCAGTGTCACTCTTGGACAGAAGAATATTTATAATTTTGGTCTTCGAATGTATATGTTTTTTTTTTTACTTTTCTGCCTTACAATGGCAACTGTTTTGATAGAATTTCCCTGTGAATACTTCAGAAAAACCTGTAAAATGTTGTGAAAAGCAGCCCAAATTTTACCAACCTGCATAAAGCTATTTTTTTACAGCCCAATATGTTCAAAAGAAGTCCAATTGGACGGAGACCCACCCAACCTGGCAACACTGCTGTCATGTATTGGAAACCCAGGTTGCTTTGATGGCAGCCTTTCGGTCATCTTCATTGTTGGGTCATCCATTTTTGATGACCGATGGATGGTCATCTATTTTAGATTTACATGCCCAATAAAGGTTTTGACATAAAACATTTAAGTGGGTAGTGAACTGGGTGGCCTTAATGATCCAGACACAGTTTCTCCCGGAACCGCAGGGTCTGCTTTTCAAACTAATTGATTGTGAAAACGAACTCTCCAACTCCCAGTGATTCCCAGTTTCACCCTGCTCATGTGGTCAGATCCCCTCATACTGACAAAGGCAGCTGAACTCATGACGCAGCCGGGTTGTGTAGACACATTTTTTAACTTCCTGACAGAATGTTCTGCTGGAAGCAGTTCCTGGAAACAACAAATGAGTCAAGACTCTTATTTCCAGACGAAGAGATTTTACTGTCTGCTTAAACATCTGCATCTATTACTGTAAATTCAGATAAAACTTCTAAAGAACAAGTACAAAAAAATGTCTGGAATCAGGTCAATGCTTCTGTGCCAGCTGGAGTCATCTCAGTTCTTACAAGACAGACATTACAGCCATAGTTTAGGTATTCGAGCTGTGAGTTACATTCAGTTCTGTCCTAAAATAGAATAACAGGGCGTTTGGTTGGCGTAACCTCTTGGCTGACTTTTCGCTAAGGTGAATTGATTCATTACCACCTGTTACTTGGTTTGGAGTCTAATGTATCGGAAGGAAAATATAATATCCAGACAAAATATAATATAAAGACATGAGACATGACCGCATGCGTGTTTGTGTTTAGCATATTTCTTTTTCTTTTGTGACTTAGCTTTGTTTTTCACGTCTTATCCAAATGACCAATTTAGCTCCTCAGTATTAAGTTATCAATGTGCCATCAATGCAGAGGCCAGTTAATTCAGCACTCGTTTAGTTCAGTTGGATCGAACGAAGACAACTCCTAAAACACTGGCCCTTGAGGACTGACTTTAGACCCCCTGCCCTAGTGACTTTCAGATTTTACCACACATCTTCACCCTGTCTTCTCTGTTGTTAATCTAATTCACAGAGTCGTCAGAGCTGAACAAGGATGGAGTAAAAGCGTGCCAGTTTTTCCGGATGGGGAAGTGTCACTTCGGAGGCAGATGTCGTTTATCCCACAGGTCTGCTCTCTTCACGTTGTTCTCCATATTGACACTAAGGGCAATGGAGGTCTCTTTCTGTGTTAGAATTGTTCACTCATCTTCTACATTGTGCTTTTTTTCCCACACCAATATTTTTGTATACAAGTTACCTTTTTGTACGTGACACAGTGGCACATATAGGTTTACTTAGAGATGCACAGAGAAATCGCCCGGTGACTGGATTCGGATGGTCTTTAGCTTAATCAACTCTGACCAATGACCGGGCGATCTCCTCCGAACCGTGAACACACCACACCTTAGCGCTTCCAGGTCATACCAACAAGTAAACTCTTTGGATTGAATGCAGTTGACCAGAGGTGTTTCAAACAAAGTTGGAGAAATGATGTAGATGTAGGAAGTTATTTAAAAGGAAGGTTTGTCTACATGTCCAGGCATGTCTACCATTCTTCCTGGCTGCAAAAAAATGGAGGGAGTGCAAAACGTTCAGCGGATAACAGCAAGGCTAAAAGTAGTACAGCAACATTTCTCTGTTCTATGCTTCCCTGATTTTAACTGGGTTTAGAAATGTTGGCCGTCTTTTGGAAATCAGAGTAAAAAAAAAACAAAAAACTAATTGTCTTGGTTACACACAAAGAGACTATTGTTTTACTGCTCCTAACCATCACTAATCTCTAATGTAAGATGCAAAAGGTAGGATGTCAGGTAATTATTTTGTTCTTTAAAATGTCAAAATCCTGTTTTATAGCGTCTGCTCTTCCCTGATCTAATAATGAAGAGCAGCAGAAGGGTTAGAAAGTCTCTAAAACATGTTTCCTTATCATATGGTTAAAAGGGTAAAGAAATTAGCTAATGCTGTTGTTGGCAGGTCAAACCATTACAAATTTGAAAGACTATAAATTACTTGCAAAGTCTTGATCAGTATATATTTTTCTAATAAGCTCACAAATCCTTCAGCTCTGAGTAAGGAGAAGAAAAGGCTCAAAACTCTAGTGTACAATATTGTTAATGAGTAGAAAATTCAAACACAGGCTTTATTTTGTTAGATAAATAAAAATATTTATACAATTTTTAATCATTTTATTCTTAGCTACGTTTGTTATTACGTGAAAATTGATGAACTCAATGTTACGTGTAGAATTCTGTAAATTATCTGTGCTGTGTTTTTACGTTGAATTTGATTAGAAAATTGGATATTGAACCGCATGTAGATGCAAATAATTCTGAATATGCCGTGCTCAAAAATTATGGTGGCTATAAAAACTGATATGGAATAGGCTATGTGTAAGGAACAAAGGGATGCCATGTCTTTTGATGAGAATGAAAATTACCACCCCACAGAGGGCTCAATCCAAAGTCACAGTGAAAGTGAAGCTAGTCCAATTTGCTCAAACATCGTTGCAGCAGCTCAAAACAACTGAAAAGTAGTCAAATAAATGGAGGAGGGAAAATGTCTGTGGCCTCCACCGGCAAAACCCTTCCTGTTCTTGGGGATGCCTCATTGTTGCCCCTGTAGTGCCCCAGTTGTTAATATCATTAACCCCAGAACAGCCGACGCTGATTAACAACCCCCTTTACCACTTGAACTGATCAGATCAATAATCCAGAAGTTTAACTGTCCTGATATTATTCTCTGATCAAAGAGTTCCTTTAAGTTATTTTTTTTAGCATTTGTCCCTATTATTATCAATTAGTTATATCAAATGTGGACTAAAACCATTTTTATTCTTTTTTTTTTTTTTTAGGTTTTATTGTGATTTTCCCTTATTTTATGTAAACCTTAAGTGACGTTTAATATAAGGCTCTTTTTAATTTGTCATGCTTTGTGAGCATATTTTTAGATTGTGTTTCCCCTTTCTGCTCTCATTTGTCAGTGACCCGTCACCGCATGATTCTGCGGTTCCGTCCCCTGACATGGATGACAAACAGAATGAAGAGAAGGCAGAAAAACAGAATAAGAAAAAAGGCACTGTGAACAAAGCTGCGAAGCCCAAAGACAACGAGGGGAAAGGTCATTCCTTCTTTATTCATCTTAACGTTGTCATTTGATAATGACATCATTATATGATCTAAATGTTCTTATTGTTCTCTTCTTGGTTTGCATGGAAATGATTGAATTCTCTCATGCAGATATGAACAAAAAGCCCCGCATGCGCACAGCTGATGACGTTATCTCTCGCATTCTTTGGGACACGTCAGTGGATGCTTCAGAGTTTGTGGTGGGCTACGTGGATCGCTTCCTGGGTGTGCTGGAGCGCCCTTTCTGTGACTTCAACTGGGACACCAACCCGTGTGATTGTGACTACACCACTGATCTGGCTCTGCCCAGACACAGGATCCAGTACTTCGCCTACAGGGGGCATCGCGTCTGGGACCGCCACAGCAGAACTGATAGAGTTTTTGGCTCTACCGGTCAATCTTTGGCTCCCCCCTTTGGAAAGGAGGAGGAAGTAAAGGGTAAGACCTTTTCCTGTCTAGGTTTGCATGTAGCAAAGTATTAGACCTTTGAAAATGATTCATGCCCCTTTTGCTTTTCCACATCTTCTCACATTTCGACCAAAAATGAAAATGTATTTATTGGGACCTATTGCAAAAGAAGTTCATAAAGTAGTGCATGAGTGTGAAGTTGATTAAAAAATTGAAAGTTTTCAAATCTTTGCAAGCAAAAATCTGAAAAGCACCGCAGGCATATGGAGGCTTCAGAGGTTTGGTTGAGAACATTGGTGCAGTTTAAAGCCGGGTTAGGTTCTAAATGGATGTCCCGAGCTACAAACGACATCATCGGACAATAGCTGCATTAGGCCTTGGGGATCCATTTCCTCAGCAGGGAAGCTGGTTGATGCTTAATGGGAAGATTAATGGAGCTAAATGCAGTCATATTTAATCAACTGCAATATTACTGAAAAGTTCATTTATGTCAGTAACTCAATTCACCAAGTGAAACACATAATGTAGATTAATTACTCACAGACTAATGTTTTCAAGCCTTTATTTTTTTTAATTATACTGCTAATAAAAACCTGACTTTTAAAATTAGAATATTGCATCCGACCAATAAAGAAAACAAATGTTTTAACAAAGAAATGGTGACTTTATGAAAAGTATGTTTAATATCTGTTTAAAGGGGGTTGTTTTTTTCAGTAGGTGTTTTTAATCTAACAAATTAGCTTCACTGGAATGCAAATTCTATTTTATTGATTATTTACGACTGTACAGAGAAATACTGGAAGAAAACCTGCTCGAGGTCACAAAAAACCCCGAGGCTCAGCTTCCAGCTGGACATTGACATACAGCCAGAGAATGGCCCAAACAAAATCAAGATCTCAATCCAATATGTACAAGCAAGATTTGAAAATCAATGATCAGAGGTAGCTGAGTTAAAACTATGTAGCAAAGAAGCCAACAAGCTTACAACGTATTTACTTAGAGGCTTAACACAAACACCTACCACCCCTCTCAGATCTTTTACATGGAAATTATTTAGAAAACCCTTTTATCTTTTTCCTCCATTTTGACTATCCACAGTAGTGCACCACCTTGTGCTGGTCTAACTAATAAAACCCAGTGAAACACAAGCAAATGTGGAATAAGTTCCAAGTCCTTTGAACACTCTTGCAAGACACTTTACATCTACACAATCACACTCACTGAAAAAAAAATGATAATTTGTTTCAGAGGAAAACAATGCAGAGAATCAAGAGCGACAGCAAGACACTGGTTCTGAAACGGTTCTGAAACCTGTGGATGGTCCGGATGAGAGCTCACCGGAGGAATGCACCCGTCCCAGAAACACAAACGAAGACTCACTGAATGAGATGATTCACAGCTCTGCCTCCAGACACTGTGGAGGAAAGACTTGTGAGGAACAGCAGGGATCTTGTGGATCATGTGTTGCAGAGGAGGCTGCCAACAGGTCTGGTGTTTATTCTTACTGTAGATTTTATCTTTAAACTTGTTGCCGACAAATCCTGTGCACGAAAGAACCCACATTTCAACAAAAACGTGTGTTTTACCTCCATCTCAGTGGGATAAAAGGCATAAAAGTACACAGTACAAGGCTTCTTGGAAGGTTCATATTAGATCCTTCAGGATTAAGTGAATTATACGGATGCTGCTTTGATATTTGGAGGGCGGCTCATCATTAGTTGTCAACTTTCCTGAAGCCGGTGAAAGAAATTAATGAATTGCTTTAATTTCAGATTTCAGACAAGAAGGTTATATTTGAGTTATTTTGATAAAGCAAACCATTCTGTGTTCATTCTACATTCCTGGTTTTTAATTTAGACTCCAGCTGTCATCTGAGGAGAGTTCATCTTTCCAAGACAACGACCGGGATGTAAGAGAGGAAGGAGAGGAGAATCATTATGAAGAATTTGAAGAAAGCTTGGCAGGCAATGAAGACACACAGGTGCGCATGGCAGCTCTTGCTTTGACAGACATCATTGCAATAACAGTTTATATTTATCACAGTTTTGATGTTTCGCCTCAGGATCCACCTCTGAAGTTGGCAGAAGAGAAGTGTGGTGGACGGCCTCCTAAGAAACAGCCCACCCACTTCATCTCCTTCCGGGCCAATACTCCTGCTATCCTCTCCTGCTTCCAGCAGCTGCAGGAGGAGCTCATCGCCCTCCTTCCCTCCTCTGCTCCTCACTGGCAGACCGCCTCCAGGCTCCACGTCACCCTGTGCCTCTTGGTGCTGCGCGGTCCGGCCGAGGTGGCGGCCGCGGCGGAGACCCTCCGCCGGTTCGCCCAGCTGGATCGCAACCCGCCTGTCATCTTGACCTTTCCTGCGAAGCTGAAGCATTTCAACGGCAAGGTGCTTTACCTGAGCCCCCAGCCTCAGCTGCGCCTCCACCAGCTGAACTGCGGCCTGCAGGAGGCCTACAGGAAGGAGGGCTGGCTGCACAGGAGCTCCTACAACCCGCGGTACCACCTCACTCTGGCCAAGGTAGAACGCAGTGAGGAGGAGAGGATTTTTGATGGAGTGGGAGACCTGAAGGTGGGGAAGGGCCTGAACTTTGGCCGGCTACCGGTTAACACCTTACACCTTTGTAGTGTCGGCGGCTCAGGACTGAATGATTTTTATGAGATCCTTTGCTCCGTGTCTCTTCGATAACGAAGAAGTAGCTCTCATCACTTGCACTACATCACATGAATGACTTGACGTTAACTACATATATGAATAACTAGTGCTGCTGTATGGTATTAAACAGCACATGGCTTGGTGTGTTGTTTCCTCAGAGTGTTGTTTACACTCTGAGGAATTGATTTCTTCAAAAAAAAAATTTGTTGACTTTTTTTTTTTTTTATCTGAAGCTAAATCAGAGTTTATAGCAATTATGCTAAGCAATAAGTCTTTTTAAATTTAAACAGAGACAGTTCTCGAACATAAATTATACCTCTCTGTTATTCATATTTTTCTTAATTTACACTTTGATATTTGGGGGTCTGGGGTCATTCAGGACTCCAACTGTGTCCCCTGGAAATAGTTTTTTTTAAAGACCACCAAAGAAATATTTATTTTCCCCATATATACAATTAATAACTTCATTCCTCACCGATTTTTCTTTTTTAATCGGAGCCAATGGCATAAACAATGCTGAAGGGATGCAGATTGTTCTGTTTAGTTTTAACTTAAATTAAAAACAAAATACACATCAAACAGGAAACTTTCACACAAAACACAAAACCTGGCCAAATTGTCTGTAGCAAAGATGTAAAAAAAAAACTTAAATATCAAAAAACTAAACATGCAGATTTTGACAGTTTGAAAAAAGTTACAGAAACTAATTTTTATTGAAGCAAATGCAACAAAACAGAACATTCTGGAAGCAGTAATGCCTTAATTGAATCCTTTACTTTAGCGAAACCAACATTAAATATTTATCTCAAATTAGAGCTAGATTCAGTTGTTCGACTTTTAAAGGGCTTGTGCACGGTTCTCAAGACAGAATCAATTCCACTGAATTGTTGGAAATTTGATTAGACATTTGAGCACAAAAAGGAGTCTATTTGAAGTAATGATGATTTATTAAGTTGTATGAGAATGGAGCTTTTAATTTTATGACAGGCCTTTTTTTATCATAATTTAACAGAATTTCATTGGTATAAAGCTAATCGGATAGAAAAAAAACTAACCAATCAATAGGCAATCAGATATCAACATAATATACTTTCCGTCTAAACTGAAATGAGCTGTTTGTCATTTTTCTTCTGCCTTTTCTGCCTTATTGGGGTCAACATTGGCCTTTTTTAACTTTTATCATCAAACACTTTTTGAAACACTGAAATAAATTGCTGCTAAGTAATAGACATTTGTCTTTTTTTCTTTGCTGTAAAGCTTTAAATAACTAGGATGGTTCTCTGCAGCCTTTCATGATTAATTCGGCCATGAATATTGTATGTACTGTGTTTCACAAGAACGATCACTTTGTATTCTTCTACCAATTTATTACAGCGGCTGGTTTGCTTTTCCAATTAAACGTTAAATGGAGGATTTTAAGGGCTGGATGTGGTGATTTTTACTGTTATCAGTGGTGTGATGGATTCTGCTTTGCTCGTTCCTCAAACTGAAATCTTGCACACACAATGAAACTGTTCGTTTTCACCCCCATTTTCCTTCCAGATGCACTTCCATCATATACACTATCCATAAGATGAGTGAGTGTGTGACTATGCACACTGGTCCTCCACTGTTTGCTCCCTTTGCTTGTATTATCTCCCTTCCCCCACTCTCTTTCAGTGACACAGAAAAACCAACGCCGCCCCCTCCCTCTCCTCTCGCCGTGCCTCTGCCCCCTTTCCTCCAATAGAAGACACTTTTACCCGTTTTTTTTTTTTCATTCTTTCTTGTTACAGTTCACCTCTATGCCTTTTCTTCACTTTTCTCACTCCAGTCCCTCAGAGGGCATCTCTCTGAGCGTGCACTCATCACATCAGTCACGTCGTTACACGTCGTCCGCCGCCTCCTTGTCAGTAAATCGGTGTTGATGCTGTCCAGCAGCCTCCACTGGAAGCTGCCTTTGCCTACAAATCCATTGCACGCTGCTCTGCCCCTTTCTGTTCATTGTTAGTTGCTCCATCTCTCTCACCCTCCCTCCTCTTTCTCTCAGCATCCCTCCCTGGGAGCCTGCATTTTTATTCTCCTCAGGATTTTGTGTTCCCTGCATCACCCCCCTCCTTCTCCCCAAATTCATCTCTGTGTCTGATCGTGATTCTAACTCTACTTTGAGGGCATCTTTTACCCCCTTAGTTTTCATGTAAGCACAATTTTTGCATCCACGGTCTGAGTGGTGTACTAAAGCTCCCCCTTATTCAGTTAGTGCCCCTCAGTTTGGGGACACTTTCACATTTTTACAATTTGCCTTGTTAACCTGGTCTGGATTCACTCTGGTGGTGCGAGCAGAGACTGGCTGGTCTGATGGGAGAGCTGTGGGGGTCGGCGTTATAAGTGAGCTTGTGGAAGCCAAGCGAATTAGGGGTTAGACCCCACTAATCCTCGTTAACAGATTAATTATCTTGGAGCAACATCGTGTCACTGCAGCGTTTTGAACTCACTTGGGCAGTCATCGACGAAGGACTACAATGCAACGATAAAGAGTCCCTCAGGGGTGTCTCCTCAATCCTAATCCCTCCCTCCCTCCCTTTCTCTCTCTCTTTCGCTAACCCGCGGTGGCCGAGAGCTCCTCGCCCATCCATCAACACAAGCACCTATCCACTATCACCAGACAACCACATAATTATCGACCATTTAATTTATTTCAGCAGCTCGTCACAGTTACCCCCTCGTTTTTATCCCATCTCACGTTGGCATGTCTCTGAGCCGTTTCTTTGAGGATGATGAATTTTCAAGCGCGCCCAGCGTTGACGGCAGGCACTATAGCTCTCTGAGTGGGTAAATATTTCACCGACACCGGCAAAGAGAGAGAAGACAGAAGGAGACAGAAAAACTCCCCAACAGCCGACAGAGGTAAGAAACCGATCCCCCTCTTGTCGCCATATCTTAATTGCTGCTGTTGATGCAGGGAATTAGAATCACTGCAATGATACATAAGACGATGTAGATATGTATTTAGTAACACTAACATTTTTGTGAAAGGGGTTTTTCTGGTTTATGCAATTTTCTCAGTCTTTGAGAAACCATTATTCTATTTAATTGTCGATGATTCATGTTTATCTCTTTAACCATCAAATCTAATGGAAGCACCCACTGATTGACATGTGTTGAAGATGCACTTACGCAGATGATACTGGATTGTTTTGATTGCATTCAGTTTTTCAGTTTTTTTCTATTTTTTTTCTTTTAACAAATCGAGGTTTTCCTAAAGTCCTTTGATTTTGGTCAATTAGAGATGACACATTTTGTTCCCTGTCCCCTTCAACTTCCCCTCATGCTGGACACTTCCCTAAGAGTGCCGGCCAGCTGCACTTTGAAGGGTTTCACTTCTCCCTTTTTTGATTTAAAGCTTTTTACAGGATGTAGTGCTGTCTCATAAATTGCCGACTCTGTTAGGAAGCTGTGGAACAACTGCTCAGCATGTAATTGAAACAGATGTGCAGATGCACATTATTTATATCGTCTGATTCTGGGCATTAGTCTTAGTAAAGGAGGGCGACAAAGGTGCCGATAATTTTCATGCTCTAAAGATGATCCTAAGTTCAGCTGACAGGCGAAGCTTTAGCCCCGTTCTCATTAGTTGCCTCACAAAATGGCCCTTTTTCTTTACATCATGGAGTCTCAGTATGCAAAGAGAGTTGAGCTTCACACACAAGACAACATATTGTGTTCTTTTTTCATATCCTTCAAGCTCATGCTAAGGTTAGAGCCGGTGGGTTTATTCCATCTCTCTACTTGTATTTCCCATGTTTGTCCCCTTTTCTCCCCATTGACTTGACTCATTTAGTTGCCTTCAGTTATGCAACAGAAACAGCCATTATAATAAGAAGCTGGCAAGAAATATCACATCACCTTAAGAGTTCCTATCTGTGACAGCTGCTGAGTAACCCTCCTGCTCCAGGACTCCCCAGTGACTCTTGCCCATCAGCAACTATTTAAATAGCCTCCATTAATTTGAGTTTGGAAGAGAATCTTAACTTGGATGTTTACATGATAATTGTCATGAACATGCAATTCTTCGGTTACATGAAAGTGCAAAGGACAATGAAGGTTATTATGTTTAATTAATAACTGCTCAATGATTTAGATTTACAGGATGTAGTTTGTGTTATATCTCTTTTTTGCTTAAATTAAAAAGCACAGCATCCTTTTTTTTTCTTTAAATCAGCCCTTTACCCATTCATTGCACCTCCGTTTTTTTCTTCTCACAATATTTTTTTTTAATTAAAAGCTTATTTTTCTAAGAAAGATACACAAGCATACACCCCCCCCCCCCCCAGATGAGAGATCTGTATAAAAAAGTGACATTTGTATAAAATGATTCCTGAACAGGTGCATTGGATGCTACTACTACAGTTTCACAGTTAGATCCATGAAAGTTGGAAAATGTCTTCCTACTGGTGCCAAATGCTGCGGAGCTAAATGTGTTGCCATGATCCTATGCTGAATAAAAGCAAACAATCAAACCAAAATGAAACGGGTCAGGCAGTGATTTTAGCAGGAACACCACTGAGATGATTAGAATGAAATCCAAGAAAAGGACTCCGGATCTCACATATTTTACTACATTTATTGTTCCAGTGTGAGTGAATATTTTTCTTTTTTTTTTTCTTCATTTTGAGTGAATATTTTTCAACACTGAAATAAAACAAAGTTTGAAAGCCATCGATTGGTAGAAGCGCCAGCAGCTTTCCATCTCAGTGTTACGACCCACCTATCCAGAAGAGAACCCCAGGACAGCAACTGATTCTTTAGAGGTAAAACATTCCTCTTCCTTACCAAAGACGGGGAGTAAAAAGTTATGGTTCAGTTTCAAATCCATTACCTTATTCAGGATGTGAAAACCCTTCTTCCAAAAATGCTATGATGTGGAAAATGTCCAGAGCGAATGGATTAGGGTGGCTTCCTCGCTGCTACACCTGTTACAGCAAATATCCAAACATGGGTCAAACTTGGTTGGGGCTAACTTGAATCTGAACAGTTGAGCTCAGTGAGCTACCCTAAATTGTCACAGACTGGTTTGCACCAGGTGTTGAAAATACCAAAGTGGGGACTAAATCCAGAACAACTCAAAATCAGAGGTTTCTGTCCTCCTCCCGTGCAGATTTCTTTTTTTCTCAGAGGGCCGGAGTTGTTCAGAATGTTTGGGCCGCAAAGTGAGTCTTAGGAGGGGTTTCGTTTGTTGACTGCTACTCAGGTAGATTACAGTTGATCTTTGAAAAATCTGAAACATACTGTCAGAGGTTGAAATTGGGGATATGGGGTTTGCTTAAAATGTGCATTTAAAGTAAGAATTTGCATGAACTGATGTGTATTTTTGGGTTGAGTGTAGAATCCCTGCATTAACTGGCCTATAAGTTTATCAATGGAAAAAAGAGGAGGACTCAGTAAGGAGGCTAGAAAGGTGTCCTGGACAGAATCCAGCTCCGTGCCAGCCAAGAACTTGGATTTACAGTCACCAGTCACTTTAATAGGTTCATCTCGCTAGTACTGCATTAATTATTCATCATATAGAATCAGTAAGATGTCGGAAACATTCCTCAGAGATTTTGGTCCACGTTGAATTGATGACATCACGCAATTGCTGCAGATCTGTCAAGTGAACATCCAATAATCCCCTACGCCAACCACAAAGGTGCTCTGCTGGATTGAGATCTTTTGACCACGGAGGCCATTGTAGTACAGGAAACACAGTTATGTTCAAGAAACCATGGTTTGAGGCCATCTAAGCTTTTTGACATGGTGCATTTTCCTGCTGGAAGTGGCCATCAGAAGATGGGTTACTCTTTGGCCACAAAGAGATGGACATAGTCAGTCATACTACTCAGTGAGGCTGTGGCATTTAAGTGATGCACGCTTGGTACTAAAAGGCCCAATGGTGCCAAGAAAGTATCCCTCACACTGTTACACCACCACTAGACTAAACTGTGGATAAAAGATAGGATGGATCCATACTTTGAGTTCCTCCTATTGTAGTTTTCTGCAGCTGAAGTCAATCTGCTATTTTGCATTCAAAGGTGATAGATGCAGAGCTTTTTGAACTACTATTGCCTCACCTCTGATGTCCACTCAGCTGCTCCGCAATGGAATTTTTTCTTTGTTTCACACGATACTCTGCAAACCTGAGAGATGTTTGTGCATGAAAACCTCAGTAGACATGCAGTTTCTGACATTCTTGACCTGAAACAGCCCATGTTGCACCAACAACCATGTCATCTTATTTCTTGCCCATTCTGATGACCAGTGGAAGCTTTACCAAGTTATCTTAAGATAATAAACAATGTACTTTATTTATCCCAGATTTGTGCAAGTGAAACTACAGTGTGATTCAGACCAATGCCAGTAATAATGGTGGAGAAGGTGCTCCGCTGTCTGTCCAGTTTGGGGTAGAGGGGGTGCTCCGGGTTGTCCATACTGGCTGACAGCCTTTTCAGTATCCTTCCTTCCACCACAGCCTAAAAGGTCTCGAGCCTGAGACCAATGACAGAGCCAACCCTCCTGATGATCTTGTCCAATCTGCGGGTCTCTGGTTCTGATGCTGCTCCCCCATCAAACAACCGTGAAAAGGAAGATGCTTGAGACAACAAACTGATGAAAGATCTCCAAGATCTTGTTACATTAAGGAATCTGAGCTTCCTTGGGAAGTAGTCTGCTCATTCCCTGTACACAGACTCATTGTCCAGTCGAGTCTGTTGTCAGCCATGACCCCCAGGTATTTGTGGTCCTCCATCTCCTCTTTTATGATCTGTAGAAGCTGTGCAAGCATCTTCTTCCTCCTGAAGTCTATCACCATCTCTCTGGTCTTTCCGACGTTCAGCCTCAGGTGGTTCCTTTTGGTCGAATCTGCAAATATGTCTACCAGTGCCCTGTACTCCCCCTCATCTCTGCTTCTTTTACACCCGACAAGATTTCTGTAGGTGGCACATCAGACAGAACACAGCCCAGATGGACAAACTTTGACCTGCCTGTGAGATAGTCAGTCATCTGAGATATCACTGAGCTGCTGACATCCATCAAACGCAGCTTCTCACCCAGCAGAAATGGCTGGATGGTGTTAAATGCACTGGAGAAATCAAAGAATGTGATTCTCGTTGTACCTCCTCCACTATCTAGGCGCAAATTAGCTCTGTGGCAGCAGGCAGATGACAGTGGGACTTATGAGCAAAGTGCAGAGGGTCCAGCACTGACTTCATTCCATGGTCTCAAGTGGGCTAAGACCAGTCTCTCCAGAAAGAGCATTCCTCACTTGAGACGAGAGGGCCGCTGGCTGATGGTCTTTGAGGTTTGTGGTGGCGAATTCTTGAGTACAGGAAGAGAGTACTGCTACTCTCTCCTGACTCAGGCTCAGGTTGTAGAGGTGTTTCAGTACCAGCTCTCTCCTACCCTGGTCTGTGATCACAGTCATAGCGGGATGGGGTCCGATGTCTTCAGTGGAGTGGAGGGGGGTTGATGGTGGAGGATGTTGATGTCCTCAGAGGAGGGGGAGGGGTTGGGTGGATGTGTGGAGGTCTGGGCGAGTTGAGGGGATTACCGGCAGTGTTGAATCTGTTGAAGAACTTATTCATATTTGTTTTAACAAGCAACTTACAGGTGTACCCGTTAATGTGACCATCGGCAGTTTTCCTTTTGGATGTTTTTTTTTAGTGCAGGTTAGATACACAGGTGGGTTTAGGATGTTAATCTTAAGATTATATTGTGGGATTTAAAAGGCAACGCACAGCGACGTCAAAAATCAGCGTCTTCGGCACCATCTGGTTGCCGACGTGTAATACAAGAGGTCCATTAATCTCTTCTGTGTGGGTAAATTTCAGCGTGATCTTTCCAATGTGTGCCAAAGACTCCACCAGAGAAATATATTCAACTAGACAAAGCAAAAGTTTCTCATCCAGTCATGCCAGGATGAAACAAATTAAGGAGCTGAGGTGATGACTGAATTAAATCTAAAAACCTGAGAAACACATTATTTTAACATGAATCAACGCGACTCACCAAAGCACTCTTCAATGCTTTCCCACTTAAAGTTTGTTAAATGTCTCCTACACAGCTTCAAGTAAGTAACCTGATGAATTAATCCATCATGATGAAAGACCACAGCACTCACACGTGTTTACACCACTGAGGTATGGAGGGATGGATGTGACGCGATTTGAACCAGCGTGTTTGGCACAGTTTTAATAAGAGAAATGGAGTGCTGGCAGTGATTTGATTTGTGACAGTTGGGCCGCCGGACCCATTAAGGTGAACAGGCTTACTGTAATGGGCTTAGAGCGGGCCCTGTCTGGCCTGTGGGCGATCTGTTAACTTGTGCTTGGCCCCGTAACCCAACCCAAATCTGAATGGTGATGCTGTTCGGGGCGTTGCTGAATGTGTCATGCGACCGAATCAAAACTCTAGCCATGCACTGTATCGAACTTGCAGAGGTTTGCCCTCGTCTGAGCTGCCAGTGTGTGAGGAATCAATAGGAACAGAAATAAAGTAGAACACTGAGCAGAGGGAAAGTTTTATTTATTGAAGGATTTGTTGTTTCTTTCCTTCAACATCCAACACAGGCAAGCAGTTCAGAATGAGCTTATTGATGGAGAACTGTACAGTTCAGAGCTCTGTAACCTTCTATATTTACAGTTGTTGTAAATGGTTCTCCCTGTTTTCTCCTCTCATCAGCTCCCCTAGCATGTTTGTTCAAAACAGTGAAGCTGTGATTGTCTCCTAATCTGGGCAGCTGGTGTTTTACCAGCCCACTTCATGCCCTCTCTGCCCTCTGTTGCCTTCGTCTTTTCATGAGGATTCCTCTGTGTGTTTTGACAAACCGGATTTGTCCTCTGTATTTACCCTACTCTCTCTCCCCCTTGACCGGCTTTGGGGAGCTATGGTGAATGCAGAACATTGTAGGATGTCAAATGCATCATTTTTCAAGACCTTTATGGTTCCTTGTACCGACTTGTTTTGTATATATTCTCAGAGAAAACCCCTTCAAAATTCCTGCATAGTACGTCCCCTGTTAAATTTCTACAAATCTACCCATTCATCCCTTTTCTGTACTGGGTTAATCCTGATCAGGGTCAAGAGGGGGGTTGGAGCCTAACTCAGCAGTCACTGGGCAAGAGGCAAGGCCACCTTGGACAGGCCAGTGGTCCATCAAAGGGCTGCAGTGATGCTCAAAATGGGCAACCAGTGGTGGTTTCTGACATGGGCAATTCAGGACCACACAGGGTGCCAAAAGCAGTTGGAGGGAAGGAGCAACAGCTGCACTTTTGAAGGTGACATCATACAAGATCCACTTTTTTGCCCTTAAATACATTTTGTTGTGTACTTGGAATCTTAAGGAGTGCAGAAACATTGAATGATATACTGTCCATGAGATGCATTGATATCTTTGTATTTTGTTTGGTTCATATTTTTTCAAGCTGTTCAGTTTTCTCCATTCCATATTACTTTTCTTTTATGGACTTCCGGCAAACCAATTTGGCGAATCCAACATTTTTATTTATTTTTTGCCGCTATTTTGTAGTCCTAGCTGAAGGATGCTGAAGTTACAAGTAGATAAATCAAAATGTTTGGTTGTGGGGTGGGGTGGCTGGGTGAAGAGCCTCATCTGGGTTTAAAGGGACCACACGAAAACGAGTTGCTCTCAGACACACCTCAGAACAGGGGTAAAAGAGGGGTTGTGGGGCAACAATAGCGAGGCATTCAAACCAAAGCATTGCAGTTCTACTTTATATAGACCCAACTGAATGATTTAAATGTGAAACGAGGGATTGAAAAACATATGTCCCCTTTAACAAATTTTGTATCGCTTAATCACTCGTCCAGTCAATATCATCTCACCACCAAGGCAACAATGCTGGAATCATTAATATCAAAGTATAGAAGGAAAGTATGAACTTGGATAAATGATTAAACTAGAGGTGTGCCAATCAGAATTTCATGAGGGATTTATTTTTGCCTGATTTTGCTCTGATTATAGTTGTTTTAGATATCTTTCCAAACTATGATATAAGAATATATAAAAACAGCATTACAAGTTTGTTTTCTTGCTGTCCTGAATTGGGAGGTCCTTAATTATTTATATTAGGAGAATAGGTGATATATAAGTGTGCTTGCGAGAGATAGAGCAGTTATTGTGAAGTGAGGTTTTATTATTATTTTAAAGGAAATACAAATAGAGTTTAGCATCTTAAACTGACAATGAACACTTGTTCATTGCTAGTGTGCCTAGCATTATTAAAAAAAGACCAATGGCAGTAATAATGCAGTAATAATGCATTACTAAAAAGATTTCTCTTTATCTTACATATTACCCTAACTGACATTTCAAAAAAGCCTGCAAAGAATGTCCAAATCCATGATGTTTTAGTACAGAAACCGAAAGCTAAAAGTATACATGGCGCCCTGTTCAGCGTTCCTGTGATCTACCAGACATTTTTCGCAGCCTGAATGAACTACAGACATGTCTTCACAGGTTGTAGAAATTATATTCCTTTCAAATAACTTCATCCTTTCTTTGCTTCCTCAGATTTGGTTTTAAACATCTCACTGATACGAATGTCGGCTTAATTTGAGTCTTCTTTGCTCAGCAACAACTTCTCCCACTATTTCTCTCCGATGCTTTAGTGCTGATGTAGGATCAGATATTTTCAGATTCACACTGCCCAGTTATTATTCATTATTCTAAAAATCACACAGTTCCTATCACCAGCCAGTTTCTCAGTGAATCTCTACCCAAAACAAATGTTTAGATTTTTTTTGTTTGTTTTTTTATATTCGTCCACTTGCTTCTTTGTGCACATTTAAACTTTCTTGGTGTTGGAGTCAGCACAAAGTATGACAGATGTGGAAAAACCTTAAAACGTGCATCTATTATGGTTGGGGATTCCAACACAAGCACTTTTTTCAGATCATTCTTTCAATCTGTAACCGATTTGTGTTGTTTATGCCTCCTGCTCCACCTTGGAAGGTAATCATAAACCCATATAACTATAAGGGTGGGACAGGATAACTTTACGAGGGTGCCGTAGTGATGCAATGCAAAACAAAGACGAGAGCAAACGCAGGAGAACCAGATGAATCTTCAGCATCCATCTGACGTTAACAGAATGCTGCAGGTCAAAAAACACACTGAAGGTGGTGCATTTTAGTTTTTCTTGTGTTTAAAACATTGAATCTGCTGAACTGCCCACAAATATCTTATGCTCATTAAATTGGAACTACTCCCTATTTCTGTGATCCCAGCTGCATGTTCTGAAATCGCCAGTTTGACTTGAATTTTGTGCATGACAAAATTGTTCATAAAGGAAGAGATCATAGTTGCACTTTCAATCCATTGCTACAGTCTGGAAGGAGCAGTGGATCTCCAGAAGTCCACTTCACACAAATACAACACAAACAGCAAATTTGAACATGTAGGAAAGTTTTTCCTACATGTAGAAAAAAGTTTCTAAAATTAAGATTACCTTTTTTCTCAATGAAAAGTTATTTTTGCATGTAGATATGGAGGTAGAGATGTAGCTGAATTCATTTTTTTTCTTTTTTTGTGTGTGAAAAATATCCATTTTTTTTTGGACGGGGCCTTGCAGGTTAAATTGATGGATAATTAGCAGCCCTCTGCAGAAACACATGACAAGCCGTGGAAGTCGACCCCTAGTGTTGGAGCAAGGGAAAGGTCTAAAACATGAAGGGTACTGTGCACTTTGAAAAAAATGGGCACAGAAAACACTATTTTATCTGAAACCCATGCTCAGAAACCTGATTGAGTCTCCACTTTAATGCAAGCTCACTTGTTTCCAGACACCTGTTACCTGTCAGTCCAACTGATCATCAATCAGAACGATTCTGAGAAACGAAGATTTTGCTGTCTCTGCACCTTAGTAACTGTGATGTATTCAGGAAAACCATCAGCCCTGCTTGCTCCGTTTTTCCTTCTCCCTAGTTTTTCCCTCGCATCCCGGTCCATCTGACCCCCGTCTTTTCTCCCGTGCAGGGTGGAGGAGGGCACAGCTGGCAGTGAAAATGGCCGCAATGACCACAGTGCCCAGCTATTCTCCTTCGATATGGGTGAGGATGTGTCACGCCCTGCCCCGGCTGGACCTCAGTATGCAGATGAGGGACAACATCTTCGCCCCAGACAGCTGGGAGTATCAGCAGGTAACGGACTTCTACCACAACCATCTTGTAACCACTTTGTGCCACACTGCATAACAATTTGAGCCCTTTTTTCCTCTGTGTTAGTTTATTACATGTAAGTGGGATGATGTGCAATTTGTACCACAAGACTCTCCTAATTGCTCCATAAATCCCTTAATGTTGCAACAACCTGCAGAGCCACGACAACAGCATTTATAGGCATTTAAACCACTTGTTTTTGCTTATTAATGGACCCAATTACAGGAGGGAAGATTGCAGTCAAGCCGTGCAATTACTCCTCAACTCTTGCCCAGTCATTATTTCACTACTTGATCTTTGCTGAAATACTGCAGTTCATCTTAATTGTGCAAACCAGAGCTATGCAAAGCAATTTCTTGTTGCATGTTTCCACAGTTGCTTTTGTGTGGATGATGGTGGTGTTTCTGCAGCAAAAAAAAAAAACACACACTTCAACTCTTTTGCCCTGGCTTCCATTGATGACTACTCCTTGGTAAAAAGAGGAGATGGGCTGGGGAAAGAAGAGTGCAAATTATCCTGCAGAACAGAAAGACAAAAGAGCCTGGAAGTGCTCGAAGACAGAAAGGGAGAGAGAGAATGAGGGAGGCGATGAGTAATACGTGGAGGTTGATGTGCAGGAAACTGGGCAGAGCGAGGGAAAGGCGAACCGAGTTAGAGCGGGGAGCCAGAGAGAGTGGCAGCGAATGTATTTAAGTAGGTCACAGATTATTAATAGAGATTCAGTGGTGTGGATGGAAAGAAAGAAAGAGATGGCAGAGTGGGCGGAGAGGAGAACGGGAGAACGTGAGGAAAGCGGGGATGGGATGGGGGTGGTCTGAGAACAGGAGGTGAGAGAGACGGAGTAAGGTGGAGGAACGGGGAGTGACAGACGGGCAGATGGAAGGATAATGCTGCTGCAATGTGTCGGAGCAAAATGTACTTCGGTGATGTTGACTCTGTGACATGGAGCCTGGTCGAAGAGTCTGATATGGCTTAGAGTTGTTAAAATCCATCGTGGTGCAGAGAGCCATTAAGGTTTCAGAGCTGAAAGCCTCTGAAATAAGGAGAAAAGATATCAAGTCGGCTACAAAATGTTAATCTTTGTATGGAAGTATTTGCATTACTTGCTTGAGGCATACTTTAATTTCTCACATACTTTTAATCAGGATCTCCTGCTGGTATCTGAGAAGCTCTAGAGTTCCGCCTTCTCAAATTGTTCCTTTTTATTCATAATAATTTGGATTAAAATGACTTTTTTTTTCAAACACATACTGACTCATCTGCTGTTCTCACCCACTTCCTTTTTTCTTCAACTCACAGACTCTGCTGGTTTTATCCAGTCTGTCGGCCATTGCTCTGGTCATCTCCCTCCTGGTGGTTCTGTCCTTCCTCATACACTACTGCTGCTGTCAACGAGGGGACCGGGGCGAGGGGTCTGAGGAGGAGGAGGAGGACGACGAAGATGGCAGCACGGGTCACGGCTACAGCGGGAAGAAGGGGAGGGGCATCTGCTGCGTCACGTGGGCGGCGGTGGCTGCTGTTACGCTGTGCTGGTGAGAGGCGGGTGTTGGGCCTTCTTTAGTGGTAGCAAACATGAAACGAAATCGACAAATTTTAAACTGTTGCAAGTAAAAGACCCACATTTGGGGTCTTTGAGCATAGATTGATGCACTTTACATCTTCCATTGACAGAGGGAATAAATATTCTGACGATGCCAATAATTCTGGACACTCCCAGGCCATATTACACAAAACAATAAAGGCAAAAAGATTTAACAGGGCAAACCGTTTTTAAAACGACGTTTCATTACAAGAAAGATTATTACAACCCACTCAAAAACTGGTGATTCCCTTCTCAAAAGAAAACTTCGAGTCATGCAGTAGCTGAAACTCTTCAGGCCCTATTTTGATTATTCTTCTAAATCAGATATAGCCTCGTTCTTTCAACAAAATTCCCGATTAACACCTGGGATAAACAAGCAGTTTGCATCATATTCCGCACACCACGCCATCGTTTTAATGTTTCAGTCGTGCGACTCCTTGCCAGAGGAAGAGCTAAATCCTCAGTGAGACCTATATTATAAACTACTAAACTATGTCATCCCTAATTGCAGTCTGAAGGTGTAAAAACTAGCAATCAAATGGGGGAATGTTGGAGTTGAACCAAAGATGAAATGACGTCTCAGTTCTTCTTCAACGGTTTTAAATATGTTTATCATTACCTCAGTGTCTGATTGCCACTCAGCATTTCTTTAATTACACAAGGATGGCAGCCAAAGCTAATACCACATTGCCTAAAACCTCAAACATTGTAATTTTCTAAATAGCTGAAGGCACAATAATAATAATAAAAAAATCAAACAGATCATAAGCAGCTCCAAAACACCGAGAGCAACGGCGTATTGCAGTTCCAGAGGATTTTTTATCCAGCGCCTTTGTGGCGTTGTCAGCTGTGCTGCAGTGCTCACACAAGCTTGTACAGAAACAAGATCGAGTGGAAATTTAGTTTCACTTCTGTTTTATTTTGGTCTTTTCCTGTAAAATTGCATTAATTTAATTTTGTTAGCTTCCCCACTCATCATGTGGATCGTGTTACGTCACTGATAAAGTTCTGCAGTGCCATGAAAAAGGATGCGCCCCTCACAGACATCAGATGCAGACAAAGATAACATGAATACATTTTGAAAGACGCTTTCAAATGATGATTTCATTAATCAAAGTAAAAAACAAAACACTATTCAAACCAACAAAGTTGTATGACGAAAAATTCATTGCCTCCCAAAAACGACCCTTTTCAGATATTTTGGTTTATGCCTCGAAGTTCTCACATGGAGGCCATTTTTGCAGAGCCTCTTTCATATTCCAATCCAGTCTGTCTATATTTGTAAAGCACCTAAAACAAACACAGAGGCCAAAGTGCGGTACAGATGAAAGCTAGATATAATTAAATTACATCGCTGTAAAACCAACACAATAATTACTGATCAATCAGAAATTCTTACCTTAACTGAAGCAAGTGAGGCCTGCTGAACAGATGCTGTTCTGGGTTTTATTTTTTACCCTCCTGGATGAATGGTCGTTGCTCTCCAGGAACAGTTTTGGGAGGCCAGCAACGCCTGGGAGTGTTCACCACTGTTCCACGCCTGGACTCCTAGAGCCCTAGATACCCTCTCCAGGCTGATGGAGGTCCATGCCTTTCTCATGTGTTTAAAAGTTTCTTTAAATTGGGGCATGATGTGTTGCCTTTTGAGCTCTTTCAGCCTACTTCATGTTGTCAGACAGGCCCTATCTAAATGGTTTCTAAATTGTACATGTCTGGCAGTAATACGTGAAATTCAATTAAGCTTTACCACAGAAGTTGGCTAATCACATAATTCCCAATCTAGTGGTGGTTAAAAACAGTTTTTTTTGTTAACTCTGGTTATCACTGTTTAAAATGATATTTGGTTTGATAATCTAAATCATTGTTTATTTATGTGCTTTACAAAAAAAAAAAAACACTTTTCCACTGCACTACATATCCTTCCTAATGCTAATCCCGGTGCTAATAACTAACAATCAGCTGAGGATGTGGTGGCACCGAGCAAAAGAGGAGCTGAAGATGCAGCAACCCAGAGCCAGATCTTTAATGGTTTTAAATGGCTTTTAATGTTACCTCAATGACTGACTGTTATGCAGCATTGCTGCATAACTACATAAGCCAACAATAACTCTCAGACCCACCATAAAAGATGGATGTAGCCACATTGTCTGAAAAGTGAAGCCAGGGTGGAAGTATCTCAAAGTGCATTAGTGCTAAAACCCGGCTCTAAAAGTCACGTTCGAATAGTGTCAACTTATTTCTAAAAATACTGAGTCGATGAGTCATCACAGAGTCATAATAAGCCGAACTTCCTCTTTTATGCTCAGTATGATCAGCATGACGTTGTTAAACGGCACGCAAAATGAGAGAATCCAAAGCAGCCTGATGTTAAGCTTTAGGTGCTTGAGATTATACTGAGCAGTAAAACTGCTCACATCAGTCTGTGAATCCCCAGTCGCCCGTCATCATCCTCCATCCTTGTAGGGTTTGCATTTTTCCACAAAGTCATGTTATTTTCCTGTTCCGCAGCCACAGCCAACAACAGCATTACATGCGGGGAGCTTCCCAGTGCAAAAAAACCCGCTGGTTCTCTGCCGATCGTGCTTTCATCGGGTCTGCACATTGTGGTTACCGTACGGCGCTCTCAAACGCTGCTTGACATCTGTCCAACACGCGCCTCTTGTATAATGGAAGAATGAGTCACTCAGGGGAAGCTCTGCTGTACATCTAAAGTGTCAGCCATCTGTGTGGTGCAAGGAAATCAAAGTGCACTTTGATATAATGCTTTTAATGCTCATTACGATCCCCTTCCTGCACTTGTATATGCCTCCAGACCGTGCTGCTGTGTTGCAGGGTGTAATGTGCAGCAGATTTGATTTCAGCTGCCATAATGTTGTCCTCATTTACAGACTGCAGGTTGATAGAGTGGTTCGTGTCTCCCCCTCATGGACTGCAATGAAATAATAGGCCTCATCCTCACTGAGGCTCAGCATGAGAGCTCCCTGTGCATGGATAGCAAATATGATGTTTAATATGCTTAATATAAGCCCTCAGATGGTGGCCTTTGCTCGGACGTAGTTGCATTGGTCCACGTTCGGCAGCTTGAAATGAAGAACACACATTCCTCCATACCCCCCCCCCCCCCCCCCCCCCGCTTGCTTTCTAATCTGGGTCACATACTTTGTGGGAGATTGGGTCATACCATTTCTCCTGGGTTTGAGGGGATTTGACGAACATCTGGCCCGTGCCTTAATCTGAATATTTGAATAACAGAGAAGTGTGTAAACACGCCTCTATGTTTAACGTTTTGAATATTTTTTTTTTCCTCCCTCCTCCCCTGGAGCTCATGCGTTAACCGCTAGGAGCCTGACTCCTCGTTTTGTCCCTGCTGCTGTCATCTGTATATTCCTTTTCCTTTGCTTCACTGTTGGTACGCTCATCCAAAGCACTTCAAATCTCCCTTGTGTCACATTCATTTAAAATGTACATACACGCTGAATTAAACATTACATTTATCTGCTCTGCTATCCTGCTTTCAGCCTGTCACACATGCACCCTCCAACAATGTTCTCATGCTTCTCTTTACCCCCTCCTCCCCTCTTTGCAGTGTTGCCATAGGCATCGGTTTCTATGGCAACAGCGAGGCTAACGATGGGATGTATCAGTTGACCTCGTCTCTTCTCACAGCCAATTATACGCTAGCTTCCATCGATCTGCTGGTGAGTGCTGCTTCCCCTGCCAGGAGAATGTCATGCAGAGTGTATATCTGCACTGCTTGATGCTGTTTGTTTTGTTTGTTTGTTTGTTTGTGTGGGAGGGAGGGAGGGAGGGAGGGAGGGGAGGGGGAAGGAGGGACAGAATGTGTTCCTGCTCACATGTGGTCAGCCCCACACAGGAAGAGCATCAGATGCAAACTTATCGATTTTCTCCTGTGGTCTGGCAGTGGTTTGTGAGTCAGACTGCAAAATGTCACATGTGCGGTCCCCGACGACAGAGGACAGGATAACTGCGCGTCTGAGTGACGGCAGAGGCGAATGTGTAAATTACAGTAACACAAATCGGATTTTGGATTTTCATTTGCGCAGATATGTTTGTATCAGTGAGTAAATAAAAAAAAAAAAAAAAAGCTCCACTATCTATCTTTTTTTTTAACTAAGGTTAAATAATATGTTTGTTGAAAGGTGGCTTCTATTCATACAGTAACATGACCTTTTCACCACATGATTAATTACCGAACGTGTGATCTCCGCTGTGAATCCTTCCACCACTTGTGTTTGCCGCCCCCGGGCAACTAGGTCTAGACTAAAAAAAAAAGACATTATGAAGTGTTAATCAGTGCAAATTAAGTAGATTAAAGTCCTTTAACAAAGCATGTGAAAGTTTGATTGAAACAGTGCCTTGCAATGGTATTCACACCCCTTGAACTTCTTAAAATGTTTTTTGTCATCTCTCCTAATGCGATTTCATGACAGACCAACACAAATAACGACGGGTGGAAAAAAAACAAAAACAACACAGACTTTTTAGTTCAAGAAATCTGAAAAATGTGGCACACATTTTTACTCGGTTATGTCTCTAACAGCTTTGGACATACAACGACTGAAATAAGTGCCCGTCCTTTGCAGAATAAGTCAGACCAGCTGTGAAAGTAGCGTTATAGATGCTTTTCACATACATATTCATACACAGATGCACACGTCACACTCCAATGTTGAAAAGACCTTCACCATGACATTATATTGGGCTAATATATTTTCTTCCACAGACTTCCCTCCTGTGAGTGCCAGAATGCAATATTCACGAAGCTGTTATGATGTACAGCGTACTTAGATGAATGTCTGTAAAAGTGAAAATAACACTCTTTTAAAGTAGTGATCTTTTTTCTGCTGATTTAAAATCAGTAAGCCTTTCAAAGGATTGCAGCCTTGTCTTTTCTCCTGCTAAGAATACTTCAGCGCACGTATAAGGCCTTGAAGGAGAACATCCTTCTGAGATTCTTTCTCTCCTTTTAAAAGTTAAACAAAATAGGTTTGAAATATTAATAGATTGTTTTGGCCGCATGTGCCACAAAGGCACGTGCTCTAAACTCCTCCCGGGTCAGCATCTAAAGACGTCCGGTAAAATTTGTTGTCTCCTGCATGGCTTGTAGCAAACTTCTTTTAGTTTTCTTCTTGCCAATCTTACATTAAGGCCAGATTAGTGGAGTGCATGACAGATTATTCCACCTGAGCTCCGGATCTTTGCAGCTCCTCCAGCGTTATCGTGAGCCGCTTGATTATTTTTCTCTAATTGTTGTTCTTCCTTGGTCTTCATGATGCGATTTACTTTCTTCTAATGTTCTCTAATAAACCTCTGTGGCCTTCACAGATCAGCTGTATATATACTGAGATTTTATAACACATCTGGGAGCCTATTGTAGTAACTGGGGGATGCCTGAAGGCAATTAGTTGCCTTGGATTTTATTAAGGGGTCCTTGAGCAAAGGAGAATGAAAACAAAGGTGCCACACGGTTTATAGATTCATGAGTAAAAAATGTAGAAAAGCATGTATAATTTATCTTGTACTTTGCATCACTACTTGGTGTTGGTCATATTGGTCGTGTAAAGGGTCATGTGGCAAAATGTGAAAAAGCTCCAGGGGAATGAACACTTCTGAAAGGCACTGCACTACTTCTCTGCAGTTTTTGTGGAAATAAAAATATTTCCTAATACTTGCAATGAGTAACTCTGTATGCACACTACTTTACATATAAATGGCATTGAATAAAAGGTGGATGCTGGTTCATATTATTGCTTTATTTCCTTGTTTTGAACGCCATCCCAAAGGTTAAAGGATCCTTTTCAACAGCTGCATTCCACCTAATATATATAGAGACAGGAAATATGTATAGCAGGAATTGGCAAAAATGTAAACTAAAAGAAGAGCTATGTTCCATTAACAAATAAGTAAATAGTTTTCTGCCACTTGTAGGAGCAGTGAAGTCATATTATACAGTACATAAGGAATATTACTTGACTCAAATTTGTATGACTTGATCAAACACAGAGGTTTCATCTTAAACAGCAACACTGCAAAAATAAGATGATGGAGATGAGTTGTTCCTATTTTAAGTGGAAAAATCTTATTCCATTGGCAGTAGATTAAAACTTGCCTGCTCAAATCAAGGACAATAAAATTTTACTTAGGCCTACTTTTAGTTATTTTTTGCAGTGATTATATCCCCTATTTCTGTACATTTCAAGAATCAAGAGTTTCACTGCCATTTCAAAACATGCGGTACGTGAGCAGAAATCAAATAAAGCAATGTCCTAGTTAAGCAAGCCAGTGAATAGTGGTAGAAAAATAAAAAATGCATTCACTGATTAAAGATATTTAAGCATTAAGGAGATGCTAATAAAGACAGAATCTTACTATTGACTAAAAATAAATTAAATAAAGCACTCTCCACATTTATTTCAGCCCTTGGTAAAGGTGTGTAAAAAAAATTAAAATGAAAATTTCTTTAATTGCAGTCGTATAATCTCAAACTAGTTTTTTTGGGGAAAACCTTCTGGGCTTCCAACACCTGTTGGCACCCCAGAAAACCCTTGTAGAAAATATAGCTGAAACATTTGAATTGGTTGGAACTTTAAATAAGTCATCTATGTCTTCCTGTTTCCTTTGGATAAAAATATGAGTTGAAACAGAGGTCATTTATTTCAGCCAGCCTTCAAAATGAGAAAGACAAGAGGTTGTGCTAACCTAAACACCACCTTAACATGGCCATATTTACAGCCAGAGCAATAATCAGAAAGTTTAAGACCGCCAAAACTGTGATAAATAATGCCGGATGGGGACCCGGATTTATTTTGCCACCACACACAGTGAGAAGGATTGAGGGAGGTACATAAAGTCTTCAAAGACCAATGTTTTCAGTGCAAGATTAGTCCTCTACCATAAAAGATGAACATTATTTCAGGGCTTTTTACACATTTTGACAAGTTGAGACTGTAGTTGGGTTGGGTGCTGAGAATATAAACATTGAATGTATGCCTTTTTATCACTGTATGGAATTGTAAATAACCTCATTTACAGGAACTGGATAAACATGGTAGATTTAAAAAAAATAAAAGCTCCCCTTTCTGAGTATAGGATATCAGATTAGTCCCTGTGATGAAGGACTCAGACAGACGAGAGACTGAAAGCAGTAAGAGCCTTGATTCAGTCGGTTGGTCTGCTGACTCTGTAAGAAAAAGAAGTGTAAATGCAGATCGATACATTTCTGTTTGTAGAGATCACATTTCTGTCCTGCTAGGAAATGTTTCTTTCCCAGTGAAAAGCACCTGCTTTATTAGTTTGACTAACTGAATGCATATTAGGAAATTTAGCCGGTTTAGCTCATTAAATGGCCGTATTTCAGAAACATGCAAACATTTTTACTGATTCAGCTCTTTTCAGAGTAACCTTACCAAATTACAAAGTGCAGAGGTCCTATTTTTTTTAGAGATTGAATCTCTAACTTATCAGTGATGTAATGTTATTAGTGCTAATAGCATTGTGAGGCACTCTATCTCCTTCAAACAACCACTCTAGGATTTTATGAGCCTCATAAGTATCATGTCTGTTTTTTGGTTTTCATGCCACTTAACGTTCACTGACGTGCTTCCTTTCCTCCCCTCATAGATTTCAGACACCATTACTGGACTGCAGCTCTCCGTCTCTGGCCCGCTGACCTCCATGGAGGAGATGTTTTCTGGCAGCAAACCGTTCCTGGTGTCAACGCGGAACTGCCGGAGGTTGTCTGAGAATGTGATAAACCTCCTCTCCTCCATCTCCCTGGCTCGGGCCAGCGAAGAGGCGGGGCTGGGAAATAACAGCAGTGTCATCACGCCCCTGACGCCTGTCCCGCCCTCTGTGGTTCCTACGGTGGTGCCCACCAGCAGCTTGTTGCCCAACCCCTTTACACCTGGCTGGGCTGCCAACACGCTGATGGTCAATGAGGACTACAGGTGAGGCTACAGTCCATTAGAACATATGTGTAATTTATGAACATCTAAATTGGATTACATTTCTGCAAAAAAAATTTTGGTTTAAGTGGAAAATAATTTAATGTGTTTACAATCATCTTAAAAAAATGATATCGAAGGAGGTGTTTTTGTTTTCACGTCTTACTTACACGGATCATTTCTGAACAGTTTCCTAAAATAGTTTAAAAAACAATTACGTTTATTTTAATGCTGCTTGGAAGTGTAACTCAACAAGTTTCACGTGCAAAAAATGTCAACGTTCAATTCCAACCCCATATAAGTGAAAATAGGAAATATAAAATAATGCAAATTGCATTTTTTAAATCAGATTTTATTGCTGATTAGCTGAACTTGAGTTGAATTGGAAAAAAAACTAAATAGATTTTATGTTTATTTATTGATGGTCGGACCCTCACGCTGAGGGTTAATCTCTATGCTCCGTGAGGCTTTTAAAATGTTAAACCTTTAAGATGACATAAATAATCTTAATCAAAACATGAAATTAATACAAAACAATCAAAGCACACAATAACACAGATCAAGGTTATGACAGGTTGTTGTTTTTTTTTTTTTAGATCTTTTGGCCTACTTTATAGTGTGATACTGGTTCTGTTTTGACTTTGTTCAAGTTCTTAATTGATCTGAGATTTAAAACTTTTTTACCAGTGGCAAACTGTTTTACCTCTGGGGTCCTTTAAATAAAAAAGGATGCTTTCAATAACGCTGGATTACCGTTTTCATTAAACAGCTCTCCTTAATATTTCTCAGGTTTCTAATCGTCTCTGGGACAAGGCTGACAAAAATGTAAAAGTCAGTTTTAAAATTCAAAGATTTAGAAAACAAACAGAATTAATTGATAATTACTGTTTAGGAAATTGTAATGTTGATTCCACTGATAAGCGGCTTTTTGTGACTGTTGAACTAAAACCTTCAAAGCTTGTTTGTACACTGGCTTTAAAATAGGTGGATTAGCTTATTCCTAAACATAAGAAAAGAAGTGAGAAAATTTGATTATGCAGATTTAACAAAAGTTATCTGAGCAGTCAAGATTAGCTTTCATATTATTGAACACTTTCCCACTATAGACTTCAAATTTCAGTAGACCATCCAAACCTGCACCAGGATATTCAGATGTTGTCTCTCTTTGTGAAACCTGCTTCTTTCGTCAGGAGCATCTGTGTAAATTAAGTTTATGTTTCTTGCTGAGGTTGACAGCAATGAAAACAACGGACATGTTGAGCTAAAATATTACAATCTCACCAACCGTCAGTAACAGGAAGTGTCAACTTTTTTAAGCCGACAAAAATGCTAATGTAAAGTATTGGAAATAATACAGGTACTGACATAACCAATAAAATAAAAAAATCAACAATATTATTATGGGGGGTTGATAAACATTAATTTCTCCTTTTTTATTTTGTCCTTTGCTCTGATGTTTAACTGGGCCCCTATCATGGTCAGGATACATAGGCCACATGTCACAGGCTGTTTATACACAGTGCACAGATTTGTGCAAATATGTCGCCCCATTACTCTATAAATTAAATAAAAATAAAAACTACAAAATCCCTCACAGTATGTTATTCTATTAGCCTTTTGTGGTTGTTTAGACAACATTATACACAATACATTATTTAAAAAGTCAGCCCCTCTATTTGGTTTAGAGCTGATGTGAGAATCAAGGATTGTTCTTTTTTCTATATTGATAACAAAATTGGTGTCGTCTTCATACAACAATTTAGGATTATGTATTACTCTTTTAACCTCACTTTGTGTAAATAATTATATTCCTAGTTTTAATTGCACTTTTAGTTGTGAGTTTGAATCATACTCCTACATACTTTTAGAGCCTTTCTTTTCTTTTACTTTGTTTTTTTTAGCTCTTGGTCTTAAGCATTCCTTATTATTTTACTTGTGGTGTCTTTTTTTATGTTTTATGTTATATTTTGGTATCCTGGAAATAATTTTTTTGTCTCTCTACCTTCACCTTATTTTGACCATCAAACGATTTTCTTCACTGTACTTATTTATTACATGTTTTATTGCCATAGTAATTGAGCTTTGACAAGTTGTTTAAAATAAATTTTGATTTAATACCGCCTCATTTATTTATTATTTTAAATTCCCATCTTTATCTTGTGATCGTAGGTTTTTAACACCGTTTAAGTTTAATTTTCATTATATTAAAAATAACTATTGTAACATTTCAGTGACATTAGTTCTGTTTAGCTCTTTTCTGTTTGCCTTTCAGTGCCTCCTGTTTTTATCTTATAAATCTTGTGTTATCTGTGTATAAAGAGCTGGAAACATAAAGAAATTATTAACTGCTTTGTTAACAGCGTTACCTTTTCAAGATTGATTTTGTTTTTCTAATCCCTGATGGTGAACTCTACATGCATTGTGTCTGTTTTTATTAGGTGGTTGTCATACGTTCTGCTGCTGCTCCTCGACCTCATAGTGTGTCTGTTCATCCTGCTTGGACTGGCCAAGCAAGCCCGCTGGCTGCTCATCCTGTGAGTGAACTCAGTATTTTATCCCCAGACAGAAACCATACAGCTCTGGACTGATGTACAGAGTGTCCCCCCTGGCTTGAGCAGTCTTTGCTGTCCTCACCTCCTCACAGGATGACCGTGCTGGCATGGCTGGCTCTCTTCCTGAGCTGGGGCTCCCTGGGTTTGGAGACGGCCACTGTGGTGGTGAGTAGATCCACAAAAACTGGGCAGGAATGGGAAAGATAGCGGGGACTGTGAATGAAAGGGAGCAGTTGAGAGAAGATTAATTAAAGAGGCCTGACCCCTGATGACAGGCCTCTGTGATTTCTGTGTTTCAGTTCTGTCTCTTTTGTGCTTAGCTGTGAAAAGCCCAGCCTTGTAGGGAATGCTGCAGTCATGGCGCAGAACCAAGACGGCAGGAAAATGGGTCAGAGATTAAAGATTCAATGAGCGTGTGCGCGCTTGTTAACAAAGTGCAATTGTCCACCGAGTGCATGTTATTCCATGCAAGTCTGCTCGCAAGTTTGTGGGCGTTTGGCTTGGGGAAGTAAAGATAAAAGATGAAGAGAACTGCCTGCAGCAAGAGTGAGGAGGGGACAGGAAGAGCTGGCAAGTGCATCTTAGGATCACTTCATGAGACAGAAACAATCAGCCTGCTGTCAGCGGGACCGGCTCAAAGCTTTTGCTGCTGCTCGGCCTATTGGGTAAGAAGGCAGTGCGTGCAAAAGTGTGAAAATAATGTTATGAAAAGTACATTTAAAATCATGGGAGCAAAGGTCAAGCCATGCTGTATTGTTACAGCCTTAAAATCTTCCACACTGCGACGTTTGTGGAGCACAATGACCCCGTTTACGTCTGCGGCAGAGGAATGTCCGTTTTCTTTTTTTTAGTTTTGTAGTGCGCTCATTCTCGCTGAGGGGGAGGCTTCTTTCATCTGTCAAGAGTCTAAAGGGTGGGAGATTTTGTTTTGTTTTGTTTCCTTTCTTTTACTGCTGTTGAGTTTAAGAGTCTCAGTGTCATCTAGGGCTGGTGGGAGACGTCCCAGAGCCTGCGTGTCCACACAGAGCCACTCTGTCCTTGGTTACTGACAGGGAAACAATGGAGCAGCTGTGAGCCGGCCCAGTCGGTGCTGTTCTGGGTCAGTGCTTTCCCGGTCTGCCAGCAGGCCTCCTTGTGTGGGACTCTCACTCCCCCTTCTGGTGGGGCAATCTCAAGCTGCGTCTTTTTGGACTCAGTACTTGCAAACGTATTCATACTGCTTAAGGTTGTGAACAAAACTACATTTTGCTGGCCACATGCAGAATGTTATTTGTGGTGGAAAAACAAAGCTACAGATCATCCTGAACAGACCACTCTTGTAGCGTAACATGGTTGAGGCAGAGTCATGCTGTGGGGATGCTTTTCTTTAGCAGAGACAGTGAAGCTGCTCAGAGTTGATGGACGGAGGTAAATACAGAGCAATCCTGCGGAAGAAAATTGCTAATTACTACCAAACGTACAACCAGAGCTACAATGGGATGGTTTAGATCAAAGTATATTTACGTTAGAATGGCCCAGTCAAAATCCAGACCTGCATCAAATTAAGATTCTGTTGCAAGACTTTAAAATTTACGGAGATTCGCCATCTAATACGACTGGGCCTGAGGTGTTTTGTGAAGCGGAATAGGCAACAACTTTAGTCTCTAAACATGCGAAGCTGAAAGAGCTCTAAAAGATCTGCAGGAAAAGATGGTTCTGCAATGGGGCTTAAAAGAAACACACGCCACATTAAACACAGTTATTTCACTTTCATATCATTTTCCTCCTACTCCACATAATGCCCCACGATGTGTTGGTCTGTCACATAAAATCCTAAATCAAATGCAGCCACTCCACCTATTTCTTTAGCTACTTAAAGGAGCAATATTTAAGAAATTTACTGCAAAATTAACCTAAATCATTCTCACTTGTCACTCAGGATGGAAGTAACATTCCCAGTAAACAATCGGTCCTCTCCATCAACAATGTCTTAGTCAAGTTTTTCTCCTTTCAAACCTAGAGGTACAGACCGGAACTACTTCGGTTCAGAGCGTAGCCCGTGTTTACTTCCTGGTTCCTGAGCCAATCATGTGCGCGTTCCCAGGGTTGCCAATTTAAAACAGAACGAAGCATTTGGTATTTTATCTTTGCAAGAGAGCTGCAGCCTGCAAACATGGAAGCCAGTAAGAGAAGCGGACCAGAAATAGAATAAAATCAATCATATTTTAAGTAAAAACTCATTGGGTGTTCACACATATGAGAAATGGCTGTTCTGTGAAGGCGTCGTGAATGTGTTGTTCTGATATGTAACACTAGGTGTCAGTATTACTTATTGCCTATTACACAGACAGAGTTACGCATAGTTTATAGTAGTGAAAAAATAAACTAATCTAATCTAAAGTTCTTAAACAGGAGAGGGTGAGCTTTATCAGAAACACCAAAAATAAAAAAGTAAAAAAATAAATAAATGCTAGAGTAAATATTGCACAATTATTGATAAAAAAAGATGAAATATTCAAGTTAACGGTGGAAAAAACACCAGCCTATTTACGTAACAATATGAGATAATATGCATGATAGTACAGCAGTATTTCGAAGTAGCTAACAATTCATAATCAAATCAGATCAGCATGATGTAAAGAGTTATTGAGCCTGTTGTGAGCAGCAGAGATTATAAAGTCTAACAGCAACTGGGAGGAACGACCTGTGGAAGCGTTCCTCAGAGCATTTGAGATGCAGCAGTCTGTCACTAAGAGCGATCCAGCTCTCCAACAGCTCCACGCATGGGGTGAGAAACATTGTCCATCAGTAATGCTATTTCTCTTATTGTCCCTTTGTCACCCCCCACCTGCACTGGGTTCAGGGGTCATCCCAGGACCCAGTACAGGCTGTAATGTTTAAAAAAACCGTGTAAAAGTTAAACGAGTATGAATACTTTTGCAAAGAACTGGATCGCTGAAATGAAGTGCACCCAACTCAAAATAAGACCCTAGAGGGAGGAGATTTATTAGCTAGAACAGCAGAAGAAAACGAGGTTAAAATGGATCCAAAATGACAAAATCAACGTTTGCTTATAAATTCGGGGAATATAGTTTGACATGTTAAACATTTTCTTTATTTTTCTCTTGCCCTCATCTATCCATCTGTCCAACCTATTCTTCGATGTCATCCTCTCTCTCTGGCTCTGTGGTTCCTGCTGCAGGCCCTCAGCGACTTCTGCTCAGAACCAAACATGTTCGTCCTCAACTCCACCCAGATCAGCACAGGCACCAGCTCAGGTACAGTACTGATGCCCGAGAAGCTCTTTCTGGAAAAAACAAGCTGTAACCTCTTTTTGCCACACCTGCCCTGTACATGATCTGCCGCCCTAAATGTGCTTCTGATAGCAGATTCAAAAAACAATGCCAGATGAATGCTCCTTTCTGTTGTGTGCTGATCTTTTGTGTGCTGCTGTTTTGCTGGCCGTTCAGACGTGTTGGATTATTACCTGACCTGCAGCAGGAGCATGAACAGTCCATTCCAGCAGGTAATGTGACCACTTTCACTCACATGGACATGTATCAGCACATTAGACTGTGAGCACTGAGTGAGAAAGGGGAATGTCAGGCTTCCTGAAGGCCAGGAAGGGTGAGAAGTACAGATGTTCATGTCCTCTCTTTTTGCAGTTACAGTTAGAAGTTTACAGACACTCATAATAGGCATAAATGTCATATTTATCTGCAGCTCTTAATGATTTATGTGATCCGTTTCTTCTCCAGAATAAAATAATAAAACAAAGATAAGAAATTGTGGTTGATTTTTTATCAGGCAGCACAGGGTCAAAATTAAATATACAGGCTCAAGTAGTACATAAACCGACTAATATTTGCAGAAATGTGCCTTAATGCCGTTGCAGAGAAGCCACACGCTTTTTGGAGACATTGTTCTTTCATAATTCTGGCAGATATTTGATCACTCTTCTCAGAAACAGCATCAACAGATCGGTGGGAGCTGAAAGGTGCATAGTGTGCAGAGGTTCCCAACTTTCTGTTGTGTCCACAGCTACAGTCCTCCAAACCTCAGGTGGCCTTCATATTTGTTCAAGAATAGTGCGTAGAGAGCTTCTTGGAATGGTTGCCAAGAGAATGACACTTACTTGACCGCGTGGTGTCAAGTGTAAAGTTTGGTGGATGGAGGATTAAGGTGAGGGGCTGTTTTTCAGAAGAC
Source organism: Fundulus diaphanus (assembly GCA_037039145.1). NCBI lineage: Eukaryota > Metazoa > Chordata > Actinopteri > Cyprinodontiformes > Fundulidae > Fundulus > Fundulus diaphanus. The sequence goes on from CM073130.1 coordinate 36,396,313, forward strand.
AGTCTCGGCCTCTTAAGGCTCCCACATACTAGGGCGTATACTGTGAGCCGTGCCGACTCTCCATGGACCTTTTACCCGTCATAGTCGAGCTTACCTATAGCCTGCATTTCTTGTGACAAATTCCTACAGTTCCCACACTTTCTGCCAGTGGGGTGAAGCAGGGGAAGGGATGGTACAATGTGTGATTAACTAGCTGACCGCCTAGAGCCGTTTCTTCTCCAGGAGCCTCCCACCGCACACCTGTCAGTGAGAACAGAGAGGGACTGTGATGCCGCACGTCCTCGCGACTGCCTGCCTGGAGCAGCTCAGTGTATCAAGCTCAGTGTCACATATCACACAGTTTGATGTGAAGATTTCTTGCCACCAAGCAGTTTATAGTGTGACTCCGCGTACACAGTGGTAAAAACTGAGCTCTGCCCTTATTTGTGTGCGTGGAGCCCGTGCAGAGTCAGCCTTCAGTATGTGCTGACTTTGTGCATATATTGAAGGTGGACTCCTGTCCTCACAAGCATGTGGGGGTCTTTACTTACAGAGAAAGCAACTCTTAATGCTTCAGCATCTCAAGACATTTGGATTTCATGCTTCCTGCTTTGTGGGGACAGTTTGAAGATGGTCCCCGTCTCTTCCAACATGACTTGCAGGCCCAAAAAGACTCAGATGAAAGGGGTTGGTGTCCTGACCTCAACCAGGGATGAATCAGAAACTGCGTTCAAGGCCTTCTTGTCCAACATCAGTGTCTAACCTCACAAATGGTACACATAACCATACACCTAAACCACGTGTAAAGCCTACCTAGACAGGTTGAAACTGTTATAGCAGCAAAAGGATGGACTGACATGTTAAACTCCATGGATTAAGAATGAGATGTTCCCTAAGAATGTGTGTGAGGATATATATATATATATATATAATATATATATATATATATATATATATATATATATATATATATATATATTCAGATCAAGTTGGATTTCAAAATATTTTTCTGTTCTTAAATACATTAAATTAAATAAACGGATTCAACGTATAATAAATTAAATTAATTAATTTATTATACATTAAATTAAATAAACGGATTTAATATAGAATAAATTAAATTAATTAATTTATTAACATATTTAAAACCTTAGGAACAAACTGTTGCCTAACACATAACTCAAAAATGTATTTTAGTTTAAAAGGTAGACGACAATGGCATCACTTAGTTAAGGTGAACTCTTGCTACAAAACAACTGGTTTCTGAAGATACTACATGAAAAGCAGGACATAAGGACATAAAACTGCTGCATCTGCACAAAAACATAGAAGAGCAACGGACAGAATGAGCCATGAAGCCGATGGCATTATCTCTGTGCTTTGGAAGAACAGCAATACGTCATTTATGATCTAACATGGTCATATCACCCGCTGCTAAACATAAGTCTATAAACTTTACGTTAGGTGAAGGTCAGAGCCTAGAAACTTCCAACCAGCAATAGTTCAAATTTCAGAGATCTTGCTGCTGATTCAAGATGAACTTAGGCCGTTTCTCAATATGCGTTCTTGAGCGTTCTCGTGTGCTCGTGACACGTCATCAGCCTCAGCCCAAGCACTGTTCCAATACCGAGAACGCCAAATCGAGAACGCGCCGAATTCCCCGGATGTTGTTCTCGCCCACCCTCTTTATCGAGCATGCATCAGAGCAGACTTGTGCGTTCTTCAGACTGACCGCTTGCCCACAATGCACCGCGGCAAGATAATTTTTAGGCTTTTTAGAAATTAAAAATGTTGTTTTAAAAAAATTTTCAATAAGATTTATTGTGGTGTAGTATATAAATAGTTTTGAATGTTATAGAAATGCTAAAGAACTGTGCGTCTCATGACGTCACAAGTACGCTTCTGTTCCAATACACCATACGTGCTGCGTGCTCGCGTTCTTGTCAAGTCCGATCTTCCTGTGTTCTCGGCAAGACCGGACTTGACGAGAACGCGAGTCCGTACTCGCGTTCTCGTGAATTGAGAAATGGCCCTCGTGAATTTGGAGGTGGTCCTCAAGCTTTCTTATTCCATCAATATCTTGCAATGCTGAAATACCACTGGGAGTGGAAAAGACTCTCAGCATAATGCTGCCACCGCCATGCTTCACAGTTCTTAGGTTTAAAAGCCTGACGTTGACTTCTCCAAACGTACGTCTTCTTGTTGGATCTAAATAGCTCAATCTTTGTCTTCTTTGATTGTAAAGACCGTCTTGTTTCTGAAAACGTTTGGCTTGTCCTCGTGGGCAGCTGCAAATTTCAGCTGAGCTTGAACGACAGGCGCTTCTTTCCTGGTTAGCACCCACTGAGGCAGTATTTAACTCATTGCACTGTGGGCGGCGACACTACTGCTTGAAAAAGATCTTCCAGGTAATGGCGGGCTGGAAATGTGCTGCTTTCTGGGTTGTTCTTGAATATCCTGTTGTTGTTCTTGGACAGTTTGGGATAGAAGGGTTGAAACGTGGACACAACTGGGTCTTCCAGTAGAACAACGATGCAAAACATGCATCAAAACTGGTTTTGGAGTTTGGAGCAACCCTGATCTCAGTCTTATGAAATATGTATGGACGGGGTGCTGGGTGGTTCAGTTTGTAGAGCGGGCACACCATGTGTAGAATCTATTGTCCCCAATGCAGCGGTCCTGGGTTCGATTCCCGATAATGTAACATTTGCATGTTTTCCCCTTCCAATAAACGCCACTAGTGGCAAAAAGATATTTTACAGAAAATGTATGGGCCATGCTTCAAAGCAAGGTCTGTTGTGGGGTTTATGTATATATTTGAGCCTGTGTGCATTGGAGAAAATCCACAAAGAAATTCAAAAATGTGTAAACAGCTGTATTCTGTACGATTGCTCCACCCTGGAAATAGAAACAAATTATGAAAAGCCGGAAATTAATATGAAATTCATGCTGATGAGGAGTCCATGTGAACTTCTGTACTGAATGGTAGATCACTCAGATTAACGCCTACACTCAGAAAACTATATCAATGAATTAAAGTAAAAGCAAAAGGGCTAATCAAGAGCATGGGATTGCACTGACTTCAGTGAATTTCTGGATCTAGCTCCTGACCCAGTCTCAAAGGGCGCTCTCAAACATTCACACGCACCTCTCCAGTCTGGACAGGAACGCCCTCCCACAGTTTCCCAAAGCCGAGGTAGGGAACAGCTTTTGCACAGGGAACTACATGTTAAGGCTTCGTCAGTAAGAAATTCTCACGTTCACCCACTTTGTGCCGCTCACAGAAATCACTCAGGGAGGTTCAACAGATCCTCAACTCCACAGAGGGCAACTTTCATCAGCTGGTGGCCCTGCTGAACTGCCGGGGTCTTAATAAGGTACAGCATCAAAATCAAACACTCGTTCCCAAAGCACTGTGATAAACTCTTCCAGTAATCTATTCTTTTTTTTCTCCTTAAAGGACTACATTGACTCACTGAAAGGCCTGTGTTATGATGGGATGGAGGGCTTGCTCTACCTCTCCCTTTATTCTTTCCTCTCAGGCCTGGCCTTCACTGCCATCCTTTGCTCTCTGCCGGGAGCTTGGAGGAGCTTCCCCAGGTAAAAAGAAAAAGAAAAACAAGACAACATGCACGCAATGAAATGTCTCAGAAATCCATTATTTCTTCTTTAATGGTTCAATAATGTTAAACGCAATAAAATGCAATCTGTTACTCTTTAACATTTACGACTGTTGACGGTGAACTTTCCTGCTTTAAAAGCACAAGGCCTGGCAGCGTACTTATATCTCGGGTAGAAATGGAAATTTTACTCCACTGTTTCACAGTTCATGCCTTCAACAGAAGCTCGCTGTGATTATAAACGGCACAGATTTCTGTATTTTATGCAATACTTCTCAACATTTAACGAGCAAAACACTTGAGTGCTCTTTAAAGAAAAGTTAGACTCCAGTCAGAGATTTTCTTTGCTTCAGCCTCCATTTGTGGAGACTTATAGGCTTGGCCGATGTGGCGACACAGTAGCTAAATATTCACCATGATGATAAAGAGGATTATTAAAGTTTTTTTTATGAGGACACTGTAGGATTGTGCTGTGATTGTTGCACCACGATTTTGTGAAATGGATACCTGCAAAAAGAGAGTTTTTACCTTTTTTATATATTGTCCAAAAAATAAGGAATATTTGTTGAACAGTCCCTTCTGCACTACATATAAAATGTGTTAAAAGCTTTAAAAGAAATACATTTTTTTTGTTGTAGTATAAACTCACCAATTTTTTTTTTTTCTAACCAGTAATTTAAGAACATTTACTCAAAGGGGAAAACAATCCCACTTTGAGAAATCTTTTTTCCCCCCAGAAATCCCTGGCACCCCGAGCAATTCAAGTAACTGTAGCACATGTTTAAATTTCTTTTTCAATTTCTAACCTGATCAGAGCGCCTACTGGCTTCATATTCCTAATCCTAGATTTACTGCTTCCCTGGGGTATAAATCTGTTTTAACACCAATACCCATTTATTTAAGCCATTTTTTTTAGTTGGGAAAGGCAAGAGAGCATCCAGTTCAGCTAAGGCGATAATATTTGACCTTTATAAGTTAGAAAATGGCTGCAGGTAAACAACTGATTCCTTGAACTTACCCATAATGTACAACTCAGCTGAATTGAGACAAACAAGGCTACAAGAAGACCCGAGTTTGTCTTGCAAAGCAAGCAGCGAGGAAGATGGATGGATGGGGAAGTAAAGGATCTCCCAAGCTCCCCTTAACTGCAACAGAGTGGCATGTTGGGGTCAGCAGGTGTTTTTCACAACATTATACATATCTACTTAAAAGCTGGTGGTTTAGGAGGGATGGGAGGAAAAGGTTTTCCTCTGTTCTAAAATCAAAAGGGGTAAATTTATGTGTTTTTATTTTTGCCAAACCATTCTGCAACTTTCCCTGGAAACGTGTGTTTTGGTCAGAGACCAGAACTACTGTCACGCTGTTTCTTATGTCACCATGTCACCATGTACTGGTGTATTTAAAAAGTTCTAAACATGAGCAAATGAAAGACATTTTTAATGGAACATCAGATTCCTCATGTATTTGAAGGAAGTGCTTTGCTTTTGATGCGCTCCTGTTGCGAATAGTGTTTGTACATTGGGATAAATGGCGTGTAGTTCAGTGTTGTGCTGTGTCAGGGTCGGATATGTCACTTTCCTATGGTGTTGTGTTTTCCTACATCATTAAACCTAAAGGCTTGTGCGCACTAGTGCAACGAGATATAACACTGAGCTTTTCAGCATGAAACATTTCTGGTGGGCCTCGTATGACACAGAGGATAAATATGGCAAGAGCCCCCTCCTAACCCCCAAATGTCACATCCTCTGTGACCGCTACGTTCCATTCATGTACGTGCACGTCCGTCTACATTGTTATTTTAATTAATGAGAACCATTCCACATTCTCCGTGACTTCTCCGAAGGTCACAGTCAGCGGACAAGATCGTTCCCCATCAAAATACGGAGAAAGTCTATTTTCTGCTCCGTTCTGGTCTGTCGGACTCCAGCCAGAGAGAAATAGCCCACTATTTTCTACTGATAGCCCACTATTTTCTACTGAAATTCCTATAAAATAATGAAGTGTCTATTAAAGTAAGCTAAAACACAATTATTTTAAATACAAAAAAATATAAGGTCTTGGTGGCCAATGTATTCACTCATACTTGATGGAAGTAAAAATATGCCGAGTCGATGTATAATCAGCAACAGAGAACTTTCCAGACGCTGGATGAATGAAAAGTTTGTTTTTGTTTCTGGTTCCTTTATATCTCCTTTTTATGGCGTGAACTCGTACCTCTTGCACGTGCTCTACTCGAGTTCCAAGGAACTCAGAGTGGAACGAGTCGGAGTAACCGTGGATATTGTAGGCGTTGCTTTTCAGGGACTCATAGAGGGGGTCTGGAACAGAGCGGACAAGTACAGGAGCGGAGGATGTGGAATCTGGGGGTTCGGGGTAAAGGCTAGGGTTAGGCACCCCTGGCTCTCAAGTCAGTGGAGAATCCGTGATGCTGTGGGCCTGTTCATCTTCCAAAGGCACCAGGAAGCTTGGAACATTTTCAATGACATCTGATTGTGACAGGAAACGGATCATCATTGGGCTTTTCAGATGGATTATGATCCAAAACATATGGCTGGTGTACAAAGACTTGAAACCAAAGGGGACCAATAACTTGGCACTTGTGGGTTTTGTAAAAACAATAATTTTTGATATGGTTCTCCCACCTTCACATTAAAGACGAGATTTTTCTGAATTAATTTTTTTTCAGTATGAGATTATGCTACTTTACCAAACTTCCCAATGAATGCGACTGACACTGTAGTTACATAATCTACCAGCCATACCAACAGAGACAAAGTGGTTTCTGTTTCTTTTCTCTCATGATCCCCCGTTTTTGTTTTCTCTCCTTCTCTCATGGACGGCGCCAGTGAATCAGAGGAGTACGACGACTCGGACAGCGAGAGTGAGGACCCCTTCACCTCCCATCAGGCACGTAGACAGGCATCCTCGGGGTCTCAGCGAGGGGCAATGGCCCCCTTCTATAATTACCCGGGGGCCGGGTGGACACCCCCCTTTTCTAGTGCGCCGCCCCTCCCGTGAGTAACTCAGACACTCAGACACACAGACAGACAGACAGACAGGAAGACAGACAGACAAAACACGCCGAAGGTTTCCAGACACACATCCTCCTTGTGATTCTGTTCCCACATCTGGACCATAAGGCACCTTTACACTGCCGCCCCAATCTAAGATCAAGGTCCATCAGGAGCACTGCAGAGAAACACAACACAGAGGCCGAATGAGCACTGCTGAGAAGAGACTTTTGAGCTTCAGCAGACAGCACGCAGTTTAAAAATCCTAGCCCATCACTTCAGCACACAGTTCTATCATAGTGTTGGTAACCTATACTCATCTTTACTCAAAAAGAGGGCAGATTAGATACAAATAAGGCCAATAAATTAGAATGTTATCTAAAAGTTAATCCAGTAAATAAATTTAAAGGTGAAACTCTTTATAAATGTATTACAACAAGGCTGATATATTTTAGGCATTTGTTTTGATGATCGTGGCTTACCGCTGATGAAAACCCAATATTAAAAGAGCAAAAAATAAAGGAGCCTAAAAACAGAAATGTTATGTTCAGGCCTACACAGTCCTTGGGAAGACTGCTATTCTCCAGATGGCCATTAACACCCTTCAAAAGGAGGGTAATTCATAAATTGTTATGGTAGAAGATTTGTCAGAGTGCTGGACACAAATATAATGATGGAAAGTTGAGTGGAAGGACAACATTTTGTAGGAAAAGGTGCAGCAAGGGGAAGATTCAAAAGGAGTCGACTGCAGCTGGGGCTTGAAGAGGACTAAAACATGGCTTTTTTTTGTGTTAAGCCACTCCTGAAGCAGAGATAACGTCAAAACGTGTCTTGCCTGGGAGAAGGAGAAAAAGGACTGTCACCCAGCGTACCAAAGTCCTCTTTTCATATGAAAGTAAAGTTTGCAATTCATAAGGTTATGAAGGTCCCAGAATTTGAAGGAAGAGTGGAGAAGCACACAATCCACGTTGCTTGAGCACCAGTGGAAAGTCATGTGACCTGCTGGTGTTGGTTCATTGAGTTTAATCAAGTCCTTAGTCAGCACAGCCGTCTACCAGGAAATTTCAGAGCATTTCATGCTTCGCTCCTCCAGACGAGATTTACACCACCCGCCCACACTGTGAACACTTGTTATAATGACCACGGTGTTACTGGCAAACTCTCTTGACCTGAACCTCGCAGAGAATCTCAGAGGAATATTGTCACGAGGTTAATCAGATACCAGACCCAACAATGCTGATGACCTGAAGATTGCTACCAAAGGAACCTGGGTTTCAATTACACCTGAGCAGAACCACAGGTGGATTGACTCCATGCCACGCCACATTCTTACAGTAATTCATGCAAAAGGAGGCATTTTTTACCGTTCATGTATACTTTTCAGCAGGTCAACCTTTCAGCATTAAAATAATGTTTAAATTAGTCTTATGTTACATTCTAATGTTTGAGTAGGTTTTTAAGTAGTTCTGGGGTTTTCATTAGCCATAAGCCAATATCTACAAAATAAACGGAAATAAACACTTGAAATACATAACTCTGTGTGGAATAAAGCTACAAGGGTTTCACTTTCTTTTTATTCCATTACTGAAATAAATAAACTTTTCAATTATCTGATTTATTGGGCATTGGGTAGTTTGAGTGCAAGCTTTACACCCTCCCGTCTACACACACACACACACATGCACATTCACAGAGCTGTCAGGCTGAGCACATGAACTGCAGACAGACACACAGACAGGTCAGTGTGAACTAGAGTGTAGGCAGAGAAACAGACACAGCTCCAGAGGTCTGTCTGTCTGTCTGTGTGTCTGTCTATCCGTCTGTCAGGTGTTTTCAGGACAGACGATATAGTGGCGCTCGGGACATTTCACAGATCTGGTTGCACACGGCCTCCTGTCTCCTGGACAGCAGTTCAGGTGCACTGCTGTGCCGGAGGGGGAGGGCGTCATTGGCGAGGCTGCGCTCGTAAAAATCTCCGGCGATGTGAGGCTCAGGTTGTCAATAGGTAAACCCCTCGCCCCCTATTCCCCCTTCCTGCATCATCGCTCTCATCTGTCTCCTTACCGTGGTGTCTGGATCTCTCAGGTTATCTCCCTGCGAACTGTCCTGCTGCTTCTCTCTCTCCAAGATTCCTCCTGCTTTCTGTTTAGTTTCTCTTCTTTTACGCCCCCCCCCCCCCCCCCGAACTTATTTCGTGCTACATTTCTGTAGATTACTTTGATTAATCTAATTGATAATATTACCACACCGATACAAATATACTGACATGGCTCAGGAAGAGAGCAAGCACTAAAACATAGTCCACTCCCATTAAATTGAACCAGCTCTCTGGGTTTTGTCATGCAAATAAAAGATTGTTGGAGGAACAGCATTTCAGCTGGCATATTGATAATGCATTAGTCTTAAATGCATGCAAGTGCAGATGTCTGATTGCATCAGTCAGGAGTGGACTGTGTGTCTGCAGCTGGCGCTCAGTGTTTCACTTGAGGGCCAGTGGTGCTTCTAGTTAAACTAAGAGCTGTGCTTTTCTGCACTTTATTTCTAATCTCTCTCTTCTTCTTTCCTTTTACCTGTCTTTGGGTCCCGTCACCCTGCGGCCCCCTTGTCCCCTTTGTCATTCTGATTGTGTCTCACCCTGGCTTCCCCCTCTCTCCCTGCTCCTTCTCTCCCTCCCTCTTCTGTCCTTGTCTCTTTCTATCTCCATACAGGACTCCAAACGTTTCCTCCAATGGCAACCCTGGCTATGAGAGCCTACCCCTGACTGACAGGCAGTCCCCACCCCCCTCTGTGAGTTCCTCTGTGCCCATGACACCATCACGATCTGTTTCATTTTTTCATTGTTCGAACTCACGGCAGGGACAGAAACGCACCGATCACACTTTTGCGGCTAATTTCCATTATGTTTCTTTTTCAAGCTTTGACCATCTCATACCGATTTCCGTTGGTTTTGATTTCCTTTTAAAAGAACTATAATATTGTCACCTTTCTGAAATAATGGCCAAAGTAATTTTCTTTGGCCTAAATAAACGTAATAACTTATTGCTGTATTATTTTGCGTGTTTTCTGAAAAACCTGAAAAAAATGACCTAGGCCATTATTTCTAGGAAGGTGACGATATGAGATATTATATTAGATAAAAGAATTACAAGTATTTTTTAACCTTTCTGATGTGAGCAGTGATCCATTATTTATATCTGAAGCAGAGACGTTCAAATTTGACATTTTAGGATGCCTTTAGCATCTTTTATTAGGGATTAGCTCAATTAGCACTCCTAGCATTGCTTTAATCAAAGTCTATTTCTTTAGAAAAGGTTGACCTTTAACTATACTATTATGTTCAAAAGGCTGCCAACATTTCCAAACCCAGGATGTTCGATGACTAACAGAGGTTGGAAACTCAAAATGATTAAATGGAGTAACATTGCTGTAATCCATTCAGCCTTCCTGTTATCTGCTCAAAGTCTTGCTCTCACAACCTTTTTTTTGCTCAGTAACCACTGTAAACTGAGTATTGTTGTCAGCGTGCTCTCAGCGTTTAAAAATGGTGCGTTCAATGATTAGAAAATATCAGTTTTTTGAAAGCCAGACCTGACAACAGGTCAGGACCAATAATGCTGAAAATCAGACCAATCCTGTCTCTAGATGATTTCTTACTGTTGCTATAACACAGTCTAACTTCAAAATAACAGTGGTCTTGGATTTTCACAGTGACTATAATCACGATACAAGACGGGTTAATTATATTTGTCTGTCCATTTTAGCTAAAACTGTTGTTTCATTATGCCTTTGGGGTCAGAGAATGAAGCTGAATGTCAATGAAATATTGAGCCTTAATTACTTTTATTTTTGATGGGGAAATTATACTACAATAAAAACATCAATTCATTGTAAAGAAGAATTGGCAGGTCAAGTTTACCTTTACTTTGTACTCTGAAATGTAGGTTAAAATATATACGTTTGTATTCAATAAATTAGAATATTATTTTAAAGTTCATTTATTTAAGTTACTCAATTCACTAAGGGAAACACACACACATACATATAAATATGGACTGATGATGTTTTAAAGCCTTTATTTTTGTTTATATATTCTTTCCAACTCCACCTGATGAAAACATACCGTTTAAGATTTGTATTTTGCATCAGACTAATCGAATTGGAGGCTTAATGTAAAGTTTTTTTAATACTGATTTAAAGGTCTTTCTCATAAGGTACTTTTAATCTGATAAACAAGCATCTTACAAATGCATATTCTAATTTATTGAATATGACTGTATACACCCCCACTTATATTTGATCATTAGTCCCTTTGCTAGTCTGACCCTGAGTTTCCAATTTTTATAAATGTTAACTGTTAAACTGAGGAGGTATTATATACTCTACTCCTGTAGAGTATATAATAAATTCAAACTTGGGCAACCAATTTTTGTTTACAGATCTTGGGGATCATTAATGCATAAATGTTGCTGGTGCAGCAGTGCAAGTGACATCCAATCCATGTTTCAGAGCAAGATATCTCTTTGAATAGTTTTAATGTTTTGGCATTAAAATCCATTTAATCTGGTAGCCTTTGTGCTAGTTGTTATATGTAAAACTAGTAAAGTACCTTACTGATCTTTTAAGATGATTTAAAGATCTTTTTAAATGTATTGCCTGTTTTGATGGTTACCAAACTTACCTATGCAACCTTTGTAATGATTATCTTCACATGTCTGAGTAATAAATATTTTCTTTCTTATTTTTTCATCTCTACGACATCTGCGGACCATGTTGACCCCCCCTTTGGTGGAAGTGCAGTATTCTCCCAGCATGCTGACTGGTTACGGGGGAAATCAATCACACCCCAACCCCTCCCATTCGAGGAACTTGTATTCACGTTAATTCTTTTTTTTTTTTTTTTTTTTGCTAGAAAATGTATAGAAAAAAAAAGTTTAGTTTTCATATGAATGGACACTTTAATGAAATGAAAAATAAACTAATCTAAATAAAGTGAATGCTAGATATGAATCAGTACCACTGAAAAATATTATCAAAAGCACTTAAAAGGAAGGGACCGCGGATGTAACCAGCTGCGACGCTGCTGGCTGTTGGTGTGAAGCTATGAATCGACTTCTTGTGGTCTAACTTCTTTCCCCCTTGTTTGTAGAAATCTGTGTAAACTGTGAACAGTGACGAGGCCAGTCTGAACGGTATTGATGCTACAAGCATTGTAGTTTTATATTCTTACATGTATCTGTACCACCTGTTGAGTTTTATGTTTTTATATGAATATTGTGTAGGAAAAAAGAAAAAAAGAAAAAACAAAAACAAACCACTGGCTCGTAGCAACTCTTTTTTTTCTGTGAATGGTTATGCAGTTCCTTCACTTGGTATATTTTTTTTTAATTATTACTTTTTATAGGTGGCAATTCTGTATTTTCCTTGTACTACTTGATGACGCTACTCTGTATATTTCACTGTCGACTGTATCTCAGTATTCATGAAAAAAAAAAAGAGTAAAAACTCTACCTTGTTCGATGGAGAACTACAACTGCCACTCGAGTCCTGGGAGTTGAAGAACTACAAATCCCACACAAATGACAGCAGGTACATAGCAATATGACCTTTGCTACTGGTGCTGCAGTAGCTCTACCGTAACAAGCAATAATAACTATGTATGGCATCGGATTTCTGGGATCCCTCCAAGATGGCTTGTGTATATATGGTGCGCTTTGAGATTTCATTGAGTCCCCCTTACCTGCCAACTGACCCTGTTAATTGAGTTTGTATGGTTATCAATGCTCCTTTTGAATGGCATCCTTTTACACTCGAGAGTCTAATATAAATAAAAATAACTTCGATAACCTGTAAACAGTCTTTGCTTTTGTTTGTTTTTTTTGTGGGTAAATGACAAAACAGAGCTTTCTTCACAATAAATTAAAACAAGAGGTCCATGTTTATTATTATTATTATTATAAATAAGCATCAACAGGAACACAGAGGTTCAGGATTAGTCACTAGTGTCCATCAGAGACGGCGCTCCTACTTGTTTGGATATGCATAGTTCAAGAGGCAAGACAAAATAATACAAAAATAAATACAGCATACAATCACAGAACACCTTTTTTTTTGTTTTTGCATGTGTTAAGGATAGCTGAAAGTGACCTGAATTTATTTGGTAATTTATCAAAATGAACCAAAAAAAAAAGCCCTCCTTTGTTGCTGTCCGTTTCACTGCAGGTAAGATTTAACTAGATTATAACACCTTAGAAAAAAAAAGTTAAATAAAGGGGTAACATGTTCATTTTGATGAGGACTTACTTGTGAACTGTGAACCAGGCTTAAAACTCGAGAGAGTTTTAATTTGTTCAAGATCGAAGACACCCATCCTGCAAAGGTTTCTCTTGAGGCATTTGGCAACAATGTGAAAGATTTTTAAGAGGAGAAATTGGGAGCACAAAATGTGATTATTTTTTTTTTGTTTTGTTCAGTTGCATTTCTCTAACCTATGAGCGGTCAAAATTATTTCTATCGGCTCACAATAAACATAAAACTCCACAAACATTTGGATAAATGTCTCCTTGTAATTCGCACGTATAACACGGTTTCCTCTTTTTTTGCTGCCATCAAAAACGTAGGTTTGCTTGGATATTTGAACACGTTTTTGGGGGGCAGAGTTCATAGCGTGAATTTTGATTGGGAGGTTTTTGTTGCCATAGATGCAACTTTTAGCTTAAAGTTAGAGCTTTGTGAGGAAGCATATTGTTAGGCTTAAAAAACAGTTTTGATGCATGTTTGGGATCATTGTACAGGTTTCAACCTTCTGACTCATTTCCATGTAAGGAAATGAGTTCAGATGTCCAGGAATAACCCGGGAACCAGCTAAGCACAAGGAACCTGTGACTGTCCCCAGTGATGGATGAAGCCCAAGAAAAGAAGGACCTGCTCCAAATTTCACACCTTCAAGCTTCAATCAAATTTGCATCTGCCAACATAGACACACCAAAGGCCTTCTGGAGAAAAAAAACAACCAATGTTCAGGTAAAATACAACAGGACTACCTCTAAACGCTTTAGCTGGACAGAAGAAATTTGAGTGTTCTCCAAGGTGACACTAATCAAAATCATATGAAACTAGTTTTTGGAACGTTATGATCTAGTTCCTGGTTTTAGTCCTATTCAATATTCATAGTCTGTGTTTAAAAGGAACTTTATCAATTCTGTCTAAAACAATGGTCAAATATCAAACCCAAATGATTCCTAAAAGCTCCTTGAAGCTACTAAATATGAGGGATTTCTGTGCAACTTGCTAAGGGACATGTATCCTAATAGTGGAGTATAAGTATCTATTTCAGCATGTAGTTATATTCTTGACCCTTTACGATTATGGGGAATCAACTATTAAAAATTAATGAACAGATTTCTTTTTCTGTCCAAGAGTATAGCAAAGGAGACCTAAAACTACAAAGAAAAACTTCAATAAAAGCCTTCCAAAATGTAATCATTTCCATAAAAACTGTTTAACTTTCTGATCCCACATCAAACAACATCAACAAGAACTAATTTAATGCTTTAGTCAGCTGTTCTTCCTGATAATAATCTAGATATTTTCGTAAGTACGCTTGTCAGGGAGACCCAGAGGCAGGAGAAAAAACAACAATCTTTCATTTAGTAGAAAACGTTGCTTTTTTTCCCCCCCTTCGTTTTCCACTGAAATCGATAGGCCATTCGCAATTATCTGTGGTGATTTTATCCAAAATGAACTCACCCGGGAATGCCTGCAGCTTAGGTTAGCAGAGGAGACATGATCCATGACGTTGTGAACTCACTGATTGCAGAGTCATACACTTTTCTGATTTAAAGCCACGAATCCTGCTTCATAGTTCAGCCATCCTGCTATAAGTGTCTGTATGAGCACAGTCAAACACATTTACACCTCAGAAATCTCACTCTGCAGTGCATAGACGGTTAATGACAAAGAGGAAAAAAAAAAAGACAGCTGGTAGAGCCTGACATGGAGAAAACCCCCTCAGCGCAGGTTTATCTTCATGTTTCAGTGATTAAGCTACCATTAACACAACTGTTCAATCATTAACACAACCAGCAAGCAAAACTGCGATCGGTTCAGTCAGTTCTCAGTAAGTGTCATCGATTCCCATTTGTCTCAAACTCGCACCACTTCAGCTCCTTCCTTGTTCCAGGACCAAAGTACCGAGAGAAAAGCCCGGGTCATACCAGAGTGAAAGCTTTAGCAGCTTTTACAGTCAGAAAAGTCTTCATTTCAGGAGTAAACTTCACCTTCTGCTTCTCTTTGGCTTTTCTTGTATGTGTCCATGTGGCTGTCAAGTGTATTTTACTAAATTCCCTGAAGACACGTTTCTAATGAAGTGTTTGGTGAAAAAAAAAACAAAAAAAAAAACAGTCTGTAATTTTCCCCGAGGAGTTTTGTTTTTCCAACACGAAACGGATCACTTGTTCGGGCTGTCGGGGTTTAACCACGAACCGTCCTCCTCCACCTCCCGTTGGACCACCAGGAGCATCTCTGCCACGTCCTGAGCGAGCTGCTCGCTGAGAAATGTGCTGCGAGAAAGCAAGAAAAGAAAATATTACAAGAAGAGTGCAGAGTCCAGGAGCAAAACAAGGAGCGAAGCAACCCACATGTGACCGCTCGCATGGGAACGACTCAGTCACTGACACGGCGTTCAAGACGGGCACAGGAGCCAAGATTTGATCTAATCCAGAGCGGCCTGCATTCCTACCGTAGCTCTGCTTCTCCCCCGATGCAGGAGGGACTCTTGAGTTTGGAGTCCAGGTTGTAGTACTGCCCGTTCACTTGGCGGACCGCAAGCCAGTGCCGCCGCCGGAGCGGGAGGGACACGATGCCCAAAGAGACCCGGGAGGGAACGTTGAGAATCAAACCCTGGACTTTTGACATGCAGAGACTCTGGACCGTCCTGCAGGTTTAAAGCAGGCAAAAAGGCAGCGATGAATAAAAATATCTAGAAGATTTTCTAATGTTTTATAATCTCAATGTGAGCTTCTTTGGCGACACTATAAATCTCTCGGGTTTGAAGTGCACGGTGGTCTACGGTGCTTTACGAAGTTTTCATATCGCCTGAACTTTTTCAGATTTTTTTCTCATTACAACCACAGACTTTTTGTGTTTCATTGGGCTTTTATGTGATGGACCAACATGAAGCAGTGTACAACTGTGATTCAGAAGAAAACTAATACACAGCTGGTTTTCAACAATGTTTTTTAACAGCTCAAAATCTGAAAAGTGCGGTGTGCATGTGTGTTCAGCCCTGCTTTATTCTGGTGCAACCATACTACTATAACCAGCTGCCTTCACAAGTCAGGTCAGCTGACTAGCAAATAGCAGGGGTGTAACGGTACACACACAAAAAAAAAGAAATCACGGTTCGCAATGATCTTGGTACACTTTAATCAAGAAAAACACATTACATTTGGATTCTTTTTTCACTTTGGCCAGCAGTAAAAGAATCTGTTACAGTTTCTGAAGTTAATTTGATTTTTATTGAAACCTAATAAAGTGGAAAGTACAGAACTGACTGGAAATTTTCCAACACTGCAAATAGGGAGCTAAAAGTAAATAAAACTTTCTTGAAATGAGTGTATTTTTTCCTTGATTTGAGCAGGTAAATAAGATTATTTGTAAATGGAATAGGATTTTTGCACTAAAATAAGAACAATTCATCTCCATCATCTTATTTCAAGTGCAGTGTATATAATCATCTTATTTTAGGGGTCAAAATATTGGCAGATAATCTTATTTACCTGCTCAAATCAAGGAAAAATACACTCATTTCAAGAAAATTGTATTTACTTTTAGTTTTTTTTTTGCAGTGAATGAATAAAAATGTATTTGCAGGCAGAGTAAATGCCTGAATAGATAAGATTATATCACCACTATAAAATAACCAATATTGACATTTAGAATTTTTTGAATAACCTTGTGTATATATTTACTAGTAGTAAAATAATTAAAATGTTTAAACAACTCCCTTTGGAGTTGTTTTGCTATTTCGACTTTGAATGCAGCTGTTGGGGAAACTCCTCTCTGGTTTTGGACGCCGGCTGCTTTTTCTCTAGTATCTGGGATGTTTACATTCAGCTTGTAATTGTTTCAGGTGACACATTAGGTTCAGTGAGATACTGTAGAAAAAAAGCTGACATAAGATTTTGGTGCGGTCCACCTTTTCTTTCCCCGCTGTAGACTGGCCTTTAGGTGAGAGTGGTAAGGGGACAGCAACTGTTGAAATAAAGCCAAAGGAGGTTCTGTTTGTAGTTTTCCACATACCGTACGCGAGTGAAACTCTTCTGCGTTTAGGCAAATTGTTAGGCGTGGGGTAAAAGCACTGCATATCACCCTGAAGCTGAAACCTGCTGGTGGCAGCGTCATGCTGTGGGACGGGTCAGAGTTGATGGAAAAATGGACGCTGCAGGGGGATTCTACAAGAAACCTGTTCGAGACGATTTTTGTGAGACAGGAGAGGGGCTTCAGATTGCAGCAGGACAGCTTGAGCTGCAACAGGGCGTAGGACTAGTGTGGCTGTTGCCATTCTAGTTTGTACTCAGCTTATCCGACCATGCAGGAAACCCGGGCCGTCTGTAGACAAATGCGACGTCATTTGAGGAATGTCCCATCGAACGGATTAGATCAAAGCATATTCATCTGTTAGAATGGCCCAGTCAAAGTCCAGACCTAAATCTAATTGAGAATATGTGGCAAGTCAGATGTGTAAAGCAGGTAGAGACAAACCCCAAAATGCTTGTAGATGTAACTGTGCAATGGGTGTTTCTATAACTTGTAGATGTGCAAAACCATGTATCCGTGGTTATGATGTGAGATAATATGAAAATGTTTAACAGGCCATCAAAACTATTGCAAGACACTAAAATATAGGGATGCAACAAGACATTTTAAGACAACTTTACCACTCACCTGCGTTTGTCCCACCATACTGCAGCCAGGTCTCTGCTCTGTAACGCCGCCATGATCACGTTAACGTCATAGTTTCCTGTGCCCAATACTGAGCGGTGGGGGTTTACCACGCACTGCGGAGCCAACCTGTGAAAGAGAGGAAGCTATACTTAATAAATAATAAACTTTTTTTTAAACACTGCTTAGTTTTTAATCTTTGAAACGTGTTTTTATTCATCTCTGACTCTTTGTTAAACAAAGCACTAGTTCTTTGTCAAAACCCCAGCGAGACGGTGACTCATTCTGCGTCATGTTCATTCAGGCTAAAGGTTGACAATGTGAGCAGTGGTCTCTCCAAACACAATGGCTGTATTTGTGCAAAGCAGCATCGCTGTTGTTTTCCCTGAAGGTTTCCCCTACATTTCTTAACAGCGACTTTGTCTAAAATGCAGCAAATCCATTTAGCAAACATCATTGTGTGTCTTGTATGTAAAAAGGCTTTGTCCTCTTTGCAGAGAAGGTGGGCTTGTATTTTTACTATTCTGAGAGCTGTAAGGGCTGCTGTCCAGGGGTAGAGCCTTTAACATCACACTGTGGATAAGCAGGGAGACACAATGACCTGCGCCTGTACTAGGGTTACAGTGGGTAAAAAGGTTTTAATTGTCTGCCTCTTTAATCATGAAAACCCCCATCTTTTTGTATCCACAAATACAGGCTCAAGAGTGGAAATCCCAAATCAGAGTGCTGTGAAGAAGTATTTGCCACGGATCAGATTTCTACTATTTGGCTTTTTAATGGCACACTTAAATGTTTTAGAGCACCAACCAAGATAACCAGAGTAAATGAGAAACGGCGTTTTCAGATGCCGCTTTTATTCACCACGGGAACACAGCCATCCAAACCAACCTTATCCAATGCAAAAAGTAATGCCGCACAAATCAAATAACCTGTTGTGCCACTCTTGGTGGCAAAAACTGTCATCTAGAGCTTGGGATATCTGGCAACCAGTCTTTTACATTAATGTGGATGCACCGTGGCCCAATCTTCTATGCAGAATTGTTTTAAATCAGGCACACTGGAAGGCATTGAGAATTAACAGTCTGTTCCAGGTCCTGCCACAGCATCTCAATTGGATTTAAGTCCAGACTTTGACTAGGCCACTCAAATCCCTATTTTTCCCCATTCAGTTAGATTTGATGTGCTCCGGATCACTTTAGTAAACTTAAAGTCACTAAGTGATTGCTAGAGAGCAGAATTCATGGTTTCTTCAATAGCAGTAAGTCATCTAAGGTCCTTAACTAGCAGAGCAGGCCAGACCCTTATACTACCAGGACCATGTTTGATTCTATGTATCGTCTGTTTTTGAAATGCTGTGCTAATTTTACACCAGACGTAACAGGACACGCACCGTCCCAAGAAGCTCCAGTTTTGTCTCTTCGGTATCGAGAATATTTACTCTATATTTACTCTAATGTGAGAGTGAGCTTTTTGGTCAGGGTGAAAAAACATATGGCTATGTTCTGGAGGACGGGACCCTGGAGATGCTTTGAGGATACCTAACTAAAGATGTTCTAAAATCCAGTTGCCAGTCCTACTTCGTGGAATAATTTGACAATCCTTAAGCATTTCAGATTTCTACAACTCATCCAAATTTGCTATGAAAATAAACTTGAACACATCTCAACTTAATTTGTTGTTCTCTAATGTTTTTCTACTGTTTATATCCAGAGATGGGTAGAGTAGCCAAAAACTGTACTCAAGTAAGAGTAACACTACTTAAACATGTTTTTACTCAAGTAAAAGTAAAAAGTAGTCACCCAAGAAATTACTCAAGTAAGAGTAAAAAAAAGTATTGAGTAAGAAGGCTACTGAAGTACCGAGGAGCTAATCATAACAGCTGATGATTTAATATTTTTTTTAAATATGCAATCGGAAAGACAAAAATATAAGGTTATGTGCAAATCCTGGTACATTAAAGACAAAAATGAACAATTATACAGAGAATAACTTTCCAAAAAAGTAAAAAACAAAACAACTGGACTTTTCCCCCCCAAAGTTTGAAGACGTTTCGCTTCTTATCCCGGAAGCTTTCTCAAATCAAAAGGTCTGGAGTAATGTTATTGTAATTAAACGTCTTTAAACTTCGGAGAAAAAAAAAAGTCCAGTTTGGTTTGTTTTTTTTACTTTTTTGGAATGACCATGACCTGGACGACTGAGAATCTTCACCAGCATACAGAGAATAACATAACTCCAAAAGGTTAGGCAGAAGAAACACTTTTCTAAATCTTTTTTTTCTAACATTAAACTGGAAAGCATGTACAGCATGTTAGAACAGTGCAAAGTATTTCCATTAAGAATATCTACAGTTTACTGTATTTATTTGTCCTCCCATCGGCTAAATGAGCTCAGCAGATAGAAAACAACATTAAAATAAAAAAGCCTGTGTACAAATAAGAAGTCTCACTGTAACATAAACTCTAGGTTTTCTGATTAAAACATGTTCTGACGTGAACT
Organism: Fundulus diaphanus; assembly: GCA_037039145.1. Taxonomy (NCBI): domain Eukaryota; kingdom Metazoa; phylum Chordata; class Actinopteri; order Cyprinodontiformes; family Fundulidae; genus Fundulus; species Fundulus diaphanus. The sequence goes on from CM073130.1 coordinate 36,416,360, forward strand.
GTAGGAGTCCGTGTGTAAAGTGGCTGTGTTTGTCCATTTTACCGTTTACAGATGTCATCGGCTGTCTCCTTGGTGAACACCCGCTCCTGGAGCACGTTGTTGAGCGCATGTATGGCGCACAGCTCCAAGCGCTGCTTCTCGTGAAACACCTCCACGTCATTCATCCTAAAACTTCAAACACAGAGGGGGGGCAACGTGGTCAAAAAGAGTTGCGCGTTACATCTCCTCTCATGCTAGTTAGCATCTGCTCACCTTTAGGCTAACTGTGACAGCCTGCTGCCGATTGTGCTCTTTTTTGCTGCCCACCGCCAGAAGAAAACAGCAGCGCAGAGAAATGTAATGATCAAACAAAAGCCAAACGAAGCGCACCGACCTGCTGATGAAGCGAATCCCTTAAAAATGATGCTGGAGTCTGAAACCGGAAGTAGTGTTGTTGTTGTTGTTGTGACTGCTGTTGTTGAGAAGCTGTCACACCCCCGTACAGAGCGGGGAAATAAACTCCCTCTGTGCCGATGAATCGGTTTAACCTTCTGTTATAAATAACAAAAAGACAAAACTGAAAACACTCCTAGAAGCCAATTTAGGACCGCAAACATAGAGCTCAAACAGCTTCCAGCGACTCTTAAATCTGGGGTACTGTGCTGTAGCGCTCTCTGGTGGTGAGTCTTGTTAATGAAAGGCTGTGACTGGAAAACAACACAGGTTTCAGGAAATGCCACCTTTTTGTTATCATTATTAATGTTTTATCTTTGCAGTTGTCTGTAACGTTGCTGTCTCATACACTTAAATGGTTATTCTATTATATACTATGCTATTTTCTTCTTCTTCTTCTTCTGGGACTAATTATTATATAATTGAATGAATTACAGTAATTATTTTTATTTAGTGTCAAGGCAAGGCAAATTTATTTGTATAGCACAATTCAGTACAGAGACAATGCAAAGTGCTTTACATGATTAAAATATAGGAAAATAAAACTGAATAAAAGCAAGTAGGAATAAAATGTAGAAACAAAATAGAACATTGAAAACAGTTGGACTAAAAAAGTTGAACTAATGATGTTTCAGTAGAACTGTTTAACTAGAGCAGCCAAAGGCAATCCTAAACAAATGTGTTTTTAATCTTGATTTAAAGAAACTCAGGCTTTCCGCACTTTTACAGTTTTCTGGAAGTTTGTTCCACATAAGTGGAGCATAGGAACTAAATGCTGCTTCTCCGTGTTTAGTTCTGGTTCTACGTATGCAGAGAAGGCTGGAGCCAGAAGACCTGAGTGGTCTGGAGGGTTGATACACTGATAACAAGTCTGTGATGTATTTAGGTGTGTGTGTCATGCACACATGTGCCTAATCCACATGGGCTTATAAGACACTAACACAAAAAGGAAAATGACCATATGTTCGACACCGTCTCCATTATAACAGTAATATAATGGCGTACATAGATTTCATTCTCATTTTCCATGCTTGCTCCACATAGCCTGCCACACAAAAGATTTCATTCTCAAATAACCAGCCCAACATTTCACCTTCAGTCAACCAAAACAGATCTGGATTACTGTATTACCGAGCATTCCTGGGTCTGCGTTTGTGATTGGTTGGGAGGATGTAATGAATATAAACCTACACTATAGGCTAGAATGCAAAAGGAAGGGGAAAAAAATTCTATTGAACTTTTTGACCCTTTTTTCTATGCACCACACGTCTATCGAGCAATATATTGCTATTGGATAATTGTCCGGCCCTATTGGGCACCCAACAAAGTATGAGTTTTTGTGAGATTGTGTGAGAGCATAGGCCTACAGACAAGTAGTGTTTTTTATCCTATAAATGTTTTTTTTAACATGACTGGAATCCAGTCACCTGTGCTATTTTCAGCTGTCTGCATAGGAATTGGAATGGAAAACACTTGTTTTATATGAATGTCTGACAATTGACAGTGGATATTGATACAGAAGCCGAGCAACAAAGTTAACAAAGTGTTGTCTGTAGACCTCACAGACCAGATTGTGTGAAAGCACAAATCAGGTGAAAGACACAGACAACTCCTGATGTTGCTAGTTTTTTCACTTTTAGGATTTATTAATAAAAAAAAAAAAAATATTGTAAATACTTTTCTGATAGACACCATACAAACCCCAAAAACAAACAAACGTGGTAAAATGGTAGAATTTAAATGCAATGTACTTTCCTTTTATGATGGCCGTTTGTCGGTGTTTCACTTTTTCATGGCAGTAAGACTTGCTGCAGAACTGTTTGATACGATTATGAAACACTGGACCCTTTGGTACAGGAGTGGAAATTGACCTCTGCTCTTTTTAATGAGTGCAAAGACACCCAGACTGAGAGGGATGTAAGATTACAAAAACCAACCCAGAGCAATTTCTGCCTCATTTCTATTATTATCTCACTCTTGTTGTGCTCCAAAGTTTTGCACAATTCCTTATTCTGTCATATTGCACTACCAAAAAGTGTATGCATATATATATATATATATATATATATATATATATATATATATATATATATATATATATATATATATATATATATACTGTATATTGTTTGTGTCAATCAGCTTGTAATGTTAAATAGTGAAAAAATCAGTTAAAGCAGTGAAAACCACCCCACATGTTTTACATATGTACATTCAACTAAAGAAAAAACAGTCACACCAATAATCTTTATGAGTCATAGCTCTATTTGCTTCACTTAGTTTAGCGATACCATTTGAACAGCACCATCAGCTGGTTCTAGTGGACCTCAGTGCAGCATGTTATACTGTCGATCACTCCATTCTGTTAGAGCGCCTGGAGAACTGGGTCGGCCTCTCTGGTACAGCTCTTAACTGGTTTAAATCCTACTTAAAGGACAGGGACTTTTTTGTGTCAGTAGGTAACTTTACATCCCAGACGACAAAAATTACATGTGGGGTTCCCCAAGGGTCCATCCTGGGTCCCCTTCTCTTCAATATCTACATGCTCCCTCTAGCTCAGATAATAAAAAATAACAATATCAGCTACCATAACTATGCAGACGACACACAGCTCTACATCACCATGTCACCAGCTGACTATGGACCAGTTCAAACACTGAGTAAATGCCTAGAAGAAATCAATGCCTGGATGTGCCAAAATTTTCTTCAGTTGAATAAAAACAAAACAGAAGTAATAATTTTTGGACCAATGGAGGAGAGATCAAAAGTTAGCACACAGCTTCAGTCGCTTCAGCTAGAAACCACTAATCAGTCCCGAAACCTGGGTGTAGTGATGGACTCAGACCTGGACCTTCAAAAGCATCTAAAGACAATTACAAGGTCGGCTTTCTATCACCTGAGGAACATTTCCAGGATTAAAGGACTAATGTCTCAGCAGGATCTGGAAAAACTAATCCATGCGTTTATTTTTAGTAGAATTGATTACTGCAACAGTGTTTTCACAGGTCTGCCTAAAAAGAGGATCAGACAGCTGCAGCTGATCCAGAACGCTGCTGCCCGCGTCCTCACTAAGACTAAGAAAGTAGAGCACATCACCCCAGTTCTAAAATCCTTATACTGGCTCCCTGTATCTCAGAGAATAGACTTTAAAATCCTTCTGTTAGTCTATAAATCCCTAAATGGCTTAGCATCTAAATACATCACAGACATGTTATCAGCGTATAAACCCTCCAGACCACTCAGGTCCTCTGGCTCCAGCCTTCTCTGCATACCTAGAACACGAACCAAACACGGAGAAGCAGCATTTAGTTCCTATGCTCCACTTATCTGGAACAAACTTCCAGAAAACTGTAAAAGTGCGGAAAGCCTGAGTTCCTTTAAATCGAGATTAAAAACACATTTGTTTAAAATTGCCTTTGAATGTTCAAGTTAAACTGTTTTACTGTTTTTAAATGTTCTTTTTTTGTTTCTACATTCTATCCCTACTTGCTTTTATTCCTATATTTTAATCATGTAAAGCACTTTGCATTGTCTCTGTACTGAATTGTGCTATATAAATAAATTTGCCTTGCCTTGCCTTGCCTTGCCTTGGTGCTCCCCAGGGGTGTGTTCTCTCCCCACTTCTCTCTGTACACAAATCATTACATCTCAGCGGACCTGTCTTTGAAACTCCTGCGGTTTGCAGATGACACACTGTCATTGGTCTTATGCGGGATGGTGACGAGTCAGCTTAAAGAAAGGAGGTGGATCAGCTGGTCCACTGGTGCACGAAGAACGACCTGTAGCTCAACACACTCACGACAGTGGGGACTATGGTGGACTTCTGGAGAATACGCCCCATACTGCCTTTCCTCATCTTTCTTAACAACACTGTGTCTGTTGTGAATCATTGTCTTGGGACCTGAGCTGGGCCTTGCTCATAGACACTGTTTCGAAAAAGGCCTGGCAGACACTATGCTTCCTGCAAAAATTCAAGAAGTACAACCTTCCACATGAGCAGCTGGTCATTTTCTACGCTGCCATTATTAAGTCTGTCCATCACTGTTTGGTTTGGCTCACCCCAAAATAGTACAGGTCCAAATTCTGCGATCAGCTCTGCAAACCCTGCGCACACTCAACACAAACTGTTGAAACTTTTGCATTTAAGGTTGGCACAACAGGGTATTGTTTGCTAAAATCAGCTGCCACAGAGATAGTGAGATTTATAAAAGCGACACTTCCAGTGAGCAGTGCAGCAACAAATCTTGTTGTTGTAATGTAAAGTTTGGCATAAAGGGGGATGAATATGTGGAAAAGCACCCATGGCCATTGTTAGGTAAGTAATAGTACTCACCATCAGCCTAGGAATGTCAGACGTCTGTTGGAATATCCTAGTTTGGAAAAATTGGCTAGGATGAGTTTTTCACAGATTTTTTTTTTCCACAGTTTTTCCAGATTCCAACTTCTGATGCAAATATGACACAGCATCAGAAAGTAAAAACCCTGCCTATAATTTTCCTTCATCCTATTCAGTCCCTGCTTATGCTGTGGAGCTGGAAATGCTGGAACTAATCTCTGTAGAGACTTTTTACTTACTAAACCTGGATTAACCACCTCTGTAAACGGGTCTCAGATTTGTAGGAGCAATTAAGATGTAATGTGCTGCCACTGATGACATAATATTTACATGTGAAAGTAACTCGTTTTAACCATCTTGAAACACCACATATTTAACAAAAACATATGTTTTGCCTGTTTAAGGGCATAATAAAAATACTGATGGTTGGCTTTAAAACCATTGTGCTTGTATAAATTATGTGTGTCTCCTTGGCGTTGTTTTAAAAGTTCTGGAGACTCCTTTAAAGATTCTCCGTACGCCGTTAAAATATGCTGGCGTTTAAATGATGCTGACCCATCATTTATCGGGTTTGTAAGTTTTTTCAAAATAACCAATGGCTGGGGAGTATCACTCCTGATTCTAACGTCGTGAGGCTGATAGGGCCGTTCGCGATGACGAAACTAAAAGATTGCACAATGATTGGCTAAACGTTTTTGACGTACATCCAACCAAGCTTCTCATTGGTCAGCGGTAGTAGGTTAAACCGTAGAACGTATTTTTGTTCCTGTGTCAACGTATCGAAAAGAAAAAAAGCAATAATATCCGAGACCGGCCTAAGTTTTCATCGAAGATAGTTTTCCTTTAAAAAAAAAATTAGTACAAAAGGTTCTTTATATCTGACACAAGCCATACATTCGTCGTCCTTCTCGAAGATGGTAAGATTGACAACCGAGTCTGCTGCTAACAGCTAGCTGCTAGCTTGATCCGACATTTACTCATCGGAAGGTTTTTCTAAATATTTCATTTGTTCTGTTAAAACTTGTGCATTATTAATAAGATAACTCGTTAATAAAGCTAATGAATTAAGGTGTTTTCTAACAAGAATAGTAGTTTTCTGGCTGTTCGATACTGTCCTAAGCTAGGTTTGAAATGCTAACCGTTACCTATAATTAACTTTGTGAGATGCTTATTAAGATCTTGTAGACACCTTAATGTTAAAGATGGATGATAATGTGTATTTTCGTAACAAGCAAGCGTCAGATACGCAGATAAACCTTTCTTTTACTTCTATGAGAATACTTTGGCGTAAACTCTGGCTGCAGCCAAACTAAATTAACTAAATAGTACTTGAGGGGGAAAAAAAAGAGGAAAAAAAAAAATATATATATGCCTGATCGATCTGGACTTCACGTGTCTCTTTCAAGAGTTTGAACTGTCGATGGAAATAATCATTAATTGGGAAAGGCCATCGGACAAAATGTGCAGCTTCAACAATAATTTTCGTGTTAAGAGCATGTGTTTTGATGTTTTTTATTTTTTTATTTTATTCTTTTTAGCATCAAGCGTTGCCATGTGCCCAAAATTTGCCAGCTTTAAAGAGCAAACTGTTGGATCTTCCATGTCTATCCAGAGCCAGCTTAGGCTTATGGCTACATAAGATGGTCTTAATGTGTTTATGGGACATTTAACTACACTTGCACAATCGACGAGCAATCAGAATTATTATTTTGTTTATTTATTATTATTTTTTGGGTGGTCCTTCATTAAATGCATCATTGAATTCTTGTCGTTTTTCACGTACAACTGCACCAGCATTTAGTTTCTGTTTATTTCAAACTACCCCCTTGGAATTAGCATTTTTCCTCTGTGTTAGAGTTCTGGTCATATTTATGGTCTTTAGCCAGTCAGTTACTGTTATGCACTGGTGATGGGCAATATATAGCAAAAATTTTATGTTCATGTATTTATTTCAAAACAATATAAAACATTACACTTCAGCAGTTGGCTATAATATTATTATTAATAATAATAATAATAATAATGTCTTTTACTGCACCAGTCTAAAGTCTCAAACACAAATATCGCTCTAACAATGAAACGTGGCTAATATCAAATGTGCTACTAAACCACACCAAAAATATTGATTGCCAAACTGTGCTGGTAGGGATGTTTATCGTTCCCCAGTTTATTCTAAACATTATATTTCCCCTCTTTAATGTCTGCCCAGTTAGGTTATAAGTTCTTTAGAGATTTTCAAAATTCATTTACTTGCTTATTAATGGACACAACTTTTGGTGTGCTAAAGGCTTTATAATCCCTTTCTCTTCAGAACTCTAATGTAGAGAATTTGCCCCCTCACGTTCTGCGCCTGGTCTACAAAGAGGTTTCAGCTTTGGCTGCAGACCCCCCGGAGGGCATCAAGATCTATCCCAGTGAGGAGGACATAACTGAGCTTCACACGTCTATCGAAGGACCAGGTAAAGTTTGGAGCGTAACAGCGGGCCACGCTAGTGTTCGTTTACACGAGACTCTCTGCAGTAATCTCGTTGCAGTATTATGAACTGCATATTTGTGTTTATTTGTTTAATCCTTGGGAATTTATGTAGCACTTCTCTTTTTTTACATAGCCATATTTTTTTTTTTTTGCATCATACATGCACCAGTTTATTTAAAGGGTAACTCATCCCCAAATCAACTTTTTTTGCCAGTAAATTGTTAACATGTTTGTTTTATAGTACTGTCTACATATCCTGGTCATTATTTTTAAAAATTTGTGCATATTTGTTGAAATCCTGCTTCTGTTTCTGATATCGTTAGTGTGGCGCCTTCCGTGGGTTAAACGGTGGTCTTGCATTGAATTTCGAATTAACTTTGCTTTCGGTTGATGTGACGTACTTCTGATATAGTGGCGTCGGTAACTCTGCCGCTGTGGGGTACAAAAGCAGCTCCGTCTTAAAAAAAAAACACAACTCCATTTTGTGCCTCCATAGCGAGCACTATTGCACTTTTCAAACCTAGCGACTTTTTTTTTTTTCTTCTTCAAAAAAGCGCCTGGAAACAAATCTACCAACTTCTTATGTGTTATTGACAAAGTTTAGTGAAAGCACCCAGTTGTTCTGGTGTTAGTGTTAGCAACGGAGCGCGAATATCCGCTGTCCAACCTAGAACTAACTTCACCGCGGCTGCTGTGAACAAACATGCTTCGTGACCACATTACAAATGAATCATGATGTGCAAAGCTGCCAGTGATCCCGCCTGGATTACAAAGCGGGAAATATATATGATGATATATAACGGGACCGATCCTTTCCTCCACTGACTTGGCAGCGCCGGTTTCGGGCATTGCTAAGTCAGCGCCTTTGGCCAGCAGCAGACCGAACCCTGATGTAACCACCATGATTCAATATGGCAAATCAAGCTAGCGGCTGCTTCCCCCATGCTGAATACAACCCCCCTTCTGTTCCCGCGTATGCCCGCCCACTTTGCTGGAGTTTATAAAATTTTGTCTTGGGGCAGAAATATACTTTTACATGGGGGTGGGTTACACTTTAATAACTCAGAAAAATTTATTTAAGTGCAAATTAGACATATATAAGTAGTAACTTTAGATTTTTGTTATAATTGCGTTGCGTTAAGCATGTAAGCATTGCCAAACAAAACGGCACAAAAAACGACTGCTTTGCAGTATTCATACCCCTTCAAATGATTCAAAGCTGGTGACCTTACAACCAAGACATTGAATGTATAAAATAAAAAATCCACCGTAAGGTATTCTGTCACCAAATTTAATCTCAGGATAAAATCCTGTCTTGGGCAGAGGCTTCAGAATTGTGTTGGGGAAGATTAGTGAATAAAAGCACCAGGAAGACAGGCAGACTCCGATGCAGCGTACTGAAATCTTTTTGCTATCCCGCCGTCTCAGAGAGAGGAGACGGAAACACAAGGGGAAATAAGCAAGCATGCCTACGCAAATTATCGCGCCTAGTTTAAGTAATCGTGTGATTAAAATTTATCGCGCGATTAACTGATTTATTGACTATCGCGACAGGCCTAGCTATAGTTGTTGATCCTGTTCAGAAACATGTTTTGTTATGCTGGCTGAAATCGTCCTTTCAACCTGAAAGTAGTTAATACATTATGTAGTCATAAAAAGGAGGTTAAAAAATCGATCTCTGTGTGAGCTGCAGGCCTGTAAAAACTCTGACAAATCCCAGGGCAGGGATTTGGAAGGGAAGAGCAGTGTAAGATGGTCTTACGCATGCACAGTTATTCAAAAAGGGACATGGGGAAACTTCACAGACTCTACCTTTAACTGCTCGGCCAGGCAAGTAGAACATTATTCAGAGAGGCAGCCAAGAGGCCACTGGTGCCTCTGGAGGAGCTGCTGAGATCCACAGCTCTAGTGGGGGGTGGCAATCTAACAATAAAACGTTGAGATGTGCATTTTCCAAAACGTATTTGGAGAGAATGAGTGCTGTTTTCAGTTTGCCACAAGCTTTGAAGAGGACACCACAAACATCTGGACCTTTTGATCTACATGTGAAACACTGTCTGGAAGAAAACTAGTACTAGTGTTACTCTGAAACGCCATCAAATAAAAATGGAATAGTTTAGATCAAAGCATATTTGTTTGTAAGAATGGCCCAGTCAAAGTCCAGATCTTTATCCAAATGAGAACCTGTGGTAAGACTTGGAAATGATTCTTCACTCTCCACCCAATCTGATGGGGAAAAAAAATGTTCCAAATGCTCAAGGCTGGTAAAGACATACCACAAAAAAGTTGCAACTTCCAATGCAGTGAAAAGAGTTCTTACAAAGTATTGATTCAGAGGATACAAATGCATGGCACACTTTATCATCTGCAATATTCCTTCCACTTCAGCTATACATTGCTCAATGTCTATCCATCAGCGAGGATCCAACAAAAAATTCATTTAAGTTTGTGGTTGTAAAATAAAATGTGAAATAGTTCAGAAGGAAGGAATAGTTGTGCAAAATCTGTACATGCAGTGTAAATAAAGCAGAGAAATGCCGCGTATAAGTATAGACAGACCAATCGGGGAAAGTTTTTTTTGGGGGTGGCAAAGCATCTTGGTAGGGAAAAAGACTAACGCTAAACATCTCTTTGTTTTGCAGAGATTTTGTGCAAAACAGCAAAAAGCATGAGGGATGACGTTGGGCTGTGATATAGCTTAAAAAAAGATGCCATCATTACTCTGCTCCTATTTTTATCATTTAAGGACTTTGGTGTTTTGTGAGTCAGACTGCAATGATGGACCAGTCAGCGGCCTCCATGTTATCTCTGCTTATTTCCTTGGTCCTTGTTCCTTTAAGCAAGCAGAGGCAGAGATTTGTGGAGACGTTTCTCTTCCTCACTCAACATCTTCTCTTCATTAGCTTATTTGTTATGCAGTGATTCAAAGATTGACGTTAGAGCTTATGTATTGAATTGGTTTCAAGTAATACCAAGTGTTTTTATAAGTATAGTTATAGTATAGTTATTTATACTTTACAGTTCGTATGGCTGATGTTTTCTGTTACAGACATTAATATTTTTTATTTTTTTTCCTCAGCTGCAGCTCTGACCTTTTTTTTTTTATTGTTGTTTTTTTTTAAGTGGGGGGGGGGGGGCATTTGTCCTCTGTTGGCAGAGTAATGACATACATTCTCATGTGATGAATTCTTTATGCTCTGACAGAGGGAACACCATTTGCCGGCGGCATTTTCCGAATGCGACTGGTCCTCGGGAAGGACTTCCCTGCTGTTCCACCCAAGGGGTATTTCCTCACCAAGATTTTCCACCCAAACGTAGGTCACAAGGGAGAGATCTGTGTCAACGTGCTCAAGAGGGACTGGAAGGCAGAGCTCGGCCTCAGACATGTCTTACTTGTAAGATTCACCTTTAAGTTTGGTCATATGAATATATTCACGGCAATCTGCGTGATTCTAAAACCTTTTTTCTCTCTCCCCCCCCCCCCCAAAAAAAAAAAGACCATCAAGTGTCTTCTCATCCATCCAAACCCTGAATCGGCCCTAAATGAAGAGGCCGGGCGGCTACTTTTAGAGGATTATGCCGAGTACGAGTCCCGTGCCCGTCTTCTCACCGAAATCCACGCTATTGGTGGGCCTGGCGGGACCTCCGGGGCGCCTCAGGACCCGAATGACGGCCCACAGCCAAAGAAGCATGCAGGTGACCCTACGAAAAGAGCGGGGCCTAGCATGGCAGCTGTACCTGCAGCTCTGGGTAATGGAGCTAACGCAGCCAGTACCACCAGCAGCAACAGTAGTAGTACCATCAATAATGTAGCAGGGAAAAAGAAAGCGGATAAAAAGCGTGCCCTGAGGCGACTTTAACACCTCCACAACATTTCTGTGTGTGAGTGTGAGCGTGAGTGTAAATAAGTATTGAATTGTGCAGAATTTTTAGTTCTTTTTTTTTTTTTTTGTTCTGACTCTTTCTAGACTGTCCCTGTTGTACCTCTGTTTTGCCTCCAGCTCGTTTTAAACCTATCGGCACTACAGGTTTGTTAATTACTTCCATACCTGAAGACACTATAAAAAGCAGCTGAAGACAGATTTACACCAGAATCAATGATCTGTATTCTTCCTTTGAGCCAGTCTGACTGAACGACGTCACTTAAGTATGGCATTTAATGTCTATTAATGATGCGTGATTCCTATTGTTTTGGACTTCATCAGGTATTTTTAAAGTGTTTCTTGCTGCTGTGGTGGTACCGTGTACTGCACAGCCTGCCTTGTTCTTGAGTCTGAACTAGGACAAAGTTTTCAAAATGTGCTTAAAGGATTTTTATGGAAAATTTGCTAAAAAAAAAAAAATATGCGGGTTCACTATCGGGATCGAAACACTGCGCAGAAGTGAATTTTTGTAAGCTGTATTTTTCTTATAGTCCAAACGTGGTGAAGGTATGGAAGAATTAACTCTGGATTATGGGAAATCTGTTGTTTCTTCTTTTTGTTTTTAAAAAAATATATATATTTTCACTGTCCAGTATTTTCAAATCATTGACATGTCCACACTTGGCTGTGTTGTGGTCGTGGGGGAAGATGTAGAGGAGCCGCTGTGAGGGAGATAAGGGGATAAGCCTGTTGTCAGTCATCCTTTATTAAACATGCGAAACATAAAAACAAAACAAAAAATGTTTGGTTTGATATTTGTTTAGGTAGCTTCTGCTACCCATGCTTCCCCACAACCATTATGTTCACTTGCAGTACAGAAGGTGTCTTATGTTTTTGTTCAAGTTTCCTCCGGAACCACAGAACTGGAATCGTTTCTTTGGCAGATCTTCTGTTCGTAAAGCATGTGAGGCCCACATATCCTGAAACGCTCTGAAAAGGTCCCTGTGATATATCTGTTACGGGATCAGCTGATGGCTGGATATCTTGTGTCAATTTTAAATTATTTGAATTAATAAAGACATTAAAATATGACAAGTGAAATCAAAATGATTCCTATTTGCGCTTTTATTTTTTGTTATACTGTAAGACTACTGCTGTGAGTATATCGCCATAGCATGAAACTGGCCAAGTACACCAAGATTTTAGAAGTATGCGGTAGGGCTGGGCGATATGGCTTAAAAATAAAATGTCCGATTTTATTATACCAAATCCGATTACTTTTTGTTTCAGCAAAAGAAATTATTTTTTAAAAACTTGCTTTTATGTCAAGCATCTCATCTGGGAGTTGCCTGAATTTAAAGTGCAACTAAATACAAGCTGTGAAACACGCATGTAAAACAAGATGGCAGCCCTGCCGTTGTAAACAATATAAATGAAATGACCAGACCTGAAGATCCAGAAATGATCATTCATGTTTTAACTTGTATTTACAGAAAAGACTAATTCAGCTGTTAGAAAAGAAAAATGAAGAGTTAGAAACTAAAGGAATACCACCAATTGCTTGTATATCTGTTGGTAACTCTGTTTATAGACCGTTTTGAAAGCTGATTTAAACGACAGAGGTTGGATCATACAGTCACTGCCACTTAGGTTCACCTTTAAGTTGCTTGTTAACACAGTCAGCCACGTGGCAGCAACTTGGTGCATAAAGGAGATGGTGGTGCCAGACGGCTGCTACAAGTATTTTAGAAACTGCTGATCTGGAATTTTCACTTTCTGCCATCTCTGGATTATTATTATTTTTTTTTTTTTACAAAGAACGTTCTGGAAAAAGTCTAAATAGATGTCCTGTGAGCAGTGGCTGTGTGGATGAAAAAGGTTTGTTTGAGGTCAGTGGAGAATGGGCCGACTTTTCACTAAAAAAAGGCAACAGTTGTTGAAATAAAAGGCTTGTTACAACCAACGTATGTGGAGTACTATCTGAACCTGAGGCGGACGGGCTACAGCAGCAGACGACCACGCATGCGGGTTGCCACTCATCTTCACACAGGATTAACAAAATTAGACGATAAAAAATATCACCTGGTCTGATGAGTTTCAATTTCAGCATATGGTCAGCTCAGAATTTGGTATGAACAGTATAAAACCATGTATCTATGCTACCTCATATGAACAGTTCAGGCTGCTGGTGGTGATGTTGATACACTTTGAGCCCCTTAGTACCAGATGGGCATCATTTAAATATCTGCCTACCTGAGTATTGTAGCTGACCATGATGTCTAATTCCAGCAAGATAATGCACCATGTCACAAATCTGAAGTCAGTTCAGTTTTTGTTTTTTTTTAACTCTACAGTCTTCACAATCACCAGATCCCAATTTATTAGAGCTGCTTTGTGGTGGAACAGGAGGTTCATGTATGTGCAGCTCACAAACCTACAGTAACTGCCTGTTTCATGTAAACACAGGTCGACATCCCTTAGGGATGTTTCCAACACCTTGCTGGATTTACAGGTAAATCTCAAAAATAAGAATATCTTGTCACTCATTCCAGAAAGTGAAACTCACATAGCTTCATTACACATAGAGTAAAGTATTCCCAGCCTTTATTTTCTGGAATTTTTATGATTCTGGCTTACAGGTGAGGAAAACCCAAAATTCTGTTCTACGTGCTCAATACTTGATTTGGCTTCCTTTTTGTGAATTACTGCATTAATGCGGCGTGGCATGGAGACAATCAGCCTGTAGAATTGCTGAAGTCAGGTGCGCGTCCAGGTTACCTTAATAGTGGCCACTACCTGCATTGTCGGTTCTGGTGTCTCGTCTTCCTCTTGACAACTCTAAGATTTTTTATGCCATTCAGGTCAGGAGAGTTTGCTGGCCAATCAAGAACAATGACACCATGGACCAGCTTTTGGTACCATTGGTAGAGTGGGCGGATGCCAAGTCCTGGTGGAAAATGAAACCTGCATATTTGTAAACATGTCAGATGAAGCAACCAGGAATTGCTCTAAAGTTTCCAGATGACTGCATTCCCTGTGGACCAACACCAGCAGATGACATGGCACCTCAAACTATCACTGACTGGGAGCTTTACGCTGGACTTCAAGCAATGTGGATTCTTGGCCTCTCCACTCTCCCTTCAGACTCTGGGACCTTGATTTCTTTATTGAAGTGCAAACTTTACTCTGAAAAGAGGACTTTAGACCACTGTGCAACAGTCCAGTTCTTTTTCTCCTTAGCCCGGGTAAGATGCCTCTGACGTTGCCTCTGGTTCAGGAGTGGCTTGATGAGAGGAATGCAACATTTGTAGCCTATGTACAGGATTAGTCTGCGCGTAGTGCAGCTCCGGATGCACTGATGTCAGCCTTAGCCGTCTCCTAGTGAAGCTCGCCCAAATTCTTGAATGGATGACGATCCTCTCAAGGCCGGAGGTGTCCCTGTTGGTGGTGCACCTTTTTCCCATAACGCTTCCACTCCACTTTTTATGAAAAAAATACACGAATACAGCGTTGTGTGAGCAACCAGCTTTGACACTGAACTTTGGGTTTTCAGAATCAGTAAGCCATAATCAAAATTACAAGACAGAATGGCTTGAAATATTTCACTCTACAGTATGTGCAGGGAATCTATATAGTTTTCACTTTCTGCAATGAGTGACAAGAAACATTGAACCTTTACCTGATATTCTATTATTTGTTTTTATTCCCTTTGGCATACAGGCATATCAAATTTAGTTTTTGATATGCCTGTATGCAGTTATGAATAAGGGCAGTTCTGATGGTAAAAGAGGGTCCAACCCGGTACTAGTAAGGTGTACAGTTTTATCTCCGGTCTTAATATGAGAATCTTATGCCCCCTAAGTAATGAACGTAAAAGTGGTGCTTTTACTGTCTGTCGATATAAATTAGGGTTGTTTTTTGTTTAGAGTGGCCAACTGTTCTGATGGAATAATCATTATGAGGAGAAGACTAATTGCATCCACCCCTGCAAACCACCTAGTGAAAGTGCACCCGGCAGAGCGTCTTTGGACCATAATGACGGGCTCCACCGGCCTCTGCCGCAGACATGCAGCAGC
The DNA here is from genome assembly GCA_037039145.1 of Fundulus diaphanus. Taxonomy (NCBI): domain Eukaryota; kingdom Metazoa; phylum Chordata; class Actinopteri; order Cyprinodontiformes; family Fundulidae; genus Fundulus; species Fundulus diaphanus. The sequence continues at coordinate 36,431,543 of CM073130.1, forward strand.
CCACCCACCTGTGTAGAAATAGCAGCCTGCCATGCAGGTAATTATCAGGCCCTTCTTAGGCACCTGGGACTCCACATAACCCCCATACACATCCCCTGAGCTCCGTTTTCTAAAGTGCTTACCTCTCGCACCAGCTGTTCTCCACCTCTTTTGGACCCAGGGGCCCCGCACCTTTTTATTCCAGGTATTATTCTAATCAAGAGTGATACTGTAGGCTGGGTAATCAATTTGTTTTAGTAACATGACTCATCCTGGCCTGGTGCAAATTATTAGAGCACATGCTTATTTAAAATGCTTATTTAAAATGGTTTAAAATAAAATTTCATTCATTCATTGTTTTTTTCTTCTTCTTCTTCTTCTTCTTCTTTCATTCTGATGATGGCGAAGTCAATTTCACCCCAGCGTTTTTTCAACCAGTCTTTCCTTGCGGGTTTTCGAGGCTCTCCCTCTGCCCATCGCTCCCGTCCCACACGTAAAGAAATCCGAGCTGTCGGCGAGGAGCTCGGAGTCTAATTGACAGTTTTCGTTCACGCTCCAGTGTTAAAGCTTTTGCGCCAGTCCTCTCCCCGCACCTCACCCGCTTTCATCGCTTTCATAATTGCCACCAACATAATGACACAGTTGCTGTGGCAACCGCGCCTCTCGGTGTCTCTCCTCTCCCTCTCCGCCGTGCGCGCTCGCAGCGCAATAGACAATCACACACAAGCACAATCTCTAGATCTACAAGATTTTTTTTCCGTGGAAGCGCAACTGATTTTACAGTTTTTTTTCTTTATATAAAACAGAATTATTTTTTTGCCGTGTTAAGATGGGATAAATGTAAAAATGTGTGTATTTTCTATGCGTAATTTAGAAAACTAGGGTCATATAGTCCCGTCAGAGGTGATTAAATGGACATGAACGCCACCAGTTGAATGGGCCTGTTGACCGTCAGCATTGAAGCAGCCCGGAGTCGGGTCTCATCGTTCAGTCTGACGGACCAATCAGAGCACTCCGCCACTGACGGACCTCCATGAGGCCAGGCGCAGTTAGTTAGGCACCGAAACCAGAGGAACCAGCGTCAGTCAGTCAGTCCGCTCCATCTTGAGGAAGTTAAATTGACACTTTTGGCGTGTTTCCTGGGATAGCTGTTCTGAAATTAAGGGGTTTGGCTATAAATTTGTCCAATGTTTTGAGAAAAGCTGAGAACGTCTCGGTTTTTCCTTTCTTGTCTACGTCTGTGATGGATTATCTTTACGCCTGATGGAGAGGAAAGAAAACTGAGATCGGAAGTGCTTTTGAAAAAAAGGAAAAAAAAACTAAAACAGGTGGCACATCTAGCAGCAGCGGTTCAATCTGTCCTCATCATCTTCTGCCACGATAACAGGCTGCCATCAGAGGAGCGCGGAGATGTACAGTGCGCAGGCTCTCCACAGCATCAAACCCCAGAGCAGCGCACAGGTAAGGCACGACATTATGCACCTTTTATTACTGCTACACCGCGTAACGATTTACATAAAAAAAAGAAGAGAGAAAAGGCTCGATGCTTTCAGCGTCTTTGAATGTGCATGAAAATGCGAGTTTGTTTTGTGCGTCTGTTAAGCTGTAAACGCAAAAACATTCGGATAGAAGCTGCGCCACGCTGTCACGTCTTAATGTTCGCTTTTATTCCATGGGGCGTCTTTCCCCACCAGTCATTTGAGTGCGTTAATCGGCAACACTGCGGCGTTATGAACATGTTAAAACCATTCATAAGACGCACACACATACGCGCGCACACCGGCACGGATACGCCCACGCACTTTTAGCCTGCGCCGAATACATGCAAGTCATGTCCGTGCAAGTTGCGACTTATTAACCTAATGAAGGACGGAGAGCTGTCTGAGGAGTGGGGTGTCCAGCTCTATCGCCTGGTGAGGCTCGGGCGTTGCGCAGCACGTATTCGCTGATAAAGACCCCCTCGTCCGCGGCTGTCACTGTAATTAAACGTCTCTCAGATGCACGGCGATCGTATTCAGGATGTTTTCACCCACTGACATCACAGTGCGCTCTCTGTGGGAAAGGGGAGGAAAAAGTGGCCATTTTGTCTCATTCCCATCAAACACCTGTTGAGAATATTGCATGCTAGGACGTGCACACGGTCTCTCCTGCAGTGGAGCTGGCGGACCCCCGTTTGCTTTGTAGCAATTTAAACCTGATTTGTTCTGTCGCTGTGCAACTCGGGGGATGCAGCATCTCCCAGGCTGTGAACGTATGCGCACCCTACAACCTTTGGTTCCCATCTACTGCAAGACCCAAGGGAAGGCTTGTGTCGCTTCACTGGAAGATAGTACAGTAAAAGTCTTGAGGCACATAGACTGAAATCCAGGTCCAAGTTTGAACAATAGATTTCGGTGCAGCTGCAAATTTCAGATTTTCTTTTGAGTGTCTGGTCTGACGCAAATGGAGTCGCAGAGGCACTGAGATCATGACATGCATCATCTCGTTGGAAAGAGATGGGCAGATGTGACTTTGGAGTCTGGTTTTCTTGACTAATATGTGTAGATCAAACTCCCCAACCCCCCCCCCCCCCAACCTTTCAATTCCTCCTTCGCTCACACACAAAGACAGAGCTGTATTGCTATTCTGAGAGAGTTAGCTGCCTCAACCCACGCACAGAATCCGAGAAAGAGAGAGAAAGCCAGAACAAGGGAGAAAGAGGGGAAGGAGGGAGCAGGAGGAATAAAAAGAGAGAGGCAGAGACTCTCGACATGGAGGTTTACAGAACGCCGACTGTATCCTTCACATGCAGTTTCAGATTGTAACCCTTCTGAGTGTTCAAACAGCAGCTGATGTACAGTTCTGATTAGCACTCTCCTCCTCCTTCTTGTGTGTGGCATGGACTTGCATTAGCAGATCTGTTTGGTGGTGCTGTTTGTGTGATGTGCCGTGTTGTATTGGTAAGTGCTGGGAGAAATGTACTTGATTCTGTGCCACCCACACACCGCCCTCCCACTCATGGTCGTCTCTGCATCTATACCTCTGGCTCTTCCCGCTCGCCACAATCTTTTTGCTCGTTTAAATCCCTACCCTGCATTTATCCCTTTTGCACTCTTTTCCATCACTGGCTTTTTCCGGAGACTCGGTGTTCCTTCTGCAAACCACACAAGCACGCTGATATGGTAGCCGCTCTCTCTCGCAATTCACGGAAAACGTGCGCATCCAAACAAATCCAGCCCTCGCAAGGGTTGACGAAGGAGTCTAGAACGAGGATCAGGGGGTTGTGGCCTCTGGGTGAATGCAGTTTTGGTTGACTACCCACACACGTTTCTTTTATGCCAGCAAATCTCTATAGATTGATAGTTAGGCACAGTGAACACATTTTATATTTGTCCTTTGTAAAAAATGTCCTCTCAAACATGGTATCTAATCTAGAAAGGTCTTCATCTATGCCAAAATACTGACCCAAAACGTTAAAGCGGTTGTATCAGGCCCGTATGTGGTTGTTTGACCCGTGTCACTGAAATACACTAAAACAAAAGTGTGTGCCCTCGAAAGGACAAGTAACAGTTCCCATACCTGCAGTAAAAACACATTATATCGCAGTTTGTTTGTTGAAAGGTAAAGAACTCCTGAAAGACGTGGAAGACTAACAGCTAGTTCCACTGTTTTAGTTGATTTTAGTCACAGAAAACTACTCAAGATGAAAATGTTTATATACATGGGATATTATGCTGCCTTAGCCAAAATCAAACATCTAGACTTTCACAAGAGACTTTTGGTTTCAGTTTTCTCAGTCGAACGTCTGTGTTACATTTCTGCGCTGGAAGCTGCTGGTTGTATGAGTCCACCTCATCATCTCATTGTGAGTCCGCTGAGGCAAATTTTACAAGGTTTACTCCGCACTCAACAGACTTACAGCAGACTGACGAGCGGCAGCCGATGAGACGGGTTGATACAGCCGATAACCTCCACCAGCAAAGCTTTAGCGTGGCAACACGGAGGTTGTTTAGTTGTGAGAACAATCTCTTTCCAAAGTTTTCACAACTACTATCCTCCAATGTAGTGTTGCTTTCCACAGATGTGAATGTTTTTTTGGTTTTTGAATTGTTCAAAGTTGGCAAAATGAGCAAAGGTTTGGGGCCCATCTGATTATCTGTAAGCCTACCACCGCTCTGGGGATTTAGTTGGCACCTATGTGACCTTAGCATACACGGGCATGCTTTGGCTTAAAAATAAGCAACAAACTTAAGTCTTTTGGGAAAGTGTAGAGTTTTTCCCTATGGATGTAAATGTTAATTTTTTTTACTTGATTTCAGTTGCTAAAATAAGTTAAAATGGGAGAGCCGTCCAGCTAGCCGTTAGCCTTTGCCCACTCTAAGGATTTATAAAGCCGGTAGCATTAACCAGCAAAACATTAGTGAGGTAACTCAGATGTTGCTTGGTTAAGGACACCGCGACACAATTAATGGTATAGTGTGAAGTTTTAGACATTTAATATCTGATGATTGAAGTATAATTATTTCAACTTTGCTAAAATCATTTAAAATGTTTTACTAGCTGTTAGCTGTTAGCCCACCACAACGCTGAGGTTGGGTTCTTTGATTTTCAACAAACTGACTTTGATATGAAATCTTTCTGCTACAAGAAAGGGAACTATTACTGATCTTAACTTTAGAGAACCTCAGTTCAAAAAGTCTAACTTATCCCTTTAAAGCTTACTGTTAACTTTGGAGTTCAGGTTGGAGGCAGGGCTATCAGGTTATTGTTTTCAAAATCTCCATGAAAATCTAACAAATTAGAAGACCTTACAGTGGCGTAGGCTTGCACTTCCTAAAACACGGCGTTTGTAAGATGTGGTTTGATCAAAAAGAAAAAAAATAGAACTATTTTGGGGCCAACAAAACTTGCTGCTCTGGTGGGCTAAAGTCGGACCCAAAGGGAAGCAGAGAATGCTTCATCAATATCATCAGACTGAAAAAATGTGTTTTTGTTTTGCTCTGTTACATGTTGCAGGTCTGATTGTTGACTGGTTAACCTGGAGAGTGTTCTGGAAATCAAGCTCTTAAGACACAACAAGAAGAGCTTGACACAACTTCCGCCCCCTCCCCTTTTCAGAGAACCGTATTGGAACAATAGTCAGTGGACGAACCGCTGCTTTGTGGGTCTCTTTTTATTCCACAACCGAACCCTCCCAAGAAGGTTAGAGGAGCATGTAAGCGAAACAAGTGGAGGCCTCGGTGATTTCAGCATTCTGTCTCCCCCATCTGTGCCTACATTCTCTGCTACGGATAGGGACGTTTTGATAATTACATATAATTATAATTTCTGTGGGAGACAGATCTGCCTCTGTCTATTATTGCCAACACCTTCAGTACAATAACTTCACACATTTACATATCTCTCAACAAAAGTGATATTCTTTATACCCCCCGGAGATAAATCAGGAATAATTCTGCTCCGACTGACATGTCACATGCAAAAGCAATGTGCCATTCATCTCATATCTAATTAGGGATACAGCTGAGTGACAAGGGTGATTTTTTTTTTTTTTTTACATTTTCTTCTGCCACAAAAATCTGACTGAAAACCATGGCATTTAGCGCTTGTTGCTGCATGTTTTACAGACAGGGAGTCATTCTTCTGCTTCATGCATGCTCATAATTTTTTCCGCCTTCTAGCACATAAGCAGAGCCTTCCTCATTATCACCCACAGTTTGGTCACAGTAACGGCCTGTGCCAGGCGAGTGCTGACCAAACTGATCCCGATGGAGTCCTCTGAAATGAATTTCCAATAATGGACAATGCTGATCCACATCGCAGGCACTAACTTTTACTTGATTGTTTGAAGGGTGGAAAAAAAAAATCCCTAAATTTGCTTTTCTTCTAATAATAATAATAGCTGCCTACAAAATAATTATGTGCTGAATGTAGAACGTACCAAATTGAACTAGTTACCAGAAGATGAGAAGAACTAAAAAAACTCTGTCTGTAAACCATTTCTCAAGTGCCGGAGTCAGCAGACGAATGTACAGGAATGTCTTATTTTACTGAATAAATTTGCTACTCAAATTCAAAGACTTTTTTTGGCCAGAAACGGAAATTGAATCCAACAGGGTACTTTTAAAGGATATGAGAACAAAGCTATTATGCTTTTGGGGCTCCTTTATGAAACTAAATGAAAACAATTTTATCACCAAGATAATTCAACACTGACACACACACAGAAACACACACACACGTAAATTGACAGAATCTAGCTATTTTGAGCAATGCTACCATTTAGCATTCCTGAATGAAACCCATAATACATCTCTGATATCCAGTAGGCTGTACATTAAATTCTTCACATGGCATTTTAGTGGGTTAAACTGGAAAAGCGGATAAGGCTTTGTAGCTGCATTGACTCAACAACAGAAAATAGGTGTCTTAGTCATGTAAAAATGACGCCCACCACCTATCTGCGAGTCCTCGCCGTCTCCCTGCTCTCCCTCTTCGCTGCCCCACTTACCAGTGCAGTGGAGCCCTCTTCGTACCCCCCTCCTCAGCACGTAGACCGCTCTGGGAGACCGTTCACCGAGCAGCCAGACGTCGATTCCAGCTCCTCTCTCCTACTCCTTGCCATACAGGCCAATGCCAGGCCGGCTGCTCTCCGAAGCAGACCCAAAGCCCATGAGAAGCTTCAAGACACATCAGAGGGAGTTCTGGAGCCACTTCCGAAACCCCTTGCCCAGGTGACATTTCCCAAGAATGCAACCTCTTCAGAGGGGTTAGGAGAGCATTTTGGGGCGGCACACATCCCACCTCGCATTATGGATGGGTGGACGGATGTATGTTGGGGTTACTACGACGTGATGGGACACTTTGACAATGCTTTCAACTGCTCCAAGGACTCCTTCATCTTCTGCTGTGGAACGTGCCACTACCGCTTCTGCTGCCCAGATCGAAGCCGCAGGCTGGAGCAGGACATCTGTAAAAACTACAACTCTCCAGACTGGGCCAAGCCGCAGACCGAGCCCATGATGACACCAGACGAGCTCAGTCCCGACCCAGACTTTGATCCACTGAAGCAGCAGAGCCACAACACGGGATTCGTCATCGGTGGCGTTGTGGTGTTCATGGTGGCCGTCGCTGTGGGCATCAAGGTGGTTTTCAACAAGGTCCAACAGGAGGCCAACCAAAGGGACCTGAACATGCCCAGGTAAGGCTCCCATATGCTTACTTATCATCACTTCTAACTGCTGGATTGGTGAACATATTCCATGCATAAATGGCTTATTAAAGATGTGTCATCGAGAACTGATTCTGGGCATAGAATAATGCTGTTAATCATTACCTAAAACATAATTTATCCTCTTGATGTAGCTTCAGTAAAACTCATGATTGCTCCATTAGTCTGTCTGTCTGTCTATCTATCTATCTATCTATCTATCTATCTATCTATCTATCTATCTATCTATCTATCTATCTATCTATCTATCTATCTATCTATCTATCTATCTATCTATCTATCTATCTATCTATCTATCTATCTATCTATCTATCTATCTATCTATCTATCTATCTATCTATCTATCTATCTATGTTATGTATGTTATGTATGTTATGTATGTATGTATTTAAACCTTTTAAATAAAAATGTATGGCATAGTACAGCCACAAAAATATGATAACATCTTGATGGTTAGAATAAGGCTGTGTGTAACATTAATTAAAATGATTATATATTCTATTATTTATATAAATCTAAATGATACTAAAATATGTATAAATTATTTGAGACAATAAATGTACAGCATTTATCTATTGCTGTTTTTTATTTCCCTTTTCGGATTATTTTGTTCAAAGACATTACATTTTAGACTTTTATTCAAGCATTAAACAAATGTTATGCATAATATTTATTTTTATTTGTATTTATTATTTTAAAAATACTTAAAAAACCTCTAAAATTTAGAAGTGAGCCAGCTGGATATTTGACTTTTTTGTTCAGCATAGAGTAACATCGGGAGTCCAATTAGCTGACACTAGCTGGTTAATTAGTTGAGCTATCTGCTGAGGTAGCCAGCCTGCTGTCAGCTCCTTGGCAGACATGCCAGTTTTAACTCTCCAACTCTAGTTTAAAACTCTGTTACCTTAAATGCAGTGATTATCTAGTTTGCACAACATAGCTGTACGCATCTTTTTAAACCGGAAATAATCCCAGACAGCTAAATTTGTCTTTTGTCTAAGCAATGGAAAAGTGTAGGAGACTTCTTTCAACATGTTTTTGTGTGCAGCAACAGGTTGGGGAGGGACATGCTGCGTTACTCAATGCTCTGTGCAACCTGAGACAAATCGTACCTTTCTCTGACATCTCTTTAAAAAAGTTTGTTAGGGGGAACAATGTGATGGAAAATTCCCTGGTCTAAACCGCTCTTTGTTGTGTTGTGTCTGCATAATATGCTAAATCTTAATTTGAATTTTTGCAGTAAAGGATGGTTTGGATGCAATAGTTTCTAGGCTGTAACCTTTCAAGTGCCATGGATTCACACTAATAATAAATATATAATATATATAGGCACTTGGATGAATCTTCAATGCCTTTTGTGTAGATCCCAGTGACCAAGATGCTAAAGCTCAGGCAGCATGATGAGGACTGAGTGATTGAACCGTGGATCAATTGCAATTTATAATATCACCTCAATATTCAAGAGTAATATTCCAACGTCATTTTTTTCCTAACATTATTTCACCTCAGCTTTAAACCAGTCAGGATATGTGTTTTGTCTTTTTTTTTTTTTGAAGAGGCCACTGTTGTCTATTTTTGGGAAAGGTACTGGACAACGATGGCTGTTGAGCTACATCGAGTGTTTGTTTGTCTCTTAAACATACAATTACTGTTGGGTCATTTTGAAATGTGCTGCAATAGCTCTTGTCTCTTCATTAAACGGACATTATTTCCATGAATACCAACTGCTCTGGTGATGCTGAACTATTGTCAGCTAGAGATTTTTGGCCAACCCCCCTCCCTTGTTTCCCACCAGAGCCCTGGTTGACATGTTGCGGCACCAGTCGAGCCCGGTCCAGCAGGATGAAAGAAACAACAGTGTGGCTCTGACTGTAGCCGATGGACAGGGGACACTGGGAAGAGCTCCGAAAAATCTATACGCCCCGGGAGTGCCCAGCAAGGACAACAGATGTGAGTTTTGCTTTTGTAACATCATCTTCTGTATGGAGAGGGAGCTCATTTGTGCAGTTTTCTCTTCTGTTCCCCACCACTGAGATTTCTTTATGATTACATGGGACACAAAATAAAGAAAAAAGAAAACAGCGGTGGTGTGCTTAAAAATGATTGCTAAAACAGCGTGACTTGGACTAAAACAGCTGAATGAACCTGCACCAGGACGTTTCCATGCAAATATGTATAGCCGATGGTGGATACATGTGCAGGCCTCATTGTTTTTGTCAAACCACCAATCATCTTCAAACTGTCTGACATCCATTTTGTGAGCTGATTACCTTATTTTTCTTGCCAACTTACAGTGGGCAACCTGCAGCACAATTTCATCCACTCATCAGGCTCCAGCCCCAAACACACGGCAACTATCGGTAAGGCAGCTGCTCGAATCAGTGCTTCCATGTAAATAACATGCAATCACCCAGATTCCTCATTTACTTCATTCACCTACATTTTAAGCTCAGATGTAGGCTCATTCACCCGAACAATAATAATGATTATCACAGCTCCGGTTGCTCGTGTCGGTGCTGAAAGCAAGTTGAAAACCGGTCTCCTTTTTCCCCTAGTGAATGTTAGCAGATTCACACCCTGCAAACATGCAGCACGCTTACATCCAGAGGAGCAAATCTCATTTAACACGCAGTCGTTTTCTCCCTGTGGTTCTCGTAGAGCGCACCCCTCGGATGAACAATGCTCAGCTGGCAGCTGGAGGCACCCTGCTTTCGAGTAAACACAACAACACCAAGTCCCAGCCCTCCTTCCACCACTCCCTTCACAACCTGGCCCAGCTGCCGCCCTCCTACGAGAGCGCCACCAAGCCCGAGCTCAACAGATACTCCTCGCTCAAACGCCTTGGTGAGTGTTGCGATCTCCCACAAATGGGACACCTTCTTATTCCCCTTACGGGGCCGTTTCTGCAGATGTTTCATAACATCCACTTCAGCATAGAGACGCTGGGATGCAGCAATATGGGATTTTGTTTTTATAGATGATATTCGATGCCTCGCAAGAGCATTTGCCTTGACTTTCAGGTTGGTCACAACCAATGTATGGTTAATTGATTTTGGAGGCTGCCCTACACACTGACATATATTATTACATAACAATGGAGCCTGAGGAAAATGGTTTTCAAACGTTTTAAGATTTTTTTTTTGCAAATGGAGAAAAGTCTGGCGTTGATTTGTGTAAAGCTCTCTCAAATCATGATTTTGTAGAAGTGACGTCATACAATTATAACTTTGCACATCTCAAGACTGAAATATTTTCCCATTTTTCTTTTCAGAATAGATTTTATATATATATGTATATTTATTTATCCAGGTAGATCGCATTGAGATTAAACATCTCTACTTCAAGGGAGATCTGGCAAAGAATGACAGCAGAACACAGACAATTAAAGAAATGTGCAGAGATGAAAATACATTTAAGATCATTTTTTATAAACATAAATAGAATGAAAAATAAATAAAAATAAAACTAACAACCTAAAACACAGAGAGCATCTCTGAACATCAGTTTTCAAATCTTGCCAAAAATTCTCGATGGATTTGATTTAGGACTGGATTTGGACCGGGCCATTTCAACATGAGGTCCTGATTCAATCTAAACTATTGCAATGCTGCTCCGGTTTATTCTTTGTGTCAAAGCCCAGTCTCATGTCTTTTGTAGCTTTTCCAGGTTTTCTCCCTGTTTTTAGTTCCACCCATCTTCCCATCATTTTCCAGCTTCTTTGTCCCTGCTGACAAAAAGCGTCCCCACAGCATGATGCTGCCAACACCATGTATCTCGGAGGAAATGCTGTGTTTCGCAATGGTTTTTTGCCGCACAGTGTTTTACACGTAGACAAAAATTTAGGTCCAATCTAACCAGAGACGATTCTTCCACATGCTTGCAGTTTCTCCTGTGTGGCTTACGACAAGCTGCAAACAGGAATACTTATTGGTTTTTCTGAAAAATGGCTTTCTTCTTGCCACTCCCCGTAGCGGCCATATTTGTGAAGTACAGGGTTGATTGCTGTCCTGCCAACAGTTTTAAGATCAGTCCTCACCAGAACAAACTTTGTTCTTGTCACCTCATTTGAAAATTCCTAGTTCATGCAGGGTAAACACACATCCATGAATAGTTATCGTCAACATATTCTCCAACCTGAGCTGTGGGTCTCTGCAACTCCTCCAGAGACTTCTTGGCTGCTCTCCTCTTTTAGCTTTTAGGTTAGGAGGATGACCTTTTGTGCTCTGTGAGATGTTCAGATTAGGATTTTTGTTTTTATTTTACCCTGCTTTAAATGTCTGTATCCTCAACCTTTCTGCTATGGTCCTTGATCTTCATCTGTGACAATTTCTGATATGGGCACAAGGTGATCCATTCATCAGTTTTTCCCTGAATTTCTATTTCTTTTATGCATGTCGAGACAAAGGGAAAAGGGCATTCCCTCCTTGCTGCTGTGAATAGGGACACTGGCTTACACACTTTGTGCGGCATTTTATCAAAACTTATTTTGAAAACGAGCACTGGTCTTCATGATAGTGTTTGTTCACTAATGATCTAAAAAAGGCTTCACAGAATAGCATTCATTATAATGAAACAAGTTACACAAAGGTTGACCATTAACCAATTGCTTTTTATAGAAATTGATTGTATTGGATTTTATTTGGTGGTTTAATTTAGGAAATGGGTCTGAAAAACCCCACACCTTATCACTCCAAATGCTAAAACAAAAAAAAACAAAAAAATGTTATCGTCCACTCCAATATTATGCCCCACTTTGTGTTGACCTATCCTATAAAATCCAAATCAAATGTGCTGAAGTTTGGTGTTGTTACCTGATGAAAGAAAAAGTGCAAAAGTTAAAGAGATGTGAATACCTTTGCAAGGCAATGTGGATAATTCAGTGACATTGTTTGGCTTTCAGAGAAAGGACTCGATGAATACTCGTCTGGTTACTGCACCACCAAGCGCCGACCCCACACAGCTCAGCCGGCCCTCCAGTCCTCCCAGCACCACCTCCACTGGGGTGGAGACTACACCCTCAGTGGGAGAGGAACCCTTCCCAGGCATGCAGCCCGTCCCTGGATCCCGCCGCCCCCCTCTGGCATGCCTGCCTCTCCCACTCCCAACCCTTACCCTCTGGATCCTCCTGAGCCCCAGTACAACCCCAACTACGACACTCTCTCCAAGCCTCCAAGGAAAGTGAAGTCCACTGACCAGCTGCTCAACATGGGTGACGTACCAGGCAACACTGGGACCCTGTCTCGGCTGGCTAAGAACCAGCAACACCAGTACCACAAAGCCATGGCTGCCTCCAACAAGAATGCCAACATGCAAACCCTGACCAGGAAGACACAGGAAAGGCAGGAAAGGCAGGAGAGGCAGGAGAGACAGGAGAGGATGCTCATGTCTCCGGACCACTTGGAGGACAGGATGGGGGTCGGTGGGATGGGAGTCGTGGATCCCTACGCCCACACGGGAACAGGCATTGTCCCCACACTGCCACGCCAGCAGAAGGCCCAGTCCCAGCAGAACGTGTGCGCTACGCCTTCCCTTGACCGGCACCACATGATCAAGATGAACTCTCACCCCACGTCTGGACGGGAGCAGGAGAGGAGCACGGGCATGACGGGCCACATGAGCGGGGGCGTGGGCTGGTCGGGTGAGATGCCCGGAGCCGGGGTAGTCATGGGAACGGGAACGCTGGGGGGCCACAGCGCCAGGAGGATGGCTTTTGCAGCAAAAAGGCAGAACACCATTGAGCAGCTACACTTCATACCAGGAGGGGGCGGCGGGGGGTCTGCAGGAAGCTCAGGAGGCAGTCAGGGAATCAGGACGGGGAGTAAGAACGAAGTAACGGTGTAAGGTCTTTGCCTAGAGTAGAGAAAAGCCCTTAGACGTAGGGGACCAGATCACCCTTCTGCATTTAACTATTAGATACAATGACAACAAATGAAACTAGAAGTATACAGTAGTAACAGTAACACGTGTTTAGGCTATTCAAATTAATATTCTCTTGTAATCAAATTAGCTTGAATATGACTACTTATAAAGCTAAAAGTCTAGGTGGGGACACCTTTGTGATAGCCTACATCAGCCATATTTTGTAACCGATTTTTGCCATATCGCCATATACAGCAGTGCCATTACTTGTAGAAGGACTTAACGGAGTGGTGAAACAAAACCAATAGAGGAGTGGTTCATGATTTGGTATATATATCTATATCTATATATAGATATATCTATATCTATATATAGATATAGATATATGTATTTGTTTTAAGGACATACTCAGGAGCCATATTAGATTTAGAGGACGGGACATTAAGAAGCATGGTTTAATGAAACAGAGGACTTCAGAGGACAGGACCTGGACTGATGTCGATGTGTGAGGCTGAGGAAACCAGATCAGTCTCAAAGACCATTGTGCCTGCATGGTGAACGATTTTGGATATTTTACATTCTGCAGAACAAAACCTCATCCTAACACAAGGAGGCTGAACTGTGCTTCTTGCTTCCTAACTGGGTGGACGAGGCTGTTTTCCAGCAGGACTCCTCGCCTGATCTCAAGCCGAGGACGGACCCAAAACCAACAATCCAACACCTGGGTTGCCTAATTTTTTTCCACGTGACCTTAGATTTCACATCATCAGAGGAACGCGCTCTCTGACCACTGCTACGCTACAAAGGAAGCTGATATTCCAGGTGATATAAAGTAATTAAGGTTCCCCCGGTGTTTCCATTTACAGATCAGGCCCTACCAAATAATAACGAGCCATCTGTTATAATATTACCCCAAAATCAAGGTTACACTAAAGCTTTTGCTCAGTTTACCTCCAGAGAGGCAACTCGCTGTGTAATATGTTTGCATACAAAGAGCACAAAGAGGTTGCACTTACACAGCTGTCTTTCAAAGCCATCTTTTTGGAGATACAATGGAAATATTCACTCTGGAAGCTGGTCTGACAATCACCACTTAGTTATTACCACAAATGATACAAGCCAGTGATGTTTTGTACAGTCAAAGGATTGGCTTTGGAGCAAGCCGGTGAGAAAAAACACACACCTTGGAGTGGGGGTGAGAGACTCGGGACGGTTAGGAAGCCCTTCACATCTTCAAGACAAAGAACTTGCTGTATCATAATGCACTTCAGCCAGTATAAGTTAGAAAAAAAACACATAAAAAAGGTAGAAAAAAAATATTCATCAATAACAACGCTTATCAATACTAAGGGCTATCCTATCCTATATACTGTAGTATGTGATATCTGTGGTCCATATAAAATGCTCTCTCTTTCTATCGATTTTGTGTTGATATTGTCATGACGTATCAAGTATTAATGTGTAGGAACAAAAACAACAGCGACAACAAAAAAGAACAAGAGCAATTTAAGCACAGTTCCAGGAGAAACACAGAGACAAACCTTTTGCACAAACCAGTCCCCTGATATTTGCACCAGACGCGACACGAGAACGCTCCGTGTCGTGTCCTCCAGGTTTACATTCTGCACGAGCTCGGCCGAGAGCGCGACTGATCTAGGGAGGGGGATCCCGCATCGAGAGAGAGGATTTATTTTTGTTCCTTATTTTTTATTTTTTCTATCAAGTGAAATCAGAGCTACTTACGTGGGCGAAGGAGGGAACGTTTCGGCTAGAGGATCAAAAGAGGCAAAACGCTGAAGAACAGAAACACACGACTCCATTTGGACAATCTTCCTATACACAGTGCTAAATGTAGTTGTTATAAATTTGATGGAGTGTTATTATTAATGATTATTATAACTGTTATGGTTATTATTAACAATTATCTTATGATATGTGATGTTCTTTTACTTGGTGAGATTTTAAGTGTTTATTGTTTTGAAATGACTTTACATTTTCATGACTAGTTGTTTTTTTGTTTTTGTTTTTTTTTTTTACGTTTTTTCTGGTCATTAAGATTTTGAGAAGACTCCAAACCTCGATGCATGCCAGCTCCATTTCACTGAGAGGCATTGACAAAAGCATGCCTGGCATTTCTAAAGGGTCGTCAATGCTTCGAATGGCCAACCCTCCAGCTGTATGTACCGTGCCTAGACATCAGCCTTACGACTTCTTTGTCTCAAGTGATTACTAAGGTTTCCACTCGGGTACAAAAAAAAAAACACAAACAAAAAAAAATAAAAAAAATACATGTATCGGACAATTCTGCAGCCTTCTAGCTAGACGTGCATTGAGGGAGTTTCGAACAAGGCTCTTCTGCGGCAGCCTGACCGGCTAACTTAACGCGGGCTGCGCGCACAAAAACCCTACGATGCCATAATGCATGCATGTTCAGATGAATGTTTATTACAGAGGGTGGGAGCTTAGAGGTCTAAACGGAAACCCGAAAGCTTTGAAGTGCAGTGTCTTTTTTCAGGGATATAGGACAGACAACGTACAAGTTGTATTTGATTTTCTTTTCTAAATAGAGCCACAAAAAGGTCTGTAGCAAAGTCTGTAATAACTCACAAGCCATATCCATTAAAAAAAAATCATCACAATTTTATAAATGGTTAATCTAATTTGTGCAAGTATTGTATTTTGTATAGCTAGTACAATCAGAATATTTTGAGTGATCTCTTCAACATTAATTTGAGGAT
The DNA here is from genome assembly GCA_037039145.1 of Fundulus diaphanus. NCBI lineage: Eukaryota > Metazoa > Chordata > Actinopteri > Cyprinodontiformes > Fundulidae > Fundulus > Fundulus diaphanus. The sequence goes on from CM073130.1 coordinate 36,447,329, forward strand.
ACAAAAAAAAACAACCTTACGTGTTAGTATTTAATGAACTGTACAGTGCCAAACTCATAACATTTTGTTGTCTTTTTATTCTCATAGCATCCTTGTTGGCTATAGGGGTTATTTCTTTTCATCACAAAGGAGAACTAATAAGCAGGCAGGTACGAGGAAAAGATAGTTTTATTTGGAGGGAAATGAATGAATATGGTGTGCATTTTTACCATGATGAATTCATTTAGAAGGGACGCTGTATAAAGGCCACTTGAGATGGACAGGGACAGTGTCCAGTAAAGAGGATTTATGGATTTATTTTCATGCTGATAGATTTAAATACAAAACTCTTTTTTTGTTATTGTTGAATGCATTGATTCCCTTGGATACGACAGTGACAAAGAATTTGTATAATAAAGTTGGTGGGAAAAATGTTTTGTCTTCTTTTTTGTATGTATTTATCGTGTGAGATGTCAGACTTTTTGGACAGTGTCACAGTTTACGGTAAAATTAGGAGTTGATTAGAATATAATGTATTTGTTCCTCCACAATGTCTGCAGATAATGTGCGCTTCTAGCATGAATGACGCCGCGGGCGAGCCTCTCCGCTCTGATTCCACTTTAGGTTTAAGTAGTTCAAGCATTTTGGATTTTGAATTAAAACGTTTTAGCTTTTGAACCAGGGAGGATCAAAAGCCGTCCAGATTCTTCAGAGTAGTGCAGTAGATGCACTGAGTGGTCTTTAACATTACAGCTAATAATAATGTTATTTCAAATCATTGGATTTTTTAATTCTCGACCGAAATTCTCTCTCTCAAATTAAGGACCCCATTTTACTTAAATCAGAAAACTTACTTCAGTGCCAGGCGACTTTATCCTGTCGGTCTAATCTTAAACAATATTTACTTTCATTATCTTAGATAAATTCAGTATGATGTTACTCTGAATTAATTGCTCTTTTATGCACAAAAGAAATCCAGACTAATTGGCTACTGGCCTTATCCACATTTATTGGTTCTACTGTTAAACATGTGTAAAAAGCCATGAAATTAATTCTTTTTTTTTTGGCAGTAATTGATGTAAAGGTAAAAAACTGATTTCAGTTCTTTCAACAGTGAACCCTGGATATTGTTGTCTTTTGCTTCCCTTAACAAATTCCTCACAGGGTTTCCCTGAAACATGCTCCCCCATCCATGTCAAAGTTTCACTTGTTTTATACTTTTTAAATTTTTGCTCTGACTATAGATATGAACAGCTTTTGCCCATTAACCTTTTTTTTTAGCCTCTCTCAGACATTTGAAGGTCAACAATTTGTCCAAATGCTTTGCTTTGTCTTTCCCATTTTGAAGAGTGCCTGACATAAATTTCCCTCTTTGACATACTTATACCCCAGGAAAACTTACGGTAATTTAACATTTCTCAACAGCCTGATCAATTAAGTAAATTATTAACAAAATAAAAAAAAAACACTTCATTATTATGCATGGGACTTGTTAGGGGTGCCTGTGATGGATTGTCCAGGAATTACCCTGCTTGAAAACCAATCCCCTGGTGGTGGCCAAGTGGTTAGCGATTGCATCCTGGGAAGGCCGCTAGTTCCTTGGTTTGAATCCATCAGACTGCCACTCTGGGTCCCTGAGCCAGCCCCTCAGCCCCAGAATGCTCCCCGGACGCCACAGAGTGGCAACCTGCTGCCCCTTAAGTGGTTGGTTAAATGCAGAGGACACATTTCCTTGGAATGTTTAAAGTTGCAAAGACAAATAAATATTATTATTATTTTATTATTATGACCTCTGGAGAGAAGCACAAGCCCCGCAATGACCATGCCAGGATAAGCAGGTGTAGGAATTGGATGAATGAATGTCTGGTGTGCCACTGCTTTTGGGATAATCTATTGTTTCTTTACATTTATTTTTTTTCCATCACTGATGAAATATACTAAAATCAAAAGTTTCATTGTCTAACTTTCTCGATGGATAGTTATGCAGAGGCACTGACAGATGAATTTATTTAAAAGGCTTTTTGGATGCCAATAAATAGAACCTAAATACACGGAAAGCCATTTGTTATCATTAAATGGAATTACAAGCTAGTTTGGCAATAAAATAAAATAAAAATACATTAACAACATGCACTTTGAGATGCCCTTTAGTGAATTAATAATAATTTGCAGTTGCACTGATTGTAATATTTAGCATTTTCTGTTGCTTAATAACTGAGTTGAGGCCTTTATGGGTTTTCTAGTAAAGCTGACTGCACTGTAAAACACAACATTCAGTTTAATTAAAAATGTCAAGTGAGTAGAACTCAATGAGTATAAAGTTGTTGTTTATGCTAGTTTTAAATAAGTGCTGTAAACTGTTAGATAAAAAATGCTCGATAACTTAAAATATCTAGTCCACAGATAACAAATAAGTCTTTGAAAGAGGTGGAGACTTGTGCAGATGAGTTTAACCTTATTGTCTGGCCATGGATGTGGCCTAAGAAGTTGAACACTATGATCTGCTGGCTGTTGGATGAATCAAACATAAAAGAGTCCCTGTGTCCCGAATAATAAGTCCGATCAAATTGCAAATGCAGAATTGCATGATCACCAACATGGTTACATAATAAGGAAACATGAAAAGTACGGGTGCTCCCTGCAAGCAGATGAGCTGATTCCCCCAAAATAGCTTGCTTTCACTATTAAGTCTACTGAAAATTATTACATTCAGAGTTGTGCAAACGTAATTTGTACAACTTGCACATATTAATATTCCACAAAAAGTATATTTTTTGAGGCATCGAGTTAGCATGCTTTTTATTTAAAGTAAAGTCAATGCATTTTACAGTGTGTGTTTGTGTGTGTAGGTGGTTACTTTACTGCCTCCAGATATGTTTCATAGGGGGGGCCAGATGGGGCTACTTAAACTCTTGGGGTGGCACACTGAAACTAAAAGCCATAATTTCAGGATTTTTTTCTACTGTTGTAGTAAAGGTGCCTGTAGAAACTATCTTAAAGACGTAAGTAAACGTCTACTAATGATCTAATGTGCTTAGACCAATAACGGTACAGTTAACATTTTGAATTGAACAACAATTCCTTTTTATTGTATAATTATATTAGGAATAAGGTGTACATTTATAAATTTTTTGAAAAACAAAACAATTACTAGATACTGGCAGATACAAATAAAAGCGCGATAGAAGGTCAAGAAGAGCGGCTGCCTCGCTGGCTGTGCATAATGGGATGAAATACTAAACTGATGCTACTGCAATTTATAATGGTGAGTAGGGTGGCCAAGACATGGCACCCCTGGCCACCCCCTGGTGGCACCATTGCTTTCAAGTCTTGAAACACACACACACACACACACACACACACACACACACACACACACACACACACACACACACACACACACACACACACACACACACACACACACACACACACACACACACACACACACACACACAGCATTTGGTCTAGGTAAATCCGGAAGAGTACAAGTGAAAATGGACAAAAAAATCAAAATCATACTGTGGTTTTTAGTGATGACAAGATGTAAATTCAATATTCCAAATTTAGTCTTAAGCTCAGACTCAGCAGACAAGTCTGAGAGATGTTTGTATAAGACACAAGAGGCTTGGTCAACAGATATATGTTATGGAATAAGTTTTCTAATTGTAGCAGTCAGGAAGCAGATTAATGTATTAAATAGTGAGAGCAGAAGCTGCAGCTGAAAGCCCTTTAATCGTCTGTTGATTGGCAAACAAACTCAAAACTCTACATCACCGAGGTGTGAGGTGTTGTATAAGACGCATTAAAAGCCATGGAGTGCTACTGGGAGTGGACGGCTGCACTTTTAAATGAAATCCACTCTAGATCATCTGAACGCGGAGTTATATCACACTGCACCTGCTGGATCCATGCAGCAAGACGGAGGCTGTGCAGCCCTGCTCATATCCCCAACCTCCTGCGAATACATTTATTGCTCTGAGATGAGTGCAGGCTTAAATGAAAAAGCAGACGGTGGCTCACGTTGTTCTGAAATTACAGAAAGGCCACACAGAAAAGGACAGGAAAGATGAGATTTTTAGCCACTGAGCTCCGATGCGTTCGAGTTGTTGCAGTTTTCATAGTTCACCGCTAGGTGGTTCACACTGGTTTAGCACGAACTGGTCACAGAAGCTCACAAATCAAAGCTTTTTCTTCAGTTGCATGGGCTGAAAATAGGTCGAGATCATCATTTAGTGATCCACTGTCCCACTGTTTCAACTGATCAAACAAATACTAATATCTGACTAATATGTTCAAATACAACTCTTAAAGGAACCTACTAGTTGATTGTGCCACCCATGGAGGAAACAGCTGTCATCAGTTATTTATAACAAATGGCAATGAGCCACAAGCATTTCAATACGATTTAAGTGCAGACTTTGACTAGGCCACTCCAAAGCCTTCATTGCACCAAGCTGGACTTGCTGGTGTGCTTTGGATTACTATTCTGCAGCACAATCCCAGTGTTCTTGAGCTTAAGATCAGGAGCTGGTGGAAGAACATTATCCTCCAGCGTTTTCTGCCCAGCAGCCCAGGATTTTCGCCCAATCGCTCTGTGTTCAATTAACAGAATATTTTCCCCAAAAGTCCTTGCGATCATCAAGATGTTTTTGGGTTTTTCTTTTTTAGGAAAAGTACCCGGTGCATTTGTGTTCTTGTTGGCCTCCAGTTGATGTTGAAACAGATGGATACATTTCAGTGTCTTCTGTTTCTTATCTGTTCTTGAATTTCTTTAGATTGCATGATGTGACACTACATGCAATCTTCATGTTGTCATACAGGTTCTGTTTAAGTATTTCGTGACTCAGGTCTGGCATTAATCAGGTCTGGGCGGGAAAATTAGACCCCCTTCACAAATAAAGAAATAAATATTGTTACAAAAAAGATTAATCACATGTTGTTTATAATTTAACAAGGCAGGGCAGCTTTGTTTCAACATGGAGCCAAGTTGGTTTAGCTGGTTTCCCTTAAAAATGTAATAATCACAGGAAAACTGCTGTTTCTGTTTATTTTGTTTATCTTTGATATTAAAATCTGTTTGATTATCTGAAACATTTAAGTATGACAAATAATAAACAAACAAAAGAAATCTTCAAGGGGCTTAGATCTTTTTCATCACACTTTATTAGATCAGACATATGGGAATTACATTACATTGAAAAATGTGTTACTTTTGTTAAAGAAGCCACTATTTGTCTCAACACCAGCGTTTTCACAGTACTGGAAAAACAAATCCCAGCCAGCTTCATCAGGTTATACCCTGGAGCGCCTACACCTCCCCTGCAAGGTCCCTACACATTTCGAGCACTCGCTGGCTACTTTTTATTCCTATGTGGTCCAATTATTCTCAGGCCGTCTCAGATGGTTTTAGGGTGTGGGTGACTGTCGAGGTCTGTTGATTTGAACACTCCATCACTCAGCGTCTTTGTCCAGTAGAGCCTGAGCACTCTATCGCACCTCTTCCTACATACTCCACAGTGAGAGACGGCGATGCAGATGCCATCGGTTCTGTTGTTTTCCCGTGTTGCTGAATAACCAGTCCCTAGAGGCTTCCAGGACTTACATTCTGTGATGCAGTAATATGGGCCTTAATTAGAGAAGATGTAAGCTGGTGTTTTCTGAGGCCGTTAACCTCATTGAACCTTTCGTCTGCAGCAGAGGAAATCCTTGGTCTCTGTTCATAAGTCATCAAGAAAATGAGGAATTCAGTAGAAAACGTTAATTATTACAGAGTGTGTTTAATGATTTTGTGGTTATCATACTTTTTATGCCCAACTGACAGGATTAGAAATTAAAAACAAAATTATTATTAATGAATTTTACACAGAAGAAGTAATGATTTCCTCAAGTTAAGCTGAGGTATAAAGGCCACTTTGTAATAAAACATTTTAATGTAGCATCATTATTTAATAACAGTTACTAACACTTTAAAGACCTTAGTTCCAGTGTGGGAATGCTAACATTTTAGCTGTGCATGTTTTTTAGGTGGTACCAATGGTTACCACTCTTACTAGCAAGGATATAGGTTCAAATCTGTGCACCGAGTTTGCAAGTTGTCCTTGTGCATTCATTGGTTTTCTGCCCAACTCATTTAATTCCTTCTGGGATCGTATCTTTATTTGTTAGCGAGTGTAAATAAAAATTTTTTTATGCAACTCATTAGTGATGTAGACTTTAATTAAAAAGACTGACTTAACATAAAAAAAACTGTCCTGAGGCCTAACAAATACATTTTTTTATTTATATCATAACATGGATATTAAAACTCACAAAATTAAAAATCAGCATCCATGAAGATGTGAATTTCCATACAGATGAAAAATAATTGAGGGCTCAATTAAAGCTTATTACGTTTTTTTTTTTTTTTAAGTAAAAATCCATCCAAGTAATGTAAGATTAGACTAGAGTCACCATTGGGCCTCCTAGCTGCTTTTCTGACTTTCCTTTCCCCACTTCCCATTTCAAGTGGACGGCCACTCCTTATCATCCTCGTAGTTATGCCATACTCTGTCCATTTTCAAACAGTGAAATTCATAGTGCTCTGTTTATATCCGGGAATGTTGTTTTTTTAATCTAATCCTGCTTTAAACTTCTTCACAACTTGATTGCCATGGTTCATGCACATCTTGGAGGGTTGAGAGGTCCTGGGTGAAGGTGAGGCTCATTTTGAGATTTCAAGTGTCTGAGCATCCAAAGTGGTAGACGCTAGAGTTGGAAAATCTGAACTTTTGCATCTTGATGTGGAGCGTCGACCAATCAGAGAGACTCTGCTAGTGGCACATTTTCCAGCGGGAAGGAAGGACCATGAAAAGCCTGGAAGTCCAAACTGGAGGACAAACTCATCGTTGCTGTTTGTGCCCATCCTATTACCTATGATCAGTCAAGCTATCACTACTGACAGTAATATAAAGGACCTTGCCTAGCAAGGAAATTAGTATCTTGGGTTAAGTTATCCAACCTTTTACCACAGTAAATATTACCCTGCATTTCAGGAAAAGAACAGGGTAGCTTCTCCCTATACGCAAGGCAAGGCAAGGCAAGGCAAGGCAAGGCAAGGCAAGGCAAGGCAAATTTATTTGTATGGCACATTTCAGTACAAAGACAATGCAAAGTGCTTTACATGATTAAAACATAGGAAAATAAAAACAGAATAAAAGCATGTGTCAGACGAGTCTGTCCACACTTTGCTCAGAGCGTAAAAACGCTTTGCACAAGCATCCAAATTGAGGCATTGGATGCCTTTTAGAGGCTCAAATCGCGTTCAGTCTGAACACAGCATAAGGCTCTTACAGAACAGCTGTATTTATACTGAGGTATAATTACACGTGTGGGCTCTTTATTAAGTTTATTCAGGCAGATGTTATGCTGCCAACACACCACACTATTCAGATTTATGTTTGACAATAATAAATAAACATTTAAAAATGTGATTGTGTGATAAGAAAAAGTATAAACGTCACTTTCTAAAAATATATTAATATTGAATTTTATTCATGATACACGTAAAAAGGTGCAAAATAATTAGTTAGTAGAGCTTTATCACATATATATTACACACATAAGTGCTTTTACCAATAAAAGTTCTTCCCACTTTACTACAATTTCAAGTTAGACATGCAAAAAAAAAAAAAAAATCCATAGGCCGGCACACTCAAACATTTTATATAGCCCTGAGCAAGGTTGAAAACATCAAGTATATTCAGGCAGATGTTATGCTGCCAACACGGCTGGGGTGTGACGCCTGAATCCAGATAAAACACCCGAATAGGTAGATTTCTAGCACCGTGAAGCCAAGCTGTGAGCCCTAAAAACACCGCCCGAGAACCCCTCTGCTGCCGCTACCCGGAAACATTACAAGGGCCGGAAAGGACCAACGTTAGGGGCGCACACGTCACTCACTTTTACCCAAAAAAAAAAATACATCACCACCGACCGATCAAAAAAAAATCTCCTCGACCCTCAAAATAATAAACTAATGAGCTCCCCGCCAGCGCAGAGCGGTCGGTAACCAAATGGCGAGGAGGCTGCTGCTGCGGCGTTGATTTCGAGCGTCCACCCAGCTCTCAGCATCAGTGAAAATGGCTCTGGCTAACGACTGGAAAACAGCACGCAGAAATGGAAGCGGACCGTAGCTAGCCAGCAGGCAGTCGGGAGGAGAAGAAGAAGAAGGCGTGCCAGGCCTCATCCGTCTGCAAACTCTGCTCCGTTACTGGATGCGTAGGTAAACATTAGCCGAATATAGGTTTTTACGCAGATGTATATGCTAGCGCTAGCATCGTCGTGTTAACGTTGGTCGGCGTACGTTGACGATTGTGCTCGGGGAGGATGGCTAACGTTAGCAACAATGTGGCTTTTGTAAAAAATGCGTGCGGCTGCACATAGCCAGACACACTGAGGCACGCCGGAGTCTAAAATGATGCCAAAGAGAAGCGCCAAGTTTAGTTTTTCCCCCCGTTTTTCGCTAAATGTTACGCCAATACTGTAACAGGAGCTGGAGCGCCGCCGTTATTACTCGCGCTTGAAACTAATGTTTACACAGTGAAGCGAATGGGAAGCTGGTGTTAATTTTAGCATTTGTGCATCCCCCCCACCCCCGTTTTTTTATTTTTTTTGCAGGATTGCTGAGTTGCATTAAAATGAGAGGCAGTCAAATATGCGATAGATAATTTCCCTCATCTGCCAGGGAAGCTCAGTCCCCTTCCAAGGATTCGTCAATTGAATCAGAGGAAACGGTAAGATTTTTGTTTGAGGTGAGCATAACCACATTTTGAAGTGAGTAAAGTCTGCAGAAGACGGGGAACTTTCTCTATCCTTAAGCGACAAAATGTTATTTTCTTTATAGTTATTATTACATTTGAATTTTCTCATTTGTGCGCCTGTTTAGGTGTGTTTATAGGGTTGTGTGGATTATTTTTTTCTTGTGGGCTTTAGGGTAATATTTTCGGAAGAGGTTTATGTTACAAGAATCTTTTTTTAATATCTGCGTTGAAAAAAAATAATCAAAAAGATATCAAGAATATACATGAAGGTTCAAAATTAAAATCAAAATTCACATTTAAAGCTGAGAAGTTGTGACCCATAATTACACAGAATTGCTTACATTTTATATTTTAATTTAGATAGTAACACAAAACTACAAAATTTGGCAATAAATGCCAGTTTATAGACTTATAATAGTTGTGTTATTCAGCCAGTACGTCTTAATTCATTACTTAAACAGCGACTGGGAATATTGTGCCTTGAAACACAATGGCAGTCAACTTGCATTCTTTCTTAAATGAAATATTACAGATAAATCCTTAGGTTAGGGTGGAAATCTGGATCTTGTGTGGGTTAGTTAATTCTAACCAGCCGTGCCCTTATAAATAACTCTTACTCTGTCCAGTTCACACATGTCAAAACGCAATTCCTTCATTTTCATAATTCACCATCTAAACATACTGCACTCCCAACCTTTCATCATATCATATCTATACACCCTGTTTGCTCAGAATCATCCTATTCTGTTATTACAGATTCTCAAAATGGCATAAATCATTAACAGGTGCTCCTGCTTAAGTTGTTGGAACACAAAACCAGTCTAACATTTTGAGGATAAATTGCCCCATTGCAGGCACCCTTAAAGTACTAAGAGCTCATCTGACAAAGTCGTCGCTGAAGTAAACAGAGGAAAACATCTGAGCTGTTGTGACGTCTATAGGAAGGTTAGGGTGCAAGAAGAGACAGCATTAAGCATCAAGCTGTGGTTTCATTCTTCTTCAGTACCCGCAAACCCTCCTGGAGATACTCTGCCAGCAGCAGGTTCCCTCACAGAAACAACCCGACCGATGTGTAAAAAAAGAAAAACCAGTGAAATCAGTTTTCATGGTTAGGGCATGACTTTTTGGTTTCTATCTCATTTAAAGCAAAGAGTTATGCAGCATGAGTTGCACATGCGTCAGTTTATGTTTGACTACCAGTGGGTCAAAGCAAAAAAAAAAATGTGCGGATCTGTTGTGTTGCATTAGCCGGCAGTTGATTGATTGAGTTATTCTGATTCGATAATATCTAATTTTTCATAAGGGAAGACTGACCCAGAGGTTCAGAAGACTGGTTCAAAATCACAAATATTTGAAATGGGGTCTAAAAACTCTTCAGATCTTTACAAAAAGGATTTTCAGTGAGATTATATGGAGGGTTTAAACATGAGTAATTACATTTTTTTATTTTTTATAATAGGGGATGAAATGATAGAAGGTTGGAATAACGTGGCCACTCATAGGTACACAATGGGAGAGCAGAGTGGCAAATTGACTTGGAGAAATTTTCTATCAATTAAAAAGATTCAGTTTAAAAAAAAAAGTTATTCTGTTTCTGTGATCATGTTGATTGATCATGTCCAAATGTTTGTCAGAAATGGACCCATATGCTGTTACATTTACCAAAATTGAAAACCTCTCTTTAAGATCCATTTTCATCAACCTTTTCTATCATTCTGTGCTCCTAAAAATTTGCATTTGAGAACATTTCCCATCATTATTAGGATTTCTTATAATATGGTGTAAAATACAGACTATACCAAAAATAAGTAACAGCATATCAGTTGCACTGCACCCACACCCCTCTATTCAGCAAAAACCCAAATTTCTGCTTTATGAGGCTTTTTTTGATTACCTAGTCCTCAACGATGCAGCAATGTCCGAAAATACTCTGGCGTAATAAGATAATAACATTCAGATTTATATGTACTATGTGTGATTCATAACAGGGAAAATAATCAGCATGAAAAGATTAAACGGTCAGATAGTAATGAAGTAAAATGGGTCACTATCTCCAGCGCCTTGTTAAATATGCAAAATCTGCCTCTTTTCACACTTGACGCCTACAAAGTGCACAACATTCATTCACAGTATAAGAAAAGATGAGAGTACCTTTCTGTTTATTGTCAGTAGTCTAATAATAAAACAAATAATTGGCATTTATGCAGCAATTTTATTTGTGCACCACTCCAGCAGAACTACTCTTAAGGTAAGCTATTGCACATGTTGAATGTCTTCTTCTGTTTGTTGCAGTTGCTGTAAAATATGGGAATATCTTTTCATATATGGCACAAACTCATCACTTCGATCTCTTTTATTTAACAAATATGAATGGGTACTTAGCAGACTTTCCTCTGTCACATCTTTACATTTACAACAAGCGGCTAATTTGTAAATAATTAGAAACAAGCAGCAATTAAAGTTTAAATAATGTTTTAGTGCCAAATTATTTTTTTGAAGGAAGTTATTCTTTTAAAACTGCCATAGATTCTGTTAAATTTAACATAATAATTTTTTTTGCGTGTCTTAACTCTTTTGCAATACATTTTGGATCTGTGATAAAGTTACAGCCACGAAGTTGATGCTTTGTTTTAGGATCAGTGTACCAAAAACTGGGCTTTAAAAAGAAATTTCTGTATTTTCATATTTTTCCTATATAGAAATAGAATTAACTTTTAATAGTTGTGCCTGTGTTTTAATGAGATCTTGTAGATTAAAGGGTAACCTGTTGGCCTGCATACAATGATAATTATTTTATACTAAGGTTATATAAAGCCCTTCTATGACTTTCACCCCTTCTTGACTTCTGTGTTTTCAGCTGTAGGAACTCCTTGGCTGAACATGGATGAGGAATCTTAGGTGAAGGAACACAATTATTCTCAAAGGAGACAAGAAATCATCATTTGAACTGGTTCCTCAATAAAACCCACTTTAATTAATTTTTGATGCAGTTGGGTGGAACTCATCTACCTTTTTACCTTTGATCATCAGTTTATCACCTCAGCTACCCCACTGAGTTTGGAAATATAGTGTGGGAAGTGGATGATCAGGAGGGAGTGGCAGCGCCAGAGATAAACAATCTGGAGAGATGAACTTTAAGCTGTCTCCAAAGTAAGAACGTAGTAGCATAGTCCCACTCTTAGGGTAAAGTCCGTCTTTCACCAGTGAGTGGTGGGATTACTGTAGCCGCTCCTAGCGCTGGAGGTTTGGCGTCTGCAGCCCCATGTGCCAGTGAGTGGGAAATGTTCCAATTTGGAAAATACAATCTGGACATTATAGAGATGTTAAGTGGGCACCAGGCCCACCAGTTCAAAGGCCTTGGTTTAGATCGACAGCTACAGCATCAGCAGCAAGTGCAACTTCACCAGCATCAACTCCAGCAGCAGCAGCAGCAGCAGGCTGAGTCTTCTGGAGCTCTTCTGTCTGGACTTGGCTTGGGCCCCCTGCAGGGGTCAAGAGGTAACGCCTTTTCTGATTCTGCCTCCATTTTTGCCAAGATGAGTGCCCCTCCTCCCCCACCTTTACAACAACAGCCTTCCTCATCTCAAACTTCTCGCTCAAAGTCAAGCAAGATGAGCAGCAGCAGCTCGAGTCATTCTTCAGGCTACCCGCAGTTCCTGCGCTCTTTCCACCCGTCTGAGGCAGCACTAGCACAGGAGCAGTTACACCCAAGTGTAGGCCGCTTTGAGCACTTTACCGGGGGAAGTAGCAGTAGTGGGAGTGCTGGGGGATTAGGAGGATTAGTAACATCAGCACCTCCACCTCCTCCTTTACATCCCGGCCTCTCTGTCCCCCAGGCATCACCTGGCCCCTCCTCTTCCTCTCCCTCTCCATCAACATCTGTGGCCACCTCTAACAACCCTTCTAGCAGCAGTGCAGTCAGCTCTTTGGGACACCAGTTGGTTGGAGCCCAGTCTGATGCACGGAGCCTTCACCAACAGTTTAGTTGCATGTTAGCTGCTAATCAATATTTTCTTTCTGGTGTGCCTGCTAATGCTAGCTTAGAACAGTTTCTAGTTCAACAGGGAACTCATAACCACTTAGGGATTGGGTTAAGTCAGTCAGGCGGGGAGCCTAGCACTAGCCTCGCTCCACCTCCTGCTTTGCACTCCTCGCACTCACACAGCCACTCCACCCCCCAGCCCCAGCAGCCTCCCCAGCAGCCTCCCCAGCAGCAGCAGCTTCCACCTCACTCCCTTTCCCATCCTCACTCCCATTCTCATCCTCACCACCCTCTCCACCCGGGCTCCCAGGCTTCATCACTGGGTGGCTTCGACTTCCAGGGCATTCCAGTGCTTTCATCTAATCAGATAGCTTCTCTGATGCAGCAGGAAGCAGGTTTGCCCCTTCCCTTACCACTTCACTTATCTTTATCGAAGGAAGATGGTAAAGGGGAAAGCAGCGGAGGTGGAAGCAGCGGCAGTAGTAGCAGTAGTAGTAGAAGGAAAAAAGCAATGGCCGGCTATTTGCCTCAAAGAAAATCTGAAAGCGGTAGTAGTAGCGGTAGCAGCCATGTTCACAGTAGCAACAATGGTAATCCAAGCACTAGTAATGGAGGGCTAAGTCATGGCCAGCCCCCAGCTTTAATTGGTAGTGGGGTTGGTATGACAAATATGGGCGGGGATCCGTCATCCCTTCTTGCCTCTTCATCTTCATCGTCATCAGTAGTTTCTTCTTCCTCCTCCTCTGCCCCCTCTTCCACTGCTGCCTCAGTACTGGTTACTAATGATTCTCAGCTTTCTAAATCTGATAACCAGGGCTCAATGCAACCCAACACTTCAGAGTCTGATACAGAGCCCATTTATAGCTGTGGAGATTGTGGCAAAAGCTTCCCTCACCTATCAAGCCTTCGTAGGCATATGCGCATGCATGAGCCAACCACAGCAGGTACTAGCAATACTGCCACTACAGGCCCAAACCCCGTTTACATTAAAGCTCAGTCTGACCCAAGCCTTCCCCATTCGACCCAAGAAACTCCACAACCCTCGTCAAATTCTTGTCCTAGTCCAGACAAAGTATTTCATTGCCCCGATTGTGGCAAAGGCTTTAAGAAAAAGGGGCACCTGCTGCAACATGGAGTTTTACACTCTTCAGCCCGCCCATATGGCTGCTCCACCTGCTCTCGGGCTTTTAATCGTAGAGAGTCACTGACACGTCATGAGAAGATTCATGAGGAAAAGCCATTCCGATGTCCTGCCTGTGGTCGTGCCTTCCGAGAGAGCACCTCTCTTCTCAACCATGCTGCCTCAGGCACCTGCGGCAAGCCAGGTAGGGGACCCAAACACCGGGGCAGCAAGACAGGAACTGATGGTGAGGACAGAGTCGGGGGAGGGGGTGGAGGAGGTAACGGAGGAGGGGGAACTTATCAAAGCAATAGAGGGGTTATTTATGGGAAAACTGAGGAAGAGGATGGTGTAATCATTGTGAGTGAAGGAGAACCTAAATCAGGTTTAGGATGTGATGGTCTGTTTCAGTCTGGAAGGGGAGGGAATTCAAATGACAGGGACAGAACAGATGGTAAATACCCCACTGACTACTCTCGGAATCGTTACACAGGCTACCATGATGACCACCGTTCTCAAGGTAATCCATCTCCGTGCTACTCTGGTGCCTCCCCCTGTGGAAGTGGGATGGCGGGCCCAGCTCTGAGAAAGGCTCCCTTGGCCCCAACTCTGCATCCACACTCACAGAGCCACAACCAGCACCACCATCCGCAGCAGCCGCAGCCCCACCTGCCTCTTTCTTCTCTACTGGATGACTCAGAGGATGATGTCACTAGCTCTGTCAATAATGCAATCTCTGCAATAACAGCGGCTAGCAACAGTGGAAATAGAGGGGATGATAGGGGAGACATAATAGGAGGTCTGCTAGGTGGTCTTGGTTTAGGACCTCTAGGCTCACCTTCCTCCACCTCTGGCATGGATAAGAATTTCCGAAGTGGTGGGAACCAAGAGGCTATGAGCAGCAACCCACAGAATCCTACTACCAAACCAAAACGTCCTCGCAAACCAAGAGCTAAAAAAGATCCTGCAGCTGGTGGACAACCCCCAAAACGTAGGCAGTACACTCCCCGAATGGGGCCCAGCGGGCTCCCACGCACTCACCTTTGCAGCGTCTGTGGCAAGGGGTTTGCGCGCCGCGAGACTCTGCGCAGGCACGACCGCATCCACACCGGCGAAAAGCCCCACCATTGCACCATATGCGGAAAATATTTCAGAGAGGCTTTTCACCTCAGTAAACATCAAACGGTCCACTCTGGTGCAAAGAATTACAAATGCACAATCTGCGGGAAAGAGTTTGGTTACTCCCAGAGCCTTAGGAGGCACAGCAAACTCCACCAGAAAGGGGAGCTGGAAGAGGTACCCACAACACCAGCTCCAGAGAGCCTCAACAGCTTTAACCCAAATACTCAATGTAGCGTGGCGCAAGACAGGAGCCAGAACCCAGCACCAAGTACCTCTTCCTACTACCCCTACTCTCAAGACGTCAAGCCTCAAGACTCCAACCCTCAGCCACAGCCTCCTCCACCACCCCAATCGCAGCCCCCAGCGCAGCCTCGACTCTACACCTGCGCTATATGCTGGAAGTCCTACCGCCATCACTTCCAGCTTACTGCTCACCACCAGATGGTTCACGAAGGTGGGGCTGACAAGTTCTTCTCCTGCGAGGTGTGTGGGAAACAGTTTGCCTACTCTAATAGCCTCACTCGACACAGGCAGTCTCAGCATGGGATTACCCGAGCTGAACAGTCTAACCCCCAAGAAGGCAGCAGTGGGTCTGGAGAAAACAGAGGTGGGAGCGATGTTAATCAGTCAGCTTCAGAAAGCGAGGCTGCCACCAACGCCCTGCTTCAGATGGCTCCATCCACTGAAGGGCACGGAGGGCAGGGTCTTAGCGTTGTCACTCATAGTCACCAGCAACCGCCCCCGCAACCACCAGCTGGTTATTCCCCCCTCTTTTATGATGCTGCAGCAGCCCAGTCCTCCACCTCCAGTGCTCCATCCTACTCTCAGCCCCTCCCCCCCAACTCCACAATCATGCCCCCGCAGCACCCACATTCTCCTGCCGGGGTGAAGGGAGAGCACATTTATCCAGCCGGATCCCGTAGCCGTACGCTTCACACCACCGCCCCGTTCCAGCCCCTCACGGAACTGCCCTCCACTGAACATCACCATCTGCATCACCATCATCACCTCTCCCACCATCATCCCCATCATCAGTTAGACACCCAGTCCCACCAGCACTTTGAGTGCAACACCCCTCTGCCCCACGATGAAATGAGACGACACAAGAAGAAAAAAAAAAAGTCCGACAACAGAGAATGGAGGGGAAATAACTGGGAATCGCAGGATTTAGCGAGATTTGATGGAGTCAAAAGGAAGAAAAAGATAAGCTGTACAATAAGAGGGCAGCAGAATAAGAAACAAGGCTCTCTTCGTTTGACGATTAGACGAGGAGGAGGATCTGGTGGTGGTGGATATAGGCTTATCAACACTGGAGGAATGAAGGTACAGATCCTGTCATCTCTCCAAGTTCCAGTGAAGCGGTTCGGATGTCCCATATGCCCCAACTCCGTGTTTTCCCGCAAAGCGGGGCTGCTGATCCACATGGCAGTTAAACACCCACGAAAGGCCTTGAGCGCTCAGGATCGGCTGAGGTGCAGAGTGTGTGGGAAGCAGTCTCACAGGCCTTTGACAGCCTTCATCCATCGAGCCTCCCATCGTGCCAGAGGGACTTTCTCCTGCCGCCACTGCTCCGCTCGCTTCTGGAACGCTACACTTCTTCTCAGGCACAAAGCGTCCTGCCGCCGCAGGGCTAAAAGACTGCAGAGAGGAGATGCTAAGAGGTTGAAGCTTTCGAAGAAACCCGGAGAAAGACAGATACACGACAGTCACGAGGAGATGCCATACTTACAGGGATCGTACAGATTCTGATCCTGGTGTCTGAAAAAAAAAAAACGGCATACAAGAGGGATTTTTTGTTGTTCTGTTCTAAAATAGGAAAGTGAGAGGTAAAATTAAAAAAAAAGGGACTGGCAAAGACATCTACTGCCTCTAGGAGAATTTACCTCTTTTTTTCTGTTGCATTTACTCTGCTATTAGAACGAGTGTGTTAACAACTACTGTAGAACATTATATTAAATATCACCGGAGATTCTTCCAGGTTATATTGGAAGGATTTCAAAGTTTTTTTTTTTTTGTTTTGTTTTTTTTCAAAGACATGACTGTTTCCATAGGATCATTAATTAACCCCTTAAGTGCATTGACACTATGCTTGGCTGACACTGTGCAGTTATCTAGACAAGTTAGGTGAAATGACCTGCTAATGTACTTCTCCCTACACAACTAAGGTTCCCTGCTCTTGCTGTATGATAACGTCTGCTGTGTATTTCGTCTTGTTGATGTTCACTTAGAGGCTCTGAGGAGGCTGTTTTTTTTAAATGTAAAGTGCATTTATTAGGAGTAGGGACATGGGGACAAAGACCTTTTCTGTTAATAGTATGTCAGTGCATGTTTGTTCTCTGGTCAAGTTTTTTGCTGAGGTTGTAAAATCACTCCTGCAGTATGTGATGGTTTATTCAGTATATCCCCAACAGTTTGTAGTGTAAACTTGATTTGAGAGTTGCCCCTATATTCCTTTGTGATTTAATCACAAATAGACGAAATGTAAGTTTCTGGTATAATAAGCGTTACAGTGATTCCCTCTCCTGCCAAAAATGAAGAAGCCTTGCTTACGGTGTTCACTTCGTTTATTTGAGGATATTCCTAGCTTTGATACCACGGGATAAAAATAAAATACAGGCTAAAACAGAATGACTGTAACATGTTAGACTCATGATATTTGGATGCTCTTTTTAGCAGTGATAATTTCTACCGTATTTCTTCAAAGTGGGTTTAAAAACAAGGACCTATCATGATAGAAACATGTAATAATCCCTGTATTTGTGTGTAACCCAATCACTCTTCATGTCAGTCCACTTACCCCCATTATACATTTGAGTTTTTACTGTTTTGCAATCATGTTATCACTGTCGAGCCTCATTTTTCTTTATTTCAACTGAACCTGATGGAATTCGTTTTCAAGTACATCACTTTATGTCACTTTATTCACATACGAAATGCTCATAGCCCTGTCAAGTTTTTGTTTTCTTCCAAAGGAAAAAAAAAATTCTAGTTTTAGTAGATTTCTATCACATTATTTACTGAGAAGTCAGTAGTTGATTATATTTCAGCAATGAATAAACCTTAAGTGTAATCATTTGTTTTCTTTGATTTCTTATCAGTAACCTACAAGCAATATCTTGAGCATAGTACAGGATAAAGCGTGTAACTAACTAAAATCAACATTCACATTCGAGATTTTTATTTATTTATATATATATATATATGTAAAATGTGAGTTTTTAGTTTTTAATCAGTTGATTGATTATAGTGGATGTCAGGATGTAGTTGATATAAAAATAAATTCCATTAAAGTGTTTGTTGCTTGAGGACAATTAATGCCTTTCAGTAATCAAAGTTAATACTAGTGTATCCATCTAGTCATGTATTTTCTGTACCAGCTTTACCCTACAGGAGCATTGTTGTCTGTCTGCAGCATTCAGTGAGCGAGAGATGGAGTACAGCACGGCCAGGCCACTAATGCTTCACCAGACTAGTGTTACACAGGTGCATTTTAATAAATTGAAATATCATAGAAAAGTTAATTTGTTTCAGTAATTCACAACGTGAAACCCTTTATATAGATTCAATGCACACATGGTGAAGTGCTTAAAGTGTGTATTTATAAATCACCAGATTATAGGCTAAAGCTTTATTTATTTTAGAAAACGTATATTACAGAGGAACAACAAAACTAAAATATATATTTTTTTAAATAATACAATCTTGGCCTGAAAAGTATCTTCATGTATTTGACAGTATATTAACTGAGCAATGAATGAACTACTGCAACAAGGCATGGTTATGGAAGCCCAGGTAGTTTTAATGGCTGGCTTCAATCTGATCTTCCTCTTGGCAATGCTAAATAAGGGGTCACAGGTAGATTCCCCGTTGCTTGTCAACCTACCACACTTTTTTCTTCCACTCAACTTCCCAATAAATGCTTGGACACTTCGCTCTGTGAGGAATCGGCTTCTTTAGCAATGACCTTTTAGTTGCTTACTCTCCTTGTGTGGAGTGTCAGTGACTGGCTCTTGGGTTAGTTGTCAAGTCAGTCTTAGATCAAGATTTCGTAGGCCATAACATAAACACTGCAGATCGATATGAGGGCTGAAGCCATGATAATCAAAATTGACCAATGTTTGAAATAAGTAGCTCTTCAATGTCATTATATGTAACAAATCAAAATATGGGGGTCCTGCTTTGAATTGAACTATTGAATCAAAGCCGGTAGTGCTCTTGATATGCACCTTTAACTGCTATGAAAAAAATAACTGGCTCTCACTTGTGGCACCACAAGATGGCAGTAAGCAACTCGTTATAGGGATCTTGGCCTGGCAGGGATGAGTGGGGCGGTCACATGGATGTGCAACTGTGATAGGAGAGGACTGGTGAGGTCGGGTGCCACTGTATCAAGTATGTGAATGATGTAGCTGTTTTTGTTTACAGCAAAATTAATCCCACCAAGTGAAATAATCCAGCAGCCGTGTCTAGGTTATTTTAAGAAATGTAAATAAAAAAACGAGATTGAGTTAGGTTTTCCACTTTAGTGCGCACATTAAGTTATTTGAGTAATCAAATGTGTTAATAGAGCAATGAAGTTGGGTTTTGGATCGGATTTACCTCGCTTGCACTCTTAAAACATCTGACTGAGACATTTTAAAGTGAACCCGAGTGTGGATCTGATCCCCGAACTAAATACGGGACAGCATTGTTGAAGTATAAGAGGATTCCATTACTACCCTTACACACTGGTGCATTCTTTATTAACTGAACGTACACGTATGTTGTGTTGTCTGTAATCCTACGTGAACCTCTGCATGAGGTCAGGAGAAAGACAGGTGCATTCCTGTGGCGCGCTTTGTTTTCGCACGCGCTTTGCAATGTACAGTAAACGAGACAAACCCTCGCGCTCCCTTCCATCTTCCCGACTGGGCTCACGCGGCAGTGGCATGCACGCGGGGGGGAATCCAAGCAGGCGGGTTTGTTCGACCTATTTCTGGCCAATGGCTCAGTCTCCGGGGGCGGGGCAACCGCTCGATTGGGCCAATCGGAGCTCGGAGCGCCAGCGGACAAGGCTCGCTCTTCGCGTGTTTAACCCACGTGAGCTGGAACAGCTATTGTACGCCGGCAGGCAACGTGCAGCCCCCTCGCCTGAAAAAAACAGCACACTCACGTTTTCCGTGGATTACAAGGGAAACTGGAAAACTCGTGCAGCTGTGACCGACCGTTGTAGAGAAGGAAACCTTAAATTCAGCTATAAGCAAAGGCTCATATAAGAAAGCTTTACAATAAGAATATTGTTCTTTTTAAAAGTCCATACTTAGATAAAAAAAATTGTCCTCATACTTAAACTGATCACAAATATAGTATAGTAGCCAGGGGAACAATAATCAATAAAAAAACACAAAAAAAAAAACCAAGAAAACAAAACACTTTTCCTGTCAGACAAAACAAATATATGGCAAGCCATTTTATCATGTAAGAGCTTGCCAAGCCATTAAAAGCAGACATGAATAATACAGTTCAACCGGTTCAACAAGAACATTTGAGATGTGTAGTATTGCCGTATACCCAATTAAAATTATTAATATCTGGACATTGATTTATGTATATAAAGGGAGCGTGTGCATTGTTAAACATGTTAAATGCAAATGCATCCAAGTTAGCCAACAGACTAGTTTCTATCAGTCTCAAACCTAATTCTTGACAAGACAGTTTAGGATTATGATGTAAAATTATATATGTAATAGCAGTTTAAATGAATGCGGTTTTATACATTTCTTTACTGCCTTGCTTTATGTATTTTAAACAAACTATTTTATACCTATGCACCTAAACCATTGTTTATTTTTAAATGTTATTAAATATTTTCTTGAATCGAGGAGATAAATAGCCAGACAGATCCTCAACTCTCATGTTTCACTTAATTTAGAATTGCCACACATTTCCATTTATTTCAGACTGATCCTCATTAGTCAGGTGACTTTTATAAAACATGATAGATTATGAGCCGTGATCAAACCAAATTAACTCATGTGACTTCATGTTAGGTATTATTTATTTATGTCATAAAATCACATTTTCTCATAGTATCCTGCAGATGATGATCCTGCAATTGCTAATCCATGTCCAGAAACAGTGTTTATAATTATGAAGCTATTATGATAAACAGTTGAAACTAATTCATGTGTACATGTCATTTAATTAAAATTAAAATACTTGTGTCTTAGTACATGTTGGCAACCTTGAGGATGACTTGATATCTTTGTTTTGAAACACACCTTCCTGAAAAGTAATCAAAATCAAGATCAGTTTTAATTACCAGGCTTGTGACACAAACAAGAATTTTACTTTATTTCCACTTTGCCATCAGTGAAGAAATTTTAAGTGTATATATATATACTCGTGTTAATATGTATATTTAACAAATTTTTACTAAGAGGAAGACATGGTTGGATTGATGCAAATAAGCATGGTAAATTCAATTCAATTCAATTAAATTTTATTTATATAGCACCAATTCATGAAACATGTCATCTCAAGGCACTTTACAAAATCAAGTTCAATCATATTATACAGATTGGGTCAGATTATACAGATTGGTCAAAAAATTTCCTATATAAGGGAACCAGTTGATTGCGTCAAAGTCCCGACAAGCAGCATTCACTCCTGGAGAAGCGTAGAGCTACAGGGAGAGTCGTCTGCATTGTCCATGGTTTTGCATCAAGCGACAGTGGAAAGAAAAACCACCCATTAACGGGAAGGAAAAACCTCCAGCAGAACCAGGCTCAGTATGAACGGTCATCTGCCTCGACCGACTGGGGGTTAGAGAAGACAGAGCAGAGACACAACAAGAGAGATAAAAAAGCACAGAAGCACACATTGATCCAGTAATCTGTTCTACATTAGATGGTAATAGCCGGTGATCTGTCTTCTCTGGATGATGTCACAGTTAACAGAACGTCAGACCAGGTGTACCTACTATGAAGAAAAAAGAGAGAGAACAAAAAGTTATAAGCAGAAATAATGACAAGCAATGCATAATTGAAGAACAGTAGAACTCAATAGAGTGAGAAAAATAGATCCTGATGTCCTCCAGTAGCCTAAGCCTATAGAAGCATAACTATAGAGGTAGCTCGGGGTAACATAAGCCACTCTAGTTATAAGCTTTGTCAAAAAGGAAAGTTTTAAGATTAGTCTTAAAAGTAGACAGGGTGTCTGCCTCACGGACCAAAACTGGGAGTTGGTTCCACAGGAGAGGAGCCTGATAGCTAAAAGATCTGCCTCCCATTCTACTTTTGGAGACTCTAGGAACCACCAGCAGACCTGCAGTCTGAGAGCGAAGTGCTCTGTTAGGAACATACGGGGTAATCAGAGCTCTGATATATGAACTGGGTACTTTG
Organism: Fundulus diaphanus; assembly: GCA_037039145.1. NCBI lineage: Eukaryota > Metazoa > Chordata > Actinopteri > Cyprinodontiformes > Fundulidae > Fundulus > Fundulus diaphanus. The sequence goes on from CM073130.1 coordinate 36,469,715, forward strand.
TTAAGTTTTCATCATCTTAAACACCCGGGAAAGAAACTGGCTGCCCGTTTTAGTGAATAGCGCTTGACATGAAGGTAAAAGTCAAAACAGATTGTGTGCAGGATGTGTGGGGTCTGCAACAAATATATTTAAAAAAATTCCCCCCAGTATAATGGGCCACAAAAACACAGTGTTTTAATCCCCTCCAGGCCCAGTGCTCTAGTGCTGAACCTGTGCAAGGTGAGATAGAGTGAATGATGACTGACTAGGAGGGACTAAGAACCGTCGCCATGCGAGAGCTCAGCAAAATTAATCTTGCCTGGACCAAATTGGTTAAAAGTCTCATGCAATATAACTTGTGTTTTTATTTAACCCATTAATCTTTGAGTTCAACCCAGCTTGGTTTGTTTTGCCTTTGTCTACCGGCCATAGAAACCCTGGTTATCCAACTAGATTACTTCAGTATTGTACATGACTTAGTTTTGAGAACAGCCACATGAAAACAGCTGGTATCTTTCTGGCAAAAGGACTTTCAGGCCAGGTTGAACAAATATGCAGAGATTCCCCATCTGCCTAACAATGGGACACAGTTCCAGGGCCCAATCAAGCTCACTGAGAGGTGACACAAGTCTTATCTAAGGCTGTTTTCTTTCGTCCCAAGATGTTAGATCTCAAAGGCCCTTTGAATTCTTTCCACTACCTCGTAACCTGTCCCTCAGACAGTCTTAAGTGAGGTATATAGGACCCCAAATTATGTGTGGAAACATTTACCTTTCAGAGAGATAGACATTGATAGAAAAGTTGAAATTTATATTTGTCTGTTTTATGTTAAGTATCTTTAAATGAATCAGTGAAATACATTAGTGAGATTTTGAATAAATAGATTATGCTATAAGCAATTAGTTTTAGTATTATCATTCAGTTTCCATCTTGTGTCAATTCAGTGATTCTGAGAAGAAATATATTTTTATACTATATTTATCTCATTCCTTGCTATCAAGTGTGCAGTTAAGGCTACCTGAGAATGTACTTATTTGAGATAGATTTTGATATAGACTAATTAGAAATAAATTATATACACATAAATGGGCCACTCTTTATGAAGCATTTACCACTCTACGCTATAACTGAAGAAAATAATTAAAAGTAGAGCCTGCGATTTTTCTGGAATGCAAGTAAGAAACGTAAGTCCCTTTTTGAATAACTGCACATGCGCAAGACAAGACAAGAGATGAAGGCATCTGACTGGTTCTTTCCATTCGGACCGAATGACAGGATTGGTCAGAGTTTTTACATACCAGCAGCTTTCACAGAGATCTATTTTTTTTTTTTTTACTATTGACTACTGTCAAGATGGAAGGACCATTTCAACCAGTATAACAAGAAGTGTTTTTGAACAACATCACCAATTATAGCATTAAAGAAGCACTGTGTAACTTTTAGTCACTAGGGGTGTTAGACCTTTACCTTTCAGGTTTAGCTCCCCTGAAGGCCATTGGGAACACTGCACTGTCGCATAGTTAAACAGTCTCACTCTGTGTTTTGGAATCTGATAGCTGACCACTTTGGAAAAGCAGATGGCGAAGTCATCAAATTACTTGTAAAGACAAGGACACATTCAACTCAATAGATTAAATCCTATATAGAGAACCAAAAATATGGCTGATCAGGTAAGTGTCATATCTGTTTTGTTGTTACAGACTGCCGTAACCTAGAATGAGTCATGTGACTTACCCATTCAGCGACAGATCCTACCCTCCCAGTTACATAGGTAAGTTTTTGAGAAGGACAGCCTGCATGGAGCATCGATACGGGCCAAGTACTGTATATTGACCTGAAAAATAATTTAATATATCTCAAATTAAGCTAATACGTGGGTCAAAACTTACATGGTGCTGCTTTAACTAAAAAAAGATATGCAAAAGCTAAGCATTTGGAATGGTTTCAAAGAAAGCGAAGTAAGGTTGTCTACATGGAGATGAACATGGTAAATTTCCATAAACGATAAAAAATGTGAGTACAAACAAAATAACACAGCACAACTGTGAAAATGCTGTAATAGGTACTGGTGGAGCTGTGATACTGCGAAAGAAACATGCAAAAAAACACTGGGTATGTACTGAAGTAAACATAGCACAGTGGCACAGGATCAGACACAAACATTTACAAATGTTCAGCATGATCTTTATGTGGGTTGGTAGGGAACATGCTTTGAAGAGCAGGCTCGTTAGAAAGGAAGAGTCCGAGGATGCCACTAACAGCCATATAGGAGTTTGCAACACTGGAGAGCGCCATATTTGTTGTTATTTGTGAGAGTGAGGCGCATGCGGGTTACAGAAAAAGGCGAAGCTATGACGTCATTGTTTAAGAAAATATGCGGCTCGCTTGTACACATGGTAAAAATTAAACCAGCGTTTGAAATGTATCCACTCTGGGACCCGGTCTCAAAAATTATCATTTGTGGTATCCCAAAGTGCATGCACATTTATGGGGACGGGCAGCCCGAATGATGAAATACCTTTGCAGATACCCCTAATCTTGTCTCCGTGTGGAGGGGGCCTAAAACGGAACAAAATTGAGTACGAATGGGAAAAAAATTGGGACCCAGAGGAAGTGAAGCGTGTGCTTTCATTATATGTTACAACGACCTGCCATACAGCCCGCTCTCCTCGAGGTGCGCACGAGGGTAGGTGTGTCTTATAAATAAATGAGTGATCTCGCCAAACACCCGGCTACGCCCCTCTCGCCTGTTCCGCGGGGCGTGACGTCACGTGAACTGCCCGTGTCCGTTCCAGCTGAGCGCGAGAGGCAGAGGACGATCGGACGTGGACGTCGCGCGGCCCCAACGCACATCCCAGCCCGTGCGCCCGTGACTGCATCCACCGGATGAAGGGGAGGAAAAAAAAAGTAGAGACAGAAAGACGAGCCCTCCCCCTCCTCCCCCCAGCTGACGGACAGCAGAGCGCCACAGCAGAGCAGACGAGCAGCAACACAACTTGTCATCTGACCAACACACAGCTACTTTGACCGCTGCTGCATCTTGTTTATTTTTCTACGCGCACTCTTTTCATGCGAGGTTATTATTATTATTTTTTTTTGTTGCTTTAACGGCGGAGGGATTCAGCGGGGGATTTGTTTTTTGAGTCCAGGACGATAAACTCGGGATACCGCTCCGCAGTTGTGAGTTGTGACATTTTGTTTTGCCTCCACCGTGCGGTTTTATTGCTTTGTTTTATTGACGGCGTTCCAGCTCATATGGTCTGACCGCCCCTCTCGCCATAACGTCTTGATCTAGTCAACACTTGAACAACATTCAATGACAATGGAGTACTTTGAAGATAATTTTGATACGAGGAAATAAGGATCTCCATTACAACTACTGCAAGGTAAATAGTTATCCCTCATTAATTGTTGTCTTAGCAGTACTTAAGACAATGCTGTGTGTAACTCTGATACAAAAACTATGTTATTCTGCATGGATTACGCTCTAAATTGTCTCTCTCGCTTTCTCTGTGTGTCCATCACCTTTCACCCCTCCTGCATGCAAACAAACAGCCCTCCAGCATACTTGTCCTATTGGTACCTCTGGTCAGATTGCATCAGTACTTCAGGTGCACCCCCCCCCCCCCATTGAAGCCCCCCCTCCAGTCCAGGATGTCCAGGCAACTCTCCCAACTTCCGACCCCTGACCTGCCAGCTGGGGCAAGCCCACAGTTTGGAAGTTGTACTCAGCCTGCAGGCTCCCTCACAGGGGGTCACGTCAACTCCATGGCCGGTTTGAAATCCCTCCTGCAGCAACCCATGAAGGGAGACCACCGGCTGAAGAACCCATGCGACTCAAAAGGTGAGAAACTTCAATGTCTCTTTGTGGTGTTTACCAGTTGTTGTGTTATTTCCACGGTCCCACCCACTTTTATTGTGATACAGAAATGTAGCATTATCTTGAGCACTTTAGTCACCCAAAGAGGTTCACACTCCAGTCCCATGTGCCAGCACACATGCCTGGGATGACTCCTCTGTGACCCTGCTGAGTATTCTGCTGGATTATAAACCCTGCTGCTGTATAAAGTTAGGCTCCAGATTACAATGGAGTTGTTGACATGTTTCATCTTAAGTCGTGATATAAAAGCGCACACATTTTGGTTTTTGCCAAACTGATTGGGTGATTTGTTCAGGAGCTCGCCTTCGTGTTCCTGCAGCAAAATGGTCCTGGCGTTGGCTTTAATGCCGCAGCACACCTACCATCTGGTCTATCTGGGAGTTTGTGTTTATGATTGTGTAAGAGAGATTTAGAAACCAAGTGCAGCCACCTGCCAACCCGGGTAGTCTTTGCATAAATCTGCAGAGTCAAAATCTCTAAAGAGACATTTTCTGCTTTTCTTCTCTGGTAGACAAAGACAGACTGGACCTTGATGAGGACTCTTTAGGAGTTTGCCCAATGAGGAATGGCAATGGACTAGTCAGCAATAACAACAGTAATGGCTGTGGAGGTGGAGGAGGAGGAGGAGGAGGAGGTGGTGGTGGAGGTGGCGGAGGAGGAAATGGCGGAGCGGGCTTCAACCAATTCCTTGGACCCTTCCTATGGGATCGGACCCTGCCGGCGGATGGGGGGCTCTTTCAGCTCCAATACATGGACTTGGAGGAGTTTCTGACCGAAAACGGGATGGGCAGCATGCACAACAACAACAGCTCCAGCTCGGCCCAGATCCCCTCGCAGAGCTCCCAGTCGGCCGTGCCCAACCAGAGCTCCCAGTGCCTACCTCCCTCGTCCCCACCCGGCTCTTCGTCCTCGTCGCCCTCTTCCTCTTCCTCGCCGTCTCTCATAGGCCTGGAGGTGGCCCAGCCGCAGAGTCTAGGAGGAGGAAGCGACTGTCTACATGGTGAGTGAGCGGACCATGTTGGGATAACTTATTGTTATCGTGATAAGAATTGTGATTTTCCCATGTGTCTGGTTGGGATTCTTACCTGTTCTTCTGTTTGAACGTTCTTTTCTACGTTATTTCCGCAAAAGCATCATTAGGTATCAGCATAAATATGACTGAATGCATTTACCGCTTCGAAGCGGTAAAACTGAAGTGCTTAATGCAGCTGGTGCATCAAAGTAGTCTATTGGACAGTGGGTAGGCAGCACTTGTTTTTGTTGGGCTCCCGCTTTACCAAAAAAGACTGACAGATTTTTTAAATAATTTCTGCAGTCATCGTTATATTCATGGCTCTAAATACCACAAAATATCATGATTGAAATTTTAACTCCATATCGCGCATTCCTTGGCGATCTAAGTGTTTGGTTGTGACACCAAAGGTACACCGTTCAGGTTTGTTACCTTATACCCTCACAGCAGCACGTATGGAGGACAGTTCATCAATGCTTTCGATGGTGTACAAGCTGAAAAGGACAAAATGTCCAATGCTACTCATCTGAGATTATTTAATGGTGGTTTATATGGAGTCAAGGTTATGTGGTGTCTGTTATTCGGTTCTTCTTTGAGTTTAAACAAATACCAGTGACGAAGCACTTTTCTGTGGTCTGGGGTCAGAGTGAAGGCAACATATAGAGCCACATGGCTCTAAGTGGAAAAACCAAACCTAAACATAAACTGTAGAATTAGTTGCATCGCCAAACGTTGGTGCTATACGACCTCCCAGGGATTGTAAACAAGAGAACTATTGCTTTTTGATGAGTCAACTTCAGAATGGTGACGAGGGACTTTGCTGTAGCTTGGAATGTGATCTATGTACAACAGTGTACAGTGCAATCAGCAAACTCCCTCTCGCTGCCAATAATTGATGTGCTGCAGGGTCAAAACACCGCCGAGTGAGGGACAGACACAGGGAGAGCAGTGTGCAGCGTGTTTGCAATGGTGTGTCTTTAATCTCTCCCTGCTTCACACGCCACGGACATGTGCACGCGTCGGTACACGTGAAGAGGATGGGAGTATTGCAGAGAGGGAACTAGAGGCAGGGCCAGGGAGAGCTGGAGGAGGAGCACCGCCACAGAGAGGAGGGGGTAGGGACGGAGCAACAGGAAGAGTTTCCTTCCCTGTGCTGCTGGACTTTTATTTGCATGACAAAGATTATGTACCAGTGTAAAGTATTATTAGAGAAAAATGGAGGAAGTATGTACAGGAGCACGAAGCTGACCAGCCTCTATCTGCTTTGTGCGCTTAAAAAAAGGCTGCTGGCCTTGCTGGAATGCTGTTGTTCAAGTTCTGAAGAGTTTGCCACCACATCGTCTCGAGATCAAAATCCTGATGTTGATTGTCTGAACATGTGAGCAACAGAGTGCACCGAAACCAGTTTGCACGTGGAGTATCAGAGCCGCCCAGAATTCAGGACTTTCAGTTCTGGAGAGCCCTAAACCAGATGGTGGGGCTGACTGATTCCCGACGTTGGGCTCGAGCAGCATGGCACCAGGAGTCTAGCTCTCCTGCTGTACACACGCCAAGATTTAGCCACAGTAATCCTGCTGATTGGGCAATATGATCATAGTTGTACTGGGATTAAGGCGTTGGCATTTTTGAACATTGAGATAAGGAGCGATCAGCATGAACCTTGTGTAAAAATACACACTCCTATCAGCTGGACAATATGCAGGAGCATTATATACTTGATATATGGTTTCTAATGGGTCACAGAGCTAAAGCTATTTGTTCATTCATAGGGTAGTGAATTGTGGGAGGTGTTGCATGCGGCCCTTTATTGGCCCCCATGTAAAGACAGGATTTGGGAAGGGGGGGTTATATGGTATTATATAACATTTGTATTTGTAAATGTTTCTTTTGACATCCGTTTTATTACAGTATCACAGTTATTGCTTTAATTACTGCTTTGATTATTTACCTCTGATCTGATTTAATTTGTGGAAATAGTCTTACATCAGTAAGAAACCTTTTAGACATTTCATAGATATTAAATAATATTGAAATTATATATACAAATATATATATATATATATATATATATATATATATATATACATACTGATGTTTGGAGTTAATCCTTAAACGGAAAAACAGAAATAAAACATGTCTGAAGGGAATGCCATTTTTTTATATAAGATATATTTCTTTGAGGTATTCTAAAAGTTAGCAATATATGTATTATATGTATTTTAGATTGTTCATTTGTATTCCTTTGAATATTTGTGAATAATTCAGATGAAATACTAATGCACCTCTCCGTGATTGCTGTCTGGAATATAAAAAAAAAAAATCGCCACATAGAAATCAGCTGCAGACACATGAATGTTTGCAGGTCTCTGAGACTAAGAAGAGCAGCTCTCTGCCTCCATCTGGTGGCCATTGTGACAATGTTCATATCTGCTACAATCATTGTTATCTAAGTACTGTACTGTTTATTTTAACTGCAGTTGCACTGATCAGGCATTTCCTGGCCAATACCAGTTTTCAACTAGAAACTATAACACATGAAAAAAGAAAAAAAATCTGATGCTATTTTTATTTGATGGATCTAGTAATTTTGACTGTGACAAAATGATCATCATATAGGCAATAAGGGAACATTTTGGGTTCCAGTCTCTGGCCTGTTGATTAATTTGCACCTCTTAAGAATTAATGCACATTAATTAACTTAATTTCACACACATTTCTTTTCTCCTTTATTTCCAGGTGGTCAGACGAGTGTGAATGACTCCTGCGAGTCGCCTTCTTCCTCCTCTTCCTCCTCCTGTCCTCCTTTACTGACGCCCACGGAAAGTGGACCGGATGCCAACGGGATGTTCGAGATGGACCCCTCAGACATGGCAATGTCCAGCACCTCTGGAGAGCAAGACTTTGACCCCAGAAGGCACTCCTTCAGCGAGGAAGAGCTGAAACCACAGCCCATGATCAAGAAAGCCCGCAAGATCCTGGTGCCTGATAACATGAAGGTGAGTCCACAAGGAAAAATCTGATTCTGTCGGCCGTTTTGCGCTTTATTTGGGTGCAGATTCAAAGAGTAGAATAAAAAAAGGAGTAAGTTGGGAGTCTATATGACATAGTGTTGATTAAATTTACTTACAAATGTCACTTTTGTCTTTAGTGATTACATTTTCATAGATAAAAACTCTCATTTATTTCTTTAATGTAGCATTATTTCCACATCAGATGTTTTTTTTTTAGACCGATACACTGTCAGATCAATCGATTAATAAGGAAATAACACTTTTAGCCATGATTCCCTTTTCGCCGATTCATAGCAAAGGCAAACTAACTTGTGACACAAATGAGTAACGGTGCAGAAATAGCTAACCTTGCTAACAGATTATTCACAAAGAAATCAGTAAGTCTTAAGTTAAAAAATGCAGCAATGACCGTAAACTACAAAAGAACGTTAATCTGTTAAATGCATGTTAGAATATTGGGAATGTAATTACTCAGATGAATGTGGTGAACAAATTGGGGTTTGGTATTTTATGGACATGTGTTACATCGGAGATGCACTAAGAAATTGACTGTTATATGAAATCACCTGATTTCCGCTTGATTTTCTGACTGGTTACCTGCCCCATCAGAGAGCCGCAAACCTTTTTCTGATTAGGAAATGAAAAATACCAGGTCCCGCTGAAAACAACCTCTGTGTGGAAGTAGTTAGAAAGTAAAGAGGACTCAGAGTTAGCTATTTTATACTGTTAATAAGATGAAGGAAGAAGATGAAAGAAGCTATTTAATAGGAATATTTTCTACGTTTCGGCGGTTCATTCTGGCTGTGAGAGATCGAGAGGGAGAAAGACTTTCAGCAGGTCACAGGAAGGCTGAACAGAGGACAGAAAAGTTGCTCCTTCTTATCCTTCTGAGCTTTCACCTCTGTTATTGAACCTGCTGGATCTGAGATTTGCTCATGAAAGATGCTAAAGATAGTGTCTAACTTAAACACTGTAATCATTTCGTATTTATTCTAAAACAGCAAAAACCTTTACAGAAACTGTTCGTGACATCTCTACTACTACTACAAATAATCAATCTCGCAAAAGCCAAGAAGGCTAGAAAAAAAATCTAGTTTTTTGTTTTCTCTATTTGTGAATAATGACTCTCGTGGTTCACTGGAGTTCCAAAGTTTTAGAAATGTCTTTGTAACCCTTTTCAGACTGATGATTATTCAATCTATTCCTGAATTTATTTGGATCAGGACGTGACGTGTGGCTTTTCTAGATCTTTTAGCCAACTTTGTTTCGTCTGAAAGGCTCTGTTGAAGTGATTCAGTTTTGATTATCCAGGTCAGGGAGTGATTATGTCAGGGCGTGACAAGGAAAATTAAACCAAAAACACGTGGTTAATCACCGTTAATTCATGGTTTTACCAGGCGGACAAATACTGCTCGGTCGGTTTACATAGCTTTTTTTCTTTAACAAATAAAATCATTTTAAAATTGCATTTTGTATTCACTCAGGCTATCTTTGATTGATATCAAAATGTGTTTCATGAACTAAAGATTTAAGTGTGACAAAACAAGCAAGGACAAAAGGAATCTGTTAAGGGGCAAATATATTTTTAGCACACTGTAGATCCTTCAAGTTCTTATTTGGCTTTGCTGATGATGCTAACACCATCAAATGTCCCTTCTGTGTTTGTCCCTCGTCTAGGATGAGAAGTACTGGACCAGGAGGTACAAAAACAACGAGGCCGCAAAGCGTTCGCGGGATGCTCGCCGCCTAAAGGAGAACCAGATCTCGGTGCGGGCCGCCTACCTGGAGCGAGAGAACGCCGCCCTCCGGCAGGAAGTGGCCGAGATCCGGAAAGAACTGGGCCGCTGCCGCAACATCCTTAGTAAATACGAGAACCGCCTGGGTGACCAGTGATGGAGGAAAAATCAGCAGGACGAGGCAGATTAAACTTAAGACTCCGAATTTCCGGGATGGTTCGACAAACCTAATGAGTTCAAAATCACAATGAGAAGGACGTTGACGAATAAAAACGATGAATGTATAAGTCCAGGAAATGGGTTGTGAAGCTCAGGTGTCTTGTTTTGTTGAGCTCTTAAAAGCGATTGATGGAGAGAGAGAGAGAGAGAGAGAGAGTAATTTAACTGATTAAAAAAGATGTGACTTTTAAGAGTTTTGTTATTGGAGAATTGTATATTTTTATAATACTTAAGAAAAATGTGGAGGGAGAGCAAATGCAGAGAATAATTTTGTATATTTTTTACATGTTTTGGACACAGAGATGCAGAGAAGCCATGGTGAACATCATTATATTTTAGACGAGTCAGGAGTTGTCAACCTTCATGATGCTTTAGTCACGATGCAGCAACTGGGGTTGAGGATGTATGTAATAATCTGTAATATAGAGAGTAAAGATTATCTTAAAAATCGTATTGTTGGACAGTTTGTGGATTTTTCTCGAGCACTTCCTCCCCCCCTCCCCCGCCATTTAAAGGCCACTTCGCATGCTGCGTGGAGACAAAATGAGAGACACGAGGTGTATTCAGCACTTGTTTTGACCAGGTCTTTTTTTTTTTTTTCCTCTTTTATGGTTTTAACAGACAGTTTCACCCTGCCGACTGGTGCATATATCTGAAATCCGTACTATATCTGGGTCTGTTTTTTTTTTTTATCTCTCTCTCCCAGCTTTGTGATGTTATGGAGCCCTGGGCTGTCCTGCTCCTCTGCATCCTTTTTGAATCCATGTATCCAAGCCTCTACTTCTGCTCCTACGGTTAAACTCTCCCCATACAGTGTTGTAACATCCTCTGAAACCAGTCCCCCCCCCAGTTAGGCGCACATCGATACTTTACTGTATTAAATAATCCCACTTTAGGGGAGGGAATGTTTTGAATACGGATTTGATGTATTTCAGGAGATGGGTTGTGTCCGCGCTCCCATTGAGTGGAATAGTGTAAAGATTTCCCAGATTTCTGGGAGAAATAAAAGCCAAGTTTTCCATGTGGATGCACAGAGCCTGTAGCTATTTAGTGCTTTTTCTTTTTTTTCTCCCCCTCCATACCAACCTATCTGCTTTTTACTGTATCTATTAACACCTACACAGGGGCATGGTACACAGTGTTGTTATGTTCCTGGGGGGATGGAGGACTAGCGAAAGTGTGGTTTTAATCCCTTTAATGACCATGATGGATAGTTACCATTACAGCTATTGTTAATGTTATAATTATGATGATTACCCTCCTATTGTTATTATTCTATATTACTGAATGTTTTTCTTTCTTTGGAGAGATATGATGTGTTGCATCTAGAAACATATTTTCGAGTGTTCCTCAGAAATGCTCACCCTCGGACGTTCACTTCTGCTCTGGACTCCATCTCCTCGACCCCAGTGGATTTCACAAACTCGGCTCATTGACTTGAACGTGACGTCCATGCAGACTTATTTTACCTCCGTCTTCTGGTCTCGAGCTCGCATAAGGACTATGCAGACGACCACAATGCTCCCCGGCGGTTCCTTTCAGCCTTCGTCATCTCACTCGGTGATTTTTTTTGCTCTCCCATCAGGATCCAGTTCCTAATGTCCTCACAGATGTGGTTGGTGAACCTTGTAGTGACTGCTGCATAATTTGTGTTCATGGTGCCCAGCCCCCCCCCCCCCCTTCCCCCTTCCAGCCAGTTTTAACTGGCTGTTTTTGGATGTAGTTGCAACTTCCCAAACTACAACAACAAAAAAACACCAATAAAAGATTGTTCTCATCCACTGCTGTTCTGTTCTGTTTTGACTATTTCTTCACAAGTTTGTGCTTCACCTAAGCTCCATCTGGAAATAAAGTCGGGCTTTTAGAGGGGGGAAATGAGTCGGTCAGAGTTCAGAGTGAGAGCCAGACTGTGATATGTCTCGGGATGCTCCAGGGCTGCTCTGATATTTTGATCTTCTCTTTGTTTGTTCACATAGCATGCATTCCAAAGCTGTCTGACAAGCTCAGTGCTCGTCCCATGGGATATTGAAGAAGCATTTAAGACCTTCCTTATTAGATAATGACCAACACACTGTGCCATGCAAAAGTATTCACAGGCCTTCAACGTTTTCGCATTAACAAGTAAAAACCACAAAGCCGAATGTATTTTATTGGGATTTTATGCGACAGACCACCACCCAGGAGCACATTAGTGTGCAGTGGAAGGGAAAACGACACCTGTCCTTTTTTAACTTCTCATTTTTTTCAGAGTCAAGGCTTTGTGGAACAAACTTCCCTGCAATTACAGCTGCGAGTCTCTACCAGCTTTGCACATCTATTTCTGCCTGTTTATCTTCGCAAAATAGCTCAAGCTCAGTCAGATTAGACAGAGGGCATCTGTGGACATCTGTTTTTAAGTCCTCCAACAGACAGTGAATTGGGTTCAGGTCTGGACTTTGAATGGGTTTACCCTAGCACACGATTATGCCTTTATCTGAAACACTCCGTCGTAGCTCTGGCTGTATGTTTAGGGTTGCTGTGGACAATGAGCTGGTCTTCTAGCACTGCCCTGTATCATTCCATTCATCTTCCAATTAACTCCGACCAGCTTCACTGGCCCCTGCTAAAACATCCACCCAGCATGAGACTGCAACCACTGCGTCTCCCCCCGGGGACAACGAATTCAAGGTGATTTGCCGAGTTAGTTTTCGTCCACAGATATCATTTAGCAGGTTGCCCAGAAAGCTGAATTTCACTCTCATCTGAACAGAACACCTTCCTCCGCATGCTCGCTGCGTCCTCTACGTGACTTGTGGCAAACTGGACCTCTGAGGGCTTTCTTCGCACCATTCTTCCACAAAGTCAGATCTATGGAGTCCAAAAATAATGTGACAAAACGTGTAAATTAAGTTCAAGGTTACCCTTTACTCAAAGTAGTGGATTTGCTGACCACAGCTGAATAGAGCAGATACATTATGAAGCTCCGTCGACAAAGCAGAGACCTATATACAGGCCTATGCGTAAGCACGTCACCCTTTTTTATCCGCTGCCTTAACAGAAATGGGTGAAAGGTCCCTCAGAGTGGAATTTTCCTAATTTCTCTTCCTCCTAAACACAAAACAGATGTGTGCCCCCCTTGTTCCACCCTCCCCCCACTTCGTTACAAAAGCTTGTGTTTGTCCCTCACTCATATCATCCTCGAGGTCTGGCTCTAAGAATGGACTCTACACTGCTGTTGCTCTTCCTCTGGGCTCTGACTGGGACCGCTTCCCCACAGTCTTCAGGTAAATTGCCTCTTCACTGCAAATCAAAGCTAAACTGTGAGGGTGAGAAAAAAAAATCACAAATTGAGGTATATTATAACCCAATCTTTTCTGGTGTTTGCTTTACTATATGCAGATGTAAGGGAGATCAGGCATCAAATTGCTGGAGGTAGTTTCTTTTAATCATATGCACTGAATCAGTCTTTTGAAAACATAATATAAAACTATCATTAACCAATATTAAATGCGTATGCGTGTTTTTATTTGACCCTTGCAAGGAGTGGTTTTGTAAAGTTTGAATCCTGGTATGTCTCTCACCTCTCCTTCTGAAATATTTTTCCAAGTTGTGCGACAGTGATGTTTAACATGCACCCTTCTCTCAGTAGAGGACGTGCAGAGAACATGGTTATGGCTGTACATACAAAAGCCTTGCTGCTCACTCACTTATTCAATGAGCAGCATTTTGCCACATTGAAAGCACAGACATCAGTGTGTTTTGTTGGGATTTTATGTGACAGAGCAACGCAAAGTGGTCTATAATTGTAAAGTGGAAGGAAAAGGATACATAGCTTTCAATATTTTCTAAAAATAAAATCTCGAAAGCCTGGGGTGCATCTGTATTTATCCCTTTAAGTCGTTGCGTTGTAGTTGCCCCTTTTGTTGCAACTACAGCCAATCGTTTGGGGCATGTTGCCACCAGCTTCGTGCATCTAGAAGCTGACAACGTTGCCGATTCTTTTTCACAGAATAGCTCAAGATGAGTCAGACTGGAGAAGGATGCTTTGTTGTTCCACTCCACTCATCTTGCTATAATGGTGGACGGCCATGTCTAGTTATCTTTGACACACTCTTTCCCCTTTAAGATGATGGATTGAGATGCCGAGACGCTCTTTGTTCACCGATGTTCCCTAACAAACCTTTGAGGCCTTCATAGAACGGCTGGTTTTATCCTGAGATTAAATTACACTCAGGTTGACTCTATCGACTCATTAGGCAGGTTCTGAAGCCAATCCCTTGCAGTGGCTTTTTATCTTCTTTATGTTTACCTGTTGCATAAAATCCCAATGAAACAGATTGAAACGTGTGACTGTAGATTGACAAAATGTGGGAAGGTTCAAGGAGTACTCCCTTTTGAAAGGACTGTCTTGAGTTTAACTACAAAGTACATATATAAAAAATTGAGTTTTTCAAACGAGCTAACAAAACATTTTAATTCTAGAAGCAAGACAGATACAGCAAACAGCAAAAGTACACAAAACCATTTGGCAACTTGGGTGGCAGATGCTTGCCTGGCCACCCACATGCCCCAAAGCGAGAGCTGGCAAATCAAATCCAAAGGATGAAAACAATGGTCTGGTTAGAGCGACGATGAGTGTCTTGGTGTCACAGCAGGGTCGTGTGTGGAGAGACTTCAGGGAGGAGAGAGGAGACAGAGAACGTGTTCTCGGACCTGCAAAACCGACGCTGAATGCGGCAGCAAGCGGCAGTGTCTGTGCGACGGCCAGTGCGGTCTCAGCTGTGTGGCTCCAGGTAACTGGACTCAGTGAGCTTTACAGTCAATAACTTTATGTGCATGTTTATCTGCAACTGCCCTTACATGAATGGAGACCTGGCCAGGCTTCCCTCCCTTTATCTAACTTTTAAAATACTTTAAAAAGTCTATAAAATGTTAGATCTTGTGCTTTTTAAAATTATCAATACTGTGAACTAATTCAAAACAAAGTGACAATTAATCCTGGAGCTTGCAGCCAGACGTTTCTTCACAAATGATCTGATCTGGATAATGAAGATCCATTTGTTTCTACATACCTCACTATTTTATGTTTTTAAACACAAATTTAGCTAAAAGTGAGACCAGATTGTTTTTTTTCAGTAGTCTAAAACAAATCATCAACAACTAAGACTTTTGTTTTTGTTGCTGTTTTCATAAACAGAAACATGATTTCATCAAAGCTGCAGTTTAAAGAATCTAAATGTAAAGAATTTTAAATGCAATCAATGTTGAAAAATTTGGTACAAGTCTGGTCGGTCTGTGTATTGCAGTTTCCGTGCTTGTCTTAGCCTGAGCATAAAAAAATGCAACCCCCCCCCCTCCTTAGGAAAAAAAATCTAAATAATTAAAAGCAGTCCTTACTAAAAAAAACAGTTTAGCAGAGAACAGAATAGGAGGCTTTGAATCCAAACTTTAGACTTGATGCAACATATCTACATACAGGTGTATGCATATCTCTGCAGCTGTGAATTATGACCAAATATTCCTAAAGTTCTCATATAATGGTCATGTCATTGGGCGACAGTGCGTCCTGCAATCCCCCGCTCTGACCCTCTGTCGTTGTGTCCTTGGTCAAGACACTTCACCCAAATTGCCTGATGGCGGTGATCAGAGGGCCAGTGGACCTGATGTATGGCAGCCTCGCCTCTGTCAGTCTGCCTCAGGGCAGCTGTGGCTACTAACATAGCTCACCACCGTCAAGGTGTGAATGAGTGAATGACTGATTGTAATGTAAAGCGTTTGAGGTCGTTGGACTAGCTAAAATGCTATAAAAGTACAAGCCATTTACCATTTTACCAGACTGGGGTCGAGAAGGTCATCTAATCCTCACTTATGACATTAAAAACTATTACAAACATGTTCAGAGGTCACTGTTCTGTTGCTGCATGAAATGGCACCATAGGTAGCGAGCCCTGTCACCCATGTCAAAAACTGGCATTGAGTATCTGAGCCAACATACAATCTGTGTTTTTTTCCCCGCTGGTAAATAAAATAAAAGCCAAGCCACCCAAACTCTCCAAAAACTGAGCACAAGCTTTTTATTATGCATGTGTGTCATGAAGTAGGGATCTGTAATTGCAAGCAATTTAGTTATACAACCTCATTAGCGCTCTTTTAAAGTGATTCAGCTGTGATTGTTTTCTTTGGTTGGCATCCAACACTTTCTAAGAATTGTTTTGTTCCCGGCTCTCTTGTTTTTTATCCTCCCCTCCTGGATCATCCTCCCTCCCCCATCTCTCAGGTCGTACTTGTCCCTGGCCTCTTCCCCAGAGAGAAAACTCGGAGGTTCGCCTCCTCTCTACCACCCCCGTCTTCTCTGCCCTGCTAGAAGTGCGCTGCAAGCCAGGCTTCACGTTGCCCGATGGCTTGGATGTCACCGTTCGCCGGTGTCAGGGTGACCGGCAGTGGAGCGGGGATGAGCCCATATGCACAGGTGGGTTTGTTGGTCTTTTATTATGTGTCCAGAAATTTATATCAACGCTTTGTTTCTCCTGCTCAGCCCTGATTCTTTATCTTTAAAATACATGTGTTGGCTGTTTCATGGCCAATGAACGAGCATTAGAGAGAGAGTGTGTTTATACAGAGCTGAAACCCCTCTGTGAATGTGTCGACTTGGACGTGTTGCACAACTGTGACCTATTCTCTCCATCACCATGTCAACCACAGTGTTTAGAAACCCAAGATTTTGTTGCTGAACAGTTAAAAGGGTCCAGTCTCTGTCAAACTAACCTCACATATAAAAAAAACAAGCTTTTTAAAAAATAAATCTACCTCAAATTGAGTCAATTTAAACATGTTTTAGTTAACAATTTTTAACCTTTTCATCTACAGCCTTGGTCTGACGTGGCAAAGCTGAATCTATTTAAGCATGAACTTCATGAAACAGTGTAATCGCTTCCAACTTTTGCAGGTCTTTTCTCCCAACTGTTTGCTTTAATTTTGCACCCACTTCACCATACAGATTGCTTTTCACCACATTTTCCTCTTTTGCACCAGCACCCACAGCCTTCAGCAGACGGTATGTTTTTCAGAGCAATCGGCATAACGTATAACACTCTTGTAGGGCTTTAAGCAACATGAATATAAATACAGCTCTCCTACCCTTAACCAACACACAGAGCGGATACTGTGAAGTGATCAACCAGATGTTTGTTTTAGAATTATTTTAAATAACAGAGACGTTCATTGACGGAGTGCATATCCTTAATTGATTCATTTAATGCAATGACAGAAAATCAATAAGATTAATACATGTATTCTTTGTAAATAAGCTGTCCTAACTTGAGAGTCAGGAAAAGAAATTGAGGAGACCGACATTCCTGAGTACGCAGGAGTTGCGCTAACAACTCTCCTTTCCAGAATAAAATTTATTTAGGTTCTGTTTATTAATGTCGGCACATGAAGCATCTGTTGGAACCTTTCAGAATCGTAAGGTTGGGCTTTTTTGCTTTAAGAAAAATTGACAACATGATTTTGAACAATGGAGGATGAATCATACTTTTTGTTACATACATGACATTTTTTTTGTAAATCCAAGAGTGAAGGAAGTCAGTTTTCCACTTCCCCCTTCCTCCTGCTCCAAAATTACTTTCATGAGACAGTAGTTATTTTATTTATTTTATTTATTTTTAGCACAATAGATACAAGTGCAACTGCTCTGGTCTTGAATGCAAATCAGTTTAGTCTGGGTGTAATTTACATAGGTTTAAATGGGTGGGCTTTCACTTAAATGTGCAAGCCAACATTTGCGCACATTTGGCACGTGCAAATATACTTTTATGAATGTGCTCTTTAATGTTGAGTCTTATATAAGTATAATTATGCATCTCAACATTTAACTTCTAACCGAGCAAGAGTTTTCCTGTACTTCCAACACCACCGGTTCCCAATTCAACATGTAACCATTCATTTGTCTTACGTAAATCAACATGGTTCTCTGCAGAAAAAAAAAACATTGCATACTATTGTTAAAGTATATCTCCTGGCATTTGCATGAGTGTTGGGCTTTGTCTGCATGTAAATCCAAGCGTGTTTGTTGTTGCTGCCACGCGAGGAAGCAAATGCACAAAAATCTGCGAGTAAACACGAAAGAAGTCCCCGATTTAGCATCATCCACAAAGTGACAGAAGCAATTGTGCTAAAAAACCTGCTTCACAAGTACAAATTGATCGAGAGATGTCAAAATATTTACAGAGGGAGTTGCTCATACGTGTGAATTGCTCTTACAGCTTACGGGTGGGATGTTACACAACACGAACACAAAAATATACCGATGCAGATTTAGATATTTGTGGACAGTGCTTCGTCTCCTTTTGCTAAACAGATGAGCTGCGCCAGCAAATGGACACAAATGCAGGAACTAATAGAAGCCTCCAACAAAATATCAACATTTTGATGCAGCAAACTGCATTTGCACCAACTGGACATGTAAGAAAATATAATGGAAAGCGAAATTGATGAATTAAAGGTGGGTGTGTGATGATATAGCTTTTTGGTGGGACGTTCAGTGGTGGACAAAATATAAAATCCTTTTTGCTTTGTGGCCTAAGGGTGGTGAGTAGCGGCTGAAGATGAAAAAGAAAAAGTGGCGGTAGGGGGCGCTAAAGGTTGAAAAACTATACACTCTACTTGAAGTTGATCCATCCACGGTAACTTGCTTGCTGCTGGATTGTTAAGTCTGGTCCAAATTCATTTATCCATTTTTTTTCCTTTAGCAAATGTCTCATGAAATTATTATTTTATAAACAAATAACCAAAATTTTGTTTTGCTCCTGCTATTGTCTCCTGTCTCTCCATTGTTGTTGTCTGTGGGCATCATGTGTGAGTAACAATCATGCCAGCACATCTTAGCTGGCAGGGGTGGGACTTTGATTGATAGATATATCATGACCTGATCTGATTGGATGAAGAATGACACAAAAAGCTCTGGTTGGCCACGGGTACAGAGAGCTATGCCTTGAGGAGAATATTTAAGTATGGAGACAAGTATGAAGTCATATGGAGGCCAAAAGTTTTAGGACGTACATCCACACTCATCTGTGTGGCGTCATTTACCGTCGAAATATATTCATTTAGACCTACACAAAAAATTACTTCAAATGAGCCTAAAAATGGGATGGAAATGCTGAAAAATCAGCAGTCAGACACATTTTAGGAGAGAATAAATATGAAAATTAGTTTTCATTTCCTAATTTATGTTTACTGTATACACACTTTCTGCTGCAATTTTGATGGGGGCGGATCCTGAGGGCCCCCTATCGAGAAGCCGCTGCTTCTCACCAGCCTTATACTCAGATGTCAAAACATGATGCAAGAATTACAATACCTTGTAAATTTAAAAGGTTATGTTTTGTGCTTAACTCAACCGCTGTTTGTGAACCGGAAGTGCCTCTAAACATGTGAACGTAGATTGGATAAAATGAATAGCTGAGTGATCTGAAACACACAAATGAGCCACTTGTTTAAGCATCAAATAGATGAAAATTCTCAAATATGGTTACACGGACTCAAATGAAAAATAAGTCAAAAGCCTTAAAGCACATTAATGTTTTATTGTGGTAGGATGTAGCATTTAAAATCTTTTATTTGAGTACAGTTATTCTGTGTAGAGAAAAATCCCAGGTTAAGAATTCATGTTAAAAAACCCAGAGAGTGACTTAAGCATTTTTTAATTCATACTTAGCTGTTTGTGTTGGGTCTTAGTTTACCAGGGTCCCCCAGCAACAGTTGGACCGTCTTCATACCAACCAGCTCGTTTGGAGGCATGTCAGGAAAAAGGTTTTTCTGTCCTATCATCACCAACACAAACAGCTGGAGTCTGCTGAACTCTTCTGGGTGAACTGATATTAAGGTCGAGGTTTTCAACACCAAGCACGAGACAAAGAGTGAATGCGTGGAAAAGCAGCTCATTCCCTCATAGTGGTGGATCCATGATGCATTCAGCTACTAAGTCTCAGACCAAGGATATTGGAAGAATCATCATCTTTCAATTGGAAGGTTTTGAGTTTCAATCTAGCCTCCAGCTACTAAGTGTTTATGTGCTCTTGCGCTTGAGCAAGGCACTTACCCCAGGTTGCTTTTCCAAAGAGGAGGGTCTGAACAAGGAACTGTAACCCAGTGTTATTTTTAGATTTTTAGTCATAATCTTTTGACTAAATTTCTATGAAGTTTTAGTCACAGTATAGTCACCTGTAGTCATTTTAGTTTTACTCTGCGTTTTGTCTAAGTTTGGTTTAAACTGAGCAAATAAAACATGTATACTAAAAGATTTAGCTTTAAAGTTATGTTTCATTCACACAAGATGTTTGTTTCTCACTGTAAATGTGATAAACATCTCCTAAAAGACAAGAAGATGAGGTACGAAGATTTTTCATTTTTGAGAAACTGTTACCTTTTAACAATTTTTATATATAAAATCTTAATGCTTTATACCCTTCCCAATAAAATGAATGAAAACAACCTTCATTGTTAACAGTCCTAGAACTGCACAACATTAAATCTTTACCACAATATTAATGCTTGCAAAGTATCATTTACATGGCTTGGATGTAATATTTGGGTGAATATTTTCAAGTAGCATGCATGTAACCCCTACATGGCAATAACATATTCGACCGGTTGGATGAATTGTAACTGCTGTTGATGCATTATTGATGCATATCTTTGGTGGCTGAGATGCCAAAGCTTACAAAAATGGTAGGATGAAAATTTGGTAAAAATCTGGATAATTTGTAAAAAATGTTAAAAAATACAATAATCACAATATTCAGCAAAAACAACATACTGTTTTCCTTATGACGTGGCGCTCTGGGAAAAGCTTTGTTTCAACGAGGAATTACTTTCTTCAACGAGATCAAGTATCCATTTGTTAAAGAGCAAAGCATCATAAGATAACATGACAAAAAAAGTCTTTAAGCAACATAATGATCCAAACATTATAAAATCAAAACAGAAATAGTTCACCAGACACAAAATCAACCTCCTTCCATGACCCTCTAATCATCTCTCTCTCCCCAGACCGAAATCCTACAGAGAGCCTGTGAAATGGGCTAAAGAGAAGGAGGCGTAAGAGAGGACTCTGGAGGATCTAGAATGATTGCTGTCCTGTCCTGTTTTTATTTTATTTACCCCAAAGTTTTATTTCGCGTTAATTCATTAGACTATTAACTAGAGTTGCACCGATACCGATACCAGTATCGGCCGGGGCGCCGATACCGCGCTAAAATGGTGGTATCGGTATCGGAAAAACCAACAAATAGGTCACAGATACCATTTTGATGTTTGTATGTCACTTGAACGCAGCCTTCTCTCTCCCGACACTCACTAGTTCTACTGGATTCACTTTGTATTAGTCTTTTTCCTGCTTTAATAAGGTAGCAGCTTGACAAAGTCATGATAGCAATTATTTTACATCCAAGTAGTATCCCGTTCTTCATATATACACACACACACATAAATTTCAAAGTAATGGTATTGGTATGGTATCGGTATCGGCAGATACTGCACAGCCAGGTATCGGGTATCGGTATCGGGGCCAAAACATGGCATCGGCGCAACACTACTATTAACGGCGATATTTACTTTAACACGGGTTAACGCATGTTGCTCACATGCTTTTATTTTGTGAAGGTCTGTTGCTGCGGTGTAGGGGTTTGAATCTGAACAGTAGGTGGCGATAATGCACCAATAACCTCGCTGTCAGCCCAGCCTCGGATTCAAAGAGGAAGAAAGGTGCTGGCCGGAAAAAAACAAAGCCGACATGCGGAAGGCGGTGTTTCCCGCAGGAATTTGCTTAGGCGAGGCGGTGAGCTGGCGAACGGAACAAGTTTTGTGCGGAGCGGAGCGGGGTCTGCATCGACGCTGTCGGTGAAGTCGCTTCTCGTTTCAAAGTATCCATGTGTTTTTGCCTGTTTTTCCCCTGCCATTCACTATATGCACGCGAGAAAGCAACAACAAAAAAACGCGTGTTAACGTCAAATAAACATGCAAGCATATCGAGTTAGCAAGCATTTCAGTTTAAAGTTCTTCCAGCAACAAATATGATAGAAACAAGTTAGTTGTAACCACTGCCAAGTTAAAGTTTGGTATTGAGCATAAAATGGTAATGCTGCTCCCTGCGGTTACCTCAGAAATTGCCTGTTTTTGGTAGATTTTTTCCCCATAAAGAGAATTCCCTGTCAGTGGCAATAAGCTTTAATTTATTATTATTGCTATTTTTTGTTTTACATGTTTAAGTTGAGCTTTACACTTAATATGTGTTACTGATAAGTGCTACAAATGTTACAACACTTTTGTTCATATGGCAGCAGAACATTAAAATAAAAGTGCTCTTTAAAATACATGTATATGTATATATATATATATATATATATATATATATATATATATATATATATATATATATATATATATATATATATATATATGTGTGTGTGTATATATATATATATATATGTGTGTGTGTGTGTGTGTGTGTGTGTGTTTGTATGTTTTTAATGCTTCTCCATACACAGCAGGAAACACAAATCTAAAACGACTTGAACACCTAGTCATTTACCAGTAATTATCTTGTGTTATTAAGATGCAGGGTTACATCCCTAATTTGCTTTGGTCAACCCGCCACTGCTGTTGATTATTAATATCAGAGACAGTGCATTGGCCACACACCTTCATCTGCACTGAAAGTGCAGGAGAATCCTCATCCGAGTTACTTCCTCTGCATATACATATGTATATATATATATATATATATATATATATATATATATATATATATATATATATATATATAATCTGTTCAAAGATGTGAAATCAGGATAAAATTGTCAGCTCTCTCTCTGCTTCAGAGAGACGGGCAGAAGGTAGGTGGGTTCTGAGCGTGTGAGAGCATTTGTGTTGTGTGTTGGTTTGTGTCGAGTTGATCCGTGTCTGTTATGAGGCGGCGAGGCGGTGGGCAGCGGGTCTCTGTCAGAGTGAGCGCCATGTGTACTGTTTGTGTGTGTGTGTTTGTGTTTACCAGGAGGTAGCGAGGTATTTTTCTGGATAGATTGGATGTGGATGTGTTATAGAGGGGTGGGCTGCAGATGTGTCACCCTGTTTGTCTGTGTGTGTGTGTGTGTGTGTGTGTGTGTGTGTGTGTGTGGGCGGCAACAGATCACAGTCTGGAGAGTCAGAAAGCTCTCTTGCTCATGCTGCTTCAGGCCTTTCTCTGCTCTGTCCTTTCCTCCTCTCCTCTCATCTCTTTCTGCTCCCATCCTTCTCCATCTGAGGCCTCCGATAAGGTCTCTCTCCACAATAGGAGCCAAGGACAAGCGTGCAGCTTCAGGCTGTTTTAGTTTACATAGCGTGGATGTGACCCTGTACATGTTTGCATGAGTGAAACCCCCTAAGCAGATCTCCACACATTTAGGCAGAATGATAAATTTTTTTCCCCCATTGCCATGGTTCATTCAAAATTGCTGTTTTGTATTTTGAAGAAGATGAATCCAATATACCTGTTTCGCTGCAGTTTGGTGCCAGAGACTGCGTGTGGGGGCGGCAGCTGTACGAGGCAGGAGAGGGGCGGTATGTGAAAGCAGAACTTGGCATCAGGCTCTCATCTGATGCCAGACTCCAAAAAAATCTCCCTCTCCCATAGGTGCCTTTACATTCTTATCTCAACATTTCTCCATTTCAGAAAGCAGAGAGAGTCCTCAGGCGAGAGCAGTCTCTGCCTTTCAAAGCTGTGTTCCTGCTCAAAACTGCTCGGGTCACTCCAGCCTCTCTCTGCAAAGCACCACTCTTGATATTTATATTTGCACAAGCGTGAGGCTCTCAGCTGCGGGAGCGATCAGAGCCAGGCGTTATACAACCTGAAAGCTTGGAGAGGTTTGAGGCGGTGGTTCACCTGCTTGTCGAACTTTGGTTTATTACCTAAGAAGGGTTATTTCTACAGAAATAGAAGGAGACATTGGGTGAAACGCCTCTGTGGGTCACAGAAAGCCTGGGTTAAACAAGTCAAACAAGGTATCAGGATGGACCTGTCTTCCTCTGCTTGACTGTGGATGCTATGAGCATGAACTTTACTTTTTGTGTTTAATTTTTTTTTTTATTGCTACATATTGGGTTAATACAGGAATACATTGTGGATCACAGTTTAGTAATACCACAGGGTTGTAGAGATTTGTGCATTCATATATGTACTTCAGGTAAAAGAAATAGTCCAATTTAAAGTGATTCCTGTTACAATGAAACTCAGCACCCAATACAATCCCATAATTGAAACTAAAACCATGCAGGATAAATATTCTTTGCGTTGTATAGTTCTGCAGTGCTTTGGCAGACTTATAGTACCACATTTTGTCACATAACAACCACAACATTTGTTATATTTTATAGGGGATACTTTGTGATGGAGCATCTTTCATTGCAGTTACAGCTGCAAGTCTTGTGGGGTATATTTCTACTAGTGTTGCAATCCAGAGACTTAATGTTTTGTCTGTCTTCCTTTGCAAAATAGCTCAAGCTCAGTAAAACTGGACCGTCTGTACATTTCCGATCCCCTGCTACTCTCCAGAATGCAAGAAATCCCTTTGTTAAAAGAGCTTTACTCTGTGAAAAGGATCAGCGGCGTGGCTGGTTCGTCACACCCGAACACAATCCTAAATTCGGTTGTGACAAATCGTGTTTTTGCTTGAACAAACAATCGCAAACATTTCCTGTCACTCTGTTTGACATTCAACCTTTCGGCTTCTTTGACACCTCTTGTTTTTTGTTTTGTTTTTTTCTTCAACCACAGAGGCTCAGGCACCTGAACACACTCCCGCCCAAATCTGTCCTCTGCCAGAGGAGGTGATCAACACCTTCAGCATCCATGGCAATGCCACAGTGGGGACTTCAATCCGCTACAGCTGCCTGTCTGGGTGAGTGAGCGTGGCTCTGAGTTACAGAGAAAGGAGCGGAGGAAGTGATAGATGGAGTGTGAAGGAATAAAAAAAAGAGGGAGGGAGGGGAAGGCTGGTGTGATGAGCGATGAATGGCAGGGAATTCATTTTGATCTCTCAGCTGATGATGCCTCCATTGAGCTAACTAGGTCATTACAGTCAAATCTTGTATCGACTTCCCTTTTACACACTGAGTCATCTCTCAGGAAAGGATGAGCCAGAGTGGATGTGTCAGCCAGAGCTGCTGCACTCATGCTCTCTCTCTCACATACACACACACACACACACACACACACACACACACACACACACACACACACACACACACACACACACACACACACACACACACACACACACACACACACACACACACACACACACACACACACAGTTTGAGCAAGAGACAGAAAGCAAAGGATGCATTTACACTGTTTTTTAATGGCACGTTTATGGTCCATGAAGCTCCTCGGTTGGCAGTGCTGCATGTGTCAACCCGCCATCTGCTTCCTTCACTTTTCCCCTTCTCCCATCCTGCAGGGCGGACGTAGTTGGGAGCAGAGAAAATTTCTGTCAGGAGAACCAGACCTGGCTGCATCCTCACCCGGTCTGTAAAAGTAAGTGTGCAGACTGACCACAGGGTGTGTGTATGCGTGTGTGTGTGTTACATCCGCTTCACTCTCAGCAAGACTTTACACACTTCTAAAGGTTAGTGAATCATGTGCGAGTGAGTGAGTGGCTGAGGTGAGAGACTGGAAATAGGTGTTAGTTTGAAAACTGCATCTTTTCTTTAGAAAATGACACACACACACACACACACACACACACACACACACACACACACACACACACACACACACACACACACACACACACACACACACACGCACGCACGCACGCACACACACACACACACACACACACACACCCTCCAAGCATAAAGTTTTGTTTCAAAGTCCTCTCCTGCCCTCTTGTGGTCATAGCTCAAACTTTCTTGGTTGATTAATGGGATGGGGAAAAATATTTTCCACGTTGCATTTTGGATATTTGTGTGAAAAAAAACTTAATCTGCAATCAGTTTCAAATTACTATTATTATCTACGTCACTCCCTAATGGAAGCATATATTTAGAAAACTGTATTTTTTACTCACAAGCATATACAAAATTTCACTATGAACGTTTGTTATCAGTCTCTTAATTAAGACCTTTAAAGTTGAAAGTTAACAGGTGGAAGATGTAAAAACTTTGTCTTTAAAGTAACAGCAAGTTCAGGGGCAATACACAGCACCATTAGAAAGTATTCATCATCACTTGTTGCCACCTTCCAACCTCAAACTTCAATGTGCTTCACTGGGACTTTATGTGACAGGCCAACTCTAGTAAGTAGGGAGAAAAAGGATACATTGTTTTCAACACTAAAGCATTTGGATGTCAGACCTCTTCCCTCTGATGCTCCAAAATGAAATCCATTCACCTGATTGGTCAATACAGGTTCACTTGTATTTTATTTACAGTGGTCAACAGGTCTGAAAACGGTATTTATGTAAACCTGCTCTGAGTAAATAAAAAACTGAAAAGCAATGTTGTCTTTATGCGCATAGCTTCAGATTTTACAACAATTTCTATGTCTTTTGTGCACCACTTAAGAAAGCTCATTGAAGACATGTAGGAGCAATGAATCAGAGCTCATATGCCTCTTAAACTAAGCATGTTTTGTTATATTTTGGATTTTTGCTTTCCCCCCCACGAGATTAGGTCATTATAAATCAGGGGTCACCAACCTTTTTGAAACTGAAAGCTACTTCGTTGGTACCATGTCACACGAAGGGCTACCAGAGCTCACCTTAACCTTACGTAAAAATTTACATTTTTCATGCTTTTGTCATTTTTAAATCTATATAAATGCAGGTGTTATTAAAAAGCAAACACAATAAAATAAAATACTATTTCAGATGCAGCTGACTGGTGGGTGGTGCTATTATTTTAAACAGGCCCGAGTCGCCACATGTGGTATTTGGGGGCCCATGGGCACCATGTTGGTGACCCCTGTTATAAATGATGATATTTCTTAGTATGCAGTCTTTTTCCATTCATCGTTCTTCTACTATCAAATCACTACCTTAGTCAAAGCAGCGCAACTCTGGCTCTCTAGATTTTTTTTGTCTAAAATCAGTGATGCAAAGACAAGGTGACTGATAATTAGATCCCCTCTGTCTTGTAGAACTGTTCTGCCAGCCTCCAAAGGAAGTGGAAAAGGGCTACGTGGTTGCAATCCAGAAGACCGAGTATGAGGTCGACTTTGACATCCACTATCTATGCAAGAAGAACTACCTGCTGGACGGACCCCAGAAGATCACCTGTCTGTCAAATGGCAGCTGGAGCGCGTCTCCACCACACTGCAGAGGTGAGGACCAGCTCGGGTGTAGGGTACTCGGAATTTCGCAGCAACAAATCTGGATCTGTTCTGGGAATAAACACATAAATGTTTTTGTGGCGCTTTTTTATTGTCCCAACACAGCCCGCTGTGTCATCCCTGCCGACCGAAGCCGCGTTGTGATTGGTGGAGTGAAGCGTTGGCCGTTTGATGTCACGGACGCCATGGTTCCCCACGGGGAAAACGTGACATTCTACTGCAAACATCCCAAGAAGCAGTGCAGCTTCACTGCAGCTCAGACCTGCTTTGACGGGAAGCTGCAGACACCGGAGTGCTACCTTGGTAAACCCAAACAGGCCATTCCTGTTATTTACAGTACCCTATCAAATCCCTTGAACTTTTCTACATTATGCTGCATCATAACATCTAGCTTCAGAGATTTTTATGTTTCATTTCATGCGACAGACCAGCACATTGTGAAATATCCAGCTGTGGCGCCGCTGTCTGTGTGTTTAGTAGCTTTGTCCTGCAGGAGGGAGCAGAACTTCTCTACTCTCAAGTCTCTCTTTATTTAGCTCTATTCATCATGCCATCAACCCTGACCAGCTTCCCTGTTGCTGTTGAATATAAGCGTCCCCCCCCCCCCCCCCCCCCCAGCATGATGCTACCACCACTGTGTTTAATTAAACATTGGTGTGTGGAGATGACGCATTCAGGAGGATGATGTTCAATTTTTTTTTTTCTCCATAAATAGCTTTTTGCGTGTTTGTTTTGGTCTCATATGTCCAGAGCTCCTACTTCTACATGCTTGCTGTATCCCCTACACGACCACATGGAGTTTTCATGGCATCCTTTCAACAATGGCTATTTTTTTGCTATTCCAAAACTTGTTGGAGAGCATGGCTAAAAATATGGAAAAAAATAAAGGAGACCGTTAGTTTCCGTGTAGGTAAAGGCTCCTTTGGAAAGTCAAAATTTGGTTTTGTGATTAAAGTCAAAGTATTGAGAATAAAAGGGAATTCAGATTTTGAAGAATAGAAAGAATGTGAAACTGCTGTGTTTGTCTCAAACAAGCTTGAGATGCTTTGCATACAAGGTGTGCTTCCATAGGACGTCTATATGGCAAAAGAGAAATCTAAAAAAGTTTCAAGCTCATTAACACAGCTCATTAAATCTTTTTGTCAGTGTCATTTCATCTTGATTGATTAAGTAGCCTAGATTATCTACATTTTTCATGACATTTCATCTTAAATCTAAAAACAGCTGAGCAACAGGAAAAATGTCATTCTCACATCTTTTTCTCCAAGTGACCGTTATGCTACATGATTATAATTGTTACATGGGAACCATATGTTTTTAGTTCTCTCAGAAAGACCCAGGAAGGTTTACCAGTTGTTCTGCACATGGGTTTTGCATTAACTATGAGCGGTGGATCTCTTCTCTGATGAATTTTCTCCCAGCCTGGTCTGTCGGTTTAGTCAGAAGACAATATCTCGGTAGGTTTGCAGGTGCTCCATGACCTCTCCATTTTCGGATGATGGATTGGACAGAGATCTGCTAGCGAGGAAACTCTGGGATATTGTTTTATAACCTGACCCAGCTTTAAAATTCTGCCCAACGCTCTCCCTGGCCTGGGCGCTGCGTTCCTTTGTCTTGACGATGCTGTTTGTTCACTAATGGAGTCTAACAAACCTCTTAGGCCTCCACAGAACAGCTGGATTTATACTGAGATTTAATTACCCCCTCCCACATTGATGATGTGACTTCAAAACCCAAATAGTTGCACTTGATCTTACGTACAGGTCTCAGAGAAAAGGGGGCTGAATACAAATCAAAGCCACCCTTCATTAGGTTTTTATATGTTATAAATCAAGATTAAAACTATGTTCTGACCAAAGCCACAATTATGCACAGCTTTGTGTTGGTTTGTCACGTTGGATCCAACTAAAACCTGAACATTTAAAGGGGTTTGAATATGGTTGCCAGGTGCTGTGTTTTCCACTCTGAATCTGTATAATACTGATGCACAACGTTTTTCTTCTTCTCTCTTTCAGAGCCCACATGGTTGCAGTATAAACTCTTCCCACATCGGCTGGTGTCGGAAATTGCGACGTGCGCGCCCGGTGACGTAGAGTGATCACCTAGCACGTCTGATCTCAACCGACCAAGACATGCATCTGTTTGAGAACTCCCCCTTGAATGCTCAGCACAGCTTCATGTGCTTTAATTGTGCTCATTGTGCAGCATCTGTTAGGATTGTGACAGTTATTGTGAATTAGTCTTAGCTATTCATCTTGGGTTTAGGGCCTCACTGCTCTATTTTTCTTGCACACTAATCGAAAAGCCGTTGTTATTACATCCAAAACCTTACAAGTGTTACTTCGGTGCTACTGCAGCTTGAGTTGCTCCATGCCGTAAAGTATTTTATCATGATCAATGCAGTGGCGGTTCTTGGTTGAACAGCATCCAGGGTGAACGTTATAGGTATAAACAGTTCACTGCGAACCTGTGGCAGATATTTCTACAAAGGGATTTATGGATAACAAATAAAAGGAGCAGGTGAATGAATCAATGTATAGATACAACATTTAGACAACTTTTCTATGCCTGAGACGTATTTAAATAAAAAATACACACTTTTCTAGGCCAGTGAGCCCTCTGAACAGGGTTGCAACTGACAGATAATTTTTTACTTATGTCGCCCCTAAGACTGTGCTTCCCTGGGAAGTGAGCCATAACACCCATACCATAAACCGCCACTGGATGTCTGTATAGTTCATTAGTAGCTGCTGTATTATCCATGACCTGACTCTGTGACATATTTCACTGTGAGATCTTTTCTTTCCTGCTGCTCAGTCTGACACACCAAGCCTGTGGGGCTTGTGAGCTTTGTATTTTTGATGTTTAAAATAAAGAACAAACATGTGAAAAATAAAAAAATAAAATAAAAACAGACCGCTCTCTGGCTCTTTAACGGCACATGATGAAGCCCTCGTGTGCTGCAGGTTCAACACTACTCATAGGCTGAACATGGCTATTGCTCGGACCCGGTAGGCTGCGACACCATAGCAACTCCCTTTGACCCCTCCCTCCCTCAGCATTCGCAGCATCACCCTTTTTTTTTTTTTTTTTTACACTGCACAGTCATATTTGGTCCTCCGGAAATATCCACAGCTCGGGTAAGCCAGTCCCAATGCAGCGAGAGTATGGGTGGAGTATAGTTTTTTTTTTTATTGCAGTGTTTTTAAATGTATGTAAAGCGTGTCCGGGCCATCCAGGCGCAAGCGGATCGTGGAGAGCCAGAGGCAGGGATTAGGTGGACAGCGCGCCGGGAAAGTTTGCCCCCCGGAGCTGCGCTCTCGGCGGCTCGGACCCTCGGCTCCATAAAATGGCTGGCTGTAGGTCCGAGGAGGCTGTGGTACCGAGAAGGACGGGATCCGCTCCGGCCGCGAACCGACACGTTTCTCCGCTCCCGACTGGCACGATTGTGATGCTGCTGTCCCAGGTCCGACAGCTGTCAGAGCGCGCACGCACCCTTAGAATAAAAAGATACTGGCGTTTCGGACCTAGAGCTGTACGTAATGGCGTCCTTCGCGGAGAGCTCTCCGCGGTTTTAGTCCCAGAAATAATTTGTAAACAGCTACATACTGCATACTGCGAGATGAACCCGAACAATATTCTGACGCGAGACCCACATTAAACGTTTTATTTGTGTTGCATTCAGGTGACAGAATGATGCTGGAAAATAGCAAACCCATGGTTCCGTTGCGTGTCGAGTTCAGTCTAACATCTCTGTCGGAAATATGCCCAAATCATAAATAGTGCAAAAATAAACAGAAGAAATAGCTGGAGGTTGTAATTGTGGGTGATTGCGTCGCTGTTTTTTTTTTTTTTTTTTTTTTTTTGCAGGACCCAGCACCATCTTACTATTGTAAATAATCAAAATTGGTGATGAATATTGGATTGACCCCTTTAGAAAGAACAACATCAATAATAATAATAATAATAATAATAATAATAATAATTAGTTGTATTATTATTTGCTGTTTTATCTCAGTAATTTACTATAGTCATTTGATTTTGGTTTGATGTTGCTAACTTTCTAATCCCTATTTTCTTTCTTTACTTTATAGAAATAGGAATAGTTATGCCCCAAAATGGATTCTCAGTTGGCCTCAGTCCTAACAAGTGGCAGCCTGAAAGTCCAAAATGGCAGCCAGTGTGCAGAGGGACTGGAGCCTGTGACAGAGGTCGTTTTGAACCCAAACGATCAAAAATTCCCGCCCAGCATCCAACCGGGTAACCTCAGGTCCTGCTCCGTGAGAGCTGCGGTGACCATCATCAGGCAAGATGCTCAATCAGTCAACGGGGAGCAGACAGAGGTGGGCGGGACCTCTGAGCCGGTCTCTCAGGAAACCAGTAAGATTGCTGGGATCAGACAGCCAATTACAGTGAAGCCTGGGGTGCCGGTCCCGGGGAAGCAGCCAATAAGGATCAGAATTGTTGTCCCACCGCAGGGCAAGAGGCCAATCACAAACTGTGCTATCAGCCCAACCAAAGACAGTGCGGGGTCACCGTTTAGGGAACCTTCTTTGGTTTCTGCTGGAGGACATATGGCAGAGAACAGCAGCGGTGAAGTCCACATATCCGCTGTTAGGAATAAAGAGCTTGCTGAAAATGCCTCTGAGGCAGAGAGTGATGGTAAAATCAAACACATGGACAGGCCAGAGACTGATCTTATCTCCAACACTGATGCAGTTGCATTTTTGAGCCATCATTGGATTAAAGAGGAACCTACAGAGAGAGAAATTGAGCAAAATATTCCTCTAATTGTGCACGAAGTCGACTGCAGGTCTTTGAGAACCTTCAGTGAGACAGAGACAGAGGAGCAGACAGAGCCGCTGGATCTGAGTCTGCCCAAGAAGAGAGAGAGAATCTGCGGGCGCTTACGGGAGGACCAAGGTTGTGAGAGCCCCCTGATCATGGAGGTGGATGAGTTCGACGGAGATGGAGACAGAGACATGGTGGAGGAAGATAGTGATGAGGGCTCCGGGGACTTTTCTACTTCTGTCCTTACATCTCTGTCTTTGGGAGACTGTGACAATGAGAACCTTCTCCTGATTGACGACCAAGGAATCCCGTATACTCTCAGTCCGGACGGACACAAAGTGCCGCAGATTGATGCTTCTTTGTTAGGGGACCATCAGTCGGATCAGGTTCATTCTGCAAAGGAGTTAGAAGACGACGGGTCATCAAATTTGGCGGGTCCAAGCTTCAGCCAAAGTTCAGAGAATGCACTAAATGCACCTTCTGGTGATTCTCCTGCCAGCGAGCTGTCATCACAAGGCAGTGATCAGAGGAATTTGATGACAACTTCTGATGCTCCAGCTGCTGCAGAGTTAAATATTAAAGCTGCTCAGGAGGCTAACGCAGCCGTGCCCTCTTCATCCGGGATATCACTTTCCAACCAAACCATTCAGATACTGACCAACCCTTCAACCAGCGCTCCCCTCCTCCTCCTGTCCTCCTCCTCCCCTCAGCTCTCCTCACCTCCAGTTGGCCTCTCGCTTCCCCTCTCAGTGACCACACCGGGTGCTTCCACGCCCATGTTGCTCCTCCTCTCCTCTGTACCCTCCACATCTGTTGATTCCACTTCTACCTCCACCCCCTTTGCTGTCCTTGACCCCTCGACTGGTCAGCTGTCCCAGGTTACCGCAGCCTCGGCTCAAGTGTCCCTTCCTTTGTCTTCGGGTCAGGTCAACGTGGTCGGCTCGCCTCTTCCCACCTTTTCCAGCCCTGTAATTAGACTGGACCCCAGCAGCTCACCTCTCATCCTGTCCGGTGTTAACAGTGTGACTTCTGGCCCCGTCCTCACCTCCCTCGCTGTCCCCTCGCCCACCGTCGGACTGCAGGACAGCCACCTCAGCACAGCAAACCTTATCCAAACTCAGATCTGCTACTCTCAATCAAGCCCAGGAAGTGAAGCCATATCTCCTGAAGACGTCCCCAGTGAAAACAACAAGCCATCAAGTTTTGCAGCCCCCTCTGCACAGTCACAGTCTCCCACATGCGACGCCTCTGCTCCGCCCGATTCGGAGGCAGAGACCCGGTCACCAACCTCAGAATCCAAGTTTGACTCCTCGGATCTCCACTCAGAGCATCTTCCTCTGGACGACCACCTCTACTTCTCCAACACCACGGCTCCTCCCCCTTCCTCTCCTTCACCTCCCATCGGACCCCTCCTGCCGTCGGGCAAGCTGGATTCCCTAGACGCCCTGGACCCGCTCTCTCCGGCGGATTCTCCGACCAACCTGGGCTCCCGCAGGGTGCTGTGCTGCCAGCTGTGCCCGAGGATCTTCTTTTACCTCTCCGACCTGGAGCGGCACGCCATCACACACTCTCAGAAGAAGCCTCATGTCTGCCAGCAGTGCGGCAAAGCCTTCAAACGCTCCAGCCATCTGCAGGTAACTATTGTCTCATTAGATGCACAGCAGGAGACTCATCAGGTGTTATTTTAAAGAGACAGCGCAAGTTATCATAATGATTGTTTTGTTCTGTTGGGAACAGCAGAAACTATCTTGGAGCAACAGATGGAGCAAAGATTTATAGCTGCTGATTAATTTGCCAACAGGCTTAATGATCACTTAACTCAAACAGTTTAGAAATGACAGAAATATGTTTTGGACTAAATCTACACCTCTTCATTTACATTGTTGGCTTACAGACAACTTAAACTAGAAAAAGTATACATTTTACTCAGTTGTCTTCTGAAATATTTAATTTGTTTTTCGACCTCAGAAAAGGTTATTTAGCCATTTTCTATGTAACATAACTTATATAGGTAAATGACATATGTTGCCTCCTTTATAGTCCTCTTCCTCTCGACCTGCTCTTGTTATGCTGTTCTTAATTTCCATCTACAGTGCCTGGCAAAACTCCACATACCATTGAATCTTTCCCTCATTTTGTCATTTTATAACCACAAACTTGGAAGTATGTAGTTATCATTTTATGTGTTAGGTCAACATATAGTTGTGCACAGTTGTGAAGTGGATTTCAAATATTAATTGGTTTTCAAAATTGCACATATGGTCTTAATGGAGGAGTGGTAAGACGGAAGATATTCTTGGAAGAAAGCCATAAGGAGTCCTGTCTGTAGTTAATCACACGCTGAGCAGGGGACACAGCAAACATGGGGAAGAAGATAATAACCCTCTTTATTTGTCGTTGCAACATGCATTCCAATGATATTTAAATGTTAAATCAAGAATAGAATTTAAAATTCTTCTTCTAACGTATAAAGCCCTTAATAATCAAGCTCCATGATAAATCAGAGCTCTGATTACCCCGTATGTTCCTAACAGAGCACTTCACTCTCAGACTGCAGGTCTGCTGGTGGTTCCTAGAGTCTCTAAAAGTAGAATGGGAGGCAGATCCTTTAGCTATCAGGCTCCTCTCCTGTGGAACCAACTCCCAGTTTTGGTCCGTGAGGCAGAAACCTGCCTACTTTTAAGACTGGGCTTAAAACTTTCCTTTTTTGACAAAGCTTATAGTTAGAGTGGCTTAGGTTACCCTGAGCTATCTCTATAGTTATGCTGCTATAGGCTTAGGCTACTGGAGGACATCAGGGCCTATTTTTCTTACTCTGCTGAGTTCTCCTACTGTTCTCCAATTTGCATTGCTTGATTGTTATTTCATCTTTTACCTT
Source organism: Fundulus diaphanus (assembly GCA_037039145.1). Classification (NCBI taxonomy): domain Eukaryota; kingdom Metazoa; phylum Chordata; class Actinopteri; order Cyprinodontiformes; family Fundulidae; genus Fundulus; species Fundulus diaphanus. The sequence goes on from CM073130.1 coordinate 36,504,571, forward strand.
TTTGTTCTCTGTCATTTTTTTTCTTCATAGTAGGTACACCTGGTCTGGCGTTCTGTTAGCTGTGACATCATCCAGGGAGGCAGATCACCCGCTATTACCATATAATGTAGAAAAGATTCCTGGATCAATGTTTGCTTCTGTGCTTTTTTTGTCTCTTTTTTGTGTCTCTGCTCTGTCTTCTCTAACCCCCAGTTGGTCGAGGCAGATGACCGTTCATACTGAGCCTGGTTCTGCTGGAGGTTTTTCCTTCCCGTTATAGGGGGGTTTTCCTCTCCACTGTCGCTTCATGCTTGTTCAGTATGAGGGATTGCTGCAAAGCCATCAACAATGCAGACGACTCTCCCTGTGGCTCTACACTCTTTCAGGAGGAGTGAATGCTGCTTGTCAAGACTTGATGCAATCTGCTGGGTTTCCTTAGATAGGAAACTTTTTAACCAAGCTGTATAATCTGATCCAATCTGTATAATCTATAAATCCTAACCACTAGGCCACTATCTGCAGATGTTCCGGTCAGATGAGACCAACATATAACTTTTTTTGGCCTACATGCAAAACTCCGTGCGGAGGGAAACACACACCGCTCATCATTCATAACATGCTATCACTGCTTTGAAAAGTAGGGATGGAAAGCATCCCCACATCATGTTTTGGGGATGCTTTTCAACACGAAAACTGGTCTGTTGATGGAGCTAAATACAAGGCAGGAAAAGACAAGTGGAGGTTCACCTTCCAGCAGGACGACAACCATAAACATGCAGCCAGAGATGCGATGGCACAGTTTGGACCAAACCACACTGATGTGTTGGAATGCGCCAAAGTCCAGACCTGAATCAAATTGAAAATTGAACATTTATGTTCACAATCCAATCTGATCGAGCTTCAGGAGTTTTGTAAAGAAGAATGGGCAAACACTTCTAGATGTGCAAATATTATCATACCCCAAAAGACTTGCAGCTGAAGTTGCAGGGAAAAGTGGATTACAAAGCAATGACGCCAGGGGGGCTGATACAAATGCATTGCACACTTTTCAGAATAGCTATCATAAATGTTTAAAAAAAACATGTGTAGAATGTACCTTCCTCTTCACAATAATGCACTAATTTACACCAGAATATACATTTAAATTTATCGTTATAAAGCAGAATAAAAAAAAAAAAAGTTAATATTTTTTCAAGGCATAGTGTATTACTTATGGTTGACCATTTGTAGTGAGCACATTGCTGGATAGTCTGAAAATTGTAATTGCAAAAACAAACAAAACTATTAGTCTTAAATGGTAATCTTTCATGAAAAACTCAACCACACTGAGATTAAATTTCTAGAATGAGAAAAAATATTAAATATAAAAAATATACAAATTTATTAATTTTTTCTCAATTTTTCAGAAAAAGCTAAATAACTTTAGATCTTCATGTATGACCAAGAGAAGCATAGGCCTAATATGCACACAGTATGCCCCCTACATGTTACCAACAAGCCCTATGATCCGTCACAGTGTGTCTTTTCCACAAATCCCATTTCAACTCCCAGCGGATGTCACTGTGGAAAATTACAACTCTTTACCTCTTCCAGATCACATTATTTTCCTCCTAATTTGCAGCAGTGAGGTTTTTTTAGAGCCCGGATGCTTGTGAAAATATGGCATCTCAAATCAAAGCTGCTTCCTCATTAGTAAATATGATTGCAGACTTATTTGGCTGTTATTTTTTCAGTGCACTGAAGGCACAAAGACAGCGAGCGTCGGTGTCTAATTCTCCAAAAGATGTTGCATCAGATTATTTATTTTCGCATTCAATGAAAAAAAATATAATTTTATCCTTTATTTTTCAGGATATTCTTTCCTTCTCTACAGTTTTTACCTTTTGTCTCTAACTTGCAATGTTCCTCCTCCTATAAACTGCAATTTTAGGGATTAATTTAGAGAAGCTTATGTTTAAAACAGTTGGAAATGTCAGCCAAGACAACATGCTGAACAAAGTTATTTTCAGAACATCATCTTAAGGAAACAAGGCTTTTAAGTTCAAGTTCTCCTAATATTAAAGCTGTTTTCGTATTGGTAAGGCTGCAGTTATTATGCTGAGATATAGTTTTGTTTCCTCAAGATCATACATATTTTGTTTAAACTGTTTCCTAATTAGTGTATTTTTTTAGTTACTGGAGATGCTTTCAAATTCGCAATACAATTAATATCCACCTCACCGGGAATAAGAAAAGTAACGCGGGGAGCTGATCCAAATGAGCTGATCCCGAAACATCAGTGTTCATTCAGGGTTTTGGATCTCATCAAGCAACATTTTTGGTGAAAATGAGAAAGCTTTCAGTAGTAATCTCACACTGGAAAAGAAATAATACAAACTTTAATTATTGCCTCATTTCCTTAGTTTTCTTTATTAATATTGGAACCTCTCCTGCCAATAATTTATAGAACAATTTTTTTCCTAACATGACAGCCCTCATTTTACAAGGTTGGGGCATACAAAGAGAGGGATCCTTGTACCCTTTGATGTTCTCTTCTCTTCAGCTCACTTCCACAGGTTTTCTTTAGCATTTACCTGTGGGGAGATGGCCATGGAAGAAGGTACCAAGTGCACCGTGTCTGGGTTAATTTGGCCATGTGTTTTGGATCATTTTCCTACTTAAAGACCCATGTTCAGTTTTCATGCAGAGACCACCAATTGTGCATCAAAACATCCTGGTAATTCAAGAGGTACTTAATACATTGCACTCCAACAAGGTTCCTAGAGCCTTTGAAAAAGAAACCGGCCCACCGTGCATCAGAAGTATGAGGCGCTCTCCCGCACACTCATTCGGTTCTTGCAGACACGGTTTGGGATTTCTTGCTGCCTGCTCTTTACGCATATTCTGCACAGAACTTTCTTTCTGACAGCTGTTGTGTGATTGGTCAAGGAAAAATGAAGTCGCCATGGGAGTCGCTTATTGGCACTTTCCAGGAGTTTTGAACTCAAGTTCTTGTGAATTAACCCGGAATGCCTTTGCTCTTGTTCTTGCCATCGCAAGTTCAACAACAGATGTTTCTGTTCTTGCTGAGGACCAGCCTTACATGTTATCTGACCAAAGCACAGTGGTTTCAGTGAATGTTACAGAAGGCATCAGCAACATCCACACTTAGATTTGTGATGCTAGGAAAGAGAATCATTTGTTTCCTGGTATTCTTTTCAAACAACCAGTTGGCCTGTGGATAGTGTCTCATAGTTTTTACAGAGACTTTGTGACCTGAAGATGCCAACCTATGGCAAGCCGTTTTAACATAAATTCGGTTTCGTCTGACTATCCGTAATTACATTCCAGATATCTTAAAATGCATTTTGACTAGACAAAACTACATTTTGACTATCCGGAATGGTAATTTAAGATATCTTTATTTACATTCTGACTAGGAAGAATAATAATTCAAGATATCTTCAATTACATTTTGACTAGTCAGAATTCCTTTCAAGATATCTCAAATTACGTCACCGGATTCGTCATTGAAAGCGGCACATATCCGTAATTGTAATTTAAGATATCTCGAACGTAATTATGACTAGTCAGAAATACAATTTAAGATATCTGAAATAAGACATTGCGTGTAAGCCCCTTATTGGCTGTAAGCTGTCCAAATAATTGCCTGAACATTCAATGGCGCTGGCAGTTTTCGACAAAATTGTAAGAAAATGCCACAATATAGAAAGAGCTGTTTCAGTATGGCATATGCAGAGAGCACAAAAATAGGATACTTGAAGTATGCTTAAGAAATTTGCAAAGAATTTCGGATTTACTTGCTGCCGACACACACACAATGCACTGAAAAACGGCTAGCTGAAAGCGCTACTATCGACTCATGTCCAAGCTGGAAATAAGGAATATTCCGCAGGCTGGGCCAGTTCAGTTAATAACCAGATGTAGTTTTTATACTGTGGTAAAGCTATCTGCCTCTTCGGAAATTATGGTAAAGCCAGCTAGCTCTTGATTTTGACATGCCAGACGGCACAAGGCATTACAGCACCCTCCTTTAGCTCCTCTGAAAACAAAAGCGCACGCCTCCGGTTCATGTGTGATGATGTATGGCAAGCCGTTTCGTAATTCAAAAATGTGTTTTGTCATTTTGACTAGTCAGAATGTCAATTTAAGAAATCTTAAATTGAAAAGTTGAATAATTCAAGATATCTCTAATTCATTTAGAGATATCTTAAAAGGAATTTTGACTAGTCAAAATTACAATTCAAGATATCTTAAAAGGAATTTTGACTAGTCAAAATTACAATTCAAGATATCTTAAATTTAGTTTTTACTAGTCAAAACTGCATTTCGCCTATCCAAAAATACATTTAAGATATCTTGAATTATGGTGGCATTTGAGATATCTTTAATTAGAATTATGACTAGTCAAAACTAAATTTAACATATCTTGAATTGTAATTTTGACTAGTCATAATTTAATTGTAGATATCTGAAATGGGTATTTCAGATAGTCAGTAATTCATTCGAGATATCTTGAATTGACGTCTCCATACAACTCAATGGAAAATCTGATGTCATTTCGACTAGTCAGAATGTAATTAGAGATATCTCGAATAGGTATTTTGACTAGTCAAAATACAATTAGAGATATCTTAAATTGCTAAAACGTCTAGTCATAAAACAATTTGAGATATCTCGAATGTAAGGGCGGTAAAACCGAATTTCTGTTAAAACGGCTTGCCATAGCCACTCTTTGCTGCAGCTCTCAAAAATTAGCTACAAATGTTGTTGTCCCCCCCCCCCCCCCCCCCCCCCATTGGGTGGGTTGGAAAGAGCTTTGATCTTCCTCCAGCCTGGTGGCTGGTGGCTAAGATAAATAAACCTCAGTTTAGAAGTCAAGAATTATAATTAAGTCCACATTTGTTATACAGAAATTGTAAGGGGTGCTTATATTAATAACGATAAATACTATTTTGTTCTAATCAAATATTTCTGAATCAGCGTTTTCAAATTGAGTGCTGGATTTTTCTAAAATGCTCCGTGTGAAATTATGATGCTCTTTAGCAGGGCTTGTTGTGGATGGCCTCCCCACAACGTAATGATTTGCACGAAGTCCTTCAAAAATTCTAAGTTCTTGGTAAGGCAGTTAAAAATATCCAACAGTAGTCAAAAAGTGAACAAAGGTAGCTGAGTTTCAGTCCAGGGTGGTTTATTGCAACAACACAAGACAACCACACGTGAGATGTTCTCATCTGACAACATACAGAAAGTGGTCTGCTTATATACATTTTCTGGATCTTGGGGCTCCTCCTTTGAGCCCCTCCCATTTTTACATATTTTCCATGGCTTTTTCCACGGATATCTTTGTTAATTTTTACCTATCAGTGGAAACTTACCTAGGGTGTGCTTTTTTAAAAACATGGTTACACATCACAGCTCCTCCCAAACATGGCCCCTCACTACTGCCCATTTCCATATGGTTACACGTCATTACCTTTTCGAACCTGGACCATGCATTTTCTGTGTTCATTTTGCAGCCTTTCATGTTCTGTTTTACATTGCAAATGGCTTGCTCTTTTGACCCAGAGGTTTTTTCCATTGCCCTTGGTTTTTTCCATTGACCCCCTACCTCTTATTCTGGACTTGTAGCGTGACACACACACATGTTTCTTAGGTGAATGTTACAGCACATTTTATAACCATTGTGATAAGAATATATTTATTATAAGATATTGATCCACCACACTATTCATTGTGTGATATTAATCCACTACAGGCTAAGGTTCTAAATGTGGAGGGTGCTTTATGCATCATTTCACTTACCATTACAAATTACCTCCATCTGCTTAAGCAATGGTGAAAATGAAAGTTTGATGTGGACATTTTTTTCTTTTTACCATATAGGCATTTTGCATATTGATAGAAAAGGGTACATTTTGGGTAAATTTGACCAGAGGACCTTCATCCACATGTTTGCTGTCTCTCCTAAGTGGTTTGTGACAAATTGCAAAAATACTACTTATAGCTCCGGCCACCCTTCGATTGAAGCCAAATGTGTGATGTGCACTACTTACAATTTTCTTATCAACAGATTCTCCAACCTGAGCTGTGGATAGCTGCAGCTTCACCAGTGCTACCATGGGGCTCTTGACTCTTTCTCCAATCGATACGATTTATTTGTAAACTCAAAAAACCTAAAAACATGTAGCTTTTTCTTTCCACTTCATGCATGCAAGATTTTGTTTTTGTATATGAAATGAAATTCCAATATCATTGGGCATAAATACATTAAATCTGTTATGAACGTTCACGATTTCTTTCAACAGAGACACAAGCACATCCACACAGGCCAGAGGAACTTCGTGTGCCCCATCTGCACCAAGCGATTCAGGGAGGCCGGCGAGCTCCAGCGCCATCAGCGGGTGCACACGGGAGAGAAACCCTACCAGTGCCAGCTCTGCCACACGCGCTTTGCCGAACGCAACACCCTGCGGCGACACACCAAACGCAAACACCCGTTTCACCAGGTGGCCGTGGAAATGCTTAACGAAAGAAAAGACAGAGGAGACAGGGCGGGAGGGGCTGGCAGAGGAGGCGCGCAGGAGGAAGAGGAGAGCGCCGAGTGGTACAGCTCTGCCGTATCCACTCTGGATAACTCTGAGTCTGAGGTGGACACTGCAAACTGAAGGAATATGCGCTGCAAGACGCTTGACATTCAGAGAAGGGAGCACTTTCCATATTTATTCCAGTTTTAGATGTAAAGTACATGCATTATTCCCATTCCAATTAATGGTCCAAAAACAAACAAAGTAAGACATGATATTGATTTCATGTTTTGCAAAAAAAAAAAAAAAAAGAAAAAAGAAAAAAAAGGGAAAGCTCATAATAGTTCAGATGTTATTTAAAATACCAACATGTAAAGATGCGTTTTCATGCAATCTGTGATAAATCCCTAAAGTGCTCAGAAAAGAGAAGATTATTTAGGCTAAACAGATTTCTGCTTTAGTTGTACATAGAAAGAGAACTATTTGTAAAAGCTGCACTGCTGCACTATCTCGTATGAAAGATGGGATCTTTCCTACCGTCTGAGACACTGTGACTTGTTTGCACTTGTTTGATTTGAACTCAGTTCTTCACATAGTGAGGGGGAAATTTCTTCGTTTTGTTTCGGTGACTGTTCGGATTTTATTCGTACCCGGTAAGATCATGACCTGTTACCGGATCATTCTTACACTATATTCAGATTTTCTTTTCCAGATGTGATTTATGTTAATTTATTGGAATAAAATATTTGCAACTGTACCTCTATTTTTGTCACGGTCTTCATATTTGGTTTTCATCTACTTTTCAGTTTTTTTTTTTTTCACGTGGCGTTTTCTTAACCCTGTTTTTTCCTCAAATTTTCCTCCAAATGACATGAAACTCGTTTAGATAATGAGCAATAGAGCAAGGGTTTGTATCTCTCTTCTAATTTAGGCTGATCCCTGCCCTTGATTTTCTTCACTACATTAATCACCAAAGAGGAGGCTTTGCATGGATCTTTGTGATAAAAAAGATTAAAGATCATGAATGGCTGAGTGTGCAAGCTGGCCACTTGGACTGCCTTCAGGGAGTAATTGAGTTAAGACGGAAGCCCTCTGTTTTGGGCGCTCTTTGAATTTTCTGCTCAATTTAAGCCATGAAGCCTAACGGAGCTGAGCTCAAGATAAGCCTTTAAATACAGAATGGCTGAAATGACCTGAATGGGCCGTCATGCTCGTCACTTTTCTCATTCCTCAGCTGGCCATTTCACGGACAGAGAAGCTTGGCCCGCTGTGAGCTGCCCTGTTTGAGTTTTGGTAAAATTATTTCTACAGAGGGTCAGTGGAAGAGGTGGCAGGAGTTCAAAGGTTAACTAACCAGTTTCTGCTATAATGGGCAGCCTTTTGCTGGAGAGATGTAAGGATTTGCTCCAGTAAAACTGCAAAACCAGATTTTATCATGTTTTTGTTATTGAAGCAGTCTAAAATGAATGCCTTAAATCAGCAAGGAAGCATCTTATTTGATAAATATCAAATAATTCATTAAGACACGTTTAATTTACAAAGAAGAGCAGCAACATATCTGTTCAGGGGTACAGGAAAAATAAAAATAATTCTTTTAAGTCTTTTCAAATATCTATACATATTTATTACAATAATTTATCCATGCTATTTCCTCGTTGTGATTAATGCTACTTCCTGGTACCTCTGAGGTCCAATAAACAGATCAAACGTATCTGTTTTTATTTTAAACACACAATGCCATGAACAAGACATGTTAATGGAATATTTGTCCTCCTTAGAAACTTCATTTGTTTTTACTTTTAGTCATTTAAATGTTTAAAATAACCCAACTAATTCTAATATTGAATGCAAACTAGCAAATTTTCAAACAAAATGAAAACTGCAAAAATTATACCACTATTTAAAACGAGGATAGACACCAATTCACAAATTATAGACCTGTTCCTGCTTCTCTACTTACACAGTTTTCCAATATTTTAGAAAAACTCTTTATTAACAGACTTGGAAATTTTGATTGATAAATACCAACTACTTGCTGAAATTCAATATGGATTTAGACCACAGAGATCCACAGCAAAAGGGGATGAAGAGCTATTTAAGTAAAGGTAACAATTTGTCAGAATGGATGAATATTGGTTGTCATGCTTGGACATTGCTTGTAATGTCCCACAGGGGTTAGTATTGGGACCAAAACTGTTGAATCTCTACAAAAATGACTAGCAAGGGTTCAAGTATTAGATGTTGTTTTGTCTGTAGATGATGCAGATATTTTTTGTAAAGGTGAGGACTTTAAAGAGGACTCTGGTGTAATTTCAGATGAAATCACACCATAGATGAATAAACTAAAAGGGGGGAAGAACCTACTCTAAATAAACAGCCAGAGCACCAGTGGAATGGTTTAGATAGATGCATATATATATTTAAATGGCCTAGTCCAAGTCCAGATCTAAATCCCATTGGGAATCTAAGATGAGACTAGAAAACCGATGTTTACAGACATTCTTCGTCCAATCTGAAAGAATTTGAGATATTTTGAAGAATAGGCTGATTTAGTCAGTTTATGAGAGAAGGATTCGGGCCTAATCCTCTGGGCTTGTGCGTGGTTGTGACATGTTGAGCGCTCCCATTCACCTGGCTACTTTGTTGAATCTCTGCTGTAATCGATGCATTAGTGAGAGAACACGGGTTAGCTTCAATATTTAAGACATTACACCTCTAAACAAAAGACCTGTGCAGTCGCAGCAGCAGATGCTTTTCCTTTTCTCTCATGCACGTGCACAACACTGGTGTCATTTCAACTTGTCGCCAGAGGGGGCAGACTTGTGCAAAAACGCTATGCTTCTTTATGTCCTTTAGACATAAAGGAGGTATGCACCTTTAATGTCTAAACCCAGAAATAAACAGCTACCAGACAACAAAAAGGTTTTGTTGAGAGAGAGAATAGGTACAGGGATAACCTAAGTCTCAAAACCTTCGAACAAACATGAAAAGAATGTGCATTTCAGTTTGAAGGTGTGGAACAAACTCAGCATTTAATTACAGCAATGTCCAAGCATGACATTGTTTAAGAAAAGGCTTTTTCTTAAAAACCTATGGGATGAAAGAAAGGCGGTGAATGCCTCAGCCATTGCACATAGGTGTATAATACAGGCTGCACTCATGTGCAATGGCTCAACCTAGTCATAGTTCATAATTGTTCACTATTTTGTGCTGGTTAATCACGTAAAATCCCAATAAAATGCACAGATGTTTGTGACTGAAGGTTTGATTGGAATCACATATTTCCTCCATCTGACTTGTTAGCACAGATGCCTTTTGTGTGAATATTTATTATAACTCCAAATTCAGTTCTCCACAAGTTTTTCCCTGTTTTGTTTCTGTTTTCACTTTTGCAGTTTATATCACGTTTTACCCACTTTTTTTTGCAAATTAATTACATTTTCTTTCTTTTTTTGAGCCCTAAAGCACCTAAAACAAAACCAGCGACAGAGCCAATATGAGAAGGAAAGTGCTGCATTTGCACTGCAGAGAGGTCTCAGGTTCAGCCGTTAAATCAGCACAGTTCTGTCGGGAAGAAAGGGAACAAGTTGACACAAAACAGATTTTGTCCGCTGTAATTGACACCGTTGGAGCTGCTGCAACAATGACCCTACAAGGTGCTCGCTGCACGGTGATGATGATGGTGATGGTGAATATTCAGCAGGCTGGATGTGTGGCATCAGCAGTCCAGCTGGTGCATTGTGCAGAACGTGGGCCTCCATGTGTGTGCAGGTCCAGATTGCACCGAGCTTCAAAGAGGAGTGACTGACAGACAGATGGATGACGGACAGAGAGTCCGTTTGAAATGAGAAGTGTGTGCGGGTGTGTGAGGGTTGTGTTTGGGTTGCGTGAAGTGAAACGGGTAGCAGGCCTTCTGAGTGGCATGAGGCGCATTGCCAAGTGATTGAAGTGATAAAGGTAGAGGAGACGAGCGGGGGGGGGGGGGACGGAAATAGACTCAGTGATAGATGAGCAGGAAGACGTTGCAGATGTAATGAAGTGTGTTAGAATGGCCTGTTTCAGCACACTGTTGTCCAAGATATATATTGGCCCTTCACACATTCTCACCTTCCTGCAACGCTGCGTCAGAAGATCTGCTTACAGCCACCGAGAGACAAAACGATGGGAGGCTCAAACTAACCATGAATGTTTATTTACTGACACGGACACCTGTTATTGCACAGTTGAACCATGTGGTGGCACACTTACACTTATGATGAGCTGCATGAGTTTGGCTCATTAGCTGAACTCTGTCAAATGGTGGAGGGATACTTACAGCTGTGCTGCCACTGAAGAGCTCAACCTACGCCCTGCAGAAACCAACTAAGAAAGACATAAATAGGAAACCACCTGATTCTGCTTATCTTACACGTTTCAATCTACCAGGATTCCCCTTTTTTCTGTTTGCTTATCCGCATCATGTTAAGAGAAATGTGATGCTTCAGGGGGAATAGGTTAAATGTGCAAGTCTTCCTCCACGTCAGACACAGTGCAGGATTAACACCATGCGGTCTGAGCGTGCATCTGTGCGAGTGTCTGTTTGCATGTGGGGGGATGGAAGGGAGAGAAAGAAGGAGGGTAACAGGTGCTAATCAGAAAGGGAGTCCCGGCTGCAGGGGAGAGGGCATAGCTGGGGTGGGGAACCAGAGAGGAAGAGGGATTACATCACCTTTCTAACAATAATGTGTCTCTGTGTCACTGCAGACAGTGTTATTAATGTATTTGGTTCGTGAGAGTGTTTGACAAATGCACTCTCGGTGCATATGAGAAGAAGTTTTTAGACTAATACAGACAAAGTGGGTGGATAGCACCTAAAAGAGTGGTTTCATCTGTAGCGATTCAGTTCGTGGTCCATTAGTTGTTCCATGGCAACCTTGGTTGGAGTATACACGAGCGGCAGTGCCTTGCAAAAGTATTAACACCCCTTTAACTATTACTTAATTTGTTAGATTAACTCCTGAAATATTGTGAATTTCATTGCGGTTTTATGTGTTTGACTAACCCAAAGGAGTGAAGAATTATGAACTGGAAGTAAAATGATACATAGTTTTCAATGTGTTTTCCTAATATCATAGGAGAAGTGTTACTAGCTTTTTTTTTTTTTTTTTTTTCAAATTCAGCTCCCCTGAGCACTCTGCCACCTTTGGTAGCAATGACAGTTCATCTTCCAGAGGAGCATTTCTATCAGCTTCGCACATTTATGGTGAGTGTTTCTGTTCTGATGGAAGATAAACCTCCATGTTAGTCTCAAGTCTTTTTCATTGTCTTACAGACTTTCTTCTATTATTTAACTCCATCTATCTTTCCATCAACACTGACCAGCCTCTAGCCCTGCTATAGGACATCCCCACAGCATGATGCTGCCACCACCATGGTTCATTGTAGGGAGCGTGTGTTCAGGGTGATGTGCAGTCTTTGCATGGTGGAACAGTTGTTATTGCTGTTTCCTTATAAAAAGAAGGTCCAGGGCTCTTTCTGCGTACGGTTGGCCTCTTCTTTCCATGCATGTGTGGGTTCTCTCTGGGTACTCGGGTTTTCTTCCACAGTCCAGTAACATGCATGCTAAATTGTCCTTAGGAGAGTGTTAGCTCTGTGTTTTTTGTGTCGCCTTGCGAGGGACTGGCAACCCGTCCAGTGTGTACTCTTGCCTTGCTGGAGATAGGCACCAGCCTTCCCTGCAACCCTGACAGTGAATAGCACCATCATTGGGCTGTTCATGAAGCTAACACTTAAACAGATGGCATTCGCTCATGTCATCTGGGAGATATAAAGTAAAGGTATACTGGAGCTACCAACAGCAGGCCCAGGAGCTACCAACAACAGACCCAGGAGCTACCAACAACAGACCCAGGAGCTACCAACAGCAGGCCCAGGAGCTACCAACAGCAGACCCAGGAGCTACCAACAGCAGGCCCAGGAGCTACCAACAACAGACCCAGGAGCTACCAACAACAGACCCAGGAGCTACCAACAGCAGGCCCAGGAGCTACCAACAGCAGGCCCAGGAGCTACCAACAACAGACCCAGGAGCTACCAACAACAGACCCAGGAGCTACCAACAGCAGGCCCAGGAGCTACCAACAACAGACCCAGGAGCTACCAACAACAGACCCAGGAGCTACCAACAGCAGGCCCAGGAGCTACCAACAGCAGGCCCAGGAGCTACCAACAACAGACCCAGGAGCTACCAACAGCAGGCCCAGGAGCTACCAACAGCAGGCCCAGGAGCTACCAACAGCAGGCCCAGGAGCTACCAACAGCAGGCCCAGGAGCTACCAACAGCAGGCCCAGGAGCTACCAACATGCTAGCTGTTATCTCTGCTTGCTAAACGACTTCTCATCTTATTACATTGTCAAAATTCCCTGACCTCCAAGAACAATTGAAGAGAGGACATGTCATTTGATCAGATAAGTACAATGAGATTCTTTCTGATATTGCTCTTAGGTGTTTACACCTTTGAAAATGCACCAAAGTCTTCTGAGGATTTATATAATAACTTAGCTCACTCCTTCAAGAATTACTCCAGATTCATGACATTCGATGAGACAATTTGGAATCCTTCAGATTTTATTACCCACTGGCACGACTTAAATCATATACCAACAGATAACTTAGTTCCCTTAATGTGCTTGTCTGTTTTAAGGAACTGTTTTGTGTTAAATGAATTATCTCTTATACACCTTGCTCAGAACAAGAGTACCAGCCTGGTATCAAATGTAAATGGTAAATGGAAAAGACTCATTCTTCTTTTACTTTTACTGTCAGGTAATGTGCAACCGAATCCAGGTCCAACTTTCAATAACTTTGACACACCTGAAGAATTCAAAACCAGATCAGGTCTTGGTATTTTACATATTAACTCTCGTAGTCTCTTGCCCAAGATAGACCTGATTAAAATCTGGATTGAATCTACCAATACAGATATTTTAGTCTTGACAGAAACATGGTTAAACAAATCCATTACGAATAAAAATATTTCCTTAGAAGGTTACAATGTTTTTCGCTGTGATCGCCTTAAGAAAGGTGGTGGTGTTGCCATCTTTGTAAGGAGCAATTTTCATGTCACACTTTTATCCTCTGTGTCTATTCCTAAACAATTTGATTTTCTAGCCCTAAAAATTGAATTCACTAAGACTCAGAATATTACAGTTATAGGGTGTTATCGACCACCTTCTGCTGTCTGTGATGCACTTCCAAATTTGTACAAATATATAGCTGACCTAAATAATAATGAATTTGTTTTATTAGGAGATTTAAATCTAGACTGGTTGACAGCATCTTTAGATAGTTTAAAAACTATCTGTGATTCTTTAAATATTACCCAGTTAATAAACTACCCCACTCGACCCAATAACAAATGCCAATCAAAATCATCACTCCTTGACTTAATTATGACAAATGCTCCGCATAAATATACAGGGACAGGAGTTTTTGCAAATGATCTTAGTGATCATTGTGCTGTAGGTATAGTTAGAAATCTCAAGTTACCAAAATCTAAGCCTCGTATTTTGAGCAAAAGAGATTTAAAACACTTAAATGAGCAAGCTTTTATTCATGATTTGATACTTTTTAACTGGAATAGGGTTTCTCTTTTTGATAATGTAGACCTTGCCTGGCAGTATTTTTATGAAGAATTTTTAAGACTAATAAATAAACATGCTCCTGTACGTAAAATTAGGGTGAAGGGAAGAAATAATCCATGGTTTTCCCCAGCTATTGGGGCTCTGCTTAAACAAAGAGATACAGCTTGGGCTAGAGCAAGAAAATTCAATACTGAGGAGAGCTGGCTTTGTTTTAGGAAATTGAGGAATAATTGTACATCATCAATTAAGAAAGCAAAGTCAGACTATTTCCTTGCCGAAATGACAAAAAATTTAAATGATCCAAAGAAATTTTGGAAAACAGTTAAATCAGCTACTGAACAGGCGCCACTGAGTGACTTTCCTAATTTTGTTTGGAAAAAAAGTAAAATGGTGTCTGATAAATTAGCAATCTTAAATTATTTTAATGAGCATTTTATTTCTGTAGGTTCTCTATTTGATGACTTAAATTCATTCGGCCAAAATGCAAATAACGATGAACTGTTTTTGAATAATAATGGTAACTCCACCTCTTTCAACTTTTCCCCTATTTGTACAACTGAGGTTCTTAGAGAACTGAGGAACATAGACACCAGAAAAGCGGCAGGGCCAGATAACCTGGATCCATTTTTTCTAAAGTTGGCTGCAGAGGTTATAGCAGAGCCATTGTCTCATATTTTTAATCTAAGTCTAATCACTAATAAAATCCCTAGTGTCTGGAAATCAGCATTTGTTTTGCCTCTTTTCAAGGGTGGGGAGTCATCGCAGGTAAACAATTACAGACCAATTTCTAAATTATGTATCCTAGCAAAAATTTTTGAAAAGTTAGTTGCAGATCAACTAAAGATTTTTTTAGATTCCAATTGTATTTTACAAAATGTACAGTCCGGTTTTAGAAAAAAACATAGTACTGTTACTGCAACTTTAAAGGTTTTCAATGATCTGATCCAGGCTCATGATAACAAAAAACATTGTGTTGCTTTGTTTATCGATCTATCAAAGGCATTTGACACAGTAAATCACACGCTTTTAATTGAAATTCTACACAAAATTGGGCTTTCACATCAAGCTACCATGTGGATAGTTGATTACTTGTCAAACAGAACCCAGAGAGTCCAATTAGCTGGCTACACGTCTTCTAATTTAACTATTTTAAATGGCGTACCTCAAGGCTCAATTCTGGGTCCACTTTTATTCTCCATTTATATAAATAATTTGTGCGTCAACTTGTCAAATGCTTTTTATCATTTTTATGCTGATGACTTAATAATGTACTGCAACTCTTCATCATTATCACAGGCACTACAGTATTTACAGTCTGCTTTTAATGTAGTTCAAACACGGTTACAAACTTTGAAGTTGGTTTTGAATGTGGATAAGACTAAGGCAATGGTTTTCTCCCACTCTGCTAAACTACCAGAAATCCCTCTATTCCTTACCACTGCAGTAGGTGCACAAATTGAGTTTGTTAGTAATTATAAATATCTTGGTTTTATTCTAGATAATGAACTTTCTTTTAAAAATCATATAGCAAATCTATTACGAACATTGAAAATGAAGATTGGGTTTTATTATCGAAATGGACCGTGTTTCTCACTCAAAGCTAGAAGTAAATTGGTTGCAGCAACATTCCTGCCACTTCTGGATTATGGAGATGTTTTATATATGAATGCTTCAACCAAATGTCTGAAATCTTTGAATACTGTTTATCATTGTGCTTTAAGGTTTATAACTGGGAGTAGACGTTTGACACATCATTGTGATTTGTATGCATAAGCTGATTGGCCTCCTTTAAGTGTTCGGAGAAACAATCATTTGATGATCCTGATCTATAAATCTCTACTTGGACTAACACCAACTTACTTAAGCTCTCTTTTGCATAGATCTAGTAGTTCACATGCTTTACGCTCAAATGACTCTATCCTTCTACATGTTCCTCGTGTTCGAACTGATAAAGGAAAGAAAGCATTCAGTGTGTTGGCTCCTACAGCGTGGAACCAGCTCCAGTCTGAGCTCAAGATGTCGGAAACTATTTCATTGGACTTATTTCGAGCGGTTCTTAAAGATAGACAACAAGCTTGTATGAAACAGTGTCACTGCTTTTAAATTGTTTTTATTGTTTTATATTTGTGCGTATGTATTAATTGGTTTTATTTTTGTAACCAGGTTGTAGTGTTTTTGCAGATTTCTGCCCAGGTCCCCCTTGAAAATGAGATCCAGATCTCAACGGGGTTTACCTGGTTAAATAAAGGAAATAAAAAAAAAAAAAAAAAATAGGTGGATGGATGAACAGATGGATGGATGAACAGATGGACGACCAGAGTAACTTCCACATGTTTGCTTTGTCTCCCCACACAACATGCAGCAAATTCCTAATATTCTTTCAACAATGGCATTCTTCTTGTGACTCTTTGGAATGGGTCAGATTTGGTCTGTATGGAAGTTTTATTTAAACTTTTAAACAACTTTATCCTCCACTTGTCTGTTTTTTTTCCTTGGTCTTTGTGACCAAACGTCCAAATTGCTCACAAAACAGGCAGATTTAAATAGAGATTAACGTTCTTGGCACTCAGAAATCCCAGCTTCCAATCAGAATCAATCTACTGTAAAGGGCGCTATAGTTGGACTTTCCCCTTTGAAAGTTGGAGAAATTTTTTAAGGCCAATCGTCGTATCCAATATGGCATCTCCTCGCATCTCCCGCTGTAAGCTGTGATAAAACATGTTTATTTTACAAGACACAGTTGTAAGAGTGAACTCTTAACTGAACCAATTAAAAGTGGCGTTTACATAAGGAAAGTACATCTTAAAAGGATGTTTATAAGAGGTACATGACAATAGCTTTCCTGGCCATCACCATACTGGAATCCTAACCTTTTTTATTAGTTTTTACTTCTCCGCCTGTGTTAACTGGAACACTTTTCTCCAAGTTTACCCCATATTTGATTACACTCAGGTGGATCTCAGTTATTTTGTGGTACCCAGGTAAAGGGCTAAATACAAATGCAAGCCACACTCCAAGTTTTTATTTACAGGAATTATTTTTTTTTAAAACCACGTTTCACTTTTTTCTTCCACTTCACAATCATGTGCTCTATAAAAAAAAACAATAAGTGGAGGTTTGTGGCTGCAAAGCAACAAAATGTGAATATTTTCACGAAACATTTCGCTGGGCATTTTATCTCTGCC
Source organism: Fundulus diaphanus (assembly GCA_037039145.1). Classification (NCBI taxonomy): domain Eukaryota; kingdom Metazoa; phylum Chordata; class Actinopteri; order Cyprinodontiformes; family Fundulidae; genus Fundulus; species Fundulus diaphanus. The sequence goes on from CM073130.1 coordinate 36,521,885, forward strand.
CAGCGCTCTCTGTTAAGTGGACCCCCCGCATCAAACAAAATGGACCTAACCTCCTTTTTCCTCTCTATCAGGAGCCCCTCTCCTGACCAAGCGGCATGTTGCTTGGGCCTCTCCTCCTCACCGTCCTCTCTCGACGTCGCCCTCTCCGCCCCCCCCCCCCCCCGCCCCCCCTCCCTCCTCTGTGACCTGCTGAACCAGCACGCACATCGGCTTGTCTGTCAAACTGGAGGAACAGGTGCTCCAGCCACACAGCCACAGACTCACTTACCCCACTTTTCTGCCCCTCCCTCCAACAGCCTATAGTTACACATGTAAAAGTGTGAGCGTGCACATGCTGCCCAACCCTCCGCGGCTCGTCCCCCCAGGTGAGCTTGAACACTGAGGAGAAACAAAGGTGATTTTGCTTGGCGGCGGGTGCAGATGGACGCTGTACAGTGTGCCGGCTCACTGCCCTGTGACTTTCTATGGCGCACGCTCGCATGTACACACACCACTAAATCACTTTACCGGGTGACCCAAAGGTATCTTGACAGGAGCATATGAGCCTGCAGTCCTGCTGCAGCACATAATTTGATGTGAGTCCAAACCACTCCAGGGCTTCTCCTGTTGCTGTGTAATAAACCGTCTCCTTATCCTGGTTTCACTTTTCTATCTATCACATTATGTGCCAGTGCAGCTCCTCGCATTAAGGAACTGTGCTAATTTTTATCTGTGGTTCTTCTCCTCTCGTCAAAGTCAAGTACAAACGGCAGAGCAGCTCGCTTGTCTTTGAGCCTCTGTCAAGCAGCCAGCAGGTGTCAGAGGAGGGTGACGGGCTTTGAGGGAGGAGGGTGCCGGTGGGAGACGAGGTCATAAAGTGGGGGCGAGGGGCGGGGGGCGAGGTTTTGACAGTCCCTCACAGTTGGCACCAAGGATCTGGGATGCTTTCGGGGCGGACGGGGCAGAGGGACAGAAGTTTACAGAGTGAGGGGACAGAGAAACTGCAGAACCTTCTCCTCCTTTCCTCTGCACCTTCAGGACAAAGAACTGAGAAGTGTGGAAACAGGACGAAAAAAAGACATGAAAAGAACATGAAAGAGAGACAGTGTCATTAACCGCACTACGAAGTTCTCTCTCTTCCCTCCGTCTCGCATCTCTCTCAATTTAATCTTAAATCCACTCCAATTTCCCCCGAGAGACTCAATTCTCCCTCTTCCTGTAAGTATTCTCTTTCATTCTCTTGCTTTTATTCTCTTAGCGTTGGCAGCTCCTTCTTGTACCTCGGTGCCCTGCAGTGAAGCCTCGCCTCTGCCAGACATGAAATCTCAATCAACTTCTTGTTGCTTGATGGCAGTAATGAGCGAGTGGCCTCGTTTTGGACCCTTTGTGTCATAAATAAGCAAAGTTGGTGTGTGTTTATGGAAATGGGGACTGGGAGGAGCACAGCCGGCTGAATTAGTATGCATCGCCTCAGCTATTCCACAGCGTGTGCGTGTGTGTTTGTACACTCAAACAGGCTTCCTCTGGGTGTTCTGCTGCCGGCTCTTTCGGATCAATATTGTTAATAGGTTGTGTGTGAGCGTGCTGATGCGGCTTATGTAGATTTCCGTCTCCCTCTGTTTAGTCAGCCCTTCTTCTTTCAGCGCACAAGCTGCTGTCACTGTGTAGATATGTGCCGCCATGCTGTAGGTGCTGTGACTTCATGTTTGTCCGTCACAATCAGGCTCCTCGGAGCCCTGATGCCTAAGGGATCTGCGGGGCTTTTTGTCTCCGTCACTCATCTGAGCTAGGCTTCCCACTTTTTCTTCCTCTTCCTCCTCCTGGCTCCTTGCTTTGCCTCTTGTCTGTTTAATTTTGCGTGTCGTTAGCTCTGTCTCTGGCTGTGGGTGGGCCTCTGTGACACTCACTTTGATTATGACAGGCTGTCTGCAGGGGAGGCCTACTGCTTCCAGGGCTGCACGCCATAGAGTTCGGTCAGCCTGCAGGGTTGAGACATCTCCATTTCCTGCTCAGTCTATCCCTGCTGCGTCTGTGTGTGCCTCTATCAATATACGATCTATATTGGTAGATTAATGAGCATCTGTCTCTCCATTTCCCGCGTTTCCTTGGCTCTGATGTGTCCCGAGCAGCGAGAGACAGAAGGACAGAAGCCCATTCCACCTGGCAGACCAACACCAGGAACCTCCTCTGCCGCGCTCCGCCATGACTCTCCTGGCCTCGGAGAGGTCGCTTCTCATCCGGAACAAGTTCCGGTCAGGTGAGGATCACCCATATGTTAATCTTGCTGGTTTAAGGGGAAGAAGAACTGCTTTACATTTCTGAAACAGTCTTCAAAATGGATAGAAATATGTGGGGGTTGATCGTTTTCCTTTTATTCAGAAGCCTCCAAAGCAGCAATTTCAGCTTCAGTATAAATAAAACCACAGTAAACGACCAGATTCATGGGTCAGGGGTATAGCTTTGGAGAGCTTTTAAGCATCAATTGGTTACAAAGCAATGTCCCAACATTTGAACACATGTTCATACCATCAGCCAAAAAAGAAAATAAAAAAAATAGTATGGCACAACTGCAAACCTACCAAGACACAACCGTGCACCTAAACACACAAGCTGACATCCCCCTGAAAACTTCTTGCTTGCAGTGAAACATGGTGGTCGCAGCATCTTGCTGTAGGGATGCTTTTCTTCAGCAAATACCAGGAAGCCAGTCAGAGTTGACAGGAAAATGAATGGAGTTTAAATACGGGGCTAAAATGAAAAAGGCTACAGATCCCTTGAGATCAGGCTGAATGTTAACCTTCCAGCAGTACTAAACATATTGCCAGAGCTGGAGTCAAAGCATATTAACATGTTAAAATGGCCCAGTTAAAGTTCAGACCTAAATTCAGCTGAGAATCAGGGGCAATACTTTTGGTATCTCAATAAAACTGATAGATGTGGACAGCTGGTAGAGAGATACCCTAAAACTAGGAGTGGTAATTGCATTGAGAACTGAGTTCATGCATTTTAGACTCATTTTTAAAACAATTCGGTTGCCATCAATCCACTATCACATAAAAGGCCGATAAATTGCATTCCAGTTTTTTTGTGTCTAATGTAAAAGTTTGGAGAAGTGCAATGGCTTTTGTAGAGCACAGTACTTATCTTTTAAGAATGTAATGTAAAGTGTTCAGTTCAGCTCAGCTGCTCTGTCACAAGATTAAATGTGTCTTTATAATCTGTCACTGACAGTAGAAGCACCGACATCAGCGATAAACGCAAAACTAAGACTAAATTTACATAATTAGATACTAAAGTGGTGAATAACTATAATAAGGCACAGTAAAGTGTTGAAACATTCTGAAGATTACTTGGAAGAAATTGACCAAGCTTTATAATGAAATCATTTAGAAAGATTCATGAACATGTGGTGGAAACTGTAAGAAATCTTGGCACATCCCATCCAGACGCAATAAAACATGCATTGTACATGAATTATGAACCAAACTGCCCAGATTATAATACAACAGTATGGTCTTTTTGTTCTCTCAGCAGAGGGTAAAAGCTGGAGAAATAGGCATGTGGACCGGTGGGAAATTCTCATGGTATGAATTTTAGTTAAAATACAACAGCATCACTTTATTTGCACAAAGATTTAAAGCAACAAAAGTATTGCTTTATCTAATTGATTTGAGTAAAAAACGCCTGACACCCATCTTGATGCTTGCAAACTGTAGCAGTACCTTAATTGGAGTGGAATGTATTTCACACACCATGGCTGTCCAAGATGTTTGGGACCAGAAATATTTGGGCGCACATTAGGAGAAAATTGTGCGTCACCCGTCGTCTTTCAGCCAGCTGACCGGCAATATGCAGTAACAGATGGGGAAGAGAGGGTGCTGTGTTACTCTATGCTCCAAACTGCCAGACAAAACATTGGTCTCTCCAGAACTTTCTCTGTCATTTCCTTAAATCTTGGTGTCAAAAGAATAATTTTTGGCTCCATTCAGAATTGAGGGGTAAAACCTCAGCGGCTGAAATGTAGTGTACCTCTGAATTGGCTGTCAACTTCCTCTGTGCACTTGTGCAGCACAATTGGTTGGACAGGGAGGAATAGAAGATCATACGACTGTCACGATCTGACATTGCAGAAAGATTTCAGCTCAGGATTTTCAAGTGACAGGTCTCTCCCTCCGGCTGACTTTACACCAACGGTGTGGTGTGTGTATTGCATCTGCGTAACCTTGTGGCGAAGGAAGGTTTATTTGATTGCCATGTCAACGAATTTGAGCATCTAAAGTTTGACACTCGGCCTCTGCTGTGGCTCAATCTGGGTTGTAGCCACAAATTTTTCAGTGCATCAGTGCATTTTCTATTAAGTTAAAAGTTGTAACTTGAATCCTGCGAACTACTGTTAGCAATACAAACCTGTAACGAGGCATTTTCCTGCATTTAATGCATATAAACACTGCAGCAGCAATTTCACTTGCAGGAGTTGCAAAGTACAATTGCAGATTTTCATTCATTGAGAAACAAATTAAGTTTCTCAATGAATTCAAATTAAGTGGAAAGATGTAATTTGTCATTGTAGCTATCACCACCTACTGAAAGCAAGGCAGCTATATTGGATTTTCAGGTCAGGATGGGCGAGAAACACACTTTCCAAGCAGGATTGTGACTTTTGGGAATGGTTTGGGTTGATTTTGCTGACTTGAAATATGGAAATAGGAAGTATACCTTGTATTGAATTAAATTAATTGTTATATGTCAATTACTGACAAATGATATCTGAATGAATACTATTTAATTTCGTCCAGGTTCAGTTTGGATCATACCAGTTCATGACAATTCACTCAAATCATATAGTCAGATCCTGACCAAATTGCATTCACCCCAACACAATAAAGTCAACTTTACATGATAATTTGCTGCCAGTTAGCTAAACCAGCTTCCTGAGGATGAACCTTAGGAAGCGCAAGGCGACAATAAAGAGGAACAGCTCCCCTTTAACAGGGAGAAACTTCCAGCTGAACCAGACTTAGTATCTGCCGTCTGCTGCGACTAGCTGGGGTTAAGATGACAGAACAAAGCAGGGCTTTATGTATGAAGCAAAAAGAAGGAGAGCACAGATTTAATGCCATATGACTCCTAAAAATTGCTAAAAACATAGAAACACTGGGTTTCTGTGGAAAAGAAAAACAAAGTGTTCTGATCATTATCATAGTTTAATTGTTTAAATTGATTGTTTAAATCAATTATTTTATCATTTTCAAAGGCACAGCTGTTCACAAGATCATCAAGGTTGCAGCAGGCTCCATGTGAATGCACACACAAAGCTGCAACAATATAGTTTTTGCAGCTTTCTATAACTGCTTTAAATGTCTTTCATTATAACGGTGCTTGAAATATTCCTTATTTACATACTTCTTATAAAAGTTTGTGATCCACTGCTATACTGTACACCCATGGCATAAAGCTCATGTTCTAAAATCAATATTAGAAAAAAAGGTCCTGTTGGACCTTTTAATTGGACCAGCAAAAAAAAAAAAATACTGCTAGACGAACACTGAATCTGACATCACCAGTAATAAGTCTGAAGATTTGTGTTTTATATAAATGTATAAAACTATGTCACTACATTTTACTAACACTAATGACACATTAAACAAAGCGTTTGTATGACATCCACTCAGGATTCAACAAGCACTCTGCCACAAACAACCTTTCCTTCACTGCATATTTTAATGCTACATTTCCTACAACTTGTAGCGGCTGCTGAATTCCCAGGCAGCTGTCGTGAAGTGCTGCAAAATAGAAAGGCGAAAAGATGACAGTCCCCTAGGTGTTCAAACAGCTGCTGGAAAACAGGATTCTTTAGGCAGCTGCTCGGCTCCAAATCATGTATGTACATACATGAGCTGTTTTCAGTAAATGTCTCCAAAGGAGGGATTGCCATTGTGCAGTTGGGAATATCATAGTCTGTTTGAGCTCAGACCCTCTACAAAGTAAATGCTCATTGGTAGACCTTCATCATACTGAATGTAGCAGAAAATAAGACATTCCATAATTGCAAAAGTGCCCCGACATTTTTGGAAATGTCCGTTCCCGTTGCCCGGCTTGCCTTGGCTGCTGTCAGCTGAATGGGCGGTCTAGCATCTCTATACTCAGAGAGATCGCCTGACTCTCGACACCTCATTGTCAAAGTCCCGCTGGCTGTCACCACTGAGTGGAAGTTAAACACAGATATAATTCAGTCAGACGATGTCTAATGATTCATTTTTGGTTTATTTCAGTGTTTCACACGTTACTGTGCAAATCGATTTGCCTGAGATTAAAGCTAAACATCATAACAGGATAATTAATTTAAATAAATCATTAATTTAACTTGAACCTGTTATTTGAGAGCTGGGGAGTATATTTAGAAATTAATAGTTCGATCATCTTTAACACATACCTGTGACGATGGAACAATTACTGGAGATCCTCAAAGATTAAAACGCTTCAAATAAAACAAAGATTGCAAAAGTTCGGGCACGACTGCAATCAGTAGAAATTAATGCACATGAGTACAGTCAGTGGTAGTTTTACACCAAATTTAGCAGGGGGGGCGGGGGGGGGGGCAGAGTTTTTTTCATGGGGGCACAGAACAAACGATTGGGAAAAAAACTAAACAGGTCAATATTTCATTGTTTAATATATTAAGTGAGCCAAAGAGCCGATTTTGGCTCTTGAACTGCAGGTTGCAGACCCCTGATCCTATCTCAATAAGGCTGGAGATAAACTTGATACAGCTTAATTTTTAAATTATTGTTAGAGTAAAACTGTAAAAGTAAAAAATACAATTGGTCCAAGTGACCAATCAGTTACGGTATCTTTACCAGCATATATCCTCAAAAGAAATTTATTTAATATCATGTCTTTAGTACAGGGGCCATAACATGAGCCAGGACCAGTTCTACAGGGGCGCTGGCCCCTGTGGGCCCCTGTCTAGAACCGCCCCTGAGCTCACAGTATAACACTTGCCAACCAATTTAAAACAAAAGCTGTGGTTTTATCATCAAAAATCCCCTCAAGCAGCAGTTGAACCTCGTTGTATCTCTGTTTAAGTATTTGAGTGGCTGCCATTCCAGAAGTTTATTTAGTAGTGATGCCTTTTCAAGCAGGGAGTGTTTGTACGCGTTCGCCTGTTGTTGAGTCTCAAAGAGCATACTGCCTACTATTGGCATGGCAGGAAAATTACACTATTTTCAGCGTTTCTACTCTCGCGCACAGAGATGAATAGTTAAAGCCTTGTTACATAGACGTGTGAACAGAAACTGAAAAACAATCCCCTAATTAATGGATTGCTGAAGGGTGCACAGGGCCTGAGCCAAAAAAGTTGTTCAAGACAGCAACTTAATTCTTGATTCCTACACTTTCATACTGAGAAACGGGAATCCAGGAAGACTGCGGTTAGCAGCACAAACGAACATGACGCGAGCAGGACAGGATGCATTGGAGGCTTGGGAAGTGAGCGGGACAGCTGAAGGGGGGATGGGACCAGCAGAAATAGATTTACAGAAGGATAAATAGAAACCTACTCCCCCTCCCTGCTGTACTACCCCCACCTGCTTTTTCAGGTCTCTCAGGTCTCAGTATGCACCAAAGTGTACCACAGGCACAGCTCTACTCTGCTTCACCCGTTTGTGTGTGTGTGTTTATGTGATAACCATTAAAGAATATATACTCTAGCTACAAGCACAGCAAAGACGCGGGCTAAATGATTTACAAGGATGCATTATTGAAGTGTTCGTAAACCGCCTGAGATTGATTCCCTCGTACCTTCTGCTTTTCTTTGGCTGAATTTCTGCTTCTAGACCTTTATTTCTTTCAGCACAGCTCATCATCTGTTTTTGTTTCAGTCCTGCAGCTGAGGATTCAGAACCGAAGGCTGAGTGAAATCAATGCAGACCCAGGTTAGCTTGTATTATTAACCTTTGATTGAGCGTTCTACTCTGACTACAAGCTGCATTTTTTATTAACCATGGCAGAGGCCCCTCCTTTAAGGAAAAGACGATGCATATCTCATTCACGTTTTCATTTTAACCTTTTGTGAAAATGGTAAAACTTTGAGAAATGTGTTTTAATCTATCACCCTTTTCACGGGATGAGGAAATAGATGGAAACAATAACGCAGAAATTATTGTAATTGCAATTATTTCACTGTTCGTCTTTCACTGCAGCAGTAGAATCTCACACTGGAAAATCGAGACACAAGGCTCTCAGGACATTTGAAAGAGAAACAGGCCCACATTACCACAGATTCTCCACTGTACTCAACAGCTGGAATCAAGTGCTTTTCTACATGTACATCTATTTTTTTTTTTAACGCCAGCTCACCTGAGGGTTTGTTACCAAAAAGCTCAGTCTTAGTTTCATCTCAACACACAACATGGAGCTGCAAAATGTCCCAGTTGCATTTAGCAAACGCTACACATTTACACTTCTGAAGGTACAGCAGAAAAGTTACTTTGTTTCCTGGTATGGCTCCAAAAACACTTTGTAGATAGTGGCCAATGCTGTTGTGACCCCAGGTTTCCAAACTGAGCTGTAGCTCCCTGTAGGTGAGCTTCAGACATTGTTACCCCCTTCTTCATGCTCACTGTGTGCAATTGGAGGAGACAATTCATTCAGCCTCGTTTGGAACATTTCTGGTTCTGTTAAAACTTTTACATTTTTTAAAAGAAAGAAGCAAATGAACAAGTCTCAGACATAATTGTTACCTTTATTCAAAAGTACAGAATTAATAGATTCAAATGTAACCAATTCAATTCAATGCACAAATGGCCAAACATTTTTCAGCCACCTCTCTTTAAAATGTCTGAAACATTTAGTATCTCAATGTATTTAGAAGTTGAAATAGAAAAAAATGCCAATATATAGCCATCAGGCTGTGCACTTCGCTTCAGGCATCACTGTGAAGCTTCCTGCTGTAACTTGCAGGGATGAGTGGAATTCTAAAGGTTTTTGCAGATTTAATTCCCACAAACAGCTTGTGACCTATGTAAACATAAAACTATAATGAAGAAAAGCATTTTCTTCTTTTTTTTAACATTCTGTCACATCTTTCCTATTTTCTCTCTGTATACACAGGGTTGAAATCTGCCTCCACTCATCAGAAAACAGAGAAAAAACAGAGTGAAGCTCAAGTAAGTTGCACAATAATATATATATATATATGTCTTTAAGCCATACAAACCTCTCATGTTGACTGTATGTGTGACAATACAATTGCCACTTTAAAGTAAGACCCAATATTTTTATTTTATTTCAGATGGTAAAAAAATGAACTGTATCAAAGCGAAACAAATTTTTCCTATCATATTGGGAAGGCAGAGAGCAGTGTATTAAAGCTGTTTTAATGTGCACTTATTTGAATGAACTGACCTATATGTTTCCTGATGCAGCGTCAAACTGAGGACGGTGCCACTCAGAAGTTGCCCCCTGGTGGTCTGAGCACTGAAACTGCACAAGGTGATGCCAAGCTGATGGTGATGCTGCTGCTGCCTGCTTCTTGCTTTTGTCTCTACGCCTTCAGCTTTGTGTACAACAACAGATTTGCCCTCTTGGTACTCTGTCTCCCTGTCTGTGCTACATCTGCTGTACAGTAGCTGAGAAAGTGTGTATGTGTGTCACACAGTGCACTGTGCTTCACTATCCGTGAAACTAAATTGTAACCTTGTTGCATAGTGTGATGCTGCTTTACGAGAAGCCGACACATCAGTGACTGACAGCGCATGATAAACACACCAATCTGACAATCGGAGTCGTCGTTTCCAGTTGTTACTGACGTCTCCCTCCCTAATCTCTCTTCATCTGCTAAACTCTCATCGTCTTCATCTCCACAACCCCCCAACCTTCCCTTTGATTTAAAAGTGCTATTATTATAATATCAGGTGTTTCAAAAATATGTGCGTTCCTCAAAAGCTCTGTTCCTGACATTTAACAAACGTTGAGTGAGATGGTGTGTGCACACATCCAAGGCGACATATTTCCCTGTGGGGAAAAGTGTTTACTATTTCCTGATGCCTCTGCTGGTTTGAGCTGGGACTCACTGCCTGTGGCGAAGCTGTTCTGCACACTCACATCACATATGTTCTCTAGTCCTGTTGCTTCCCTTTCTCCCATCTCCTCTCTCTCTCTCTCTCTCTCTCTCTCTCTCTCGCTCTAACTGCACTGATCCCCCATCTGTCCTGTTCTCTCTTTATCTGTATCATTCCTCCTTCTGTCTTCCACCCGCAGAGAGGACTGTATGTGGGGCCCAGAGGCAGAGGAAGGCTCGCCCCTCACAGCACCTTACTGAGAGGATCCAGCAACCTCCAGCAGCTGCAGAGCAACACCTTGAGCGCACGTTGCCCCTGGAGAATGGTAAACAAATATTCACCCACATGCACTGACGCATACCGACATATTTAGAAAAAAATGTCTTCACCCAGTCCCCTTTGCTTACTTTTTGATCTTGCTTCCTTTGACCAGTTATGTCCTCAGGTCCTTCCTCGTTCCCCACTGATGTCTTCGAAGAGGACATCTCGTCCTCCATCTCGTCTTTAAACTCCGAGCAGCACGATGCTCTCCAAACGCCATCTATTTCCTCACTGGCGGGGCTCCCAGTTGACCAACCACTAAGTGACTGCTCAGCTGTGGGCCTAAGCCTTAATAACAGTCCCAGCCATGCACAGGTATTGAAAACAGCAAAAGGTTTTTAACACTGTGCTGTCTGGTGTACACCCCTGTCAGACACTTGTGTATCTGCCTCGCTTTCCAGCGTATGACAATGAGCAACTTTAAATAAATACAACTCCAATGCATCTGCAATAGTAATCATATCGGGAGCTAAGCCAGACTGCCACAGATGTTTCGTTAAGGTTAAAAACGTTGTTGAATTAGCATCCCAACTTTGAGACACCGTATGCCTCACATAAGGTTAACTACAATACAATGTATGAAAATGTTACTCAAATGTCACAGCAATGACTCAATAAGAACACTAATTAACACTCTGTCTGCGCTGATGAAAATATCACTCATCTCGGCATGCTGAATGCTTGAAGTGGCTCCGACTGACTGCAGTCAGACCTACATTTTGATAAATTGAGCTAAAATTATTTATGATAAACTGCGTATAGATCATTGGACATTCATCCCGAGATTGTCAGGAGGTCATTAAACATGGTTAAAAAGGAGTCATTATCATTTGACCTCTCATCCCTCACTTTCAACTCTTAACTCTCCATTTCCCACCAAGTGGTTTGGTGGGAAAACTGTGTAGGAAGAAGGTATTGGGTTTGAACCACTTAAAACAAAGATTTTCCAGGGATATACTTGAAAACAAAGTGGTAGAAACTGCACTTGCACATAAACCGCAACATGTAATATGTTCCAAGTTAACATATCTAAAATTCTCAGAGTAACCATTGTAAAGTCTGGTTTGCAGGGTTCAGATGTATTTAATATATGCCATTGTTTCTAAATGTTTGTATAATAAATCACCTGTTAGTAATCAGTGTTAAAAAACAACAAGAATGAAAATTAGCTTGTTATAAATATTTTACCATTACAATAGTCATTGCAGCATATAGTTTAAAGCAGTTCAATGTCTTAATAATTTCAGTACTTCCCAAGAAGAGAAGAAATATAGTATAGTATTTCTGTACAGTAACAAATTTAACTGTCATAAAGTCAACTTTACAAATGAGACTTATTGGCTCTTCTGAAATCTAATTTCTTTACTTGAACAAACATAACAATGACTAAAAATTTCTGCATGAACACAGACTAAACGTTTTGATAATTCACCATATTACCCATAAATGCTTGAACGCCACAATAAACGCAAAACTTTTATCATTTAATTATTTTATTTATATAACATTTTCAGTCCGACTCATACTTGGTATACTTATGTATGTATGTTCCAAGATTAGTTTGTATATTAGTATGCTATTCTAGGACTTTATGCCACCCAGTACATTTTGTTCTTTGTTTACTGGCAACGCATTCTAGTAACATTTTAAATACAAGGAGAGCACAATCTGCACATCCCATAAAGCATGTTAAGTCATAATCATGTAGGCCTACATTTACATAAAAAATAGGTGAAACTGAGACTTTGTGCTTTTTGGAGGAGCTTCCCATTTTTCTTTGAAACATTCCAAACATTACCTCCATTAGTTACCAATAAAAAGAGTAAGAGGGGAGCGCTACATGTAGATGACCACAGAAAACGGGTCTCTCACCTTTTGCCACAATACACAATAATATACAAAACAGGATTGTGTTGCAAGTTAAACACATACCAGGAAGCGTGATATTTTTCTAAACACATCTAATTTCTTTCCATTGAAACATGTAAATCTTTATGCTTTCAGTCTGGTTTGGCATTGCATCCAGCAACCACAGGTGTCCGACAACCTGTGAGCATGACGCTGTGTGAATCAAACTCCATGGCACCAACTGGAAGACCAAATGGGATGTTTCTGACCTCTCAGACTACACCCCTGCTGCCAAAGGTAATCAGAGGTTAATACTTTATCATCCAGTCTAGTTTTAGTTGTTTCATCTTTTTTTTGTACATACTTTTTTTTTTTTTTTTTATAAATCTTGAAGATAAAATTAGAACAAAAAACACAAAAAAGGAAATCCAGAGGTAAGTTCGAGTAGTTATCATTTATTCATGCATATCTTCTGCCGGTGGTGTTCACAGCAGGTGTACCACAAAAGAGACAAAAAAGCCCTGTGGAGGTCTTTAACCTAACAGGATGGTCAATCCTCTATTTTAAACAAAAAACAAAAGCAAAGCTCGGCTGTAAGCTGGTCTGCATTCATTACTGTCAATTTGTACTTCTGGGGGAGCTCAGTGTTTTCCATGTAGGTTAACATATTCCTGCATAAACCCTAGGGGTGTATGTCAGAGGCAGTGCACAGTGTCATCAGGAGATTTGTGAGGCATTTACACACAACTGTAAAGAACGTAACCTGAACATGGGCCAAACATGTCAAACGTTGCACAATGAGCTGACATTTCCCATCAAACTGTTCTATTAAGTATTCACTCGGAATTGTTACAGCTTAAAGAGGTGTGGTCAATTTGTGCATTTGCAGACAGCTCGGCCTCCCAGCCCGATCTGCACCTTGTCTTTGCCCCCTTCCCTAAACTTCAATCACCTTACCCGCCCACGGAAACCGCGGGACATCAAACCCAAGATGAAGAAACTCAAGTATCATCAGTACATTCCTCCAGACCAGAAGGGAGCGTCTGGGACCGGAGGTACTAATTTTGTGCTCTACTTGTCTCCATTTATTGAAAAAGATTTCTTCATTTAGCCAAATTAAGGTTTTCACCCCCACATTTTCCAGCGGGAGGAGCTAAACAGAGCAGCCCTGCCCCTACCCAGCCTTTAGACCCCGCCTACTCCCATCTGCTGAAACAACAGCAAGTCTTCCTCCAGCTTCAAATCCTGCAGAGTCAACAGCAACAGCAGCAGCGACTACAACCTCAACAGCAGGTTGTGCCGAGGTATGCAAACAATATTCACAAGGTGTCGGGTCAATTCACCCATTTACCCAATCGTATAACCATTTGGTACCTATGCCCTTTCATTTCACACCTACTTCCCCATTTGTACACGTAAACAAACCAATTGGTATTTGAAGCTTTGGTAATCAGTTTATTCTTTATTGTGGTTAAATGTTTTTGTGAATTATGGGGACAAACAGTCATGTTTCAGATCCTGTGTATGATTTAAATTTTCTGAAAAGGTTATAATACACCGACTTCCCATTTATTTAGGTTCTGATCCCTGTTCAGAGCGGTTGACTCTGAACAGGGATCATGTGACCCCTGACTAAACTAATATTACTCTAACTGACCTCCTGCTGACAGAAATATTGTTTTTTGGTCATGTAACCAATTTTCCTACCGCAGACGATGAGTAGATGCTTACATTAAATCATGGGTTGTCAAAGAAGGTATATCTCCTGGCGGGTCCAAATTAATGCATGGTTGGAAGCATCCTGCTGCAAAGAGTTACATTACGAACCCATAAAGTCAGGGAGCGACGAGGGTTCAGTGGTTTGTTTGACACAACTTTTAAAACAACAATAACAAAACAAAAAAACAGTTAAAAAGGTCAATGTACAAAAGAGAAACAAAATTGCCCTTTCTAAAAAATGTGTTTTTATCTGTGGGTTGTCTTATTGAGTAACATTAAATCATTCAATAAGGCTGAAAGAAATCCAAGTTGAGATATGTCAGTTCAAAGATAATATGTATAAATTAAAGATGCATCTGTCTAAGAAGCATTTTATTACTTTAGGGTTAGGCAAATTTGATAGTTTTCCAGACTTTTTAAGACTGCATAGTGCCTGTTTAAAGTGATCACAATTACAAAGGAATGAATTGTCAAAGAGGTGAAATGACCAGCACCCATTGGAGCACAGCAATGAAGTGATCCAGACATTTTACCCTAGTTAATACTTCTGTCAATCCTCCAGTGGAGATCACAATGATCTAGTGACGTCTTGTGGAGGCACACCGCTCAGTCTCCAACCTGTTCCCGCCCCAACAAATCAAACAGCGGCAGACACAAGTCCTGCATCCAAACCAGAGCTTCTTCCTGCAAATCTTGTTGATTTAACGGTAAAAAAATATATTTGCGCATTAAACATTCTTAGAAGTTAGGAAAAAACCATTAACCCTCTCATTTGACTCTCCGCTTCCACCGCTTCCTCAGGTGTCGGAGTTGAGGCAACAGCTGCGCAAGCGTGGCCTCCCCGTCTCTGGAACTAAGCCGGCCTTGTTACAGCGCCTTCGTCCCTTCCAGCTTCAGCATGCCTGCCCTACCCCTGCCCCTCTTTGTAAGCTGGGCACCAGCCTGGAGCCCCTCATTCCCTCTGCTCCGCTGCCACCTGGTCAGAGCCCTGGCTCCAGCCCCGGTTTCGGACTGAACTCACCCGGCAACAGCCCAAACCAACAGCTGTACATCCAAGAGGGGGGGATACCTAATGGGATACTCAATGACGGCCCCAACAGAAATCCAAATGGGACTCTGAACACTGTCCCGAAAGCGTTCTCAAATGCTGCATCAGTCAGCTTGGCAGGTAAACAGTGCGGCCTCAGCGGCACTGTTTACCTGGATCCCACCAGCACCGCCTCAGGAACTCCAAGTCCCAGTTTGCCCATGTCGTCCTCCTCACCCCTACAGTGCGGGACTCCCTGGAGAACCGAGAGTGAGCAGCAGGAGCAGCAAGAGCAGCTAGAGCTGAGTGTGAAGCTAGAGAAGAGGGAGAGGAAGAGGAGCAGGCCCAGTGACTGCTACGTGCAAGCTGGTACTGAGGTGAGGACAGACAAGTTTGAGTGTGTTGCCGTAGAAGATTTGGAAAGCTCGTGGTGTATTAGTGACGCTGCTCCATAAATCTGACTTCTCATCAACCAGTCCGGGGAGGGATCCCTTCATCCGTTCCTGCAACAAGATCCAGGATGCTTAAAAAGGAAGGCAGAACTAAACGCACAAACAGAAGTGTTGTTTGCGCAGGTAATTACACGGGCCTTACAAATACAGAGAATATTGCAAAAGTAATTATACCCCTAGACATTTTCCCATTTTAGCTACACTAACTTTCACTGTGTTCTAATGGGACTTTATATGACAGACCAACACAACAAGTGGTGCATAAATGTTAAGTGGAAGGGAAATGATACATGGTGTTTGAATTTTAAAAAAATTAAAAATGTGTGAAGTGTGAGGTGAGCATTAATCATTTAAGAGCAGCCAAGAGGCCCGTGGAAACTCTGGAGGAGCTGCTGGGATGGGCAGGTCAGCTGGGCAAATTGTTTAACCAGTCCCCGAGAGCGACTCTCCTGAATCCATCCCTTCTCCAACACACCTGAATCAAATGAATGGCTTTCGAGGAGTAAAATTACATGCTGATTCAGCCATTTGATACAGGTACTGGAGCAACATTAATTACTGCTTATGCATATAAAAGATGCAGGATAGTGGTTTCTGAAGATCGGACTTAGGCACCCCGGTCTGCCATATAAACACCCAGTGAAAATACACTTAAATTTGTTGCTGCAAGTGAAAAAAATCCCAAAAAAATCCAAGAGGTCTGAATACTTTTGCAAGGCACTGTAACGTTAAATGTAATCATTTTCCAAGGTATGCTCTAAATCATTTGTCGATGTCCTTGTGTGAATGAGCACTCATCCTCACCTGTCAACTGATTTATACTGTCTTGTCCAATCATGTGATTTTGCTGCTAGCCGTGTGATTTGATTGGCCATGACTTTGAGCTGCCACTGCAGATTACAGCAAGTCCCGCTCAGACCTCACCTAGTGTTCGCAGCTTGGAGGAAGAGCTACAGGAGGCGATTCAGAAAGCCCAGGTTGGCCTAAAAAAAAAAAAAAAAAAAAAGGAAGTCACTGAGAGATCCGTGAGCTCAGCAGTGAAGCATCTTTCCTTTCTCTTTGCAACAGATGGACCCTCGGCAGTCCATTGATGATATTCTAGATGAGCCCATCATTTGTGATGGTGAGTCCTGAAGATTGAACTAGAAATAAATACCTAATGACACTGTATTTTTCCCTGTCTAATCCTTTTTACTACTCTGCCTCCAGGCTCCCTTGCGGCCTCTGATCATAAATCTGCTGCACACTCTGTTCCTGACCGTTCCCCTGCCCCTCAAACAGAACAGCTTCAGCCTTTTCAGCAGCAAGATGACAACTTCCTGCCATCACCTCTTTGCTCCTCTCTCCTACTGGAGCTCCCTCCATCTCCTGCAGTGATAAACCCAAGCCAGGTTGTCCCTGCTCCTCCACCTCTCCCAATCTGCACCTCCCCCATGCGTTCAACTAGAAAGTCACGGAAACGACGGGCTCCCACACCGTTTGATGCTGCCGATTGGCTCGAAACACTCACGTCAGGCCTCCATCCTGTCACCCCACCGAAACCTCCCTTTGTTGAGTCCGATTTTAGTCTGGATTCAGATCTCAATGTGAATAGAGTGCTGGATCTGCTGATAGAGCAATGGTGAAGATTCAGAAGTGTGTGCACAAATAGTGCCTTGAAAAAGTATTCATTCCCCTTGAACAAAAATATTTTAGGTCTAAAAATCTGAGAAAAGTGAGAGGACCACTCTTTGCTGCAGTTACAGCGGCAGGTCTTTACCAGTTTTCCATATGTTGAAACTGATTTTTTTGCACATTCTTTTCAACCAACAAAGCTCTGTTAGACTGAAAGAACAATGCAAGCTTTAACTTTCAATTCTTGCCATAGATTTTCAGTTGGATTTAGGCCTAGACCTTGACTAGACCATTCTAACAAACGGATGTGCTTTGATCTGTAAATGACCCAGACAAAGGACAGGAAAATTCAGCCAGACACAGAGCATGGTTGACAAGGTTTATTCGAATCTGAAAACTGGTGGGAGTCAGGCAACGTCTGCAGGAGCACAAACCGGGAACTCTGTAAGGGGAGAAGACAGGTTAGCAGCTGTGAGGGAATCTGAAAGGATTCAAAACGAATGCCACTAACCTTTTCATGATCGGTATGAGGGGTTTGATTCAGAATGAATGCTCCTCCAGGAATTCGTCTGTTCAGGGTATCTAAAAGGATGTGAGCGACTCCTGACAGTGCCTCCTCAGCCTGCACGCTTGGGCAGCTTGGATTCGGTACACGGTGGTCACAGAATCTGTCAGTAATAGATTCAGAATTCAGAGAGTAAAACAACATGAGACAGGAAAGGGGCACAAAGTCCTGTTTCGGTTTCATCTGACCCAAAGCACCTTCTTCCACATGTTTGCTGATTGTCACCCATGGCCCTTGGAAACAGGATTTATTTATTTAAAAAAAAATTCTGATAGTAGTGGCCTTTTTTACTTAACAATTTAGAAGATTGTGGAAGTGGTCAGAGAGAGAAGAGGAAGACAGGGATGGCCAAACCGGAAATCAAACCTGGTACAGCTGCATTGAGGACTGTTGGCGTCCTTAAACTGCTGCTCTACCTGAACCACAGAGCGCTCTAGAACAGGACTCCTCTTGGGTTTCTTTCAGCAGTGGCTTTCTTCTTGCACCTTCTCCACAATGTAAGATTTGTGGAGTACAGAACTCATTTGTCTTCTGAATAGATTCTCTCACCTGTGTTGTGGATCTCTGCAGCTCCTTGAGGGTTTATATTGTTCTCTTGGCTGTTTCTCTGATTTATGCTCCCCTTGCCCAGCCTGGTAGTTTAGGTGGCTGGCCATGCCTTGGTAGGTGATGATGGCATCAACGGTCCTGCCGTACTATTTGTACTTTTTTCCTTGGTCTTCATGATGCTGCTTCTTTCCCTAATGTTCTCCAACAAACCTCTGAGGCCTTCACAGAACAGCTGGATTTATACTGAAATGAAAAGCACACTCAGGTTGACTGTTCAATAATTAGGTGACATGTGAAGAGTTTGCATTGGATTTTATTTAGGGATACCAGAGTAAGGAGGGCTGAATACAAATTAGTGAGATTATTTAGCAATAAATGATGAAAACCTTGTATCGTTTTCCTTCCACATCCCAATTATCATTACATTATGTTGGTCTAACTCCTAAAATCCCAATGAAATGCATTTAAGGTTGTGATTGGGACTTGGCAACATGTTAACAAACTGTAGGGGTGTGAATACTTTTGCAAGGCATTGTATGCTTGTAACTCTTTTGTATGTATAGTAGCTAACTAGAGCTTTCTGACTGTAATGAATTGCACAAAATGTGTACGTTCCACGACTGATCCGCTGCTGGAGTCGCTGGTTCCACGCAACGTCGGGAGCCAACTTCACTGCAGCCGACCAGTCAGACACTGCTCCGATAGGACTATGAGAGCAAAAACAGAGACGTAGCCATGCACCCTTTGAACACAGAGACACTGCAGAGGGGTGTTCAAAAGCACTTTGGCTCAAGCAGCAAAAGAAAACCTGTCAGCATATTAAGTTGAACACGGTCCCCGGCTGTGCTGGGAGAGAGTCGGTTTTTTTGACATTTCTCCAGAACCTGTTGTCAAATTGGGTTGAGTGCGGCACCCTGGTGTTGACTCAGTCTTTGAGTCGCAGCCATTCATAAAGCCCATTCAGAGTATGTGAAAGCCAGACTGAGCACACAGCTTGTGTGCGTCTCCAGACCTTAACCTTGATGCCAGACGCACAGTCGGCAAGAGGAAGGAGAAAAACCCTGGCAGGGAAAAGTGCGCTCGCCTTGTGAATATACCTTGATATCTGTGTAAGGTATGTATGCTTTCATTGCTTTTCTGAAATGAGTAACTCTGCACATAAGTGTATGTCTGCATAAATGTATAAAATGCTCCGTGTTTACTTACAAGCAATGCCAAATTAATTTTTAGTCAATTGTTTACTTACCGTTAAAGGGTCTTTGAGATGAAGCAGGATGCAGAAAACCTCTTTGGATTTCAGTGTCCTCACCTTCTTCATCGTCACGGGTGTTGGGGCTCACGCGGCAATCATCAGAAAAAAGCCACATTACCTTTCTGAAGCCATGACTCTACAGGAGAGCAATCAGGCAACCACGACCAAGAGAAAAGTCTTTATACAAATGCACCAATCGGCCGAGTAAGAGTTTTTTTCCCCTTTTTTTTGCATCGCATAGCAAAAACAGGTGGTCATTGTGTTCCCTGATTAACCTCCAATAGCCTTTGCCTCCTGCCAGGTGCCCACCCCGTCATTATTTATTCCAGTTTTAGTACAATTTATCAAACACCGCGGCAACACCTGTTCAATTACTGAATATTAATTCCTCAAAACATGCATTATTTAAATGACCGTTGTATATAAACAAGATACAAAACACCAAATGCAACCCCTGACCGCTTTATTAGGTGCATAGTTTTACTCGCTTGCTAACACAGGTAGAGACTCAATGAATCACATGGGAGCAACTCAATGCTTTTAGGCATCTAGGTGCCATGTTGTCACAACCAAGCATCAGAATCGGAAAGACAAGGCTCTAAATGACTTTTGACATGAAATGGTTGTGGGTGCAAGGCTGCTGTTCTGGAGGATTTAGAAACTGCTGATCTTCCTGCCTTTTTGACGTAAGCGGAGAAATGGGAGATTGGCTCAGTGGCTAAAAATACCACTCGTTACGACCAGTGTGGGCAGAATACCATCTCTGAACTTACAGGCCATCAAACACTGGAGCAGGTGGGCTACTGCAGCCGAGGTCCACATCAAGTGCTTCTCCTGTCAGCTAAGAACAGGAAACTGAGGCTACAACTCGCACACACGTACCCAAAGCTGGACAGCAACAGATTTAAAGAGTCGTTGCCTGGTCTGACGAGTCTCAATCTCGCAGCTGTGAGATTCAGATGTGTGGGTCAAAATCTGATGTAAACAAGGTGAAAGCTTGGGTCCATTGAGTCTTGTGTCAGCAGTTCAGCCTGTTGGTAGTGGTGTAACGGTGTGGGTGATTTGGCCCCCCCACCTGAGCATCATTTAAACACCACAGCCTACCTCAGTATTGCTGCTGACCATGTCCTCTGCTTTATGACCAGAGTGTGCCCATCTTCTTCTGGTGCTTACTTCCAATAGGAAAATGCACCGTGTCACAAAGCTCAAATCTTCCTAGTTTCTCTAACTCTCTGATGAATTCACAGTACTCCAATGGCCTCCACAGTCACCAGACCTCAGGCCAATAAACAGAGCACCTTTTGGAAGGGGAGATTCACATGATGGACATACAACCTACAAACCTGCTGCATCTGCATGATGCAGTTGTATCAATAAAGACCAAAATCTCTAAGAAATGTTTCCAACACCTTGTTAAATTTATGCAATGAAGAATTAAGGGAGTTCTGAAAGCAAAAAGAGACAAATGAATTAAATGTCATATATCCCTGGTCCAACCCATACAGAATAAGCAATTTTCTTGCTGATATACTGTAATAATGTTTGTATATTGGAGTCTACACAATCCATTGGTCCTGTGAAGTTTTGCTTGTCATTTGTTTGCATGTAAACCTTCAGCTACTGATGTCCATTTTCAACCCTGCTGAACAAAATTATATAAATGAACCAAAGTCTGATGGAGGTCAGTGAGCATTAACCTTTCTGTACCTCGCTAATGTAATTCAGATAAAGGATCCCATCTACAGAACATTATACTGTGATTTTAATTGGCTACGAGTCCCATCTATCATATTGGAAAGTTTGGACTGAATCCTTTTAATCATTTGGCCACCCAATCTGTGGGATCACTTAATATTCTGTTGGGCTCCTTCTCCTTAAAGGAAAATGTCATTTGCAATGTGATTTCTTTAAAGCACACGGACCTTTTAAATCTGCCTTCTATTGTATTTTCAGATCATGATGTTTCTTTGCAGTATTTCCACTATTTGTTTCCTCTTTCAGATGATAAATAACGGACAGTGCATCAAAATAAGATAATCTGTACATTGGCAAACCTTCAGCACACAGCTACAGCTTTATGATGAAGTAGCTCTAGTGCAACTTTCACTATGGAGACGACGCAAGAAAAAATGCGGTTAAATGTGGATGGATGGCTATGATAATCATAGCAATCAATAAATGTTGCCTGCTGCAAGAAAAAAAAGAAAAAAAAAAGGAAAACTGATAGGCAGGAGAGTAAAATGCTGCCTCCTGTGACTTCCACTGCTTAAGGGCTGATGCTCTGTTTTTTCTTGCTTCTTAATTTATTTCCAAAAAAAAAAAAGAAAAAAAAAAGAAGTGCAGAGATTCCTGTGAAACCTCTGTGAACGTCTAACTGGTTGAATATTTCTACTTTAAAATGTGAGAAATTTCGACCGGGGAAATTGGGCTGTTTTAGGTAACTGTGATCCGGTTTGCCAGTTGCTGCTATGATTGACTTATTGTGAAAAGACAAAACATGTTTGCTTTTATTTATGTTGTAAAAAAAGACAATTTCTGTGCAAAATGTATTTAAGAGAAACAAAAAAAATTAAAGTCTTAATAGATTTTCTGTCTGTTTCTGCTGTATTTGATCTGCGTGATGTTGGCAAACAGCTCGTTTCTATGATCAAGAAACGAACGAGGAAGGAACTAATCATCCTTTATTTATTTCAGTTGTCCTGTATTATGTTAAATTAAATATGGATGATCACAAAGTTAATTAAATATTCTTGTTGTTCTTGAATATCCTTGGAGCCTCAGTAACATCGACAAAGCTTGATAGCTAATGTTTGTAATGACACAGTAGTTTAAACTGAAGTAGCAACTACTTTGCCTCAAGCTTAGGAGAAAAATAAAACTCACCTCCGCCGAGGAATCAGCATGACATTTAATATAAATTTAATTAAATCAGTTATTCTTTAAAAAAACTTTCTTTATAAAATATATATTTTTAAAAACAGAAATGTTATTGTGTTGTTTATTCTGAGCTGCAAACTAAACCTTGAACTAAAAATTTACTTGTATGTGTATAATGTCATTTACTGATATAGAAACTAAATGAAGTAAGCTTTCAATTTTATAAACTTTTAAAAAGGAGGACCTTGTCTGTCAAGCGACTGTTCACTGTTGCTACATGCTCTTTCAGGAGGAGTGAATGCTGCAAGTTAATGACTCAATGCAATCTGCTGGGTTTCCTTAGATAGAAAACCTGAAGGTATTGTGGACAATCTTCTTTCGGCTTTGAGTTCCAGGTAGCATCTTATTGGTTGTCCTACATGCCAATCATTGAGACGCGCTCACCTAACGCTAATGTGTGTGCTTGTTCCTTGCTAGTTTCCTCTTGCTGCTCATGCGCACTTCTAGTGTTTGTGTATCCGGTTAGCTTCGGTTTCAGCCGTTCATTGCAGCTCAACTGCTCTCACTGTATACCTTGAAAATGGCTGGGAGTGACAAGAAGCAAACTGTCCTACAAGTTTGTGAGAAGAAGAGTACGACCTCAGAAGAAAGAAATAAGACCAGAGTGTATTTGGGAGATTCTTTCACGCGATCCCCCTGAGGAGCAGAAGAGCAGGTAGGATGGTCTTGTGTATGCGCAGTTATTCAAAAAGCGACTTGGGCGTTTCAAGTAGGGCTGGGTGATATAGACCAAAAATAATATCTGAGTATTTTTAGGCTGAATGCTGATATACAATATTTATCTCAATATTTTTTCTTTTCATGAGGTAATTATTAGAAGTTATCTCTGAATCAAAGCTTTATCCCAAATGTCTCACAGGGAATTTTTTGTAACAAACAGCTGTAGATAAATATGAGAAATGGCTGAAAAACAACCTAATGGAATACATAAAAATATATCTTTTTAAAAAATCGCAATATATTTTCCAACCCCATTTCTTACCAACATTTCCAGAAAAACTTTCCACTATAGCTTTAACCAATCTGTTTGTATGATTAGAGTTAATTGACTGTAAAGTACCTTGAAATTACATACTATATATATATATATATATATATATATATATATATATATATATATATATATATATATATATACATATATATATATGTTGTTTGTATATTTGGAGCGTGTAATGAAAATAATTTCCCTCTGGGATTATTAAAGTATTTCTGATTCTGATTTTGTGAATTGCCGCTATATAAATAAAACTGAATTGAATTACAGTGTTGATTAGTGACCTCACAGAGCTAGCATAATTTGCTGTGAAGAAAGTTCTAAAATAAAACCAGCAAGTTTTTTAATTTTTCTTTCTGGAGATCTTGCTTGTATAAGTTTTAACACACAAAGAAAATCTGACAAAATTTACATTGCTTCTTGTCCATTTTGACCACAAAAAAGAAAATTTAACGTGTTTTTATTTTAGATCAAGATAACCATTAGTTTTGTTGTTTTTCATTACTGGTTTATTTTTTTTGTGCCCTGTCTGGCAACGTGGCAATAAGAGTTGTTGTCTTAATGCCAAAAAGAGCCCAACAAATCTTACTTTCACAAGTGGAGCCTTACTGCTTTCGCCATAGTTCTCTGCTTGATTTATCTATGCAAGAAGCTTTATTCGATTTTATGTTGGGACTATTTCATGTTCAATGGACACTGAAACGGGAAGGTAAAAGAGGAAAAAAAAGGAGAGAAACAAATGAGACAAAATACGAAAAGGGAGAAAAGGTGAAAGAGAAAAAGGAGAGGAAAAGGAAAAAGTAATATAACATCTTCTGAGTCTGCTTCTACACCTGCAAAGAGAGATATAAAAAGAACAGCAAAACCAGCCGATAAGGTATTACAGGTACAAACAACCAAAACCTTGATGCCATCACTGAAGAATATAAAGTATGATTTAATACAAAATCTATAAAGTGACAGCTAAAGATAATAATAGGGGTTTATATATAGAGGGGGATCTCTGAATGAGCACAATCACAGAGGCAATAATAAGTTAAAGGGTTTTATTGAAAATAAATGGTAATAGTGGAGTTGAAGTCGGCTGGCTGGGTTTCCGGGTTCTGCTGAGAAAGGGGAGGTGAGAGGTGAGCAACTGGAAGATGCGGGTCTGAATGATGAGAATTTGAGATGAGCACAGGAACTCACTGAGCAGGAGGATTGTTTGAGCTTGGGAGGGTGATGTCCAGGATCCTAGTGGATGGTGCAGGTCCGGTGGGCGTTCTCCAGGTGGGAAGTCAGAGGGTGGACAGGCAGGCGAGCTCAGGCAGGAGGGCTTACGCAGAATGTGGGTCAGAGGCTTCACGGATTCCAGGAAGCTGGCTAGGAACATCTCGGAAGAGTCTCCAGAGTTATGTGAGTCACAGAAGAATGGTCTCGGCTTGGGATCCAGGGTTCAACGCAGGAGCGTTAAAGAACAGACACCGTCCTCCTGGTTCCAGCTCCTTATGAAGGGTGGTAATCCGCTTAGATGTAGAGCACCTGCCTGTCCAGCCCTGCTGAGAAGGGAGAGAGAGAAAACCCGACCTGCACCTAGGCCTGGACTATGAGAGCACCTGGAACCAAGCACCTGTAGGTGCTTGTGAGAGTGCGCTTGTGTATGTAAGGTTTTACCATACAAAGACCTAAGACCTGCCCTCCCGAGCACCGAGGCAGACGCCAGGGGAACCAAAACACCGGATGCCCGAAGAGACCCCCGGAGCAAAGGTGCCCAAAAGCGGCCAACACAGCGAAAGTTGCCTCCCCCATCTGAGGGAAGCCGCTAAGACGAGTCTGTGGGCTCCACCAGCAGCCAGCTACGCCGGCGTGGATCCAGCCATGGGCCCCATGGACCTGAGACCCAGGGGTGCCCTGCCCCCCCAGCGGGGTCGCCGACAAAGCCACGGGGGCCCAGGGCCTACAAAGCAGCCGACAGGAGAGAGCCGGTGCCCGCCTGAGCACCCAGCCCCAGACAAAAAGGACCATCAAAGCACCAGCTGGCCAAGATGCCAGCCAACGGAGGAGAGCAGGACAGGGGGATGGGCTCCACACTTAGTGGAGACCCGAATGTCCCAGGAGAGGGGGCAGTTCAAACCCAATCTGAAAAAATAGACAAACCAGAAAATCACACAGTCCCGTTCCCACCCTAATGCCCATGCAAACATTCCAACCACAAAAAAAATGGGACGCAGTACACAAACTCGCACTCACCACACACATCCTATACTCCCAGGTCCAGGCACCGGCATCCCAGAGGGTTATCCAGCCCCCGAACCCGGGAAGTAAACCCCAATATCAAGATGGATCCTTGCTCTGGTCCTAACCCCCCACCCCGATCCCAGACCAGACGACCCATGGGCCCATCCATTCCCCGATGGGGCCAACATGAACCGAATGGGCCGACTATTCAGAGCTCTGAATAGTTGGCCCGTTTGAGGTTTGAGCAAAAGCGCCAGCCCCAGCCGATTCCCAGGACCTAACGTACACCCCCAGCCAGCAAGAGCATCGCAAGCGGCCACCGGAGGTGGGGGCCACAGACACCCCACTCTGGGCACCCCCAGAGCCTCAAGACCCAGGCACCCCACAAATAAGCCACCATGTCCTACAGGACTCATCCCACACCCCCCCACTCTCACCAAGTGATGGAGGCAATCAAAGGAGCCCAGAGAGATCGATCTGATGCGGAGGCAGATAGACTAATATGATCCAACAAAAGATCTCTATACTGACTGATACAGAGATTTTTTTTCTTTTTGCTTTTCCAATTCATGAGGATAGTTTTCTTTGCGATACATAAGGCAGTGAAAACCATGCAAACTGATTTTTCTCCCCAAAGTGCTATCATGCAAGTTACCCAGCAAGCAAACTGAGGGTAACTTGGTGCGAAATTTTACATCTCAGGCATTTTGACAAGTCCTTACATGGCTGGACCCAGAACCTCTGAATGGGTGTACAAAACCATAGTGCATGAATATAATTGTCAGGACTATTGCCTGCGCACTGTGAACAGATATTAGATTGTGCAAAACCCATCCTGAATAATCTTGACCTGTATAGTGTACTCTATGAAGGAGTTTGTATTGTATTAGTTGTAAATTCGGGTTTCTAATCATTTTGAAACTTCTTAAACATATCTGACCCCAGGTGTTTTGTTCAAAGCTGACTGATAAATCCTCTTCCCATTTCATAAAAGGAAGAGATATTGAATCATCTAGTCATTACTGGTTTCTTATTAAGAGCACCCAAAATCCAAGCCATACACAGACCATTTCATTTGCAGGTGATACATTATAAATCTATTATATTAAGAGGGACCTGGCAGGGTAAATTTCTGTAATGCATTGTACAGCTAAGTGCAACTGTGCTGATTTTTACAATACATTGCTTTTTCTTCAAAAAGTTTGACTTCCTTGCTCTGCTTAAAAGATTTTTGTTTTGAAACGCGTTACAGGTATGCTGTACCATTCATGGTCCATTAAAGGAATAACACGGTTTCTGGTCTAGATAAGCGTGGACATCTGTGTAAATAACTTCTGTGCAAAGGCAATAGTGATTGTGGTGTAGGGGGTTCAAATAACAGCATGCAGATTGTTTCTATGTTTTATACTGGCCCCACTCTGGCTATCACCTCAATTATCTGGCTCAAAAACTAATCTCTCTTTTGCTAACTGAGGTTTGGCAGAGAGCTGTCTTTTGCCCCACTTAAAAAAAAACTAAAATTAACAACAATTAACATTTGCGTAAGTTATATGTACTTTTGATTACAAAAGAGAAAAACGAACCGACTGATGTATCAAATAGTAGCCTGACATATATGAAAAACCCGACACCCCGTGTGACATAAATTATCGACATATAGCCGATGCTTCTTCAAAGCTTGGCCACATGGCGCAAATATATTTAAATATGTATTTAAGCTCAGTGGTGTAGCTGTTTCTCTAATGTGTTTTCATGCCAGCAGTTTCTGCAAAATGCAGGATTTTTGAATTTATTCCTGCAAACTGGCTCTTCTTTAAACCGCATCGTATAATAAGTAGGGTAACTAATGGATATACAGGAATCTAAAAGATGAGTCATGTTTTTTTTCTGCTGTTATGCCTTGCCAAACAATTCCTACTGCTATCCAGTTAAAGTGTTTCTCTTCTGCTCATCAGACTTAACAGCCTTATAGTACTCTTCAGCGGTTGATACCATGTGGTTTAAATGAGCTAGCTCCTTAGAAATACAGTTTATTACCTGATTGATTGATCCGGTCAGGATGTGCTGTGAGGATCAATTTCTTATGACTCTTTAGTGTAACGTATAACATGCAACTAATGATATAATGCCCATACAGGGCCGGCGCTAGCCATTTGGGTGCCCTAGGCACTAATGCTTTGTGGTGCCCCCTGGAAATGAACAATACAGTATTTATCAGTGTGTTTCTATTTATTTCCTAAATAACATCTCAATAAGGTTTTAAAAACAGTTGCAATAACTAAGAGAACATAAAATCTTGACAAAACACTAACCTATTTTTGCATCAGTAAGGGTGTACATTCTTCTACACATGATAACCGTTTTACCTATCATGGACGAGAATTATAAAGTATAATGAATGAAATGCAACATTGGGTAGTGTAATACAGAACTAGGACTCATCCTATTAGTGCTGTTAGAATAAAATGTATTATTGGGTTGTTTTCACATGTATTTGTTTGATGCAAACCCTAAAAGCATCAAACAGGTCTAACTTTAAAGAGGAAACTGACCCATACAATCATGACAAGTTCTGTTTCCTGAGGAAGATTCATTTGGAGGAGCTCCTCAAAACTAGAAATCCTTTAAGTCTGCAAAACTTCTCCACATTATTTTAGATTAACAGACTTTGACACTGCTGTTCAGAGTAAATCATTTTTGAATTTGGACAGACATAACAGGCTGAACATGGGATCAATTCCCAGGTCTTTGTTGATTTTGCATTTATAGTTTTTCATTTGTTCAAAGAAGTTTTGTCATGAATTGTCTTTGGATGAACCCGGACACAGCACACACACACAGAGCTGATCTTGAGAGTTTATTGCAACAGAGGATGATTCAATTCAATTTTATTTATATAGCGCCAATTCATGAAACGTGTCATCTCAAGGCACTTTACAAAGTCAAGTTCAATCATATTATACAGATTGGGTCAGATTATACAGATTGGGTCAGATTATACAGACTGGTCAAAAAATTTCCTATATAAGGGACCCAGTTGATTGCATCAAAGTCCCGACAAGCAGCATTCACTCCTGGAGAAGCGTAGAGCTACAGGGAGAGTCGTCTGCATTGTTCATGGCTTTGCAGCAATCCCTCATACTGAGCAAGCATGAAGCGACAGTGGAAAGAAAAAAAACACCCATTAACGGGAAGGAAAAACCTCCAGCAGAACCAGGCTCAGTATGAACGGTCATCTGCCTCGACCGACTGGGGGTTACAGAAGACAGAGCAGAGACACAACAAGAGAGACAAACAAGCACAGAAGCACACATTGATCCAGTAATCTGTTCTACATTAGATGGTAATAGTGGTGATCTGTCTTCTCTGGATGATTTCACAGTTAACAGAACGTCAGACTAGGTGTACCTACTATGAAGATAAAAGAGAGAGAACGAAAAGTTATAAGCAGAAATGATGAACGATGAAGAACCAGAGTCAGTTACCAGGCGGAGTTGTAGGGTGCAGGAGCTGGCTGACAGGAACGGAGCGGAGATGGTAACCAGGATTCGAAGGAGCTGGGCTGCTGCAGAACCGGGAGTGAAACCAGAGACCATGAAGACGGAAACTATGGAGCAGAATCCAGCAACGCAGCGGACAGGTACATTACTGAACAGACAGAGACCAAGACCAAGACGTGAGGACTGGAACGGACAGGCGTGGTGATGGACTGACTGAATACGAGCCGGTGACGAGGAACAAACTGGGGTGAGTTATATAGCAGGGTGAGCAGGTGGAGCGAGTCCATGGTTAATTGCAGCCTGACAGGTGTGCCTAATCAAGGCTGCACTGGCGGAGAAGGAGCCAAGAAATGCTCAGAGTGCAGCCTTCAGGCTGCCTCATGACAAGTTTAGTGTCCTTTCAGTGGTGAATAACTACATATAAAATTATCCTTTGCTATGTTTTTTATTTGTTTTTTACAACACTAAAAGACTACCTGTCCACAGCTGCTCTGAGCGCACTGAGTAGGAGAGGTGGACAGGAGGCGGAATAGAGTAAAGCGTCAAGACAGCTGAAACAGAAAACTAAATAATGTTTAAACTACAGCGCGGATGAGGTCCAAAAGGAGGCATACATTAAATACTGGGTCCTCACAAAGATGGGTAAACTTCGTTTCTGCTGCCTACGCAAACACACATACACATATAAAGGAGCTGTAAGGGATAATGTCATTGTTGCGTCCATTTTCTGCATGAAATATCCAAAGTTTGTGTCTGGAAAGCTCAGTGCAATCCTTTCATTCACTCTTAAACAGGCAGAGGTTAAATTACGTTGGGGCATGTTGTGCTCACTTCAAGTTCATCAACGAACAGGATTGTTCATTTCAAAGTTCTCAAATAAATGAGCTCCACTCATGAGTACAGAACACTGCCAATGTAATGTGATTTCCAGCTAAGCCACATATGTTTTTTGACATGCCATAAAATTCTGCTGCATGTACATCACAACTCAGAAAGGCTATACAAACAACACATATGCATCCCTGTTGTAATTTACATGATTGATATTTTACTTACAGCCACTTGTGAGGTTACCAAGGGACCAAGAGGAAATCCCAAAGATGTCGTTCATAGGATTTACTTTTTTCTGTTTTGGTTTTCTTCACAACGTCTTGCAGAGTAAGTCCATTCCCCAGATAATAATAAGAATTGTTTGGCTTTAAATATGGTCACTTTCAAAATACGTGATATCATCATCATCATCATCATTGATTATTATTGACAATAATAATAACTATTATTATGAATTATTATTTATTATAATCATAATAACAATAATGATAATTTATTACTATTTATTGTAATTATAATCTTCTTCTTCTTTTTCTTCTTAATATTATTTGCAAATGTCAATCTTCTGCTGCCTCTGATTAAAACCAAATGTTACATTTAGAAGCAGATAATGGCAGGTTTTGGTTCTTGAGAGTCGCATGTGAAACCTTTATAAGCAAGCACATCTTGCAGATAAGAAATTACTTGATGGATTTTTTTCCTCATATACTACCTGCTGGGATAAATATTATTTTATTTTTTACCAGACGCTCCACCCTCACATGATCACCATTTGCTGCTGCCTGATAAACGTACCAAAGAAGCTCTGGAAAATGATCATCCCCTACCTTCTCTCATGTAATTTTTAATTGCAGAGCAAAACCTCTCAGAGGAGTGCCACAGAAAATCAAACCACAGCGACCCTCTGCCGGTGATCAAAGCCTACCCAACCTCAACCCAAGAGATAAAAAAGCAAAAGAGTGCTGGAAGGAAAGACGGAGAGCAAGAATCCACACATAGCACATTGCGTTGCAGATGGAGCTACCTGCTTTACATATGAAGCACACCCTTTAATCCCCATGAAATCGTGCAGGAAGCAGTTATTTTAGCAGATAGAACAGAGGGGAAGTCATGTGGAACGGCTAGAAGGCCCACAACAGAACATTTCTGATTAGATCCAGGTCACAGCTTTGGAGTATTACTGTGTTGAAAATGTAAACACTAACCCCTGGGTGTAAAAGTCAAAGAGGGGAGATTGTCTCATCTTTTCCTTGTTCATTGTCTCTAGACAGATAGGATATTGTTACACTCATCAACAAATGCCACTTTTACTTGCTGTACAACCTTAAAGGCAGCTTATTTTAGGTCTCTCTGGACCTTAAGAAGTGTTCAAAGGGGACCTCCTGAGCTCTTTCCACCTCTGTGTTGCTGCACTTTGATACCATTATATTATTTTAATGAGAAATAGTGTTATAGTCATGGCAAAAAGTGATACAAACTGTTTTGTATGATTACTGAGCCATTGTGACATGTGAATTTCTCCAATGTGAGATCAATAAAGCCTATCTTATCTTATCTTATCTTTAGTCTTAAGGTTTTTTATAATAAAGAGTTCAGCTTTTGAAGTGGGGATTTATGGTAAGATTGTGACAAGTCAGTATCTTACCTGCAGAAGATTTTCTTAGCGTTTAGTTAAAAGTTAGTCAGAGCAGAGTAAAGAAGAAAGTCCGACTTCTGCCAAGTTAAAACAACTCCAGTTTTAGAAATACTGTAACAGTTAAAGAAAGCATCATGTTAGATTTACATTTGACTGTTTTTAAGATAGAAGATATAGTCGGCATGTTGAGCACATCTGCCCTGAGTGACTATCTGTGAATATGTTACATGTGAATAATTATTGTGGATGGCTCTCTATCATGCTTGTTGTAAATACCTATAGGCATCTATCAATCTTTTTTGGAGTCTCTTTTTACATTTCTTCCAAACTATAAACGATGGATCTGATCAGCTGGACTCTCAATGCAATTGATAAAATTTTCTCAACGAGAAGACTGGGCGAAGGAGAGCTCTTGTCCCCTATGGAACATGTGCAGCTGAACACAAGGTGGGAGGAGGATCATGTGTCTGTCCATTTTGTCAGTCGAGGATGTTGAAAAAATGTGTTCAAAATTGGATTTATGATAACGTGATTTCTGCTTTTTGGAGCTGGCGGTTATCTGGAGTATCGAGAAATTGTCTGTAATGTTTTTTTTTCTATGTCTATAATGTTTTTCTGTTCATGTCCAGCACTTTCAATAGTCTTGTTACTGAAAAGTGCTATATAAATAAATTTACCTTACCTAATGAAAACCTTTTGAGATTATATTTGTTTAAAGATGAAAGACTTTCCACTTGAGTCTGGATGTCATTCTGACTAGTCACTAGATCACCAAGACAGTCTAATCTTGTTTATTTGTATCCAGGCTGAGGTTGTTAGGGGAGTTACACTTATGCTCCAAGTTATTGATTAGATTTTCAATAGTTTTCCTTCAACCGAGAGTTTTGTTTCTGATTGGAAATAAGAGAGGCATCTCTTAAAGGATATTCAACAAATAGTGGAAAGCCATAAGATAAGAGGGGCAGTCTGTACACCCATATCAAGTTCAGTACCAAATAAATTACAAAAGCTTAGAAGAAATCATATACCAACAAAATTCCTCCTTCTGCTGTGTTGATGCTCTATCCACAGCTTTCTTTAAGAAGGTTTTACCTGTCATAACATCCGACTCATATAATAAACACGTCTCTTCTGTCAGGTGCATTCCCCCAGTCTCTAAAAACAGCAATTATCAAACCACTGCTGAAAAAGACAAACTACTTCTACAGAACTACAGGCCCATCTCAAACCACCCCTTTATCAGTAAGCTTATCCACCTTATTTTCGAACGCGGAAGTAACTATGGGTCCAACTTCCCTTTTTTTGTGCGGCACTTCCGTTTCAGCGCTTCCCTCGGCCAAATAACATTAGTTTGACTGAAATGATAAACTGTCGCGGCAACATTGTCAAAAATTGAAGAGCGATCGAAGTGGCAGGTCAGAGCCACAGCCTCAAACTATTCATGACTGAGAGGATGACATGAAGAAGCGGCCTCATATAACGAACGAGGACATTTTAACCAGTTTGTGTCGTCACTTGGTGCGGACGGCTCTGCAGCGCGACTTTACCGAAGCGAACCTCCGCAGTGGAAAAGTTGGCTCGGTGTTAATAAATATGAACATGGATGACCTGGTATTCATGGAGGCTGATGTCCGTTCAAGCCAAAGCAAGTCCGACGTTCACTCTGCTGGATCCTGACTACATTAACCGGCTCCACCGAGACGACCGGAGCGCTCTGATGCTGCGGCTCCATGGGAAATCCTTCAGTCAGGCAGCGGCGACTTATGGAAGGTAGGCTTTGAATCGTCTGATTCAAAACATCCCAGCTGTTGCCTTGTTGTGATTAGATTGCTGCTCAGTTAATTTTACAAAGATAGCAGTGCTAAATGTTTGGGATTTAACTGATGTTATAACAGTACATCAAAACATTCTGCCCACTTCATGTTTAGGCTTGACATTTAAAATTTAAATGGATAGTTTAAGTTGTCACTATAAACTATCCATATTTTTATATAAACATGACACCAAGGACTGTAATATAAAAAGCTTACCTGTGTCTCCTCTCCTCTTGACGTCTCCTTGTTTTTGTTTTTAATGGAACTTCGCAGCCCAGACACTTTTCTGGCGACGTGTGCCCTTCTGTCGGTCTTTTGTCCAAAAAATCAAAAGAATAAACATACGGTCGCTTCGGTGGTTTCTTCAGATTTAAAGCTTTTAACCATAAGGCGAAGAGATTCCTCATTCTTCGGCTGAGGGTGAATGAAATAGGGCTCCCCGCATCCGCAGCTCTTGCTTACGGTCGATGATTAAAACACTCCTGCTCCACATAAACCTTTCTTTTACACGCGTTATTATAACAACCTCTAACCGTACAAACGATCCCGGTCTTCCTCGAAGCCATAAAGACAAGTAATTTGAGACGAAGTAGCTGCATGAGTCGCTTTTCAGCAAGCTACCTAGTGACAGGAAGTGAGCGGCTGGAAGTCTTGCACAAAAAAAAGGGCAACTCGCTGGCTCCGTATTTCCGTCGAAAATAAGGTGGACAGAAAAAGCCGTGTTTCAACAATTGAACACATTCTCAACTATGACCAGCCGCTTTGACGTTTTCCAGTCAGGTTTCTGTGCTCACCACAGTACAGAGACCGTCCTTGTCAAGATGTTTATTGACATCCATATAAATGCAGACTGTGGAAGAACCACAGTGCTGGTACTATTGGACCTCAGTGCAGCAGTCGATCACTCCATTCTGTTAGAGTGCCTGGAAAACTGGGTCGGCCTTTCTGGTACAGCACTCAACTGGTTTAAATTCTACTTAAAGGACAGCAAATTTTTTGTGTCAGTAGGTAACTTTACATCAGAGGCAACAAAAATCATATGCGGGATTCCCCAAGGATCCATCTTGGGTCCCTTCCTATTCAATATTTACATGCTACCCCAGCTTACCGTAACTATGCAGACGACACACAACTCTACATCACCATGTCACCAGGTGACCATGAACCCATTCAAACACTGAGTAAATGCTTCAAAGAAATCAATGCATGGATGTGGCAAAAATGCTCTACAGTTGAATAGAAATAAAACTGAAGTAATTATTGTTGGACCAATAGACGATGGATCAAAAGTTAGCACACAGCTTCAGCTAGAAACCACTGATCAGGCCCGAAATCTGGGTGTAGTGATGGACTCAGACCTGAACCTCCAAAAGCATCTAAAGACAATAACAAAGTCGGCCTTCTATCACCTGAAGAACATTTCCAGGATTAAAGGACTGATGTCTCAGCAGGAGCTGAAAAAACTAATCCATGCGTTTATCTTTAGTGAAACGGTGTTTTCACAGGTCTGCCAAAAAAGTCAATCAGACAACTGCAGCTGATCCAGAACGCTGCTGCCTGTGTCCTCACTAAGACTAAGAAAGTAGAGCACATCACCCCAGTTTTAAAGTCCTTACATAAATCCCTGAATGGTTTAGCACCAAAATACATCACAGACAGTCAGTCTATCAGCCCTCCAGACCACACAGGTCTTCTCTGCATACCCAGAACCAAACATGGAGAAGCAGCATTTAGTTTTTATGTTCCACTTATCTGGAACAAACTCATAAAAGACTGTAAAAGTGCTAAGACCCAGAGTTCCTTTAAATCAAGGTTAAAAACCTGTTTGTATAGAGTTGCCTTTAAATGTTAATGTTCAATTTAAACTATTGTAGTCAACTGAAACATCGTTAGATTAAGTTTGTAGTCCAACTCACCTTGACCCACTGCTACTATTCAACTGCAATGTACTTTCCTCCGTATGTTTTCTTTTCTTATGTTCTGTTCATGTACAGCACTTTGAATTGTCTTGTTACTGAAATGGGCTATACAAATCAACCTGCGTTGCTTTGGTGTATGAATGAATTTGGGTAAGACTGCAAGTCTGATCTCTCTTGAAGAAATTACAGATTTTATTCTTATTTTCAACAACTTAGTTGGCAAAACTGTACAATACTTCTATCTGTTTAGTTGGGCTACAACTTTTTATATTAAAAGTGACATTGTGTAATTGATAGAACATTAAAAGCACATACCGAAAATCCCATAGCCTAAAATATGAACAAAATGCGACACATTTCTAGGCATTTCTTAAACTTTAGCAGTTATTACCAAAACTGATTGATAATTTTAGCAACTTCAGTATCTGTTAATTATCTGAAAGCTTGGATGGAGAAGACAGGGAAGGGAATAATTTTTCTTCAGTAAAACATGTTTCTAGCTTTAATTGAATTTACCGTTCAGCAATAAAATTCTACTTTGAGCTACAATTAGTTTTTAATTATACTCCGTTTCCTCTAATGTTGAACTAATTTGAGACATTAGAGAATGAGTCATTAATAAAAACCTCCTTTTAGGCACTCTCAGATTAGTCTGTTGTGATTAGAGCTGTGCATAAAAATCGATACAAAGATTAATATCGATTTTTTAAAAAATGATTTAAAACCGATATTCTGGCTTTCAATATCGATATACCTCCCAACCCCTAGGGGGCGCTATTACAGCCTAACCTTCATCCCTAAAATCAGACGTTTGGGCACGTTTTTGGTTTCTGTGATACATTAAATGCATTGAACCAAATGCACTTTGTTTTCCTGTTAATATATCAGTGTTCAATAAATTGAACATAAATATAATATTTGGCTGGTTTTGTTGATTGAATGACTTTGAGCATTTGAAAGTAATAAATATCGATATTGGAGTCAAATCAAATCAAGGTGAGCTATATCGAGAATCGTATTGTATCGTGAGCTATGTATCGAAAATCGTATCGAATCGGCTCATCCTAGATGATACCCAGCCCTAGTTGTGATGCATATGACCGTCTTCATTATAAAATATATTAATGATGTTCTTATGAAAATTACAAATTTTATTGGATATTGTATGCATTTTGTGAATAAAAATTAGAGTAAATAAAGAAATATGTTTAAAAGTTGTATGCAGCTACAGGAATTGTAATGATGGTTACAAATGATTTGTGTCTCTGTATATTTCCATAGGCCTCTGCATGCATTTGTTTTGAATGTTGCTACATTTATTTTCTGCTATTTAAATGGCATCATCCTCACCTCACAAACTAAACAGTGGAGTCTTAATTTCACTTGCCAAAAGTTGGCATTCCTACTCATCTAGTTTTGTACTTATTAAAGAAGATTGACTAATATACCAAACCGAGAAAACGTTAAACAAAAAATTTAGACTGGTTGTTGACAGTTAAACATTCTTAACTATGAAATCTGGAGCTAAACTTTATAGTATAAATTAGAGAAGTCAACACTAGCCCATCCATAAAATCAAGTCACCGTAACTGGTGTTAGTTTCTTAATTTACTATTTATAATCCTTACAGTGTAACCTGCACAGAAATCTGTATGGAAAGGTGGATATGACAATTAAACTGTGAAAATTTCCAAAAATCTAAAAAAAGTTGAGTTCAGTTTTCACTTTCCTGATCTTAGAACCTCATATTTAGTTGACTGAAGTTACGAGAAGCTAGAAAACCCCCCCTCAAATAATTCGGGTTGTCTTAACTGATCTAAAACAGGAAATATCCAATTTGGTTTAGAAAAAAACAAACAAAAAAAAACCTTGTCTTTTTATACAGTGTATGTAAATATCTGTTCTCAACTGTATTTTATAGTACTTGCCATTAGCTTTTAAGTGGCCATTAAAAATAAGACAGGCTTTTTCCTCTTGCTGTTTTTGAGTCTCTCTTAAAAACACAATTATTTTCAGAGGCTTGTGGCTTCTGAGTTGGTTTCTTGTTGTTTCTCTTTTATTGCACTGTCTTCTCAAACTCCCAGTCAGTCGTGGTAGAAGGCCGTCCACACTGAGCCTGGTTCTGGTTCTGCTGGAGGTGTCTTCCTGTTAAAGTGGGGTTTTCCTCTCCACTGTTGCTACATCCTTGCTGCAAAGTCAACAACACATTGCAAGCGACTGTCCACTGTTGCTACGCGCTCTTTCAGGAGGACTGAATGCTGGAAGCCAATTACTTGTTGCAATGGTTTTTTTTGAAAACTTTTAACCAATCAATAGAATTAACCTTGCAAAGTGCTTTGAGATGACGTGTTATGAATTGGCGCTATATAAATAAACTGAATCGAATTTTACTACAGTCTTTGTAGAGCAGTTTATTCTTCTTTTATTGTTTTTCCTCATTTTTCAATATTATTTTTTCTTCTTGGTTTGATCTGTTTTAGTACTATACAGCACTTTAGTTAAACAAATAGTTTTTTTTAATGTGCTTTAGAAATAATAAGAATTTGGATTTATAGGCTTTTATAAGTCAGAGAAGAGGCACCCCTTTCACTCTGGTGTGAGTAGGGCATGAAAGATCTCTTAAAGGACTTGTGGAAATAACATTATTGATTCCTCAGTGCCCTCTCGTACCTCACACACACCATGACATTGAACCAATGTGCAAACAGGACCTCATCTAAGTGAAGTACAGCCACCGTTAACACACATGGTCCTCCCTGTGTCCCCGTGGGAAAGATCAAACCACTTGAAGGAGATGGTCTGCGATCACTTCCACAGGTGTGCTCTGTCATCTTAAATGCAACAACACTTTTGTGTTAGTTGACTTTTTCCAAATCGCTGTTATTGTGGCCTGTGGCATCAAAACAACTATTCTGTCATGACAGAAGTTTTCTTTACCAGATTATGTCATTGTCTTGTTTTTTTTTAGATTGATTCTGTTTCTAGCTTAACATTAAAGACAAAATTTCAAACAATCATGAAGAAAAATGTATTAAAAAGACTAATTGTTCTTTCGTAATAACCCGTTTTGAAAGTAGTGGTCAGTAGTGGTCACTTTGCCATAAAACACAGCTGAATGATTTATAAATGTGTGAATTTCCAATTCAGGATCTGACAAATGCAGAGTTGTTGTTATTTTAAAGCATGTTGAAATTGGCTCCCAAATCTTGTCTATTTTGGTGTAGACATTAAATTTTGAATCAAAGATTAACTCTAGACAACAAGAATAAAAGTAACCAGTGAGGATTAGAAGAATGCAGTCTGTTTTGAGGAGAATGACACTATAGAGGTGTGATTAACTTTTTAATGATCCCCACATTAAAGCTTTTACATCTAGTTTGCTGGAGTTTTTCCCTCCACGATGCCACTCAGAGGAAGAAAATTAAGATGAGGATTGAGAGTGAGCGAGAGTGTGAGTTGCGATTTATTCAACGTTACTTGTTTGAGCCAGAGTTAAACTCCAACAATTTCTTTTCCATGATAGTTGCTGCCATGGTTGGAGAGGACAACAAGCCATTCCTGTTTAAAGACTGCATACGATTCGTTTTTCCTGCACATTTACCTCTCAAAACTGCCTTTTCCTACTTGCCTCAAAAAGTTGTGCATGGCAGACCAATGCAGTTTTTCCAATTCATACAAATTCAATAAAGTATACAGAATGGGTGGAAAAACTTCGTCCAACAATTTTTCTAATTCTTGCTGTAGAGTTATGTGATATTTTGTTTCTTACGTTTTCCCTCTGTTACTGACTGGAATGACAGGGAAGGCATGCACAGACATGGTGGGTCTAACTGGTAGGATTCTCTCTGCCTCTTAATCACTCTTAGCGATGCTTATGTTGGATTTATAGAGCCTGATTTGGTTGCCTGCAGGCCATTTCAATGCTTTTAAATAATCTGGGTCGCTTTTGATCAGCTCTGTATTACAGTTTATAAATACCAGAGGGAAATGCAGCTGATCAACGGCTATCCAGATTCTTTACGAGCAGTAAAATAGTTCTTTACGTGCTACTGAATAAGACTCTACAAAATGCATGCTACCTTCAGCCTCAGATAATGATTGTGGTGGATGATGCAGCAGTTTTGAAGGTCGTGGCTGGATGTGTTGTTGGGAATAAAACATTATCGTTCAACTCCTGTTTCTTACTGATATGATTGAACCAGGCAGTACTGGTTTTATTACAATTTGTCCAGAGATATGACTCTAGATATTTGATAATAAATACTGTTTATTCTGCTTTTCCCTGGACGTTTTTCACCAACCTCTTCCTTTATTTGCATTTTACCAGCATTATAACAATGAAATCATGTTTTTATGCCAGCTTTTCTGTTTCAAATATATCATGATAAACATTTTTTTTAAATTTTTCATTTAAACACCACATAACGGTGAAAATATAGAATATTTTTCTCCCGATTAGATATAAATCGTGATGTCTCGTGAAAAACGATGTCTATTTTCAATTGCTATAATTTTTTCAGAACTGTTTCTTCATTTTTTAGTGGTGCAGGAGCTAACCAAGTCATTTACCCTGATTTGAGGTCTGACATCACATATAGATTCCATTTATATGATTTATATGGTCAACAGCCATGACACACCTTCAATGTTAAATGCATCCATCCATTAATTTTCTATACCCACTTATCTGTGCAGAGTTGTGGGGTGGGGTTGGGGGTGGGGCCGGTGCCTGTCACCAGCGGTAAATTTGCGAGAGGTGGGGTACATCCTGGACAGGTTTGTTAAATGCAATGCAGCATTAAGAAACAACTCATGGTGTTTTGGTAGAAAAGAAATTAGTAGCATGTATGAGACAATATGCAGTCATGTGAAAAAACAATAACTTTGTGCTAAATATTCAGGGTTAGGGTTATTTAGAAATGTTTACACAGTAATGTTTATGCTTTGCTTTACGTCTGGAAATTAATGCAATTAAATTACTCTTAAGCAAAACCTATCGATAACTTTTCGGTAACAAGACGATTCATAGTGCTGTACATGAACAAGACAGCAAACAAACAGAGGAAAGAAAAGCATTACCGAGACAGAGGGAAAAACATTACAGAGGCAAGCACATTGCATTGGAATAGTAGCAGCAGGTCAGATACAGTATAAGACAATTTGAACTCAAACCTCAACATTAACATTAAAGACAACTCTAAACAAATCTGGGAATTTATTCCAGATCAGTGGAGCATAAAAGGTAAATGCTGCTTCTCCGTGTTTGGTTCTGGTTCTGGGTATGCAGAGTAGATTTGAGCCAGAAGACCTGAGTGGTCTGGAGGGTTGATGCACTGAGAAGAAGTCTGATGTATTTAGATGCTAAACCATTCAGGGTTAGGGTTAAGGTTATTTATAGACTAACAGGAGGATATTCTCTGAGATACAGGGAGCCAGTGTAAGGACTTTAGAACTGGGGTGATGTGCTCTACTTTCTTAGTTTTAGTGAGGACGCGGGCAGCAGTGTTCTGGATCAGCTGCAGTTGTCTGATTGACTTTTTTGGCAGACCTGTGAAAACACCGTTGGAGTAATCAATTCAAATAAAGATAAACGCATGGATTGTTTTTTCGAGGTCTTGCTGAGACATTAGTCCTTTACGCTTGTAAATGTTCTTCAGGTGATAGAAGGATGACTTTATAATTGTGTTTAGATGTTTTCTGAGGTTCAGGTCTTAGTCCTTCACTACACCCAGATTTCGGGCCTGATCTGTGGTTTCTAGCTGAAGCAGCTGAAGCTGTGTGCTAACTTTTGATCTCTCCTCTATTGGTCCAAAGATTATTACTTCAGTTTTGTTTTTATTCAATTGAAGAACATTTTGGCACATCCATGTATTGATTTCTTCTAGGCATTTACTCAGTGCTTGAACTGGTCCATAGTCACCTGGGGACATGGTGACGTAGAGCTGTGTGTCGTCTGCATAGTTATGGTAGCTGATGTTGTTTTTTATGATCTGAGCTAGAGGGAGCATGTAGATATTGAATAGGAGGGGACCCAGGATGGACCCTTGGGGACTGCAGGCGGTTCTTTCGATCTAACCATAGTATTCACTATTAACAGTCAGGAGTTGAACTAATAGTGAATACTATGGTTAGATCGTTAGATAGTTGAATTGAATGTCTGAGGTTTAAACTCTGCTGACCTCCTTCAAAATACTGGGTACAATGTTCTTGTGCACCTGAAGTGAGTTTAGCGATTGGGGGTGTCCCAATTTTTTCCTCAGCAGAAATTTAATCTTTTAAATGGCATTTTAGAAACATTTTTATAAGGTACTTATGTTGGCTACCTTTGGTTATATTTTGTGAATTGTTCAATATTGTTAAAACTTTCATTGCATGTCTTAATTATTTCACAGGAACATATAAGCTGGTTCTGTTTCTATGGTTTCTTGCAATTTACAGATTCCTTATTTAAAGAAAGACGACTTCAGGTAACAATGGCTGAATGGGGTAAATACACAACAACACTGACATTGTAATTGAACATAAAAAGACAGAATTAAACAGCCAGAGGTTCTCGGATTTGATCAACACCGTCGTTGAAACAACTGGCACACGAATGCTAGCTACAGAAACCATGCTTTATGTCTTGTTTTTATCATGAAGAGCTTCTGCAAAACTAAAGAAAGAAAATAAAAACTTCAGAATGAACCATGTCCTCCTGGAATACAAAACAGGGATTCAGTGGAACCGCTGCCGATATGTTTTGGCAGTGTAAAACTGGTGAATTATTACTGCCGCACTGCCCTGAGGTGGAAATACTTGAAAAATTCAAATGTTGTTCTCATTGTTCGGTGTTTAAAAGGCAGTCTCTGTGTTGAAACAAAGTTTTAGCATTTAAAGGAAGAGGAACCTCTTTAAATTAACTGGCTTAACTATGAGAAATGATCGCCATAAAGAGGGTGCTGCTGAGGAATAAATTATTTATGCTTTCAAAACATAATTCCTTTTTCTTTTCCATTCAGCTGTATCTATTTCAGTCACAGCTACTACGGAAATACTGTTAACTCACACTACAGAGGACAAATATGGACCATGTCCTTAAGCTTGGCCTAATTTAAAATTAGAACTGAGGGAATTTTGCCTCCATGCTCCTCTTTGAATGCACAATCCCACATTGATGTGCCACAGTCTTGCTACAGGGACATACAAGGAATAATTCAGAAAACAAGGCAGGATGCAGCTTTATCCTCTGAAGGAAGGATGCCCTGAAACTGTTTAAAGTAGCCTACGTCTGTAACTGGAGGCTTCTGCAGCTTTCCAGCACCACCACACATCAAACTGCATGGCTGGTTAAGCTGAGCGGAGCTGCTGCTTGTCTTTGTTTAGAACGGTGTGAGATGGGGAAGGCTAATTGGACTAATTAACACCAAAACAAAACTCAACTGAGCAGTCTCTCTGTACCGCAGATAATGTGTCTCTCTTTTTTTTTTTCTTGTTTGAAAACAGAGGCAAGAAAAAAAAAAAGAGAGCCTCATTTTCAAGGCTAACCCGATGTGGCCTTATTAGGTTGTGTGCAGTCACAACACAGGTGGGTAGACATG
Organism: Fundulus diaphanus; assembly: GCA_037039145.1. Taxonomy (NCBI): domain Eukaryota; kingdom Metazoa; phylum Chordata; class Actinopteri; order Cyprinodontiformes; family Fundulidae; genus Fundulus; species Fundulus diaphanus. The sequence goes on from CM073130.1 coordinate 36,564,703, forward strand.
TTTTGATGTACCGAAGCTTAAACTAACCCTTGCCACAAGAGCGGGAACCTCAGCAGCAGCAGCTGAAACTTCTTAGCAGAGCCTCACTGCGCCCTGTGGGATGAAAGCTTTGTCGACTTTGCACTGAATGTTTAGGCTTAGTTTTAGCTTACAAACAGTTTCATGCCTGACGTGTCGACACCTGAAGATCCAAAGAAAGCTTTATTAAACCTGCACTGTGTACAAACACGGCTAGATAGACAGAGTTCTGCAGCTTACATTACAATAAACAACCACGTTTGTTTTAGCTGCGTTTTGTTTTATTTGATGTTGTAAATCTTTTTTTTTGGGGGGGGGATTCCATTAATGCTCCTATTAAATCCATCACTCACTGTAATAGCATGTGGAAAAAGCGAAAGCTTGACAGACCTGCTGTGCCTACTTTACAGTTGCTAAGCTACAACTGGACGACCTCAGATTTAAGAGATGATGAATCATGTCATTCCGGTAGCAGGTCTGTGTGAAGTGTGTAGATATTAAAAATACCTCTGCAAATATTCTGACGTCTGTAGCCGTGGGACAGCGAAGACTAGGCATAATCCTGGCCTCCAAACTTCTCAGATTCCTGCGGGGACTCAGCTACTGTGGAAAGGAGTAAGAGCAGCCTTTCGTCACTATTCACTGCCACCAAGATCCAGTAAGGTGAATTTGTAGTGCATTATTTCAGGGTAAATTTGGTTCAAATACCTTTGAGATTCTGGATAAAGTCCACAAATTGACATTCTTCTAAATTACAATCATGGAAAACTGCTGACAGTCAGCATTTGAAAAGCAATGTATAAAAATGTATGTTCTGAATCACAGTATAACGCTCATTTATAATGTTCACAGTGCAACTATATGAAATCTAAATATCAAATGGTGTAATGCTGGAGTTTGTGAAGAACCCGATAATTCAGCCAAACACACAGCAGAGATATTTATGAAAGATTTATTTAAAATAGGTGATGGTGGCAGATGAGGTAGGCAGGCAGGCAGGAATGGCAGGAGACCAGATGATGCAGGTGGGGTTGCAGGCAGATCTAGACTGGATCAGAACCAGAATTGACCAGGAGATGCAGTCAGGACCAGACTTGAACAGCTGATGCAGTCAGGACCGGACTTGAGCAGGAGGTATACGTAAAAGCAGACTTAACCAGAAGCCGCAGATGAGTCCCCAGTGAAGCACAAAGATTCCAGAAGAGACCTTCACCAGGCGGTGCACACTAGCACTAGTTAAACCAACAAGAGAGGGCAGGGCATGAGCAGGTCCAGAGAATAAACAGACGAGATGCCACTGAGGAACAATACATGAAGGCAGCAGGACAAGACCAGACGTTATGGCAGGGCGTGGTTGGATGAGGCAGGTGTAAGTAGGCAGAGGAACAGGTGGAATGACTTGAGGGTAATTAGTGGCAGCAGGTGGAACTAATTAAGATGACTGGAGTCTGTTGGCTGGGAGGAGTGGAGCATGGAGTGGAATAAACAGTCCAGAGAAGTCCAAACAAAACCAAAAAACCCAAAATCATGACAGAATGGAAGCCTATCAATTGCCTATTGAGCTTCCATCCCCTGTCTGTCATGGACCATGATAGACTGGAAGTGTTGACTGCTTTTTAAAGCTATAGTTGGTAATCCTGTTCAGAAACACTTTTTGTTATACTGGGTAAAATCATCCTTCCATTCTGAAAGTAGTTAAAACATTATGTATTCAGAAAATGGAGGTTAAACATCTATCTCTGTGGGCACTGCATGCCTGTAAAAACTCTAACCAATCCCTGCCGTTCGGTCTGAAGGGCAGCGATTTGTCAGAGTTTTGGTCCTGCTCTCTCACCTCTGTCCCTCAAATTTCGGGGGTATCCTATTATCTATTGGTTGTCCGACACGCCATTCTGACACGCTCACGTAACGCCAGTGTGTGCGTGCCCGTTCCGTCATAGTTTGCGCTTGCTGACTGCGCATGCGCACTTCTAGTGTTTATGTATCTGGTTAGCCTAGTGGTTAGCTTCGGTTAGCTGTTCATTGTAGCTCTGCTGCTCACACTGTATACTTTGAACATGGCTGAGAGTCGCAAGAAGCGAACCACATACAAGTTTATGAGAAGAAGAGGAAGGCCTCAGTAGAAAGAAATAAGACCAAAGTGGATTTCGGGGATTTTTTTCATGCAACCCCCCTGAGGAGCGGTAGAGCAGGTAAGTGCCTGTGCAGTTATTCACAAAGGGACTTGGGGAAACTTCTGGAAAAAATTGCCTACTCTATCTTTAGGTAATGCTCGCTATGCTAACTGTGCTAATCACTAATAAAAACATGTTAAATGTCACCTCTGTCTCACAAATGGTGTGGCAGACACTGTGTGTGTCATTATGATATACATAATAAAGGCTAATATTTTTTAAAAGACTTTCTTATATCTTCTTATAGTAAAAGGTGAATTAGAATCAACTAACGTCAGTGGTGCGAAGTTAAAGCTTTATCAAAAACCCCAGATTGGTAGCTTGCCACAAAATTCTGATCGGTGCATCATCTCTATATATATATAACAGTGTCAGGAAGCATTGCTGGACAGTGCAATTAATTGAAAAAATATGGTGTGGACATGAACATTTTTGATTTAAATCAACACACATTAAAATAATCTATTTGACTCCCTCAAAATAGATAGAATATCAACTAAAATTTAGAAAATATTTGGGCTTTTTGTGCAGGGTCCCAAGGCAAGTGCAGGTAAGGCCAGATATGGGCACCTTTTAACTTAAATCAAAACATGTAAGATAGTTTCAGGTGTTCTATCTAAGCACATTACTGTGGAGGAACTTTGAATGTAGGTCTGATAAAAAAAGTTTTCCTTGGGTTTTTTAAACACAGCTTAACACTGATTTATTATGTTCGAAGATGGTTTTTTTAGCACATACAAAATATGTTGTCATTTATTTTGAAATACTGACTCTCTTTCCTTTATTTTCCTCCCAGAGATGTGAGCCTTGTTTGATTAGGAAGCTTAATTTAATCTCTTTTAGATGAAATATTTTTTTTCCTCAAAGATGCTTTGAAAATGGGCCTAGTTTTACCCTGGATGAAAGGGGGACTACAGAGCCTGGAGTGCAGTGACAGACATTTTGAAGGTGACGCATTGTAATGGACAAATAATCATGCCACACGCATATAATACTGTGGCCAGGTAAACAGTAGATGGCAGCAAATCTATCGGGGTTACACATTTCTAAATTAAACAGTATTAATTTATCTGAACAAACTAAGGACATGCTTTTCTCAAAAAGCAAAAACATATTTTTTTTTCTTATACTTGAAATTCAGCAAAGAAAGTACAATAGATATTAGCCAAAACAAATGATGTTCTTTGGTGCTGGATTTCTTAAAACTGCATTATGATTTATCCAGCGATTTTGTGTGTATGAAAGAAATTGATGTTGAATTTGAAAATTCCCTGTCCTCAGTGTCTGTTCTGTCCAAGGAGATATTCATCTTTGTCATGGCAGATTTCATGTTTCTAATCAATTAAAAAGAACAAATTCAACCCTGATTAAATCAGATTAAAGAAAATCACACAGTAGAGAAGTTAGAGGCAGCTCCATTTTCTGCATGTTTGCTAGGGCGCGTGTGCTCGAGGTGTTTCACAGTAAATCTGAAAAGGTGTGACACTTCACAAATAACACAGCCCCCCTCATTCCTCGGTATCTCCTCCAGCTGTTCATGAAAATTTATGCAACAAAGGCTTCAAGAGAGTGATGCTTGTGCTATTTATGAGGCAGGTTTCTGGGAAATCGTTCTCCTGCCTTTTGTCAGAGGATTAGATCATCTTGTGAGTTGTCCTCTATAATTTACATTGTTGTCCTGTTTGGTGAACGTTTAGCACCACCAGGGGAGCAGCTACTGTTCTGACAGTCATGACATGTCACATCTGCGTGTAAATTTATAGAGCAAGATGCCTTTTTTTCATAATTTATCACAGGTAAGTGATATCATGAGAGGTATTTAACATAGTTATATCTACTAACCAAATATAAGATGTGACAAGACAATCTATAATAGAAAATCTGGCAATTATTTTAAATCAAACTCTATGCCCTATTTAAAAGGCAACATTAGGGATTTTAGGTGCACCTCAGTAAATTAGAATGGAAAAAATATTTATTTTAGTATTTTATTCAAAAAGGTGAAATTTATATACATTAATTTCACTAGCAAGGACTATTTCACAACAATATGAGTTGAAAATGTGTGATGGTATGAAGAGGAGGGACATGGATCAGGGATGAGGTGATGTCTGAATGAGGGTAAGAGAGGGAGGGTTCGAAAGAACGTCACAGATAGTAAAGGATGAGTAAACTGGGTGTAAGTGGGTACTTGAAGGTATGGTTGAGACGTGGCCCTGCTTCAGAACCATAGTTAACATATCAACTTAATTTTAGACAAGTGCTTATGCCATGTAACTATTTTATAAACGGCCATGTGGCGGGGCACACCCATGAAAAATCACCAGCTCATCCCAGGACAACACAGAAACAAACAGCCATGCACACATGCACTCTTAAGGTATAATGGTTAGAGACCAATTAACCTAACCTGCATGTTTTTGGAGTGTAGGTCGAAGTTTTCAGAAAGAACCCAGACAACCACAGGGACAACAAGAAAACTCCAGGTAAAAAGACCCCAGGCGGGACTAGAACCCAGGACCTTTTTGCTGGAAAGCAACAGGACTCACATTTGTGCCACGGTGCAGCCCTCAAGTTCCAATTTCATAAAACTAGAAGATCACTTAATGTCAATAAAAAATAATATAGATATATTACGCTATGGTCATACCATGGCCTACACAATAATGCAGAAGTCTCCTGACTTTGACAGTTGTCTAGCAGACAGTCACTGATACGTCTTCACAATGAGCTAAAGCTGGAAAAAGGTAATTGCTAAAGAAGATTGGCTGTACACAGAGTGCTGCATCCAAGCATATTCAGAGAAAATTGAGTGGAAAGTAAACATTTGGAAGAAAAAGATACACAAGTAAAAAAGATAACTGCAGGCTTAAAAGTATCGAAATGCAAAGCTGATTCAGGACTGGACAAGGTGTGGACTCCAGCTAGAGTCAGAGCTTCAAGAGCCATCTCACACAGACGGATCCAGGAGATGGGCCACAAATGTTGGATTACTTGTGATAAACACTCTTGAATCAAATATGTTAGGAGTGGCTTACCTTGGCAAAGGAGAAAATTGACTGGACTGGTTTTGACTTATTTTCAGATGAAAGTAAAATTTGCATTTAATTTGTAAATCAAGGTTCCAGAGTGTGAGATAAAAGGGGAGATCCAAGCTGCTTGTGGTCAGAGGGAGGTTTCCTCAGTCAGTGATGATTTTGGGTGCCATTTCATCTGCTGGTGTTGGTCCACAGTGTTTTCTGAAGTCCACGGTCAATGCTGCCATTCACCAGAGGATTTTAGAGCACTTCATATTTTCCCCCTGCTGACAAACTTTATAGAGATGCTAAGTTAATTTTCACGCAGGGCATGGCATCTGCCTACACTGCTGGAAGTACCAATACCTGTTTGATGGCCATGGTATCACTGTGCTTGATTGGCCAGACAACTGGCCTAAACCCCATAGATTGTCTATAGCAGGGGTTTCCAACTCCAGTCCTTGAGGGTGATGTCCTCCAACTTTTGGATGTGTCCCAAGTCCAACACACCTGAATCAGGTGACTTAGATATTGTTATGGGATTCAGCTGTGTTAAGGCAGCGTAACATCAACAGTTACAGGACACGGGCCCTCGAGAGTTATAGTTTGACATCTGAGCTCTGTAGGGTTTTGGTCAGGATCATTTGTGTGAGTGAAACCAGACCCAGTAATGTGGATGAGATAAAGGATGAAGCAACATGGGCTTCCTTAGCACCTCAGCAGAGCAACAAGCAGATTTCCTCCATGCCACACTGCATTTATGCTGTAATTAATTTAAAGGAGCCCCAAGCAAGTATAATTTTCAGTTGGCTCACAATTGTGTATTATTTAATATTGATTTAATAATCCAGTTTTCAGAGAATCCTAATTTTCTCTGAAAACTGTCGCTACATGCAGGCTCGGTTCGAGGGATTGGTGCAAAGTCAAGGACAACAATGCTGGCGACTGTCCACCGTGTCTACGCTCTTTCTGGAGGAGTGAAAGCTGCAAGTCAAGACTCAATTAAATCTGCTGGGTTTCCTTAAATAGAAACCTTTGACCAATCTGTCTGGTTGATTTGACTGAATTGACTCTGGTGCCTTGAGATGACGTGTTGTGAATTGATGCCATATAAATACACTGATTTGATTTGCTTTAATGTTGATAATTCAGGGGTTTTCATTAGCCATAATCATCAATATCATATACTACCAGTACAGTTCAGAAGTTTGAACACACCTTCTCATTCAGTGGTTCTTCTTTGTTGTTATCGCTACTTTTAAGAACTCCTTCAAGACTGTCGGAAAACCATTTCAGGTTACCTCATGAAGCTAAATGAGAGAATGCCCAGTGTACAAAGCAGTAATCAAAAGAAAGTGGGGCTATTTTGAAGAACCTAAAATGTAAAAGAGGTTTTGAGCTATTTCACAATTTTTGGTTGCTACATAATTCTATATAATTTTGCTTCATAGTGTTACACAGGGGAATTTATGATGGTGTTTTATTTTTAATTGTTTGTTGTGTTTTGCATGTTTGGATTGTTTTTTTTCCAGTTGGAGTCAATAGTTTTGATGTCTTCACAATGTGCCTACAATGTAGAAAGAAACAAGGAAAAGCCACTGAATGATGAAGGTGTGACAAAACGTTGACTAGATTATGTGGGTAATAAATCTACAAAATACGAGTAAAATGTAAGTGTTTCCCAACCCTGGTCCTCAAGGCACATTGCCCTGCATGTTTTAGATGTTTCCCTACATTAACACACCTGATAAAGATGATTGCAGTTCAACAGAATCCTGTTAATCAATTGAATCAATTGAAATCAGGTGTGCTTAAGCAGAGTACCATATAAAACATACAGGGCCGTGTACGCACTTTGAAGACCAGGGCTGGGAAACACTCATATATAATATGCCACCATGCATTAATTTCCCTTTTTAAACTCATTCATGAAGCGACACCTGTATGGCTCAAGTGCAAACCACCGGAATTGACAAAGACTCCTGGATAGGTGTCGAAACATTTTGAGAAAGAACTGAACGAAGGTCCAGTTGCCTCCGATTGAAGGCTGTTTGCTATCGGCACCTGTATGTTACTGCAAAAAGTTGTTGAAAGCTCCTTTTCACAAAAAAATGGTAGGAAATTTCAGGACTGCCACAAAACGATTCAGGATCTTGCACATGGCATGAACACTTGTCTTCTTGTAATTTATTACAAGAAGACAAGTGAAGGAAGATTACAGTAACACCAGTTGAAAAGAAAACCCCTGCCAAAAGCTATCTAGTGCATTTGAGTGAGAGGGTATTTATCTGTGTGTTTTTACCTGCAGAGGACACAGCTCAGTTCAAGAGCTCGATGCGAAGTAGGCTCCACTGCTGTGCCCTGCTCTGCTCTGCTCTCCTGCTCCCTGCTGGGTCTTTCCCGTGCGCTTTTACAATGAGTCTTTGAGGCCGAGTGTCATTGACAGCCCACCACAGAGCCTCAGTGAGCTGCAGCAAAAAACACAAACCAACCTTGCCTCCAGCTGATGGGATTGTAATAATGAAAAATAAATGCTGGAGGTTTGCACATGTCTGACTGCGGTGCTTGGATCGTAGCTGTGTGCACGTGTGGAGGGACGTGTTGTCTCCTCTTGTCGGTTTGTTGAGGATCAGCCAAGCTGGTAGGTGTGTTCACCCCATGGCCATGCTTCATCCATGTTAATGAGGATATAAGAGCTCCCATTCCTCAAGGTCGTACACTGTAGGGATTAGCTACCCCCTGCATCCTTATTCCGTATGCTCTGGATTTGGCGGTGGACACTTGCAGATGTGAATGACCTTGAAGCATGTGGAGCGTTATGTTTTACATAAAAACACATGTACTTGAGTTGTTCCAGTAATCAGCAAGGGCTTTCTGCATCTTTATTTTATGTAAGAGGGAATTAATTCAGATTTCACACTACTGAGCGTCAGAATGCCGTTAAATTTAGATGCGAGGAGATTGTCACTGCACACTGTCAATCGCAGCTGTGAGGCTATGATACAAATAGCCCAGGCCTCCTCTATGATTTCCCATTTTGTAAAATACACTACACTTCTAGCAAAGGTTTTCTTAGGATCACTGCCACATTCCCACAGTAACTAGAGGTTAGTTGATGTCTTAGTGAGCAGCAGAACTGGAAAGAACCAACTTGGCTCAATCTAAAAGTGAAAATTTCATCTTGTACTTTGAATGGTTGGAGTAATGTGTTGGACTATTTCCCAACAAGGGCAGTTGCCAGGGCAGCCATTGCCTGGTGTCAGGAAGAAATATTAACACATGAAAATGTCTTAATATTAGAAATGTCTTTCTAACTTTAGACAGTCATTTCATGATTTGTGTATTATCATCCCATCACAAAAGCAATTGCTTAGTATTCCTTAGGTTCATAAAATCAAATGTTATGTTTCACTGCTATCTGTTTTATATCACATTTTCACTTAATGGTCTCCTCCAGTAATGTAGTCCATATTAGTAATGTTTTTGGTCTGTGGGAGGAAGCCAAAGTACCTGGTGAGAAGCCACACATGCACAGGGAGAACATGTAAACTCCTCGCAGATAGACCCCAGGTAGAAATTTGACGCTAGAACCCTTCTTGCTGCAAGGCAGCAATGCTACCAAATGTGCCACCACACATGTAGAGTTACCAGATTATGTTATGTAAAATTACTTTACATTATAAGTTGTGAAGGTGGACACAAACCTCTCCAGTGTAAATTTGAACTGATATAGGCAGTAAGAAATATTAATAGCAAACAACTCTGCTCTGTTGTTTTATTAGCTACTTTTAATTCCTGTCTGCTCACATTTTACCGTGCTTAAAATAAAAAAAAATTGAAAATGCTTTAATGTTGGAAATTGTTCTTTAGAGTTGGTGGCACCCACACAAACAATTAGCTTGTTTGTGTTTGTCTTATATATTTTTGTCATGTATATAATTTATTTTATGCTGTATAAATCTAGTTGTAGCATAAACTGTGTCAGTATAATTAGCATTTACATATAAACACTTTGACTCAGGGAATTTTAGACAAACTGTGTAACCACTGGAAAATTTCACATTTTCCAATAAATCAAATCTAACTTGTCTTTACTATGTTACTGTAAATATAAGTGGTGTACTGTACCCAATGTACATTGATCACAAAAAAGTATAATACGGCTAGTTACTTTTAACTCTAAATGCAAATTGCTACCCCATACATACTAAATATACCTTGCATTATGGGTCTGTCTTGAACTGCTAAGTGTTAAGCTACTGACACTTTTATAAAGAAAAAAAAAGATACTTTCAAAGTCAATACAATTAGATTCAGAAGAGCTTTACAATGCAAATTAGCGAAAAAAAAAAAGTCTGTCTAATGAGGAAGCCAGAAGCATTAGATCCTGGGGTTTTGGTTTGGCTGTATAGCTAATGTACTTTCAAGTACAAAATTAAACATTCAGCAACAGTCATTTGAGAGCATTGCCATGGACTATTCATTGCCAACTATGTTTTTGGAAAAAAAAGAAAATACTTTTGGCAGCACTCTGTTCGTTCCGCAGTTGGTGCTCTATGACTGTCTCTTTAAGTCCTACAGAGCTCTTTCAAGGAGAGATTTTCATGCTTGAGCTAATCTCCAAACCCAGAACCAAATCTGGAATGTGGCAAGTGACTAGTTGTCTGTCAGGAGAAATCCTGCTTCTTCTACCTCAACCACCAAATCAGCCAACCGTGACCTCCGCTGCCTCACTGGGACATCCACATAAGCCACCAGTTTCTCCTATAACCCTGCTGCAGTTCCCTCCAAACAGTGTAATCCCAGTTCATAGGAAGGGTGAGAGATGCAACACTAGTCATAAAATGGGACTCACAATCTCTTCCAGCGCTTCTGTTGTTTTCATAATTGGTTATTTGAGTGTCTTGTGTCTGTAACTGCATGAAATAAGAAAAGAAATGCTGTTCTGCCAGGATAATTAAAGCTGCAGGGTTTACATACAGTGGATGTAAAAAGTCTACACAGCACTGTGTAGACTTATGGCTTTATATGGTTTCTGTGAATAAAAAAAAAAAAAAAAGCACTTCAGAACTTTTTTCACCTTCATTAAAACAAAAGTTAAGCAACTCTGGAAAAACAATAAGGGCAAAATAACAAAAACACCTAAAAGGATGTGAAAGTTTTTAAAATAGAAATCCGAAACCTGGTGCAGGCAGGAAACCTCTGTGAGAGCCAGTTGGAGGTTTGGCTATGGAGAGAGCAGGCTTACTCAGAGCAGAGATGACAGGCGGGATGGCTGAGGCTTGGTCAGAGTCTGGGGAACAGGCTTGGGACATACACAGACAGACAGAACAGAGTAGACAAATCCAGGGACTAAGGAAGGCTCGTTGTTGTGGTACTGGGTCCAGGTCCAGAAAGCAGAAGCCCCATAGATGTTCGACAAGGGTACTTGGAAATCCAAGAGACGAGATTGAGGTTGTGACAAGGCAGACAGGCAAGAAAATGAACTCTGGACGTCATAATCTGGCGCTGTCTGACTGTCCGCAACAGGCTTAAACCAGCACGGTGTAACTTTTAGCCACTTGGGGCGCTAGACCTGTAGTTTCCAGGTTTAGTGCCTCTGAAGGCCACTGGCAACACAGCAATATCGCAAACTTAAAATGTCTCCCTCCGTGTTTTGGAATCTGATAGCAGATCATTTTGGACCAGCTGATTGAAAAGTCATCAAGTTACTTGTAAAGACAAGGCTGCATTCACCCCTCTAGATTTTCCTCAGAGTCTCCCATTGAAACAGGGAGAGGACGAGGAAGAGCCACGGGGAGAGGGAGCTCCAGGAGCCATGGGAGAGGAAGACAGACTAGAGCACAAGCTCCATCATCTGATTATGAAAGGCTGTAGGAACGTCAACAGAGTAGAAGAGCTGACATGCAGATCTGTAAACTATACTTACAGTATTTCTGTAATAATAACCAAGGGCATGACAAGCTTTGACTTTAGAATGAGAAAAGTAGAAGCATGTAAGGTTAACTCTTGTGTTTAAGATGAGCCGTAAATAACGCTCTAGGTCACATGATGACCTATTCAGAGAGGGATCTGACCCTCTCAAGATAGTTTTTGAGAAAGGCAGCCTGCACGGAGCAAGTGCTGTATATTGACCTGAAAAATCATTTAATATCAAATTAAGCTAATACTTGGGTCAAAACTTACACAGTGCTGCTTTAAAGACAGCTGGAAACAGGTGTGTAAAATGAGCTTGATTGCAGAGAGAGGTATGTTTGTGATGGTTTTAGGTTAAGTTGTACAAGATATTTCACAATAGAGATGGAAACATTTCTGAAATTATCTATCTCTGTCTCTTTTATTCACATCACTAAAACATTATCCTCACCAGTGTGTAGCCATTTTGTATGAATGGCAAAAAAACTGGACAATATCTGCAAATAAACAGCAGGGATAAACTGATTGTAGCATCCTGAACTGTTCATCCCAGTAAAGTCAAAACGTGTTTTCCATCTGAACCGTGTCTACCTGTTAGGAAAGTACCATCTACCTTTATTCAGGAGCTATTGTGCTGGGCTTTACCCTATTTAGAGAAGCTGAGCTGCATTGATTATCAGAGGTAGCTAGTCAACAGTAGTATCTGAGTCATATGCTGCGGGTGAATGAAATAAGCACTTTTTAACTAAAGAAGTGAGGATGAAATATCCATAGCACTGATAAGGATGTAACTTTAGGAGCAAACGAATGCTACATTTGAAGATATAATCTGCATTTGTTCATACTTATTGACAGGGAGTGGTGCATCCACATACATCATTTGGGAAGAATTATTTCTGACTGCTGAAGCAGTCTGTTTCTCAAAAGCAGATATAGATACAGGGTAGGAAGCCCTGCAGAGATGCTGATTGCTTGTACTTAGAGCTTTGACGCATCTGTTCCCCCAGGTCTCTACATACACTTACATGATGCACAAATTCACGAGGCCCCTCTGCGGTATTTATTTTTCTGTCCATCCCCCACAGCTCAAGCATCGCTCACTTTTTCTTGCCTTCCCACATGCGCCCTATCATCAGTGTAAAATACCTCACCCCTGCAGACAGAGACAGATGGAGGGAGCAGCACCAGCCCCCTGCTCAGCCCCAGTGATTTATGCCACTGTAGCACAGAATCACAACTTACACGCCGCTAGTATGCATGCATCCATGCTTTGTGCATGCGACTGCACATCAATGACTGCATGCAAAACGAATCCAAGACCTGCCAGTGACACCCAGCTGAATGCATGACAGCACCTGTCTTGTGTTAGAGTTAAATGCCATGGCTCGAGGGCGTTTTTTAAAAGGACGTGCACCTTTGAAGCACGGGGTCTGACATCATTTGTCCCTTTCTTTGACAGTTAAAGTTGAACAGGCAGCGGGCACATTTTTCCTGGTTCGTCCGCCTGACAAATCAGTAAAGCTACAGTCTCTAGCAGCTCTTTACTACTACAGTGAAAGAGCAGCTATACTTTCTGTTCAATGTCACAGAAATAAACTGAATTCTTGAGGTGGATAATGAGCATGCTATCCTGCAGAAATGAAGTCAGTGTACTGAAGCTTGTGTTGGTGTGTTGAGGTCTAGGCCTCAGAGCTATTATGGTGTCGAAACAAGGACATGGTTGCTGCACATTAGGCAACCGTTATTGAGTAAGGTCAATGCGTCACAGCCTTTCCCTTATACAAATGCATCCACACTCAACCTTTTAACGCAGATTCTGTGGCCTAGAAGGATGTGAACAACACAAATCAGGTTATGATGGTGAAAACAGGGGACAGAGGGTGGAAAGACGCAGCCAGATGGGGGAAGACAGGTTGAAAACAAGAGAGGAGGGTTTATGATGGTGGGTGGAGAGGGGTGGGGCATAAAGAAAATAAGCAGGGTAGAGCAGTGGTAGAGACATAGAGACAGCGGGGGAACAGTTTATCCAGAAGACCAGGTAAGGGTGACATGTTTGTCTCTGTCGACCTCTGTTACTCCCCTGATGTCTCTATAATAGGTCTTTAAGGCAGATAGACACGGCGGTGAAATGAAGTGACCTGCAGAGACCGTGGTGCTCAGGTGCACTCTGGTTTCAGTTCATCCTTATAAATTTGAGGAATTCACAGAAATATCAGTTAATCAAACAGGAGCAAATAAAGAGTCTGTCTCAGCATTTCAAAGGCAGCTGCAGCTACAGATTTATTTTGCAAACTACATTTTGATTAAGTTAGACTGCAGATAGAATAAAAAATGGATTCCAGTTGAAACAGAGGGACGGGCACACACACTGACGTTACGTGAGCGCGTCAGAATGATCGACATTCGGGCCAACCAATAGATAAGGCAATTCCCCCACAAGGTGAGGGACAGAGGGGGGTGAGTATATAGTATCTATGGGTGAGAGCAGGAACAAAACTCTGAAAAATCCATGCCATTTGGACCAAACAGCAAAGATTGGTTAGAGTGTTTACGGGCCTGCCGCTCCAACAGAGAATGATTTTTAACCTCCTTTTTTGTGAAAACATAATGTATTGACTACTTTCAGGACAGAAGGACAATTTACACAGTATAACAAAAAGTGTTTCTGAACAGGATTACCAACTATAGCTTTAAAGCCCTGGTGTGTAAGATTTTCACACTGGCAGGTGGTGCACTAAATTAATTACCGTATTTTCAGACCATAAGGCGCACTGGATTATAAGGTGCACTGTGAATTAACGTGTCTATGTGTGTCTATGTCCACATATAAAGCACACCAGATTATAAGGCGCATTAAATATTCTTTCCAAGTGTGTTATATCACTCCGCCGCTTCACGTACACAGCTATTCAGCAGGGAGGGAGAACTATTCGTCTCAATCAGGATGACAGAGTAGTTGGACTACACTGTCCTGTTTCTAACATAAGGCCTTTAAATTATGGCTAAATGAAAAAAATGTCAATGAGACAACTGACTTGTATCATCAAACAGAACTACTTCTAGAAATGCGGCAAAAATGCTGATATTTTTTGGACAATTACATATCACTGATTATTGCTGATGTTCTTTTCAAAAGCTCTGACCTGCTGATTCCAGTTTTAGTCCAATTTCGCATGACTTTACCTTAAAAAACTATTTGTCCCCCGACATATTTCTTCTGTTTTTGCTTTTTCTGTCAAACCTAAATATTTAAGACCATCAAAGGATTTCAATATCAACGATAACCTGATTAATTAACAAAATGCTGTTCAATGTTTTCATTTATCATGTGAAAAACCTATCCAAACCAATTTCCAACTGTCCCCCAAACCTAAAAAGTGGCTTTACCACCTTGCTGACAGCAACAACTGCCTTCAGTTTTTTTTCTCAAAAACTGGCAACTAGTCTCATGCTGTGAATTAATTTTGGGACAGTCTTCTTAGCATAATTGTGTTAATTCAGCCATATTGGAGTTTTTTGAGCATCAGCAGCCTGTTAATGGTCATGCCACAGTATCTCCGTTGAATGTATATACAGAGTTTGACTAGGCCTCTCCAAAACCTTTTTTGTTAATCACCGAGGGGAGGACTTTCTGATCATTGTCATTGTCCTGCTGCATAACCCAAGTGCATTTGAGCGTAAGGCCACAAACTGATGACCAGACATTCTTCTTCAGGGTTTAACCGGTAGAGAGCAGAATTTATAATTCTTTCAGGTCCTGAATTAGCAGTAGCAGTCTTCTACCAGTTTTCCACCAGATGCAACAAGATACAAACCTTCCAAAAACCTCCACCTTTGTCTCATTAGTCCACAAAACATTTTGGCCAAAGGGATCATCAAAAACTTTTATTCTGGCAAATGTGAGACGGGCTTTTTCATTCTTTTTGGTCAGCAGTGGATTTGGCCTTGGGGCTCTCCTATTGATGCTGTTTTATACCCGTGTCTTTCTTATTGTCTCATGAACACTTACCTTAAATGGAGAAACTGAGGTCTGCAGTGCTTTTAATCCTCCTGAATGGGGTGTCAATGTGCTTATGGACTGTTTTTAATACAAACTATTTTGGTAGATTCCTGGGAAGATTATATCGTTTCTTCATTATTTGTGGATAATCTTAGAATCATCCATAAATCCTCATGAATCAAACGAATCAGTTAGGTAGACCAAGGCATGTCTTAAGACATAAAAACCTGGATGACATTTCATTTTTTGCTTTTAAATTCAGAAAAAACAAAAGTAGTTATCTTTGGAACAGAGCCTTTGAAAAAGACACTGCTTATTCAATCAAATAAAAAAAACATTTCGTCATCTTTAACAAGGATATGTTATTAAAATTAAACTGGTCTTTAGGACTTTGTTGGCTTCCATTGCCAAAGTTACAAATGTGTCCAGGAATAATGCTGAAGAACTGGTCCATGTATTTGTTTCTTCAAGGTTGGACTATTATTATTTGTCAATCAGGAAGTCCACAAAATCCAGGTAAAAGTTAACAGTTTATCCAAAACGATGTTCTCCTTCTGTGGATGATACACAAAGCCCTATCTTACTGTGTTTAACACAGTCTCTCTACTAGACACAGCTATGAGTTTTTACTGTGACTACCTGCTCTCTTTCATACTCTAGACTTGAAAATGTGCACAGAGTTAATTTATTTCGTTTTTTTTTCTCCTTGATGAAACCACTTGAAGAGCTACTGCAGCCATTAACTCTCTGACATAGAAACTACTCTTGGATCATTGCTTCTGTTCCTTTTGTGTCTCTGCTCTATCGTCTCAAACCCCTAGTTTGTCATGGTAGAAGGCCGTTCACACTGAGCCTGGTTTTGCTGAAGGTTTCTTCCTGTTAAAGGGGAGTTTTCCTTTCCTCTGTTGCTACATCCATGTTCAGTATGAAGGATTGCTTCAAAGTCAATGACAGTGCAAGCGACTGTCTAAGGTAGCTACATTCTTCTCCAGGATGAGTGAATGCTGCAAGTCAGAGACTCAATATAATCCGCTGGGTCTCCTTTGAAAGAAAATTGGTTTAAAAACAAGGTTCAAATGGAAATGTATGCAATCAGCTGTGAATCTGCATGCAAGATTTAATAAAATTTATTTATGGAATTTAAATGAAAGTTCAAACTGGAAGACTTACCCCCTTCAACGCATCTGCTGTACTGATTGCCTCATCAAACGTCCATGCTCCAGCCAGTCACATCAGGACCTCATCCTTCTGTCCCACAAAGACTTTGCTTATAATGGATCCTCCTGCTCTTCAGCTGAGCTTCGAATGAACGTCAGCTGAGCTTGGACCCTCCTCCACCCCAGCTCCTCCTTCACGATCTCAAACCTTCACCCGTTTTCTTCTTCTCTACAGTCTCCACCACCAGTGTCCGGACCACGGGGGAAGACTTCACTAATCCTAAAATGACTATCCAAGCTTGTAGACATTCACAGCTTTCATGTTTCAGTCCGAGTGCCTGCCATCCATCCATCCATCCATCCATCCATCCATCCATCCATCCATCCATCCATCCATCCATCCATCCATCCATCCATCCATCCATCCATCCATCCATCCATCCATTCATCCATCCATACATTTTCTACCACGTCGATCCCTTGTGGGGTCGCGAGGGGTGCTGGTGACTATCTCCAGCATTCAATGGGCGAGAGGCGGGTTACACCCTGGACAGGTCGCCAGTCTATCGCAGGTCAGAGCACCAAAGAACCTTTAATTTATGTCAATAAATCTCTCTAATTGCCTTTTTGTCTGTGTGAGTCTCTCCAGATTGAATTATTTTTTGCCATACCTCAGTAGGTGTCATGAATTTGTGGTTTAAAAACCAACTGAATTGAACTGAATTGAATGGCTGTCACTGGAGCCACAAAACATTAGAAAAGGTTTTGCTACCCTTTCCAGAGTGATTGATGAGTTCATTTTCCATCTGTTTGTAAATTTCTTTAGATTGGGGGATGATATATTACTTTTTGAGATTGTTTGAGATCATTAATTTTAACTTTGCACATGCCACCCATGTGAAAAAGACATAGAAAACACATCTTAAAAAAGTTTAAGCATTCAATTATCTTCAGCTTATGTTTCATATATTGCAGATCATATAAGGCTTTTATGATTAACTCTTAAAAATGGCCACTTTTGCATTTATTTCAAACAATATATATAATGAATTTAAAAAGAATCAAGTGAAAACTATGTATGTTGTATTTAAGTAAATCATATGTTAACATATGTTTTCTATAAATGTTTTGTATATCTTTTCCATATATAAAAAACATGTTAATAGCACAGTGCAGAAATTGGCCAGGGGTTCTCTAATCAAAACTGAACTGAGCTGTATATCAACTGTCCACTTCCCCACAAGGCTTTCACAAAGCTATAAATGCAACTCAGATGGTAAGATCATATATGTACATACAATGGAAACAGTCCAGTTCAATTATATGTCAGCTGCTGATCACGCATTACTGTATATGATTGAAAAAAGGAGCTCATTTTGGGTTTCTGAGCTGATAAGGAGACTTATTAACACTTATTAATGTAACAAATGAAACTGCACATTGGTGAATAAAATGTAAATTTTTTGTTATTGGGAAGCATTGCACAATGACTGTTATCAACATTTATGTATTTTGGCGGCAATGGCAAAAATAAAGTTTTTTTTAGTGGTACAAGTGTCACTATAATGAACTCGTATTATGTGAAAAGTATTGGCATTTATTCTAAAAGACAATTTATCTAATGTGTTGATTATATGCCAAATTAAACGTATTTCTCCCACGAGAATGGAATGAATAGTCTTTTATGAAATACTTTAAATGCTTCTAAAATAGTTGGCAAAAATACAAAAGTTGGCAATAATTGAACAGTCAACTGTCACCTGATTTTTGTATACCCATGCATTTCCATGTAGTTTTATTATCGGATTTATCTTACATTTGTGACACCACAAGTATTTGCTATGTTTCTTGCAGTAGTTTACTTTCACTGATGATTGGCCAGTCATATAAACTTGATATTAAATGTTTCTACATATTGTTCTGATAAGTATCCAAATCATATAAGTCTGATGCATTACATAGAAGATTCAAATAAAATATATAGATACAAACTTTATAAGATTTGTATATATCTTTTCCATATGAGCATACAGCACCTTTCTGTCAGGAGAATTTGTTACTTATATTAAGACAGAAGGTTGTGTCAGCGTTACACAAATCTCCAATTAAATAGATTTCAACATTTCAAAGAAGCACACATGGTTAAAGAATGGAGATTTTAAACTGTCTTTAGTATCTTACATTTGCATTACTAACTGTAGAGTAAGTAAACAGAGATGTACTCTCTAAAAGGATACAACAGAGTGCCTTTGCAGTAATAGCTTCACCTCAGTGATACGTACCAATCTAATAATAATAATAATAATAATAATAATAATAATTTTTAATGCACTTTTCATCAGCAATATCTCTATTCCCCCCCGCCGCCATAGTAAATATGAATTTGTTTTGTTTCCTCAGATTTCAACACCTCATATATACTGGAAATAGCCTGCCTAGACTTCTCCACTCAGTAAAAATGTACACACTGAAGAACGTTTTTGTCAATGTGATTTGTTAGCACTGACATTTGGCGCATTCACCAAACAAAAAAGAAAAAACAGGGCCAGTCAAGTGTGAAGCTGATTCCAGTCACAAGATGATTTCTCAACGCATTGCTCTACTTCCTTCTGCTTTACAACATTTTGGAAGAAATAATTGGCATATGTACAACTATTCATGACTCTGTCTCAATTAGTGTATAACTGTGCTGAATCCATTTCTGCTCCTTGTCGTTCACCTTGTTCACGACAGCTCATGAGGTACAAATGAAACTGACTGTTGACGTTTACACCCACCTGTTTTTCCTGCTTGCTTTAAGGGAGTGAGTGGGAAGAAATCACTTGAGTTTAGTGTAGTTTATGCTAATAAATTTTTACCACATTTGACCAGTATAAAACAAAATTAAGATACAGAGGAAAACTGGCTTTTCTACAAGTATTAATGATTCATGAATAATAGTGAAAGCATAATTACAAGTATTTTAGGTGTGCTTCTTTGAAGAATAAAGATTTTGGATTTTAACAGGACTGTCTGTTTGTCTTTAGTTTAGTGTGTAAACTAAAAGTGGGTCTACTTTTGGTATGTGGTTAAAAACTTGACTTTACAAATCTCTAATAGGCCCAAAGTAGCTCATACACAGATAATAGCAAATTTAAATACATGTTTAAGTACAAGTTAAATACAATACCAACACTTAAAACATTTAGTACATTTTCAAAATAAATTTTAGATATATATTGAACACATATCCTCTATAGCAAACATTTACAGTTATGGTCATATTTAAAATATAAAAATATCATAAACGTTGTATTCGTCTTGCCGTTTTATGATGCATCAGAACTGTTCTTTCTCTAGGGTGGAATTGTTACACAGTATACAATTTTTATTCATGGCACCTGCGAGACTGCTGCTCTGCTGCTCTGCTGAGCTTAATGAGCTCAGTCCATGCACCTGTTTCAAGCTCCTTACAAGCTCACCACATACAGCAGGACCACGACCTGGATTGTACCACAACCACAACCCACTCCAAGCACCTGGATTCGTCTGCCCTGTTTCTGACCACCTATGCATGACCAAAACCTGTTCCTGGACTCCGACTTAGCCTTTGTCATCCTGGCTTTCACCTTCTGCTGTGAGCAGCCTATCCTCAATGTTGCTAAAGGTTTCCTGTCTGTATTAGAATATTGTAAATAAACCTTTTAAAGAAATGCAACAATCTGTCTAAAAATTTGGGTTTCTTGCATGTCAGATCCTAACACTAATAGTAGTGATCAACATGCTTTTGGCATAATTCTGGCTGGATATTTGCACACAGACTCCTGTGCTTTTAATATTGTCCACATTTTAGCATCATATTTGTGATTTCTTCTTCTTTTTTAACTTGATTTTAATAGTTGATGGTTGAAACTTGGTCACAACTGGGCATTCCAACATGACACTGATCCCAAACGTCAACACATCAAGATCAGTTTTAGAATGGACAAAGCTTGCATACCTTAAGTTTTTGAAACAGCCCAACCTCAACCCTCATGAAAATGTAAAGCCTATTCCTTAAAACGAGAAAATTAAATAATTAAAGTGAGTTCTACTGCTTCTCATGAAGAAAATGGGAAAACACTCATATTCAGTTACTTTCACTCGACTAAGAAGACAATTTCCATGGGGTAACAGGTTTGTTTTTGTGGACTTTACTTACAATGAGCATGTCAAAAATCATTTATAGCCTTTTGGATGATTAGAGGTAAAGTCATGTTTGGCATTACAGCTATCAAAGGCTTCTAATAATTGTTGACAAGATTTTTGCATGTTTCCACAGGGGTTTTTGTCTTAATTTTCTACAATTAGTTCCAAGTATTTGAGATTGGAAGGTGTCCTTGCTGGCTACCTAATCCTCAATTCCCTCCACAGATTCTCTTTCAGATTTAAGTTTGGACTCTGGCTGGTCCACTCCAAATGTGAAAATTGCTTCAGGTCACAAAAAATATGATGGTAAATTTAAAAGAACCTAATTCTGGGAGGGGTAGAAATGGTTTTGTGCTCGATTGTTTGTACTGCATGTTGAGCTTGTATGCACTTGAACCTACTGTATGTGTTAGAGAAAATTCACAACAAAGTCAAACTTGTGCTGCCATTACTTTTTTAATTACTATGGTTGCATAATTTCATATGTTGCATAATTTCACACATTTGACCCTTGAGAGAAGACGTCTTCAAATAAATGATCAAAAATATGACATTCATGGATCTTATGACAGTATGTAAACTTCTGATTGAAACTCTTTAACTCTCATAAGAATGTAAATATTTATACAAAAAAGTAAGTCATAAACATAGGAACAATTTAGAGCTGTATTTCTAGCTGCTTCTTTAAGGCGGAAATTCTCCCAGCAGAAGACCGATTTTAACTAAAGTGAGTCCACTCAGCACCAGCATCTTTAAAAATAAAACATTGTGTTCTTCAGATAGACCTTTAAAAAATAACTACATAATGAAAATAGGGTAGACAGTGAAGTCTACTTTATTTTGTGTGGACTGTTTCGCAGTGTCTGCTGCCTCATTATTGTTGCTGTTTGTGGAGTAGCATTCACTTTGCTAATGACTAATATGTCACCTAACACGACACATGTCAGCAATCCCTCTGGTACCATGGAAGCAAATTGAAGAAAAGAATCCTGCGAGTGTATGGCGCTGTATGTCTCAGTATGTCCACAGAACAGCTTGGTCTATAGAGCACCTGTCGAGATATTTCAGCAGACTGCGTATTGGATAAACCAATTGCTAGATTGCCATGACTTTTTTCATCTCCAGGGATGAATCCAATTGACCTTTAATATTACTTGATTATTTCTGCTTCTTCCTCAAGCAAAGGTTTGCACTTTCTGTGGCAAACACAGAAAATATTTGAAAAAGTTTTACTTCCTTTACACAAAAACTACTAACTTTGGCAAAACAAACCTTTTGCTCTTGTGGAACCAAAGTTGTTTGCCATTTGAATAGGTTAATCATATTCTTGATATTTTCCTTTCACTCTGAAAAACTTAAAGTAGACATATCATGCAAAATCCACTTTTTAGCCTGTAAATACATTTTGTTGGGGGTTAGGTGTGTGAAGTGCTAACCTGACTTTCACCAGATGGATGTCGTTCCGCCGAGCTCCACACAGCTCCACACATACATCGGGAATCGCTGCCATTGGGAGGGATTTCAATACCACATAAAATGGATGAGCCAATCAGGATTGGCGGGTGGGATTTTCATAGCTGTAATTTATCAGAGAAGCAACTGTTTGGTTTCAGACAACAATGGCGGCTCGCAGTGAGGAAGCAAGCTGTAACAATGCTGCTATTTCATCAGTGTTGTCCAATCTACCAAATATTCACCAGAGAACGGCTTTGAAGGCTTTTGTTACTGGAAACGATATTTTCACCCTTCTTCCGACCGGGTTTGGCAAGAGCTTAATTTTCCCTAACATCAGAGTCACGGGTTGGTGTCGATGTGAGTGGTTAACATGTCAATTAAGATGACAAGTGGTTTATCCGATCATATGCAAGGATTTTTGATAAGGCCCCTCCTTTTGAAATTCATCTCCAATGGAGCGATCCCAGATGGATGTGTGGAGCTCGGTAGAACGACATCCACCTGGCGAGTCAGGTTAGTGAAGTGAATCTTTAGATTTAAAGAGATCGAATCAAAACAAGTTGCTCTCAGATGCACCTTAGAACAGGCGTCCAAAGAGGGAATGTGGGGTTAAATTATTGAGGATTTCAGTCCTAAGCATTACATTTCCACTTTATATAGACCACAACTGAATGATTTCAATGTGAAAAGGAAGAACTGAAAAGAATATGCCTCCTTTAAATCAGGAGAAAAACACAACAAAATTCCCGTTCAAGGTCAGTAAATATCGTTAAATTCTGAATTTACCACATCAATATGCAACAGATAAAAAAATTCTTAGTGTGACAGAGGCTATGTCAACATAATAGTTTATGCAAATATATATTGTTTATATGGCTTGTATCTTGTCTCCTATTTTTATAACATATTTACAAATGGGTTTCACCAAAATGAAGTTGGCACGTTAATTTTTAAAAATGTATGCTGTCAAATTTAAAAGATTTCTGAACGAAACCCTATTAAGGTTAAATTGTGTTGTTTGGGTCAAACTGAGAAATGTACTTCCTCTAGATACATGGTGTCCAGTTCCAGTCTTCAAGGACCTGCATGTTTAGGATAAGTCCCTTCTTCATTCCAGTTAATTAAAATGGTGAAAGTTCATTCTGTCATCAAGGGCAAAGGGCTGGTAAATATTTATTGATTTAAAGTTGTTATGATGAAACATACATCTTAAACAACGCTGGTCCTTGAGGGCTGAACTGGACACCTCTATCTAGACTTATCTTCTGCTCCCACGTGTTGAATAGAGGCAGGTTATCTTCACCGTACCCATGCCAATGAAAAGGGACAGGATTGCAGACTCTACTATGCTGTTGTTTCTGTTTGCTGAGCCCCACCTGTGCCATGCATGGCAAGCTTGCAATAATTGACATGCATGATGAGCTGAAACAACATAACATGCCCCTGTGTATTCATGCGGTATCCATGCACTATTTATAATGTGTCTTTACAGTATTTCTTACTGTGTTTATACCATGTTTACATTAGCCCTGTTGGGTAGGGACAGTATACAGGGGTGCCCTGGTGTTTTTGTCAAAAGACAATGTTTGTGAGGCCAACAGCGGTGAGCATAAGATGGCCTTCATCCCCAACTGTGGGTGGTAGAGCTCTGTTATTTTGGTTGGTTAGCACACAATTTTATTTATTTGAGGTTGTTTCACAATCCACAATGGGTACTCTGCAAAAAAGAAAAAAAAGAGCAGCAGATTAGTGTGTGTCACTACAAAACTGTAACTCAGTTATGTTAACACCAGACAGAACCTTTGCTTGAGCATTATGTTAGTATAAAGTTTGGGAAGTGTTCAGCATTTTGCAAAATGACCTCAACAACAACAACAAGCTAACTCATAGACAAGTGTAACATGATGGTTCAATGTTTCTTCTGAAAATTAATCTTTTAGCCCAGTTCAGGGATTCTCAGTCCTGTTCCTTGTTGCCAGAAGACCTTTATGTCCAGCACGCCTGATTCAAATGATTGCATTAGATCCTCAGTATGCTATCAGGTGCTGTAAAAAGCCATTTAGGTCAGGTATGTGGCAGCAGAGAAACATGTCAAACATGCAGTATAGTGGGTCCCGAGGATGAGGATTGAGATCCACTGGGTTAGATTTTTGTACTGGTTTCCATACATGTCTTCTTAATACATTTATGGAAGACTCAACTCATCCTAAATGCTGCTGCCTGCCTCGACCACAGCAAAGAAAATGGATCATATCACAACTCTCCTTAAATCCCCGCAATGCTTCCTTGTCCCCTCAAAGGGGCAGAATACAAAATCCTGCTGGTCGTCTACAAAGCGCTGTCTGGTCTTGGGAATAAATACATTTGTTAGTTTTCAGGTATGAACCATGTAGTTCAGGTTATCAGAGACCAGTTCACTGAGCGTTCCCATAATCAGAACTAAACAATTGGTGACACTGTGTAGTTTTATGCTCCTCAGCTCTGGTGCAAACTCCCTGGAAACCTCAGATGTCCAGAAACTGTCCTTCTAAATCAGGTCTGAAAAAATACTGTTTACTGCAACTTACCAATAAATGCCAAAACATACTTTATCAAGCCTGAGTGTCTAAATTTAAATTTGAATATTTCTTTCTTTCTATGTTATTCTTTGCGTTTTCATGAGCATTTGGTGTCTTTGATGTATTTTGTGTTTTTAATGGGTCTCTTCCCGGTTCCTTTATGTTCCTGTAATGCACTTTGACTCACCCTATGTACAAATTACATAAACTTGCCTTGCTTCGTAGAAACAAATATACTAGTTTTCTGTCTGTTTGATAAAATTAGAGTTTATGATTCAACCTTCCCCTCAGTCTCTATCAGTTTCTATCTGTTCTAAGTATTTAATATTTACCAGAAAGAGATGTCAAGTTCATGAGATGAAGCTTCAACTTCAGTATTTCCGCATCATTAGTGACAATTTGATATAAGCATTAGGTATGGCAGATATTGTCGATCACTGTCCACTACTGAACACTGATATGGGTTAAAAAAAAGAAAAAAAAGAAAAGAAGAATAAAATCCCTTTTGGTCTGGAAAAAAAACATTTTTTTTCTTATCAGAATGAAAAAATGGCAGCTTTTTCTTTCCAGCTGTAAAATGTTCTACCATTGTTCCAGAGTCACAAATGGAAAATGTATAGTAGAGTAAAAATGTCACCACTTCATGACAAATGAACTCATGAAGTCTACTAGAGTTTGGTGAGTCGGTGTGAGAGTATTCAAGGGTATACTGTTTCCTTAAGGCAGCAGCTGTAGATCTGATACAAAGATATGTCAGGCAGCCATCGCTATTTGATTTTCCCCTTTGCTTTCATCCTCTTTCCATTTTTGCTCATCATCCCCTCCACAAGACACAGTAATGACAGCCTCCTGTTCACTTGCTGCAAATTTACCTCAGAGACAATCCATTTTATTACTTTAATTTGGAAATAAAACACAGAGCGGCGGCAAAGTTGGAAATGAGATGGAGAGAAAGGCTTTGGAAGAAAAGGAGCAAAGCTTGGCCTAGAGCTATGGAAAGTTGTAATAGATGTTATGTGAGCAGCAGGAAAATAAGAACTTGTAGGCGTTTATGTGGAATTAAGACTTTGGCGCTCATTAACATAAGCCCTTTCAGCTTCAGGTTTCTGAAGACTGCATTGTTCTTATTTAAATTGTGCTTCCAAACAATGAATATAGATATATATTTCAGTAGAATGACAGAATGTATACCGATAATACTACAATAAAAACTAATAGACCAATGCATATTATTAAACAGATGGAAAATTACATTTTCAGAATTTTCTTCCCAATAAATTTCTAAAAGGTATAGGGTGTATTTGTTTTCAGTCCCCTTTATTCTAATACCCCTGAAGAAAATGTTGTTCAACCAGTTGCCTTCAGAAGTCATGTAATTAGCAAACAGAGTTCACCCATGTGTAATTTCCTCTCATGAGTGAATAAACAACATCAGGAAGAAAAATGATGTTCCACACCATGGAAAACTTTTTTTTGAGCGGTACAATGCGCTCAAAAATCTGTTAAAATGTGTAAGTACGACTTTGGTAAGCAACGAAGCAGCTCCGCTCAATGGATATTTGGAGCATTACGGTACACTGTGTCACTACCTGATCAGACCCCTGAGCTATCTACAAGACTGCCTGACTGTAATGTCGAAACTAGAAGTGCATTCATGTAAAGGCCTCCACATTCTCGGACGTAGTTCACTCCGCGGAGGTCCGCGTGTACAGGTACGTGCAGAGCTCAATTTTCATGACTTCTTGGAGGCAAGAAGTTTTTACATCGAACTGTTTTATAAGTGACACCAAGCTTGATACACTGAGCTGCTCCATGCAGGCGGTCGCAAGGACGCGCAGCATCTCAGTCCCTCTCTGTTCTCACTGACAGGTGGGAGCCTGCTGGAAAAGAAACACCTCTAGGTGCTCAGCTAGCTAATCACACATTTTACCATCCGTTCTGCCGCTTCATCCCACTGGCAGATAGTGTGGGAATTGAATGAATTTGTCACAAGGAATGTAGGCAATAGTACGCTCAACTATGAAGGGTAAAACATCCGCAGAGAGTCAGTGCGGAGTCCGCGCAGCTCACAGTATGCACACAGTATGCCCGAGTATGTGGGAGCCTTTAGGCAGCCCATGCCTGGAGTACGCGCTAGCAACAATAAACCTAGTAAGTTAATTCAATATGAAAGTTTATCTTGGCCTTATGTTAGAAACAGGGCAGTGTAGTCCAACTACTCTGTCCTCCTGACAGAGAGGATAGAGAGCTGTGTACGTGAAGAGGCAGAGTGATATTACACACTTGGGAAGAATATTTAGTGCGCCTTGTAATCCGGTGCGCCTTATATGTGGACAAAGACACATTAATTCACGGTGTGCCTCATGCTGGTATTAGCTCTGCATTCAGAAAATCGAAACTTTGTTTAATTGTGGAAAGAAAGTAACCTAGAAAGTCAATTTTGTAGTTTGTGGCAAGCCATATGGGGTGCACATCAAATGGGAAATAAGACGCTCTGTTGATGAAAATTTAACATTGTCACGAACGTATAGAATACTAATACTGCTAATGAACCTAAACCAGTGCTTCTCAATTATTGCTTTGTTATGGCCCTGGGTTCGTCTTAATGCAAGACAATGCTAGGTCTCATGTGGCTAGAGTGTGTCAGCAGTTCCTGCAAGACGAAGGCATTGATGCTATGGACCAGCCAGCCCGTTCCCCAGACCTGAATCGAATTAAGCACATCAGGGACATCATGTCTCGCTCCATCCACCAACGCCACATTGCACCAGAGACTGTATAGGAGTTGGCAGATGCTTTAGTCCAGGTCTGGGAGGAGATCCCTCAAGAGACCATCCGCCAACTCATCAGGAGCATAGCCAGGCATTGTAGGAGGTTATGCAGGCACGTGGAGGCCACACAAGCTACTGAGCCTCATTCTGACTTGTTTTAAGGACATTAAATCAAATTTGGATCTGCCTGTTGTGTGTTTTTCCACTTTAAATTTGAGTGTGGCTCCAAATCCAGACCTCCATGGGTTAATAACTTTGATTTCCATTGATAATTTTGGTGTGATTTTGTTTTCAGCATATTCAACTATGTAAAGAACAAAGTGTTTAATAAGAATATTACATTCATTCAGATCTAGGATGTGTGATTTTAGTGTTCCCTTTATTTTTTGAGCAGTGTATATCTAGTAGTATTTGCAGTAAAGGGAAATGGCTAGTTAAATTCAAATTCCCACTTTAAATGCATGCATTACTTTCTGATGGTGTGTCTTATAAAATTCTTGCGACATATTTATACAAACTTATAGTTCAAAAGTGACTGTTGCAAAGCTCCATATGTGTGCATTTTACCTCTACTGATCAAAAACATATTACATAAACCTACCCGTATAGAAACTGCTACATAAAGACAGGCTTTGAGGCTGTGAAAGTGCAACTGCAGCTGTTGGCTAACAGGAACAAAAGTGACAAGTGGGCTTGGGAAAATTAAAGGATGATTCTGCTCCAACAAATAGGTCGACTTGTGCCTGACTGTTGCACTGAACTGTCACTGGAAAGCCAGTCACCAGCTGCCACTTTTCTGCCCATTTCCCATTACTCTGTCAGTTATGAGAAACCTGTCAGCGAGGCCTGCATGTGAATCAGACAGGTTAGCAGAAGTATGAATGTAACCCTGCTCAAACCCCTTTTCAACAAAAGTTGGAAAGTTTTCCAAATGCAGCAGAAACTTAAATGTATAATTTGTTCAAACCTAAACACAAATATCGTTGTTTGCTGTGCGGCTCTAAGACCTTTCGGTCTCTTACTAGGAGTGGCAAAAGGCAGTGAAAAAGAAGGTGACATGCTGAGAGTACAACGCTGCTCAGGTGTTTTCTTCCAGACGCAATTTGCAAAGTCCACTTGTCACAAGTGGATGATACTGACAATATTTGCATATTTACAATCAGCGAAGGTATCCAAAGCGGCAAGAAAAACATCCTGCTCATCCCCTCGTCCAGTTCATTAACTCAGTGCAACATAGTTCCGATCATTCACAAAAACAAATTCACACAGTCTAGTACACATCTCATCAAACTCTGATATTATTAACGAATTTAGCTCAGCTGTTGACAATGCAAACATATCTTGATACAAAGGGATTAAAACTGTGATTGAAATCAACACAGAACATCTATGATGCAAATCCAAAATAACTGATGCGGCAACACTTTGTTTAACAATGACAATCACGCTCTGTGAAGAGGAAATTTCACTCTCCACCAAATCCTTTTGAAAAATCCATCAAACCATCAAAAAGGTGTAGACTGTCCACGTGCTAAATATATACCAGTTTGGTCCCACATACCACTGGAATTCTCTCAGATGTGAAAATCTTTATTCTTGCATACGTTGGTGTGAACGAGGAATAGTTTTTTCTGGGTCTGGAACTCTGGGTCTGGAATTCATGTTTTGATATGATTGGGTTTTGCATAGACGTCACCTTTTTGCTTATTTTTTCATATTAAAGGATGCACTGACCATGTAAGAAGGACACTTCAATGCTCCTGGGTACCTTTCAGTGGTCAGATAATCATTGGCCAAATTAATCAGAAAGTAGGTCTAGCGGTCGGTTTTGCCGTCAATTTCAAGAATCCAGCATGCTGAGGTGGGGTGAGAATCTTAATCAGCACAGACAACCTAGCCTACTGTGAGATAATTATTTTTGAGTGAATGGTGCGTTTTTAGAGTCACAGCGGTGATTTATGCTATATACCAACAGCAAACATGTGAGGTTAACATGTCCAAAATGTCTTCCATTTGTCTGTCCGGCCGTCCATCCGTCCATCCTTCTAGCTACCTCTGCTTCTTTACAACTTTTACACTCACAGGTTTCATATTGAAAAGTAAAATTACCAGAAATTCATATCAGGATTTTAAATTTCTACCCTAATATTCACTTAAAAAAGAATATCAGTCATTGGACTGCTTGTTATTTAAAAGATAAGCTCTTGAAAAGATGTCTCTTGGTGTATTTACATCAGTTAATCTGCTCGCTGGCCGTTAAAATGAAACAACAATGGAACATTGTGGTGGTAAGAAAATATTGAAAAGGTGCATTTAAATGTTAACTGAGACCAGTAGATAAAGTTAGTCTGCAGCCATGAATACATTATATCTACTTCCCTTTTCTTTTATTCTTAGAAAAACTATTAGGTTGTTTGGGAAAAACCCATATTGATTTGATCCCATGTGCATATTACCAAATTCCACAACTTTACATATTTTAAGTAGATGCTTTCACCCCTGTTGTGGGAAAATCCTTTCAATAACTTTTCTTTTGATGCCTTTATTTTTGTGATAATTTGGAGCAGAAATCAGAGCTGAAATGCAAATCTGATTAATTGCACAGCCATATTTGGGGCAAGTCTTAGCTATTGTACTGATGGACTCTTGAACAATTTTGTCTACAGAGGAGGTAACGGTCAACCCAGTGTCTGCAACATGCCTCTGTATTTTGAATTTGCGTCATAGTCTAGCAGTTAGGAATTAGTTACATTCAAGCAAAGTCTCCATAAGGAGAAAAAAGAATATCTAAACTTTTTAAGTTTACTTTTACAATTTCACCTTTACTGGAAACACAAGCCAGTGCACCAAACAGGAAGTCCTTGCCAGGTGGCTACATTTCAACCTGTGACATATTTAACATCGTATATAAAGGTATCAGGTGATATCTACTGTAAATGTGTCTCGAGGCTGGAAGAGAAACCAACAGCCAAGTTAGCTGTAGGTTAGCATCGGTAAACAGATACCGCTCTCCAACTGAAGAAAACACAACATAATTTTTATTTGGTGTTTACCTTGCCTGGGACAGAAACTGCCACAAATATGACACATATAATATATCTGCAGCAGAAATGTTGGTCACTATTGATCTTAAAAACTTGCTAAAACTCTGTTTTTGTTCCCCACATTGTTGTTTACCACAGGCGCAGCTTTTTAGCTGTAGAACAATGGTTTGTTGTTCCTGCCACCTGTGAGGCATCTTTTGTTTTACAATAATGTGGTGCTTTGTCTTTGCAGTCTCTGAAGTATATTTTGGCTTTGTAGTAATGTTGTTTAATGAAGCTTCCTTACAGTAAGATGCCGCATTGTTCCTTTAGTAATATTAAGAGCCTGCTGCCATTTATTTAATGCCGTTCTCTGGAGAAAATAATGCTGCTGTTTGATTGAACACACTTGAGGGGAATGTAATTCAACCTTTGTAGATCAATAAAATACTTTGTATTCCAATGTATGCCGCTTACTATTCTAATCCATCCTCTCCCATTAGCAAACATATGGGGTTGTTGACTGCAATAGCAGTTATGTAATTAATAGTCATGTAGGGGCAATTAAAATTTGGAGGCTTTATGGACTTGCTGATTAAGATATTTAAAGCACGAATAACCCAAGGCTCTTATTTTTCTGCAAGTTTCTGCATTTCTTCTTGTTTATACTTGTTTTCCTTTTGTCCCTCCCAACCCCAGCAAATGTGAAAAATAAGCACTGCCTTTTGTGTGCGACGTGAGAGCGTATACAAGGCGAGGAACAGCTCTAACACTTATCCTTGACTTATCCTTTACCCGCACGCAATTAATTACCGCCTGGAACCGTGGCCCTGGGATCAGCTGCTGCTGGAATGAAAACACATCAGTGCACATGGAAAGCCAAGAGACTCGGGGAGTGTCGCCGTGTCCCACGCTGAGACCCCTGCACCAGCAACCGTTTGCAGTGACAGTCATTATCGCGTGAAAGCAGCGGTCTGCAACTTTATTCAGGAGGGAGTGTGGGTGTTCACGGGCCCACAGTAATCCACATTCACATTGTTAATTGGTTCAATTAGTTCTCTCAGATACTGTATGAATTTTTCCACTCTGCCTGTCCCCTGATAAAGTCCAGTTAATGTATTCCTGGGCAGAGGTTGCCATTTGTGTTCCCAGTGGTGAGGCTTAATACACAGAGGATTTAAAGTCATTTATCTGGTTGAGTGGGCTAAAAACTGTATCACTGACACTGTAATGAGGGAACACAACCAGCTTGGCCTTACTGTTTGGACTCTCACTTGTGAGAATTCACACAGAGAAACACGTACACGGACAAGTTCACAATGAGAGTACGGTGCCTTACAGCAGTATTTATACACGCTGAACTTTTCCAAAGATCAGCTGCCTTCAGGGTCCAAAGGAAGATTTTTGTTCTCGTACCTCAATCCAAGGTCGCTGGTGCCTAGCTCCAGCAGCCAATGGGTAAGAGGTGGAGTACACCCTGGGGGTGTACTCCACCTCTCACCCAGTGGGTCGCCAGTGTATCACATCTATCTCAGGGCAACACAGAGACATACAGGACAAACAAACAATGATGGACACACTCACACCTAAGGGTAATTGAGAGTAACCAAGTAACCAATTCATCCTGTGGGAGGAAGCTGGATTACACGGAGAGAACCTATGCATGCATAGGGAGAACATGCAACATACAGGACCTTCTTGCTGCAAGACAACAGTGCTACCAACTGTGCCACTGTGCAGTCCTACTAAGAACCTCGACCTGCTTGTACCTACTGTACTAAGGATAATTTTTCAGGTGCTGCACAATCAACATGAAACCTATTTTGAAATGTATGCTTTTGGTCAAACTAAACAATTAATTTTAGATCAATTTATTAAAATTTTCAGGTTTTAGAACAATAAATCTCCCAAACTATGATTAAGGAAAAAATAAACTGAGTCGTTTTCATACTATTTAAAAATGAATAAATATAAGACAACAGATTCCTTTGCCTGCAAACTATCAATATTTATTAGTTTTCTTAAATCTCATATTTTCAATTTTCATATGAAGCTTATTTTATTTCTGTATTTGTTATATACATTTTCATGTCATTTTTATACATATATCTCATTTAACTTTTATTGTTGGTATTTGATGTGGACAGCAAAGTAACAATTTGTGTGTGCAGGAAAACTTGAACATTTGACAATAAACACTTTGAACACTTTCAAATAAATGCACACATCTCCTGTGATCAAATTACTTTTTGTGTCATTTTGTTGTAAAAACAGAAAAACTGAAAAAGCCCAAACTTTCTTACAATTTATATATATATATATATATATATATATATATATATATATATATATATATATATATATATATATATATATATATATATATAAGTTGTCTTCAGAAATCCCCTTATTACTAGGAGGCTCCATATTTAGCCTTTATGGAAGAGTGAGAAAAAGAAGCCCACTAGATGTCTCTATTTAATCCTCAATTGTTTGAGTTTTTGGTTGTCTTTCATGTGTCTGTTTTCTTCATTTGCTTCTTGTATATGTTCCCTAACTGTCATTTTAGTTAATTTCTTTGTGCATTGGGTTTTTAGTTTATTCTTGTCTTATTTGTACCATTAGATAATCTCAGTTCAATTTTCCTCAGGTTTTATTTATCTCCATTCAGCTCCCATGCTCCTTACTCTCCTCCCCTCAGCTCCCTCTGCCTTCATCTGTCTCAGCTGCCTCAACATGTCAAAAGGAGTGTTTTGGCTTGCCTTTTTCCTCAGTTTCCTTTGCATATAAGCTCTCTGGTTGTCAGTACTCGTTGCTGGTTTCTGCCATTACATTATCCTCTGTTCCTGCATCAGGCAGTGCTGCATAACTTGTTCTTCATATACCATACCAACTATATGTTTTCTACTTTAATTTATCAAAGAGCTTTGCCACAATAAATGCATTTAAATCCTGCATTTACCAACAAACCTGACAGTCCTAAACTTTTTGTTCAAGAGGTTTTAAGACTACATGCAAAATGCCTTGTGTGAGGAAATGCAAACATTGCACATCACCCTGCCTGTACAATTCCCAAAATTGAACATGGTTATGGTAGAATCGTGATGTGGGGAGGATTTTTCCTTCAGCAGAGAGAGAGAAGCAGGTCGGAGCAGGTAGCAAGAAGGATGGAACCTTATACAGGGCAATCATTGAAGATAAACATGTTAGAAGCTGCAAAACAACTTGCAATTCAGCATCCAGCTGGCCAACAACAGTGAACATGCAGTCAGAGCTACAATGGAATAGTTTATGTCAAAGCAAACTGATGCATTACAATGGCCAGGTAAAGTCCAGACACGAATTGAGCTTGTGCTATTTTGCAAAGAAAAATGGACCAGTCTCTAGATGTCCACAGTGGTGAAGATCTACCCCCAAAAATGCTGTAATTGAAACAAAAAGTGGCTCTGCAAAGTACCCAATCAGGGGCTGAGCACAAATGCATTATACATTTTTATTTGTAAAAATAAAAATAATTGAAAAGCAAAAGTTTTGTTTCCTTCCTCTTACCAGTTACTGTATGTACTACTTTGTATCTGTGTTCCTCATAAAATCTAATTACAATCCATTAACGTTTTTTGTTATAATGTGTCAAAATGGGGGAAAGTTCAAGGGGTGTAAGTGCTATTCCAAGACACTTGAAATACTCCAAGAATAGTAACATGTTTGTGTTGACTAAGTTGTCCTTTAATTTGCTTAACATGCACTACAAGCTCACAACCACAGTAATCCTTTATCCAATCAATGTCGGCATCTGGACTGAGAGATTAAGTTAATGACACATCGAACCTTCTGACTTAATGAGCCCTCTCATTTCAGAGGCCGAGTAAAAGTTACTGCACGGCCACGAAATGGGGAGCTGTCTGACAGCCACACACACACACACACACACACACACACACACACACACACACACGCACGCACACACACACACACACACACACACACACACACACACACACATACACACACACACACACACACACACCAGATCGTCAAACAAATGAGGCAGTTGCATTACTGTCTGTCAAGTGAATGGAGAGCATGTATTGATCTGGAACAGAAGCTCATTCGTCAGTGCAGTTAAGCAAAAATACCATTAAGGGGGAATTAGAAATTACGTACACACACAAACACACATTTTTTTACTGTTTTCTTTGCCAAAACCAAAGCCGACCCAATATATAGAAGCAATCTTTGGGGCTGCTTAGAGCCCCCATAGATATTGGAAACCCAAGACAGGTTGATAAAAACACCAGCTATTACAGACAAAGGAAAACCTCCATAGTTTAAAAATTCTGCCCACATAGTCAATGTTTAATGTTAACTTGAATCATTTCTGTTGCTTGTATCTTAGTGGAGAAAACATTCCATGCACCACAAAAGTAGTTGTAAATAAATTTCTGTGAAACTTGGTCCCTCCTCTCCAAGTTCATCATCTATTGTTAAAATGGATCATTCCTATCGATCTGTGGACACACACATGTACAATGGGATTGCATCAGCAGAGCTGCTGTGACTAGACTTTTGAGAAGAATCTACACCATCATATCGTCCGTTCATTGTTGCAATACATTCTTCTGCTACTTATACTTGCACTATTCATATTGTCTTTCTGTACATATGTGTGTTTTTTGTGTGCTGCTACATTCCTCACAAATGACAAATACTTAAATTTAAAATGTTTCTCTTTTGTCTTCTGTTTTACTCAGAGCCTTGCAAAGAAATGTCGCTCAAATGTACATTGTGAATGTGCAGTTGTATGACAATAAAGTCTGTATAAACAAATAAAATTTTTTATATTTCCCTTTATAGTCCCACAGAGGGGAAATTTGTCTTCTGCATTTAACCCATCCCTTAGGGAGCAGTGTGCTGCCGACACTGAGTGGTGCACTAGGTTAATCTGTGGTCAAGGGTCTTGCTCAGGGACCCAGAGTGACAGACCGAGTTTCAAACCAGCAACCTTTGCAGACCCTCCCAGAACTTACCCTTCTCCTTTACCTCTAGGCCACCACTCCCACTGAAGTCTGTCGAAAAAATCTAGATACATTGGTCTTTGATTGTTAACTGTGGCATCTCTGCATTTGGGGCCAGTGGGGCCAGGCTGTGGAGCTCCATGTTCGCAATAATCAATTGGGATTGATCGTTCTTTATAGAGCAATATTGTAAAAAATAAAATTCTGTTAGAAAACATTTATCTCTCTATATCTAAGTCTGCCAGAATACTGACAAGCTCAGTAGGTTAATCCTACTGAGGCGCCTTAATATTGGGGCCGGCCCCCCAACGTTTGTTTAAATGATGAACATCTGAAATCGCAGTGCGCACGCCCAACATGCTCTCAGTAGACAGCCATGGAGCACAAATCCTGTGGCCCCAAGCTTGGACTGTCCAATCAAAATACTTGAATTACACACGTTACATTTACGTTCTCCCGGACAGTGTGCGACCATCTAGGCAAGGCAAGACAAAGTTATTTGTATAGCACATTTCAGTACAAGGACAATGCAAAGTGCTTTACATGATTAAAACATTGGAAAATAAAACAGAATAAAAGCAGGTAAAAAAAACAAAAAAACAAAAAACAAAACAAAAAACTGTTGAAATAAAATGTAGAAAAATTAACAAAATAAAACGAAAATTGAAACTAAAAGCAAATATTAATCTAGTGTTGGTTGTTTTTGGTAGCTCATTGAGGGATTGATGTGAATCTTTTCAGTTCAATAAATGAACAATATTAGTAAGCCTTTATTTGTAATTTTATGTACACAAATTAAATTACATTTAGCTTATATAAAATGGCATTTCTAGTGTGTTGGTTTATGCCAATTTATCTGTTTAATTTAACATTGATCAAAGTCAGGTTGTATGCATCACATTTTTTTTTTTTTACTGCTAGTAGGTGTTGAGTTTTTGTGCCCCACTTAACTCATCATGCCAGAGACAACACTGATAGTTAGCATTTTTGTTCTACTAATCCTGCTTTACAAGAGTTTTATTATTTTCAGTACCAGATTCTACTTTTTGTGAACAGAACGACAGCAAGTGTGCCAAAATAAATAAGTATTAACTGTCAGGTTTGTTGTGTTGAAGACTGGACAAGAGCTCGGTGCCACATGGTGAAGTGGATGAAGATAGTTGATTGAGAATGAGAAAACAAAACTTATAGGCAGGCAACAGGAATCATGAATATGGCAAGGTGGAGAATAGAACAGGGTCATTTGAAGGAGGACTTAACAATGAGTGTGACTAAACTGGCAGACTATATAGAGGAGGAAACAGCAGGTGGAGCGAAATACACAGGTGAAAGCAGGGCCAGAGTGGGACTCATTTTCAGCTCTGGAGTTTAATGCCCCAGACTAGCCCACTTAAGATAACAACCTATTATTATTTAAAAAAATATGTAGATTTATTTCATATTTCATCCTATTCCCTTTCACTTGTGGGTTTTGTGTATTTACTATCTTTTAATGATAAAAAATATAATGGGTCACTGATATTGTTTGGTATAGAAAGCAGTTATATTAGAACTAATTCTTGCTTGTTCATACACTCCATTACAACTGCTCATCTGTTTCTTATATATACTAACAGGAATCCCCTCATCACTGGCTCTGCTCCTGACACTAAATCACATTTTGAAAGTGATGATTTTACAAAGTCATCTTCAGGTCAGTTTCAAGAATGTAGTGCTGAATCATCTAACATCTCATGACACTATTCATACAGAACAGCACCATACTCTTCATTATATTATTTGTAATATTCACTTAATGAGCAATCCTACCCGCCCACTTAGGACTTGTAAGTTCATGGCTGGTACTTGGAGCTATATCTTGCCTCTGACTCTGAGGGGCTTCAAGATAAAATTACCCAGTTATGTGATGTTGCATCATACTATTACTTAAACTATTTAACATTACATTATGCGCCACAACATCACAAAATTCATTGAGTCGATAATTAACTTGTACGGTGGTTTCCAGGCAAAGTTCAACATCTTTCCTTACATATTACATCATCCTCATTAGACATTTTAAAGCGCAAGCTCATTTTCTTGAAAAAGCTGGCAATTTTTGAACATTTAGCAGCATCTGTTTTCAGAGCTTTGCCCTTTTTAATTCTAGCTTTCTCCACGCCGCCCTTGCTCTTTTTATTACATTGACCGAGTGCACTGACGTGTTGCATCAGGGTGCGTGAAAAAAAAAAAAAAGACGCTCTCAGTATACACTCAACAAAAATATAAACGCAACACTTTTGCAGAGTGGCCTTTTATTGTGGGCAGTCTATGGCACACCTGTGCACTAATCATGGTGTCTAATCAGAATCTTGATATGGCACACCTGTGAGGTGGGATGGATTATCTCAGCAAAGAAGAAGTGCTCATTATCACAGATTTAGACTGGTTTGTGAACAATATTTGAGGGAAATGGTGATGTTGTGTATGTGGAAAAAGTTTTAGCTCTTTGAGTTCATCTCATAAAAAAGGGGAGTCCCGGTCCTCCCGATTAGCCACACCGGGCCTGGGTGAGAGAAGTAAAGGCTATTAAGCAGCAAGAGAGGGAGGGGAATGAACTGCCAGGGGCAGGCGGAGAACAGACTCTAACAGGGAAACATGCAGAATGACTAGACATGACAGAATAACCCAACTAAAGTAAGGACGGGCAGGAAGAATATAGAAATAAAACAGAACATGAGTAACTACTCACATCTACAAGAACAGAAAGCTAACCAGTAACAGGAAACAAGAATCTATAGATAAACATTACTAAAGTGTACAAACAAACTGCAGGATCCTCAGGGAGATAAAATAAGTAATCAAACCACTGGGAATCCTGAGATCAACAAATATGTCTGAACAAACTCTATGTTGTATTCAAGGTGAATTCAATCAAGTGCTTTGACCTTTATTTAAATTCTCACCACAATCAGCTATTTTACTGTCATTATTGTTAATTTAACCCGTACACTATTTAAAAAAAAACCCATGTATTGTAATATTCTGGTTTCTGTTCGGGTTTTATTTTTGAGTCATTTTACTCTCCTGCTTTAGGTTCTCTGCTTGCTTTGAGTTTTTGTCCTGTCTGGGTTTTTATTTACTGTTAGGTTATCTGGTTTTGTCATCTGTTTTAGTCTAAGCTTTATTTTCTGTTTTAGTTTTTTTTTTCTTTAGAGTGATTTTGTTTCTTTGTAAGTTGTGTGTGTAGTTTGTTTATGTCCTCTTGTCTTGTCAGCTTTTTAGATTTGTCTGTTCTTGTTTTGAGCCTCAGCACTGATGTCTGGTCTAATTACCCACTCTGCACACCTGCCTTACTCCACCCCTGTTGCAATCATCTCTGACCGGTTTCACCTGCTTCCACCTCCATATAAACAGTTGAGACCAGACATCAGTGCCAGGTCGTCTTGTTGAGTATGGGTGAGTCTCCTCCTGCAAGTTCTGTATGGTTTGCTTTTGGATTTTTGACCCCCTTGTCTCCAGTTATCTGAGCCATCCTGTTCCTGTCGGTTCCTGTCCTGCCTGCCCCGTGAGTCTGTTTATTTTGGTGCCGTCTTTTGGTTGTGAGGTCTTTTTTTGGTTTTTGCCTCAGTCTTTGATTTTTGTTAATAAAGAACCTGATCTGAACCTCTGCTGGTCTGGCTGAATTCTGGGTCCCCTGCCTCCGATTCGTGACAGAACGACCTGGCCCATTTAGGATCCATCGCCAGACCAGCACGTTCACATTTTTTTTGTTGTTGCTTTTTCCCTGCTTTTTTTTTTTCCCTCCAAGATGGGCCCGCTGCGACCCTGGAGCTCTCTCCCCTGCAGAGCTGGTGTGCAGGCGGCGTCATTTGAGGGTTCCAGGTTGGTGCTCTGCCCCTCCGGGTTTGGTCCAGGACGCCACCTCCAAGGGCGGAGCGCGGAGCCGTCCCGCCGCCGCAGACGTCGTCGAGCAGTTGGTCTGGTTGACGCCTCTGCTCCTGTTCCTGAGGGTCCGCCGCCAGCGGGCGACGTGGAGACCCAAGAGATTTCGCTGCCAGTGAGCGACGTGGAGGTCCAGGAGGGTCCGCCGTCAGCGGGTGACGAGGAGGAATATCTGGTCCTGGAGAATGAAATAAGGACGTTTGCTCCCATAATCAAAAGTCTCAGGGAGGCTCTTCTCTGCCAATATTCAGTGGAGTTAGAGATTAAATTAAAGGAGCTTGAGGACCACTATAGAACAGCTCTTAGGCATTTCTATAGCCGACCCAAACCAGTTCCCGAGGGTCCGGCTGACGCCTCGGCTCCCGAGTCTGTTCCCGAGGGTCCGGCTGACGCCTCGGCTCCCGAGTCTGTTCCCAGCCTCCAGTGCCTGCTCCCCGCAGTTTAAAGAGTCTGCCTCCAGTGCCTGCTCCCCGCAGTTTAAAGAGTCTGCCTCCAGTGCCTGCTCCCCGCAGTTTAAAGAGTCTGCCTCCAGTGCCTGCTCCCCGCAGTTTAAAGAGTCTGCCTCCAGTGCCTGCTCCCCGCAGTTTAAAGAGTCTGCCTCCAGTGCCTGCTCCCCGCAGTTTAAAGAGTCTGCCTCCAGTGCCTGCTCCCCGCAGTTTAAAGAGTCTGCCTCCAGTGCCTGCTCCCCGCAGTTTAAAGAGTCTGCCTCCAGTGCCTGCTCCCCGCAGTTTAAAGAGTCTGCCTCCAGTGCCTGCTCCCCGCAGTTTAAAGAGTCTGCCTCCAGTGCCTGCTCCCCGCAGTTTAAAGAGTCTGCCTCCAGTGCCTGCTCCCCGCAGTTTAAAGAGTCTGCCTCCAGTGCCTGCTCCCCGCAGTTTAAAGAGTCTGCCTCCAGTGCCTGCTCCCCGCAGTTTAAAGAGTCTGCCTCCAGTGCCTGCTCCCCGCAGTTTAAAGAGTCTGCCTCCAGTGCCTGCTCCCCGCAGTTTAAAGAGTCTGCCTCCAGTGCCTGCTCCCCGCAGTTTAAAGAGTCTGCCTCCAGTGCCTGCTCCCCGCAGTTTAAAGAGTCTGCCTCCAGTGCCTGCTCCCCGCAGTTTAAAGAGTCTGCCTCCAGTGCCTGCTCCCCGCAGTTTAAAGAGTCTGCCTCCAGTGCCTGCTCCCCGCAGTTTAAAGAGTCTGCCTCCAGTGCCTGCTCCCCGCAGTTTAAAGAGTCTGCCTCCAGTGCCTGCTCCCCGCAGTTTAAAGAGTCTGCCTCCAGTGCCTGCTCCCCGCAGTTTAAAGAGTCTGCCTCCAGTGCCTGCTCCCCGCAGTTTAAAGAGTCTGCCTCCAGTGCCTGCTCCCCGCAGTTTAAAGAGTCTGCCTCCAGTGCCTGCTCCCCGCAGCTTTAAAGCACTGTCATCCACAGCCTGTAGCCAGGCCTCATCTTCAGCCGCCTGTAGCCAGGCCTCATCTTCAGCCGCCTGTAGCCAGGCCTCATCTTCAGCCGCCTGTAGCCAGGCCTCATCTTCAGCCGCCTGTAGCCAGGCCTCATCTTCAGCCGCCTGTAGCCAGGCCTCATCTTCAGCCGCCTGTAGCCAGGCCTCATCTTCAGCCGCCTGTAGCCAGGCCTCATCTTCAGCCGCCTGTAGCCAGGCCTCATCTTCAGCCGCCTGTAGCCAGGCCTCATCTTCAGCCGCCTGTAGCCAGGCCTCATCTTCAGCCGCCTGTAGCCAGGCCTCATCTTCAGCCGCCTGTAGCCAGGCCTCATCTTCAGCCGCCTGTAGCCAGGCCTCATCTTCAGCCGCCTGTAGCCAGGCCTCATCTTCAGCCGCCTGTAGCCAGGCCTCATCTTCAGCCGCCTGTAGCCAGGCCTCATCTTCAGCCGCCTGTAGCCAGGCCTCATCTTCAGCCGCCTGTAGCCAGGCCTCATCTTCAGCCGCCTGTAGCCAGGCCTCATCTTCAGCCGCCTGTAGCCAGGCCTCATCTTCAGCCGCCTGTAGCCAGGCCTCATCTTCAGCCGCCTGTAGCCAGGCCTCATCTTCAGCCGCCTGTAGCCAGGCTCCCTTTCCAGAAGCCTGTAGCCAGGCTCCCTTTCCAGAAGCCTGTAGCCAGGCTCCCTTTCCAGAAGCCTGTAGCCAGGCTCCCTTTCCAGAAGCCTGTAGCCAGGCTCCCTTTCCAGAAGCCTGTAGCCAGGCTCCCTTTCCAGAAGCCTGTAGCCAGGCTCCCTTTCCAGAAGCCTGTAGCCAGGCTCCCTTTCCAGAAGCCTGTAGCCAGGCTCCCTTTCCAGAAGCCTGTAGTCAGGCTCCCTCCTTACCCCGTAGTCCGGCGCCGTCTCCAGACCTTAGCCCAGAGTTCTCTTTAGCTCTTAGCCCGGCGCCTCTTTTAGCCTGTGGCTCTGCGCCTC
Source organism: Fundulus diaphanus (assembly GCA_037039145.1). NCBI lineage: Eukaryota > Metazoa > Chordata > Actinopteri > Cyprinodontiformes > Fundulidae > Fundulus > Fundulus diaphanus. The sequence continues at coordinate 36,606,275 of CM073130.1, forward strand.
TTTTAGCCTGTGGCTCTGCGCCTCCCTTAGCCAGTAGTCTGGAGCCTTTCCTAGCATTTAGTCTGGCGCCGTTCACTGCCTTTAGTCTGGCACCATCCTTTGCTTTCTCTTTTTCCAGGAGTCGGGTTCTGAGAGTCCTGCTCTGCCACCGGCTTCCTGTCGTTTTACTCTGCCGGGACCGTCGTCCGGGGCGACCGCCGGACATCCTGACCCACCGGGGCCGTCGTCCGGGGCGACCGCCGGACATCCTGACCCACCGGGGCCGTCGTCCGGGGCGACCGCCGGACATCCTGACCCGCCGGGGCCGTCGTCCGGGGCGACCGCCGGACATCCTGACCCGCCGGGGCCGTCGTCCGGGGCGACCGCCGGACATCCTGACCCGCCGGGGCCGTCGTCCGGGGCGACCGCCAGACATCCGGCCACTTTAGGACTCAGTTTCAGTTTCGATTCGCCCTTAGAGGGTTGTTTTGTGTTTTTGGACTTGTGTTGGATATTATTTTCTTCTTCAGACTCTAGCCCTCCAGCCTTTAGCCCCCTCCACCCACCCGATTTGACTTAGGTTCTTGTTTTCTTTGGACTCCCGTAGACGTTGGAGGGCGTCTAGAATCCGCCCTTGAGGGGGGGGCTCTATAATATTCTGGTTTCTGTTCGGGTTTTATTTTTGAGTCATTTTACTCTCCTGCTTTAGGTTCTCTGCTTGCTTTGAGTTTTTGTCCTGTCTGGGTTTTTATTTACTGTTAGGTTATCTGGTTTTGTCATCTGTTTTAGTCTAAGCTTTATTTTCTGTTTTAGGTTTTTTTTTCTTTAGAGTGATTTTGTTTCTTTGTAAGTTGTGTGTGTAGTTTGTTTATGTCCTCTTGTCTTGTCAGCTTTTTAGATTTGTCTGTTCTTGTTTTGAGCCTCACCACTGATGTCTGGTCTAATTACCCACTCTGCACACCTGCCTTACTCCACCCCTGTTGCAATCATCTCTGACCGGTTTCACCTGCTTCCACCTCCATATAAACAGTTGAGACCAGACATCAGTGCCAGGTCGTCTTGTTGAGTATGGGTGAGTCTCCTCCTGCAAGTTCTGTATGGTTTGCTTTTGGATTTTTGACCCCCTTGTCTCCAGTTGTCTGAGCCATCCTGTTCCTGTCGGTTCCTGTCCTGCCTGCCCCGTTAGTCTGTTTATTTTGGTGCCGTCTTTTGGTTGTGAGGTCTTTTTTTGGTTTTTGCCTCAGTCTTTGATTTTTGTTAATAAAGAACCTGATCTGAACCTCTGCTGGTCTGGCTGAATTCTGGGTCCCCTGCCTCCGATTCGTGACATGTATTTGACAAAGATGATTTTTTTCCCCTTTCACAAGCAATTATAAAAGACCAATCTTTTGAAGGGCCCCCCTTTTTTTGGGTGTTGTAGTCTATAAAGTGTTTTCGTTCTGCTCACTGTTGGGTTACTGAAAGGCTGACGAACACATCTCTTGCATGGCAGATTTTTCATATTGGCTTCTTTTGAATAGAGTTTTTAGAAAATAGTGTATTAGTTATTCTCACTCAGTCGCAAAGACCCATTTATTTGCTTCATCCTGTTGTAATCCTCTCACACTATTGCTCATCTGCCTTTTGAGTTAATTGCATAGGAAGACTCAATTCCATACTAAAAAACCAATAACACTCAAGGATCAACTTTATAGACATTTGGGACTGTACCATGCAGTGGATAAGAGAGGCTGCTACAGATTGTTCTACCTCATGAGCACCTCAACTCCACAGAGGCATGCATACTGCACTTGTGCACTACTGCTGTTAAATCAACACAAATGCAGCTCCAATATCATCGCAATGACCCAATAATAACGTCAATTAATTTCATGCTATGTTGTCTGCACTGATAAAGATTCACATACCTGTGGGAGCTGCATGCCTGTAAAAACTCTAACCAATCCCTGCCCTTTGGTCCGAAGGGAATGGATTTGACAGCGTTTTGTTCATGCTTTCATTCCCTCTGTCCCTCAAGTTCCGGGGGTATCACCATATCTATTGGCTGTCCCACATGCCAATCATTCTGATGCGCTCATGTAATGCCAGTGTCCGTGCTTGTTCCTTCATAGTTTCCACTTGCTGGATGCGCATCCGCACTTCTAGTGTTTATGTATCCGTTAGCTTAGCGGTTAGCTTCAGTGTTAGCCATTTATTGTAGCTCCGCTGCCCTCACTGTATACTTTGACCATGGCTGAGAGTCACAAGAAGCAAACCTGTACAAGTTTATGAGACGAAGCGGAAGGCCTCAGTAGAAAGTAATAAGACCAGAGTGGATTTTGGAGCTTTTTTCACGCGATCCCCCTAAGGAGCGGAAGAGCAGGTAAGATGGTCTTGCGCATGCGCAATTATTCAAAAAGGGACTTGGGGAAAAAACACAGACTCTACCTTTAAGTTGTACAGTGTCCAATATTTTGTTTTATAGTCTTGGGAAGAGGATGCGTAGATTATTCTTTTACATTCTTCATTTTATGAAGCCTCTTGTCTTTGAACATAAATTTTTACCAGCTGATCCATAGACGGTGCATATGTGATGTAACATCAGTTTTGATATAGCTTGGTTATGTAGCAATCAAGGTGTGTAGACAAGAGGCAGCAATGAACTCCAATTTGGTCGTCAGTGTAATGATTTAGGTGTTTGTTTGTTTTGCCTTCATCTCAAAGCCATCATCCAATCAGCTCAGTCTCCCTCCAGCCACCACTCTACTTTGGATGAGCTCCACTTGTTGCCACTAATTAGTCAACTCAGCTCACCTGTGCACCTGTCTACATATACCTGCTTCAGCCAACTCATCCCTGCCAGAACACCTCTTGTCATTTCATCTCATTTTATCTCGTTTGATGTAATTCGACTCTACCAGCTCCTGTGTACTCAGCCAGCTGGACTCTTCTGTTCGCTTTGTCATGATCTCGGCATTAGTGCTGGTCTAATTATCATCTGACACACCTGTTAAGCTCTGCCCCGTTTCTCATCTACCCTCATCAGAGCCACCTGCATCCCTTACTATATAACCAGCCCTCAGACCAGTCACTAGTGCCTGATTATTACGAGTCATTGGTGAGTTTAATCCAGTGTCCTAAATCCTGTCTACCTGCTAGACTGTTTCCTGACCTGTCTCTGTCTTATGACCCTCTGAGCCCGCCTAGCCCGTCGGACCTGATTATTGTGCTGTCTGGATTGCTGACCTGTATCTGTGCCCTGACTCTGCCCCCGGCTTCTGATTTGGACTGATCCCGGATTTCTGATCACCTGGCTCTGACTCTGGACCGGCTCTCGGACTATGGACTCTGGTTTATCCCCTCGATCATCCTGTCTGCCTCTGCCTTCACGGTTCTGACCTATTGCCTACTGCCTTCTGACTACCGAGCTCTTAACAGTCCTAGGAGAAATATTCCAAAGAGCTTGCCTGACTGGACTCCTGATCGCTTTGGGGAATCACCAGCATCGTTCTCTACTAACTGGAACCTGCACTCATCTTCCCTGTCTGTTCCCGGATTGTGAGAAGTGGTTCCTGTCCCTGACGCTAGCGGTTCACCCGCGACCTGCAGCAGTTTACTGTCCAATAAACTGTCTTTAAACGCTAACTGTCTTTGTCTGGTGGTATTCTGGTTCCTTTGGTTCTGCTCATTACACGCTTCTCTGAAGAAAGTTGCCTGTGTCTGCATGCTGCAGTTCTGCCTGTTTCCCCGTGAGCGCCAGCTGCTTGCTCTGCCTGTTCTGGTGATTCCCCGGTCCACATCGCCTATTCTGGTCTGTCACTATCTGCATCTTCTGGTTCCTTGCTCATCCTTGCCTGCCTGCACCTTCAGCCATTAAAACATCTGTTCAAGTCTTGTTCCAGCTGCATCTGGTTAAGTGTGGTACTGCTTGCCTGCCTCACCTGCAATTCTTCACTCTTTTCAATAACCTTTTTAAAAACGTAACTCTGTGTCCAGCTGAATATTGGGTTTACCAGCAATAATCATTACAGTCAGGAAAGGTGGATTTCATTGTTGGGTATCTGTGTAAATTGTGTGTTGCTGATTGTATAAAAATCGATTGAGCTCATCTATAAATTGGCAAGTTTTTACCCGTTGGCTGATTTCCTGAGTAGTAACTTTTAGTCCAGGTAGCTGCAGTTACAAATAGCTTACCTAACTTTACCTATATAAGCTGCAGCTTTACAAATTGTTGTGAATTGCAACAATACCTGCACCTTCGTTTGTCATGAAATGCATTAACAGACATTGTCACAATCTACAAATAGCTCTGGAGTCTAACTTACCCAGCTCTGCAGCAGCAGTGGGCACTGACCCACCTTTCTTACCAAGGATCTTCCACGGTTTGTGAGGCTTGTCAGAAACTCTCAGCAATTTTCAGGAACACACTTTTCTGAAATATTAAAATACATGCCATGAGTAAAAATAACTAAAGTTTCTAAAGAGCTGTATGTTTTAGAGTCTCTTATGTATAGTGTTTTGGGTTCTAGGTAAAGTAATTAACATTGTTCCACTTGCTGATCGCATGTTCTGAGCCCTTACTCCAGATTGCATATGGATCCAACAAGATTGCATAAGCAGTTTATTACAATGTCTTTGAAAAGCAACACTGTCTGTCGATATGCAATATTTGCTTTAGGGTTCATCTTAGTGCTGATATCCTGGTTGTGTGTGCTGGTTTTGCCCACCAGTGGGACTATCCTATCTGATCATTTCCCCTCTGTGTTGTACACTCCGCGTTACCTTTTAAGTTTTAGAGGAAGCTTTAAAAGAATTATTATAAAAAAAAATATAATATATTAATGATGTGACTAAAGTTAGACACAATAAGCGTTGTAATTTTTTGGCTCACTTGTTAACCTCAAAGCAAGCTGTGTTTATTTTTGAATGCAAAAAAAATCATTAACCATGAGCAATGTAAAATAGTGTTCAGAGGTGCTGGGGTAACTGATAGGCTTAACCAGACCTATGGCTTTTAGATGACCTCATCCAGCCCGCATTAATACTGGATCAGAAACATGGATTAATTATTAATTAATGCAAGCAAATTAACATATTATGTTTTAAATTTTGGAAATATTACTTTTTTTTCCTTAATTTTCTTTGTTTTGTAGCTATGTCAGCAACCTTTATGCATTGCTCCAGCACTGAGAGAGTTACTCTTCAGCTCATATTAAAATAAAGAGAGAGCGTTTCAGCAACATTTGTAATGTGACATGGATCTAAGTATTTATTTACAAAAGTAATAATTTAAGTGGTATGCTCAGTTTGTGTAAAACAGGTAAAGATTTGTTCTTTGAGTAAATTAACTTAAATGTTGGTTCTAAAGATACAGTAAAATATGAGACCTTGGTTATCCTTTCTACATTATATTTTATTTTTAAAGCAATTATACAGTTCAGTTGTCAGTTTGGTGAGTCACATTTTTTTGATCAGTTACAATATAGTTTTTCCTAATTGCCAAAACACTAAACCCAATTTAAAAAAATGCTTTAGAGACACCGAATGCAAGATTCTAAATACAGGGGTTGGACAATGAAACTGAAACACCTGGTTTTAGACCACAATTATTTATTAGTATGGTGTAGGGCCTCCTTTTGCGGCCAATACAGCGTCAATTCGTCTTGGGAATGACATATACAAGTCCTGCACAGTGGTCAGAGGGATTTTAAGCCATTCTTCTTGCAGGATAGTGGCCAGGTCACAACGTGATGCTGGTGGAGAAAAATGTTTCCTGACTCGCTCCTCCAAAACACCCCAAAGTGGCTCAATAATATTTAGATCTGGTGACTGTGCAGGCCATGGGAGATGTTCATCAAACCAATCTGTCACCAGTCTTGCTGTGTGTATTGGTGCATTGTCATCCTGATACACGGCACCTCCTTCAGGATACAATGTTTGAACCATTGGATGCACATGGTCCTCCAGAATGGTTCGATAGTCCTTGGCAGTGACGCGCCCATCTAGCACAAGTATGGGGCCAAGGGAATGCCATGATATGGCAGACCAAACCATCACTGATCCACCCCCATGCTTCACTCTGGGCATGCAACAGTCTGGGTGGTACGCTTCTTTGGAGTTTCTCCACACCGTAACTCTCCCGGATGTGGGGAAAACAGTAAAGGTGGACTCATCAGAGAACAATACATGTTTCAAATTGTCCACAGCCCAAGATTTGCGCTCCTTGCACCATTGAAACCGACGTTTGGCATTGGCACGAGTGACCAAAGGTTTGGCTATAGCAGCCCGGCCATGGATATTGACCCTGTGGAGCTCCCGACGGACAGTTTTGGTGGAAACAGGAGAGTTGAGGTGCACATTTAATTCTGCCGTGATTTCCAGGTTAGCACACGAACATCCCTTTCAGACAGCTTCCTCTTGCGTCCACAGTTAATCCTGTTGGATGTGGTTCGTCCTTCTTGGTGGTATGCTGACATTACCCTGGATACCGTGGCTCTTGATACATCACAAAGACTTGCTGTCTTGGTCACAGCTGCGCCAGCAAGACGTGCACCAACAATTTGTCCTCTTTTGAACTCTGTTATGTCACCCATAATGTTGTGTGCATTGAAATATTTTGAGCAAAACTGTGCTCTTACCCTGCTAATTGGACCTTCACACTCTGCTCTTATTGGTTCAATGTGCAATTAATGAAGATTGGCCACCAGGCTGGTCCAATTTAGCCATGAAACCTCCCACACTAAAATGAGAGTTGTTTCAGTTTCATTGTCCAACCCCTGTATATTCTCATTCAAGGAGACATTTGTGTGTTAGAGGTGAGATACTCCAAGGAAAAAGATGGGGGCAGGTAGGAATAAGAGCACATAGAGAAAAATAAGGAGTACAAAGAGTAATGTGATGAAGCCCAGTAATCACTTGCTTTTCTACAGTCTTTTGATGTGGTTTTATTTTGATTGCTGGAGATTACAGTAAAGTAAGTATATTTTCAATCTGCATTTCTGACAGTCTCTCTTTTTGTGTTCCTTTTTGTCAGCCAAACAAAATACTTTCAGTATTTTGTAAATGCCTCTCCAAGTGCTAAAGGCCCTTCCTTGTAGCCTGTGTTTTCAGTTATTTGTGTGTGTGTGTGTGTGTGTATGTTATAACTGTTTTGTTGTATTTTCACTTTGACTGCTCTTTGAATGAGTTGAGGCCATTGGTTGGTTTCAAACACAGTAAAAAGTGTTTTGAGGAAATTGTCAGGATTTGCTACAGGTGTTTAAAAACTGGGGTTTGTATTGACAATTTTGACAAAAAATATAAATGGTTTCCAGAAATGCATTTAAGCAATTGTGAAAAACTACTTATAAACGGTTATTGTTATTATACAGCTTATTATCATATATACAATGCCAAAGATTGTCTTCAGCCAGTGCATTGGCCATTCACCTGGGTCACAATTGCTTACATGTCCACAGGGAAAAAATAATTACACAACCCAGGCCCTAAGTATGAACAGGCCCCCGAAGGAATTTTGGCTTAGGGTCTCATATAACCTTACGCCATCTCTGGAAAAAAGAAACTGAAGCTGTCTTATTGTTTTTTTCCACTACATGGTTGATGGTGTTTATCTCCAGTTTCCACTCTACATTTGTCTCACAGTAAAAATGCAGCTGACTGGTGCAGGTCTGGAGAAGTTCAACTATTTCCTCCACCAACCTATTTGTGGGATTTTATGGATAAAGCCCTGCTAGAAGGGTGATTCAAGCTCCACAGGGTTATAATGTATGATAATGCAGGGGAGATGGGGGGGGGGGGGGGTACGTTTCCATATAATGAACACAGTACATCTTCTTTAGAAACCCTCATGAGGAACGCAGATGAGGACATGCCGATAAAGAGGAAAGAAAGGAAAAGATCAAAGCATATTTCAAGAATGTGATTGCAAGGATGAAGGAGGAGGAATGAGAAACAGTAAAAGTGGAGTGGAGGATTGTGTTGGAGGTGGCAATAATGAGAGAGAAAATTTAATGGGAGAGACAAAGGAGTAAGACAGAAGGAGGTAATGTTAATGCAGTGCAGCCTGCAGGTTGTGCTCCCCTCTGCACCACTTGTGAACACTCCTGGCTGTGGCGAGCACTCACTCTTTTATATCAACCTCCCGCTGCTACTGTAAAAGGACACATTGCGCGAATGTATTTATGTTTTTTTCTTCTTCTCTCTCTGCGTATGTGTATGCTTGTCTGTAGCCCCCTTTGTTTGGAAGCTTACAAGAATCTGTCATGCTGGCTCCTGATTTGTGTGGATAAAAGAAGCAATAATGATGAGCCCCATAATGAGAGCTATTTAGCATGCCGTTCAAAGTGAGCTGCCATGTCTGTCAATCAAAGGAAGTTTTCTAGTCTCTTTGTAATAATTAGGGCTTTTGTCATGAAGAAGTCTTGAGCACCAAATTGACACGTGGCAACAGACATGCACTTACGCCCAACTCTCAATCTCAGCTTTTGTTTAAATATGACAAAATTCTATAATTTCTTGTAGTTTGCTAGCCTGGCCTACAAGATGAATTCTCGCGGTATTTGTGCGTTCAGAAACACACGAGAATCCATGTTGTACCACCCGGCTTCAGCTGTTTGTGTCGGAACCAAAAACAGTTCTGGCCAATCACGTTGCAGTATTGAGGTTTAAGGTGTGACATACCGGTACAACGCAAGCGAGAGCAGCTGAGTCCACAGCCAAACCAACATAAACATACCAGCGCAGGAGGACGCACGCCTAGCTGCTGTTATCACATCTGTTTTGTAAGAATTCACAATTTCTTCTTTGATAGTAGAACAGCAAGAAGTGCCTTGACTAGCTAACCTTTTGTGGTTTCACATGACATTTGCTGCTTACGTTTTAATTTAATACTGTGACTGGCTAAAACTAACCTTTGGTAGGTGGGCACTAGGAGTCGCTTCGCCCAATCAGCTTGGAGAGTTCTGCTGAAATTTCCTCCTTTCCCCAAATGGAGCAGTCCCAGATTGATAATGTGCAGAAACAAACTGCCTTAAACATAAGGATTTAAGGATATCTAATTAAGATACAATACGTGGCGATAATGCTCCATCTGGTCGCAAGTGGCCAGAAGAAGAAGAAGATAATTTGCAGAACTAGAGTGCTATACATTATCAATCCGGCTGGCCAGGTTAGCAGTTTGCAAGCTGTCAAAACTGTTTCCAGAAGCTGTTTAGTAGATAACAGTGCTTTGCAAAAATATTCATACCCCATGAACTTTTCCACAAATGTCCCATTATTTTTATTAGGGTTTTAAGTAACACATCAACACATGATATAGCAAAATTGGGATGTGAACAAGAAACGATACATGATTTTCAAAAGTGTTTAAAGTGAATATTGGAAAAGTGCAGCATGTATTTGTGTGAGATCATGACATTTCTGGAATTACAACTGCAGGTCATTTGGCGTTTTGTTTCTACCAGCTTTGCATATCTAGAGGACAGTTTTTGCTTGCTCTTCTTTTGAAAACAACTCAAACTAAATCAGACTAAACTTTTCCTGTTTTACATCAGTAAGGATGACAATACAGTTTTCAATTGCTAAATTACAGAATAATATTTGAGAAAATTTATTGAGAATATTATTTTAACTTCCTTCAAATGTAAAACATGTCACACGTTTCCTTAATACAGTGTTTGGTGGAATTGCTTTTTAAACTGTATAACTTGGGTCAAATGTTTTTGGGTATCCTTCCCCAAGCCTCTCACAACTCAAACAAGTCCAGTCCAGTATCTTCACTTCTCATTAAGTATGAAACGTCATTGACAACAAGCTGGCGTTCAGTGAAAATGCAGAAAAGGTTAGTAAAAAAGCTCACCAAAGACTCCACTTCTTACGTAAACTAAGTAAGTTTTGAGTGTGTAAAAGGTTGATGACCATTTTCTATAACTCTCTGATTGAATCTGTCCTCACTTTCGCTTGCATCACCTGGTTTGGCAGTCTATCAGATGGAAACAAGGACAGGATTAACCAAATGGTAGAAATTGCTGGCAAAATTATAGGAGTGACATTACCCAATTTAGAAGAAACCTTTTTAAAAAAAGAGTCCTAGAAAAGGCAGAGCACAAAATTCATTCTTCAAATAGCCCACTTCATAGTTAATTTGAGCTACTACCATTGGGGAGGAGATTCAGGTGTCCTAAATCAAAAACAAACAGATGGAAAAGCTTCTTTACTTGCCAGGCCATCATTCAGATAAATTGTAAAGGTTATCGGGCTTGATTTGTTGTTCAGCCTGTTTCAACTGATAATTGTACATGGATGCTTACTGATTTTATTGTTGCTAAATTCATTATGTTATTGTTTCTGTGTGCGTGGGTATTGTCTGTTTTCTAGTCCCACCTTGCTGTAAGGGGAATATCCCTAAGGGGACACAAAGTGATACTGAGACTGCTGGAAGTATAGGTTGCAAACTTTACTTCCTGTTTATTGTGTAACATCAACTTCTGACAAAATTATGAGTTGTGTAACCTGGTTACTCAAAACCAGTGGATGGAAACACGGCTAATTTGAATTATCTTTTCCTTTTCTCTCTTTTTTGCAACATTTTGACATTTCCCTCAAAATTTGCATGACTGTTGGATGGAAACATAGCGATTGTATTTGAGGTATTTTGCTTAAAACATGAATTTACTGATAAGAAGCTTACCATAGGTATGGCATCTTTTCTGGTTTCATTTTGGTTTTAAATGAATGTATGGCACAGTTTTCATATTCCTATTTGTTGAAAAAACATTCAAACCCTATACTATCCTTCCATTTGACAGATATTTGCTTTTATTTTGCGTTCTATTTTATAAAATTCCCATAAAATGCATTGAACATTGTGGTTCTAATGTGACAAAATGTGGAAGGTTTAATGGTCTTGAATAGACAAAGCACTGCAGGTGAAAGCCAGGGTGCCAGCAGACTGTTTTGATAATTTTTATGGATCTAAACAGATCCGATGTGGCTGACAGTGCTACTTATCAGAGAAAATATGACACAATTCAATCATTTATTAGAATGAAAATGTATTTATTGATACAAATCCCACATAACCATTCCACCTAATTAAACACAAAACATTAACCTGTACAATTTATTATATAAATTGACAAAACCTTTTATTATACAATTGCTTATTCTGATAATAACCCACTTCAATATAAAAAAAGAAAAAAAAAACACGCTAATCGTATCATAGATATTTGCATCATTGACCAATAATTGAAGTTTAGCCAGGGCGGGACGCATTCGCAGCTCCCTGCAATGTGATCAGGGAGCCAATACCACACCTCACTGCGCTCTGTCAATACACCTGGTGTGGCCTTATTGGCTGAGGTGGCGAGGGAGAGCGGATCCATTGCAATGAGCGCCTCTGTCCCTTCTCCCCTGTGCTCTCATTAGATCTACTCTGTTAAACTCCTTATGCATCTGTCTGTAGGCTGCATTATGGAAACAATCATAGACCCCTTAAGCTGGTTGTTGTGCTCCACTAAAGCTAAAGGAGTGATGGAAAGTGCTGACGTGTGTTTGGATGCTGATAGAGACACTTGGAGATTTTTTTATTGCTGTACAAAAAAGGCAGTTCTTTGTTCTTAAAGTATTTGTGCACCATATATTTCCATGCACTATCAGGGAGAAACAAGTGCACTCGAACAGAAAGTCATAAAACATAGCTATACAATAATGTGATGGTATTAAAGGAATGATTCAACATTTTGGGCTATCTGGCAGGCAATTACATGAGAGAATCAATACTACTTTTTTTAGAGCAGTTTGCAGCTTAGTTTAGCTTAAAAAAAGAATGAGTCTGTCCTGATGTAACAAATGTACCAACACTAAGTTTGATCCTTGCAAAGAAATTTTACCTTTGGAAAAACTAGTCTTTATCCTAACAGGTACCAAAAAGCTCACCTTATAAGATACCCTAATTCAAGTTTTTGTGTAGATTTAAGAACGAATGCAAAATGTGTTTCCTGCTAGGGTTTAACCTTTTAAATAAGAACTTTGCTAAGATTGAGCGTGCTTTCGAGACACCTTTTTAATTACATTCTGTAGACATAGACGGTTTACTGACATTCTTGTATTTGAAAGCGCAAGTCCAATAAATGTATCCATTTTCTATTTTTGGTTAGTCCTTACATTGTGACAGAGGTGCTGGTGCCTGTACTTATACCCTATACCAGTGGTAAGTGGGTGAGAGGCAGGGTACACATCCTGTGCAGGTGAAATTCTAAACAGAACGGCCCCATGTGGGATTCGAACCTAGCACCTTTTGGATTCTATCTCAGATGAAAATATAATGAAAATGAATTGAAAACAATCTATTTAATAATTACCATTTAAGCGTCAATCATATATCAAATGTGTCATGGAAAATGCGCGTGGAAATCAATTTGCGGTTTTAATGAGGTTAAAATAATTGATTATTTTTCAATTTATTTGATAACTGATTCCTGTGCTACAGCACACCATGAAATACTTTAGTTCTATCTGGCACATCAAATAGACCCTAACATTAACGTACTAACCTCTATGGCCAGTTAAGTTTAAACCCAGACTACAGGTAGAGTGTCCGCTCGTATCTTTGATAAGTGGAAGACGATGGATGGCTGAATGGCTGAATGGATGCATCCAAACGAAAAACGGGATTATGTGGTTCATAAACTGATATTAATATTGTATATATTGATGTACGAATTAATTATTGATGATGTGTACACATCTGACCTTTATACTATAAGCAGAGTTCTTCGAAAAGATTTTATTCATTTATTGGATTTTGGCACATCTGCCTTTCCGCACTCATGTACTGTGCCCACCATTTTTAACAGAAATGTTGCTGCTGCTGTTGCTTTTTGACAAATAAAATCACATAACCTTTGCCGGCGTAAGTTAGACTCTCTGTTTTCTGTGTTGTCATCGGAGAAAGAGGTATCACTCAGGGGTTGAGTTGAGGCGAACAGGAGTGTGCGGCAGAGAGGGGACTGACGTGCCAGACATGTCCACTGTTGTCACTCCCATCTTCTTCAGGGAGCGCTCGTCTGTCACAGAGATGGAGCGGGAGATTGTGGGATGTGCTGGAGCCTGTGAGCCTGAGATGGATGGACAGATGTTTATTTGATGTTTCAACAAAACAACTGCACTTCACGTCATGCTTATGAGGCAATCTGAAACCAGGAGGGAAAATAATAAATTAAAAAAAGACAAGTGAGTAAATTTAAAGAAAAAAATAAATATTTCCCCCATATTTGAGTTTCTAATGAATAAAGGATTCTGACGATCTGTGCCATACACTCCAGCTACCATTAGTTTAATCCCCTATTGGTATTCAGCTCATGCGCTCAACTTCTAATTAGATTCTCTCCAGTAAATGACATCCATTTACTTTTATTATGGCAGATGAATGAAATGAAACCAACAGTATTTTTTATTGCACACTGACTGAATGCTGTAGCTGCTTATGGCCTGTAGAGGTTCATGGCAGTGCAGCGAGCTGCAGCAGGTTGAGCAATGACTGCAGATTGGTTGCAGCTTGATGTCTCTCATCATCACACACAGAGAAAAAGGGGTGGGGGGTGGCGTTGCACAGAGGGAGAGAGAGAGAAATGGAGAGAGCCAACAGGCATGAGATGGTTCGGTCCATATTGGGAATTCTACCTCTGATTTTTCACACATGCTCCTGAGGTTCACCAGACAAACCAGCAGGGGGCAGGGTGACCACACACACACACACACACATACACACACGTACACATGTGCACATGGGTATACGTGCACATACACACTGATTTCTCCTATACGCCCGTACACATACCCCCTCCAGGTCTGACATTTACAGCTAAGTGCTGCATCGGCTGGTTATTTATGTTGAGAGGGATCATGATGAGGGGAGAGCAGCAGGTGGCTGCATTATACTCTTTATCAGAGCGACGCAGTAGCATTATCATTTCATGAACTGTCCTAAACCTAAAACACAAGTGCACACAGACACACACACAAAAACACACTACATCTGTCTCTCAGTCGCCCTCTTCTTCACACACTCCCTTCTTGCTGCTCCGTGTTTTCTGAAATGCCTCCAAACTGCTCTTCCCTTTCCGCCTTTCTCCCACAGATGTACTCCTACCATCTGGACACTTGTAGGGCACAGCGAAGGCACTAACCTGCTCTCATAAGGCATGTTAGCGTTACACAGCTAATAATTCAGACTGTTTTGCAGTTTGTTGATTGAAACGATTAGCAATGACATAAAAACACCTAAATATGTGTGTACTAAATAAGAATCTGTGTTTTATAATTCTGACCTCTCCTTCTGAGTGCAGCGACAGTTGCCACAGATCTCAAATGCATGTTTCACAGCTAATGTTCCATTCATGTGCTCTTCATTGCTTTCTCTTTTCCCACCCCCAGTCTCTGTCTTTGCCTGCACTGCTCTCACATCCAGCAGGACAATCTCTGCTCCAAACCTCGGGGGTATTGCAGTAGAGTGCAGGTCGGGTGTAGCAACCTCACCTGAGCTGTTCTGGTCAGATTTGAGTTTGGTGTTGGTATTCTCTTCCATGGCCTTCTCGTACTTCCTCACCTCTTCCAAGGTGAGCCCTACAAGGAGACGGCATGTATAGAGTGTTAAAACAGAGCAGAAAATTTACATTTGCTTTTAAAAAAAGACAGTTTCTTACAAACATATTCATACCCTTTTTACTTTAACGTGTTTTGTCATGGTACAAATACAAACTTCAGTGCATTTATTGGGCTTTTACTCATCCCAAAGCGGTGCATAACTGATGCAGAAGGAAGTGGATACGTTGCTTTAAAATATTTTTTACAACTAGATATCTAAAGATGGCCTTTAAAAGTGGTTTAGACATCGGTGCCTGAGTATGGAATCTGGAATCCTTTCTTTCCAAGTTCTCGGAGCAGGTCCCAGAATTTGCTTGGTTGGGACTATACTGTATATTCCTTCTGGCCCTTTAATGCCTTGGAATACCACAGAATAAACTGGACAGTGGTGCTCGGAAGAGGAATTTCTGGATCTTTCTCCTCGACCTGTCTGCGCCGAGACTCTGGTCCATTGAAGAAGAAGAGGGAATATGCTGACAGTAGATGTGGTCCCCACATAACTGGCCTTTTTGGAAAAATTTCAAGAAAAAAAACATTGTTCTAAGACAGCCTTAAAAAAGCCCTGCTTGCAGTTTGTCACAAGCCATTTTAGGGAAATGGAAAACATGATAGATGGTGCCGGTGTCACAAAAGACCAAAATGTAACTTTTTTTAAATTGACATGCTGGTAAAGCTATTGGTAAGAGGAAAACTAAGGCTGCACATCACTCTGAACACACCATGCCCAGCTTTTCTTCAACATGAACAGAAAAGCTGTTCAAAGCTGACGGTAGGACGGATGGTGCTAAGCGCATGGTAATCCATTAGAGACCGAAAAAGACTTGAGACTTAAGCAGAGGTTCACCTTCCAGCAGGACAACAACCCTAAACATACAGCCGTAAATACAATACAATGATTTAGATCGAGGCTTACTCATCCGTTAGAATGGCCTCGTCAAAGTCCTAACTAATTGTAAAAGGAAGGTCTTGAGGTTTTAATTCAAACACAACACAAACCTTTTCTATTTGTATTTGTCAACATTTTTTAAAAACATGTCTCCTTTTTCTTCCACTTCACAATAGTTATCTACTTTTTTGTTTGTCTATTAAATAAAAATCCCAATAAAATACATTGAAATTTGTGGTGGCAACAAGACAAAATGTATAAAAGTTTAATATGTAATAATACTTTGGCTAGGCTTTGTGTAAGGGCTGAAGTTTATTTTCTTCCAAAGAGTAACATCAAAGTTGTTCTGAGGAATAATTGCATGTTAAGTGACACTTGTATGTTTTTGACTAACCATGCCACTCGTCAATCCATGCGACTGCCTGCCTGTGGCCGACCAGAAGGATATCTTTGATAGTCTGAAATTACAAATTCAACAAGTTAATGTCAAGAAAAATACAAAAACTGAAGAAGCTCACTCAGTGTTGAATACTGCTATTATCCTGCTAGTCATATGATACTATTGGTATTTTTGTGCAGCACATCACTGACACAGCATCTTTTTGTTTAATTAATTTGAGGAAATTGGCTATGTAGGAATTTCCATCAACAGTTTAACCTGAAACAGTCATGAACATAAATAAACAAACTTCACACTTCAGTTTCTGCTTCATTGCTTTGCCTCGTTGTGGAGGAGAACTGAAATACCAGAGTTAGCTCAACTGAATTACACGAGACGCAGTGCAGAGATCATTTGAGACCGCCCGCCCTCATGGTGCCTGTAATTACGTTAATGTCTGGAAATTAATGTGCCGATGATTTATTTGTGTCAACATGCCACAAAAGGCAAACTTGGATAATAAAATCCAATCAGCACCAAATGAGGATTGTCATTTTGTCCTCAACCCGGTGTCTTCGTATCAGCAGTGGGCAGAAATAAAACTCTTTCTCACTTTATGCATGAAGTCCTCCGTCTTGGTCTGAAATCCGTAGACCTCAAAGCTGCACTGCACTTTCTTATAGGAGCACATAATGGGGCTGTGGTTGTCCCTCCAGCCTGGCTTTAGAGGTCCTCGGTTGGTTTTATTCGACCGCCAGCAACTCAGATCCTGCACAGAACAAAAGATATTGGGGTTATATGCTGAATCTGCACAAACCTTGCAACTGTGTGGTTCTCTCAGAGGCCACAATAGATGTCTGTGGTTGTGCTTATAAGCCTCTGCATGTGTGAAGATGACTGATATTTGAGTGGAGGTGTAAGCAGGTTGTTGCTCAACACAGCCCTGAGGAGGAAAAAGTGATACCACATATTATGCACCTGCGACCAGAGGATGTTTGGGGATTTTATGTTGTCACGATGTAATTTAATATAATCCGCAGGTGTGTTGGAGACATTGTTTTATTGGTTGTATGTGTTTGCATGCTGGAAGCTTTTTCTGCATGCTTGTTTGCACACAAACCTGTGAATTCACCTTTGTTGCTAAGGGCTCGCAGGCACTAAAGAGGTGTGAAATCTCGGATGAGAGGGAGTGAGGAAAAGCAGGGAGGCTGAATCGTGTGAAGGTATTACTGCGTTATTTTTCAATGGAAAAACCTAAAGCCAGTTACCATTTTCATTTTTGGGTTAATGGATTATAATTTTTGTGTACACCTTAAATGTTTTTGAGCCTCTGCACACAATTTTTTTACCTATGTGTGCAGAGTGTGTAGCCAATCGTACATACCGAAAGAAAAGGACAAGGTGAAACCAGTTTAGCTATTTAACAGCCAACCGTAACCAATTGTCCTTCCGTTACAGTGCCTTGCAACAGAATAAAAACCTCATGTACCTTTTTTTTCATTTTGTCAAATGACAACCACAAACTTGTACTTTATTTTATTGTGACTTTATGTGAAAGCTTAATGTATAATAGAAAAGTGGAAAGAATATATAATATGTTTTCAAAATGTTTTTCAAATAGGATTTTAAAAACTTTGCAGAACCACGTTTCGTTGCAATGGTAGCTCCAAGGTCCAATCTTTGCAAAGTAGCTCAAGCTCATTTGGATTAGAGGGAGAACATCAGTGAAAATGTGCATTTCAAGTCTTGCCATAGAGTCTCCATTGGATATAGATCTGGTTGTTGACTAGGCCAGGCTAACACATGAATTATGCACTGATTGTAATCATTCAACTGTAGTTCTAGCTTAATGTTTAGTATCGTGGGTCTACTGGAAACCAAACCTCCACCCCAGTCTCAAACATATTGCCACCCTGAAAGGTTTTTTGTGTGAGTTGCTCCGAATTTACCTTAATCCATCATCCTATCATAACCAATCAGCTTCTTTGTCACCATCAAGTTCCACTCCTTAGATGTGTTGTTTATATAACGTTTTACTTGTTATGTACATGTATGTACAGTTTTGGTCTAATCTAATCAGAGTACCTTATTCCATGTTTTTGCTCTGTCCCCCACATGTGTTTTGGTCAATTGCAGTAGGACTTCTGGCTTTCTTACCACAGTCGATTTTCTCTTGCTAAAAGGCCCTATTGTGGAGTACATGATTATTTGTTTTGGCAAAAGATTTTCCCCTCTGAGCTATGGAGCTCTGCAGCTCCTTCAAAGTTATCATGGACTTCGTTGCTGCTTTGCTAAATGCTCCCCTTCCCTGGCCTGTCAGTTTAAGTGGATGTCCATGTCTTGGCAGATCAACAGGTGTGCTCTGCTCTTTCTGTCATAAGACGAGGTATTGAACAGCTCTCTTTGAGATTTTAAAAGCTTTGAATATTTTGTATGTTGCTGACTTAAACCTCTCCACAACTTTATCTCTGATCTGTCTGCTGTGTTTCATAATGCTGACTAACTATTGTTCTTTAAAAAACTTCTTAGACCCTCACAGAACACCTCTTGCTATAATGAAGTGTAAATTAAGGCAATTGGTTGCACTGGAGTTGATTGGAATTTATTTAGGGTCATCGGAGTAAAGAAGGCTGAATACAAATGCATACTTTTTAGATTTTTACCTCTACAAAAATCCTGTATCAGTTTCCTTTTCACAATAATACCCTACAGTGTGTTGGCCTACAACATAAAATCCCCAAATCACACATTGAAATTTGTTGTTGTAACATTACAAATGGGCAAAAGTAAAAGGAGAATGAACACCTTTGCAAGAATGTATTAGTAATACCTTTAAAACACCTTTCAAAACCCCCACATGCTGCATACATTTTTATGCCGTGTGTAAAACAAAAGAAAATACCACATATATTAGATGTTAAGCATTACAGCATTACAGATGCAGATGGAAGAATTTTTTTACAATATCTGGCTTTATTTATAATTTGTAAGCTACCTATTCTAGGTTATCTCATTTTGTTTTGCTTTTAGGTTTTGCCTCACGCACCTCTGAAGCTTTGTAGTGCTTTTCCGGGATGTGGTCGGAGAGAATGTCCAGGAAGCAAATGTTCTCCGCCGGGGTAGGCGAGTCCCCAAACACCTACATCCAGACAGATGGGAGGAGGTCACACAGTGTAATGACTGCAGCTGCACGAACGCGCACTAACTTACACAACATAAACACATGCATTACTCACTCAGCACAGAGCGGGGATAAGAGTAGATAAGTAACTGTGTAGAAAACGGAGGTCACACACCATAACACCCCTCACTACTGTATATCCCACCCCGAGGCCCTGGGAGGAAATCACACTGGAGCAAGCAGATGAGAGAACAGATAGAGAGAAAAAGCACAGAAGGGGATAAGGGAAAACGCACGGCTGTATGTGGGATATTAAAGCAAAGGAAACAGAGGTTTTATGAAAGCAGAATACAGTTTGTCTTGAGAAACTGTGGAGTGAACTTAGATGAGGAGCAAGAAGAGCCCACACTTTTCCCTGACCTTGCATAACATTTCGGAATGCTGCACTGACAATGTTTATTTCATAAAACTAGCAAGTAGTAAAACATGAAATAACACTCGGCTATGCTCCTGTTACTGTGTTGTACTTATATGTCTACTCAAGGTCTTGCTCAGTCTCATGGAATGCACAACCTAGAAGGGTTCAGTTTTCTTGTTCAGTCTGTTCTTGTTACAAAACTCTCGTGCCTCCCCCACCCCCACCCCACTCCCATTGCCTTTCCATGTTTTTGATCTGGTAGTTACAGTGTTCCTCACTGTGGGATTTCTCAGCCTACCTGAAAAGGACACTTAACAATAAAGTTGAAGAAAAAACTATACTGATTTGAATCCTTTATTTTCAAGTGTTAGTATTTTTCAGCGCAATAATATGAGAAGAATCTCCAGTGGAAGGTTGTAGTTTGGCAGCAGATAACAGATCGAGTGACAGAGAAGAGCCCAGGAATTGTAAAGGATTCTGTAGAGTTTCCATGTCTAGAAGGATATTGTAATTGAGGCTCCTTCGTTGATTTTTTTTTTTTTTTAGTGGACTTTGGACTTTTTTACTGGGATAAAGAAATTATTAACTATTAAGTGGAAGGAAAAGAATGCACTGCCTTCAACATGTTTTTTAAATAAAAAGTCAAAAAAAAACTTTGGGGCCACCACAAACTTACCAAGACATCTATACTGATGGGCCGTTCAAGGAGCAGATCAATTAAAGAAACAGCTAAGAGGCAAATGTAACTTTGG
Source organism: Fundulus diaphanus (assembly GCA_037039145.1). NCBI lineage: Eukaryota > Metazoa > Chordata > Actinopteri > Cyprinodontiformes > Fundulidae > Fundulus > Fundulus diaphanus. The sequence continues at coordinate 36,626,435 of CM073130.1, forward strand.
AGGAGCAGCAAATATCGTCTTCTCAGGTGGGAGTGTCTTTTGACAGGCGAGCAATTAGTCTCTACAAATATGGCCTTTATGGAGGAGTAACATGGGTGGTGGCGCCTGGTCAATTGTGGGGTGCTTGCGTGCCACCCCTGTCAAAATTGTAGGAAAAAAAACAAAGACACAGTAAACATAAATAAAGAAACAAAGAGTAATGATCATATCTGTTTTTTGATTAAATGTGTCTTATTTTTTTATTTTTCAGCCTTTACATTCAATTTGTTTTTTGTTTTGTTTTTGTAAGTTACATTTTTAATTGGTATGGGATGCTGGACAGATGAGTGTGGATGTGTGTTTTTAAACTTTTGGTTCCCTTGTGACTTCTTGCTGGTCTCTAATTGGTGACCTCTCCTCTGTTTCCAGTCAGCGTTTTTGTGTTATTTTTCATTCAAACAGGTTAATCCATGATACGTGTCAATCAAAGTCCCTGGTAACTTAGAAGCACAGGCACAAATGTCACTCAAACATAAGGATGCAAAGTAGAGTCAGACGACAGCATTACAGGAGAGAATGGTGCAGCGAAAGAAAATTTGGTCATGTATTTGCAAATAATGAGAGGTTAAAGGAGTTTAGACCAGTCCAACCAGACTAAAAAATCCAGCAGCAGGCAAGTGACCAGGGACGGATACATTTTTAAATAAACGAATCAATCAACAAATCAATCAATGAATCAACGAATCAATCAATGAATCAACGAATCAATCAATGAATCTATCTATCTATCTATCTATCTATCTATCTATCTATCTATCTATCTATCTATCTATCTATCTATCTATCTATCTATCTATCTATCTATCTATCTATCTATCTATCTATCTGTGTGTGTGTAAATTAATGATTTTGCTGTATTTTAAGAAGCAAGAAACTGGGTTCTAAATGAGTTCCTGATGCATACTTAGGGTTTGCTAAGAATCTCCAACTTTTTCTTTATTTAAAAAAGATCATTAACGTTTTTGTGCAGCCCTTTCAAAGATGTGCCAAAAGCCTTAAAGGAATTCACCTTTCATTGCAAGAGCGCGTAGTGGCAAAGAAAACCTGACTGCAGCCTTGTTTGTAGCAGTCGTGGAGGTTTTAAGCAGGTATTTTTTTAACCATTTCCTGGAACAATACGGCCCTTCTGCCTTACTTGAACGTTGTGTTCTCTTGTCTTTCCCATTTTGAAGAATGGCTAATTTAAAGAGAATTATGTGCATATGTATACCTCCATGGGGAAAGGAAGGCATTAGTTACTAATAAGAAGTTCCTTGACACTAATTTATAAAGGTAATGTATAAATAATAATAATAATAAAAAAAAAAATCCCAGGTAATATTTGTTTATATTCATTGTTATGGATACCAGTTATTGTGGCATCAAGAACTTTAAAAAAGGAAATTATTTTTGTAATACTGGATTCTTTTTCCCCACTGACTAAATCCGCTCAAATAAATGTTTTTCTTTCTACATTTATCATTGTCAGATTATGCTACTGTGATCGAAGCTAAATTTATTTTCAAGCCTTTTATACATCTTTTTCCAAGGGTACCAATGTATATGGAAAGAGGGAAAAAAATAAGAATCCCAAAGTTCTTCTTGATAAGCAGTATTTAAATTGTGGCAGGCTGAGTCTTGTCTAATTTTTTTTTTTTTTTTTACCTTCATCAATTACTCAGAGCACAAACAAGATGCCGAGCAGAACTACAATTGCTTGTGAATTTCTGTCCGAGTGTGTTGATGCGCATTGGCCATGGACGAAATGCAGCATGGCAGCGATGATCAGCACACAGCACGTCTGGTTAATAGATCTGCCAATATTGCATTTTGTGCTTTGCTTGTTTTCCTTGTAATGGCCACATCAATTTGATAAACGTTTTTGTGGCGCTGCAGAGAAAATTGCAATTCCTCTCATTCCCCTTGAGTCTCACTCTCTTCGCTCTCTTCCATGATCTCTCTGCCTTCCTTGCTTCCTCCCTGTTAGGCCTATACTCACGTTGTTGTTGCTGCCGTTGTTGTTTTCAAACCTCGTCTCAATGCGAATGCTGAACTTGGGGATGAATGACACCTACATGAGGTAAACACGAAAAGCATACAAAGGCATATAGCAGATTAATGCCACTTATCTTCTAAAAAGAAATGAACCCAATATTTGGGTCATGGTAAGTAGATGATATGTGAGAATACTTACTGAGTACTCTGCATCATCAGCGACATTCAATATAGATAGAAAGAAACAGCATTGATTACTCAAAATGCATGACCACAGAAATATTGTAACACACATATGCCAGAAACTACGAGTGCAATGCATGTACACAGATGGAACTCGGTTGAGTAACAATCACCGATTAATTGTGCAGTCCTATTTGGATGATTAAATCCTATATCCAATGAAAACGAAAAAAAAACGAATTCAGTTTTTATGTAAAACAGAAATGTCAAAATGTGTGTCTGTGTATTCTCAAGTAAATGTATTTGATATTTGGTCAGGGCTTCTTTTGCATTTTTTACTGCGTCAATGCAGCGCGGTGTTGGGGAGATTGGTCGGTACCTCAGCTGAGGTGTTAACGAAGCCAATGTCGTTTGATAACAGCTCTCAACTTCTCTGGATTGCTGGATCTGGTGTCGCTAATGTTCTTGTTGACAATACTCCATTCAAGGCCAAATCAGACAACATCATTAAAGCAGATATTAGTATCTTTGGCAGGTACCAAGTCCTGCTGGAAAACATGTCAGCATCTCCATAAAGCTTGTCAGGAGAGTGAAATATTAAGGACCGTGAAAAATACTGTTAGAATTTATAAAACCCAGTGAACCGACACCAGCAGATGATATGACTCTTCAAACATCTCTGACTGTGGGAACTTCACAGTGAACCCCAAGCACCTTGAATCTGTGTCTCTCCTCTTCTTCTAGACTCTGGGTACTTGATATATGAAATGAAATCCAAAACATACTTTCATCTGAATAGAGGACGTTTGATCACTGAACATTCCTTTTTCCTCTTAGCACACATAACAAGAGTCTAAAATTGTCTTTCGGGTTAGGCATTGCTCGAAACAAGGAATCCAATGGCTGTAGCAGATATCCTGGATACATCTTTTTTGGTGATTCTTGAAGCTCTGACTGACGCTACAGACCATGCCTTATGAATCTTTCCCACTCTTGAACAGGCTTGGCTTGACAATACTCTCAACGCTGCATTCCTTCCACTCAACTTTCCATCAAAATGCTGTGATACAGTACTCAGAAGACTCAGCTCCTTTAGCAATGACCTCTTTTGTGGCTTAAGCTCCTTGTAAAGTATGCAAATTACAGTCTGACGGTCCGTCTGTCTATCCACCTATCTATAACAGTTGTGAAGCATTCAGCGAGGAGTAAGAAATGCCCACCTGTGATGGTGTAGGGGTAGAAGTTCCAGGCCTTTTCTGTCACATAGAAGATTCGTGGGACAAAAGCTTTTATCCAAGTTGGCAGTTTACTAAAATCAGAACGGAATAAAAGAATCATAACCACAGAGTGAATAAAGGTATGGAAGAGCAAGAGGGAGATTAAAGATGGAGACAAAGAAATCTTGAGTGTTTTACTGGACCAGATTACCTTCCAGCACAGTATTTATTGTATGACTCATTCTCAATTACACCTCTGGTGATAAATTGCTTCAAAGTCACATGTCGGAATTGAGCAAGAGTTCAGTCTGTTGTGCAGTCACAGTACCTATGTGCATGAGTGTATTTCTGTGTGTGCTCAGTGAGGAAGACCCAACACTCACAGAGATTAGAAAAATCCTTCAGAGCTAAAGTGTTTCTTTACTTCTTTAAGAGTTTATTTAAGGATTAAAACTTTGGTTTGGAGTGGTGATTGGAATAAAGCTTAAGGTTGCATCAGGGTAATGAGTCGGGTTAGGAAATGACTTAACAGGATTCCTGCTGTTTTCAGAGCAGTTTTTTGTGACAATTATTTTATGAGCACATAATAAATAAAATGTCAGTTTGGTTCGTCCATTATTAGGGGGAAATTTTTGTTGTAGGTTAGTTTTTGATTTGATCGAATGGAGCAACATTTTACCCTGATGGACTGTAACGTTATTAAATGGGCTTATGTCAGCCTTTTACTAATAAATGCAGTGTATGATATTTTGAGGCTAATCTATGCCTTTCAATTGGTATTTTATAAGTATTAAGTCCCTCAAAGTAAAAAAGGAAGTGGCAATCAGATAGTTTATGCCCTTAGCACTCCCACCTCAATATTAAGCCCAGCCATAACAGCAATCTCTAACCTAAATTACAGACATTATCTCTGGTGGACCGGCTGCCAAGAGGGTAGCAAAAACTGATAACTCAAAATACCACCTGAGAAAAAAATTGCTCAGGTAATTATGTAATTGAAGGTGCACAGTTATTGCTATTCCCAAAGAGTTGATTGGAGTGTTATCAGTCACCTAACACTAAACCAACTAATGACAGTCACACATTTGATCAACCAAATCACAGCAGCACAGCCTTTCCCCCGCTCTTTGTCTGCTGATCTAATCTAGCATCAGTTACAGTGCATAATAGACTGTAGACTATATCATAAATGGACATGGCTACTGCAACCTAACCCACTGATTTGTCGCATGCCGTTTTGAAGCCTTATTTCAGGTTTTTGACTGTCAACATAATCCTCCATCTAGAGTTAGAGTTACAGTAACCAAATTCAGGCTAAAACCTACTTTCTGGTGTTACACTTACTCGTGGATATGGATTTACATTCAGCCCTTCATAATACCCCCTATTGGATTATTGGGTAGCTATCTTGTGTCCTTATTCAAAGGTTGCCACATCAAGTCATTACAACCTGCATTCAGCTTTTGCAGTTTTTACGCAGAATGCCTTTCCTGACACAACCAGATACGGTTCCCGGTATCAACGATACGGACTTTGTCCATTACGCCACAGAGGGACATTGGAAGGTTACATATGCTTCAGATTCACCTTCATAGACATTTGGAAGACTGGTTTACAACAGCTCAGTCTGGCTGTTACATATTTTTGGATGTGTATAGCACCTATGAAATGCCAAATATACTGCACTTGCTCCATAACTATGACATTTATATACTGTCACAAATAAATTGATATGGTTGAAATGAAGAGTTATGCTAAAGTAAGGCATTTAGGGCATAATGTTAATTTAATTTTTCTCATGTCCAACATCACAAGGATCATACAGAAATTATATCCTCAACCATGCAATAAAGACTTCTTGAAAAAATGTTTTGCGATTTAGTATTTAATTAGAGAAGTATATATTTTTTATGAAGGCGATCTATTAAAATGAACCACCGCTCAGTGGCTATTAGAGACATTAAAATTGTATAGATTTCCATATTGTCTTTCACTTTTCAGACCGATATCCATCTCTTTTATGCAGCTAATATTCAGCTCCTTTAAACTAGTAGTGCATCGCCCTGAAGAAGAAGAAAAAACAGTGTTGGCAGAAACCCTTTCTTTGTGATATACAGCACATGTGCGGAATGTGTTCTCCAAGCTGCCAGCAGGCAGCGTATAAAGTCATAAATTAATGCATTTATACTTATGTGGTATCCTTTGGAGTGTCTCCAAGGGAGTTTTTTATGCTGACTGTAAACTCAAGTTAAGCACAGGAAATGGGAAAAACTTCTTATTAAATCTACTGCAATGGAGTTGCAAATTTAGTACAAAATCAATATTTAGGGATAGCTGTACTTATATGTTTGTGTATTCATGAATTATATTATCCAATGCTAATATTAAGGGAATTTATATTTTACAACATTTTAAACAATTAATTGTAGAAATATAACAAAATATTGTATCTGCGTTTTGGGAAATCTTATTTTTACCCCACTTAAATTGTCATTAAGAGGCACGCTACTGATTAATGGTTTGGATGATGTCATTTGCGTCTATTGGTAATGCTAATATTTGTTTTTGATAATCTTCACTTTTATTTCACATGCTTTGAAGCCTTTGACAGCTCCATTTTCTGCACTAAGAAAGAGAATGGTGAGAGGCTTAGATTTCTTTCCTATCCTACAATTATAGCCATCAAGATGATGTGGACGTTTTCCTCCCAGCTGGAGGCCTGTACTTACACAATTAGAACACTTAAAGGTTTACTGGATGATGAGCTCAGGGAATAATAACAGCTTCCACTTCAATTCACAGTAAGCCTGTTGCAGACAAAAAAAAAATAAATCCTGGACTTTGGATGTAGACAGGTTACAGTCCACACGGCGTGTAATTGTGTGGAAATGCTTTATCGCCTGTTTGAAGTTTGGATGTAAAAGATGCAAAGCTTTACAGGAGGGCAAGAGACTAAAGATGGAACAGCTGTTATCAGAGTGATAGAACTGACAATTTAAGGCTGGGTCTGGGGTTGCAAACAGGATTATTGGTACAGCAACACAATCTTTAAAGAGATGATCTCGTACCTGCTGAGGTAGATTCTCTTCTCGGTCAGCTGTCCGGGGCCATGCTGAGGGTGAGTATCCGGCTCATTCCTCACAACCTCCACTCCCTCACCTCCACCACTCTGCTCAGAGCTGTGCTTACTGATCATGTAGAGCTGGCCAATTTTGTACTGGAACACAGAAAAGGGCCATGCTGATGTTTATGAGAAAAAAAACACTTTTGTTCCTAAAAGGAAACATCACTGACAATCTAAATTTTTATATTTCCCATGGAAAATACCCATGGCAAGGTGTGTCTCCTTTTTTCCTGGACAGAATCTTTGACAGAGCTATTGTTATATTTAATATTGTGTACTCTCTTTGTTTCTCTTTCCCATAGAAATTACTTCTGGCCCAGTGCTTCTGTGTTTAGCAGTGGCCCTTTCCTAGATGAAATGAATGACCGAGCTTTTGCTCCCATTAACTGTGTACCATTTGTTTTTCTCTCCCTCTAGAGTGCGTCTTTTTTTCTGGATTGAGCCAATGATGTAGATTTTCAACCATTAACTATGTGTAATGTTTATTAATTTCCACTGAAAGTTCTCCCATATGTTTAGCTGTGTGTCTGTCCCGGAGGGAGCTAGTACTCCCTTCCACTTTATGTACTCTGTTTTTCTTCCCCGCAGACCTGCATCAGTGTTTCTGAAGCTTCTCTGTCTCTTTACTGCCTTCTCAACCCCCAGCTGGTCACAGCAGATGGCTGCTCATACTGAGCATGGTTCTGATGCAGGTTTCTAGCTGGTGGAATGGGTAGTTCATCTCCACTGTTGCCTATGCTTGCTCAGAATGAAGGAGGGCAACAAAGTCAATAATTCAATGAAATCAGCTTGGCTTGCTTTGATGGATAACCTTTTACCAGCTTGCATTTAATGATCAACTTAATATGACTAAATTGTATAATATTTGGACTGAATTTAACTGTATGCGATAGGGTGTGATTCCTGTACTATTACTGAAGTGTGTTAAGGACTAATGATTTGATTGATCTGAAATAAGTTTGCACCAGACTGGGTTTGTTTATTGGCCCTGTTTGTCTTAGAAACTTTCTTAGGATTACATAGGTGGAGAATATGCACATCATAAATAAACTGAGTTAAACTGGACTGACGTGTTCTTAAGATGTATTGTCTGCAATAAATACAAGTTGAAAGTTTGTGTCACAGTTTCATTCAGTCTTTTCTCCCTCGAATCAAAATCCTTACAAACTGTTGGTACACAATCTTTCCTTATATTAACAAAAGTGTTGATTTCAGTAATGATAAGTAAAAAAGAAAAAGTCCAAACCCATGTCTGATGGACAAGGATGCATTCAGTTTTTCAGGAAACAGAATGTGTTAATTCACTTTTTATGCACCCTCTATGGTAAAAATTGTCTGTTCATGTCCTCAGATTGAGTCTTTGATGACCAATTCTCACCAAATGTTCCACCTGAATGTTTACTCATGGTCATCAGCTGATAAGGATTTTTCTCATTGTATGGTCCAAATAAAAACATTTGGTACCACTTTACAATAAGGCTCCCCTTATAGATGGCTTGTAAATAATTTATAGATATCTTATTAATTAATCTGTAAACACATTATAAGTCATGTTGAAGTGTTTGTTATGCATCAATTAAGTCAGAGCAACAGACAAACTGACCGGTTTCTTACCAAATCGTGACCCTAATCCATTTAACTATATAACTTATCTATGCTTGCTTTTATTAAACATTTCAGACTAAGTTACAACCTTATAAGAACACACAGGTCAGTTTTGTCTCTTGTGTGCACTTAATTAATGCATAATAAACTCTTATAAAGTGTTTACAGATTAATTAATAACATATCCGCTGTCGCTTCATGCTTGCTCAGTATGAGGGATTGCTGCAAAGCCATGGACAGTGCAGACGACTCTCCCTGTGGCTCTACGCTTCTCTAGGAGTGAATGCTGCTTGTCAAGACTTTGATGCAATCAATTGGGTTCCCTTATAAAGGAAATTTTTTGACCAATCTGTATAATCTGATTGAATTTGACTTTGTAAAGTGCCTTGAGATGACATGTTTCATTGGCACTATATAAATAAAACCAAACTGAATTGAACTGAATATCTGTAAACTATCCATTAGCCATCTATAAGGAAGCCCTATTGTACAGTGGTACCAAAAATTGTATTAATATTTCCAGAAATGTCCTTCTGAGCACCACAACACCAGCTTTAAAGTATTTTTTCTACCAAACAACATGTTCTTGTGAGAAAACTAAGCGTACACGGACTTACAGAGTTTGAGTCATGTGACAGATGGCACCCTGAGAATAACACTTTTGACAGCTCACTGTATTACAGTCAAAAGCCTTATGAATAAAACACAGACTGTTTTGTGTGGAAAAGTGATACATTCAACTACTTGCATTCATTGCTCCTAGAGTTACAATGCTGGTCAGTACCATGGCAGTAATTCAAATCACTTTATCTATAGAGCGCAAATTCATGACAAATATCATCTCATGGCAATTCAATAGACAGAATATAATAATAACTTCAACTCAGTCATACAGACAGATTCAAGGTTGATTACACACACTCCAATTTAACACTGATGTCTTCTAAGGCATCCCAATGCATCCTATGTGCTGGCTTGCATTGAGTCATTGACTTGCAGCAATCACTCCTTTTACAAGCAGGTAGTGACAATGAACCGTCGATTGCATTGAGTCGTTAACTTTGGAACAGTTACTACTAGGAGCATGCATGTCACAGCAATAGACAGGGAAATGAAGAAACCTGCAGAACTGAGCTCAGTGTGAGCATCTATCTGCCATGGCCGACTGGGGGATTTGAGAGGAGAGAACGTGCACACAAAAATCCCAGAAGCAGTGCTTTGTACGGTGATGAAAAGGTAGAGAGTTAAAGGCAGTATTGGATCTTTTAGTTAAAACCATGAGATCTAAGCTGAATGCTGCAAATATTTGTTTTTTGAACTACAATTTCTATCATGAGCAGTCCTTTCCGTCTCGGTTAATACAGGCTTATTAGGGTTACAGCAGAGTGCTTTTACATCTCTGGGTAGGCACGTGTCTTTTAGATTGCCAAGGTATTGCTCTTTGAAAACATTTTTTTTTCAGAGTTTCTCTCTATATGAATCTCTGCTTTACGGACTGAAGTATAAGCTTTAGACTTGATCACAACATTGTATTGAGTGGCAGCTGTATTTTGCATTGATGCCAGAGTTTAGCATGCTATACATAACCGTATCACACTACTAAAACATTCAATTACCTTGCTTTCAGTTTATTTTTCTTGGAACGCCTTATATTGTTATGGTGCAATATTTTACGGGTGAACCTTGGAGGCCGGCATTCCCCACAGATCCTACCTTGACACCACCCATCTAAATATGGTTTCAGATGAAGAGACACCTTCACGCCCAATAATAACAGCACTCACTGACAAACAGCAGCCTCTCCCCACAAAACAATGTGCCCCACAACCGCCAATGTGCACCACAACAACGGTTGATTAGAAACGTGAGAAAGATAGTAAAAGAAAGATTGAAAGCAGTGAACATCCTCAGACGTATCTTGCAATAGTAAATAGGCTGCAGCTGGTGTGGCTGCAAGAAGATGACCAACAGCATTTCCTTACTGCTGCTTCCACTATGACTGTTAGTCAGCTGGTTGATGAAGCAGCAGTTGTTCCAAGAAGGTCCCGTAAATTTAGCATTCATGCATCTTTCATATTTACCAATCTGTCTAATCTTCTGAACTAATAGCTGCTCTGATCACAGAGAAAAAAGTCTCCATCAAATCTGTAATGGGAAATAACATAAAATATTGCCGCACACAATGGGAAGTCGGTTAGGGCATCTTTGTGATTTTGTTCTAATAGGAATAGATTGACTTGGCATTTAAACAGAAGCTGAAATATGTCTAAAAACCTCACAGGTACAAAGAAGCCTTATAAAATTCACATATAAAATGTTTGTTACATCAACTTGGTGAAGTAATTGTTTCCTTTAATGAACTAATGAAAAAACTAGGCTACTATGAGAAAGTCTGAGAAGGAAAGGAAAACAGGCCACGTCGACAGTTCCTGTGTTAGGTTCTGTTTTGACAGACACTTGATCCTGGCTTCTCTGCTGCAAGCTTTCAGTTTTTGTGTTTCTTTTCCTTTACAAACCATAGGTGAGTAGAAATATTGCCCTGAAATGTCTATTTTTATTTATTTTAATTTTTTTATTTTTTTTATTTGGCCAGGGAGGGTGAATATGTACAGTCCTAATGAGGAGGATGGGACTTTGCTCTCTGCTGCAGCAGCAGTTTGTGCCTGATGCAGATGAGGCTCTGTGAATAGCGTATTTTCTTTTACTGCTCCTTTGGGCATGTGAAGTGATCCTTGCTGTGCTCAGCTTGATAGAATCACTTGTGTATTGTAAGAGATCTGCAGTCCCTTTTTTGTCATATCTTTGAGCCTAGATTACACCGTTTTGTATTTACTTCAAGCGTTAACCAGTTGCTGCTTTATTTCTGTAATTTATAGCAAATCACAGCTGAATTATTCCCTAAAATCTAATAAGCTTTAATGGTTTTACAATGACAACACTAGAGCAGTTTATTAAAAGTAATCTCCTCCTCTGTTGCCTTTGTAATGCAATTCATTTTGTTGCCCTATATTTGTGTGGCACAAAAGCAGAGTTTTAATTAAATGCAAGTAACACAGAAACAGATAGGAAGAAAGAAAGAAAGAAAGAAAGAAAGGAGGAGTGCAGACAACTACAGATCATCCTTCACTGCTGACATCATGTGACACACCTTCTTGTTCCAATTACAGTGGAATGTCAACACTCAATATTTACTCATTGGGTATTCATCGGACTTAATTAATCACAGTGATGTGTGCTTTAAGGCAGCAGCACTGAGCTCCTCCTATACATGTAACAGACCCGTTTACCTTATGAAACCTTTTGAGGTATTGAGGTCTAAAAAGTTATCTGTCCTTAAATCACACCCATGGACTGCGCTGCTGCCAAGTATCACATGTTCACAGTTTTTTTAACCATGTTTCCTACGACTTTTTTTTTTTTAAGATCTTTTAAATAAATGCAACCGTCATGAATTTTGGAAAGGTGTAAATATAGCTTGTCACGTCAGGCTGGAAACTCTGCTCACAGTGTCAGCGTGAATGCAAGTAAACGAAAGAAAATATACTTCAGTTTTCTTATGATTTAAAGCTCTCATATCTAGGTTCCCAGCTTCAACTTCCAGTAGGAAAGATGCTAAATAGAAACTGCCTTGTTTTAGCAATCCCACCGCCCTTTACTACTGTTTTAGGGGCAATGACAAGGTCATATTATTTTTTAAAGCTTTTTAACATCAAATTTAAAATCAAAGTAGATCTAATGAAAAGTGTTTGGAAACAACTGAGTCCTCTTTCTGAATGTATGGTGGGTCTTAAATATATTTTTTTCATGTATTTTTTTTCATGTAAAAATACTGGCCATAAGAAAGGTTTTCAACTTCTCTGTAGTACAAATGGGTTTTCCAATCAAAGTTGAAATTCATTCTTATTAATTTAATTAGTAATAGATATGAATAGTATTATAACTAAAAACCCATTAATATTAATCAAGTTAAAGGCATGGATTCTTTTTCTGACATATATCATATCTTTGAAAATGTACATTTATGAAATGTTTACTGATGGTCTTTCTCACCTTGCTCTTTATGCTGGCCGTTTGAGAAACGTAAGCTACACAGGTCTAAACAAGAGCAAGTAAAAACGATTTTGTGAAATGTGAAGTCCTCTTACATTTTTGTAAGAGGACTTCCCTTTCAGTATTAAGCACCAGCTTGACAAGCGAGCACAGACAGCATAGCATCACAAGAGAATAACTAAAGTTATTATTAGGTCATTGTTATTGTATGATTCACAGTTGCCGTGGTTCTGTAACAGTAGAAAGTGCTAGTTGTCAGAGCAAAAACTCTCACAGTAGTCTGATTCACTTTATAGGCACCTTATAATGAGATTAAGGTTTGAAAGTGAATAAAGGCACATCCACATCTCTCTGAAACACCGATGGATAAATTATAAACTGATTCAACGGCCAGAAGTTGCTGTCTGACAGCTTCGATCTAGCCTATGATGTATTCACATATGAAAAATCTCACCTCAATATTTCTGCTAGCGCAAGCAGGGCCAAACCACACCAAAACTACTTTTTGGAAGGATCCTGAACCACAGGTGGAGTTTTGTTATGGGATAGTGTTAAACCCTGAATGTACTCGATTTTAGTCTACTTCTACAGTTACTATTATTTCTAAACTTTAAATTATATAACAAGTAATTGGTATTCATTGTTTCCAGACACAATATTTAAACTCAGCTTTGCTCTGAAGTGTTACCTTTAAAATGTATTACTAAAAAGTAGGTAATTTTCATGAAAATAGGAATAAAATAATTAAAGGAAGCACAGACCTTTGCTGGAGGCTAACAGAATGCTGTCGTTAGCAAAAACCATTTAAAGTTTGCTAACGTTACAGGGTTGCACTGACTCAACATGAGCAATAAGTTGAAACACACAAAAGGAAACGGTCTAGATCAGCAATGGCAAACATGCAACTCTTCTCCCTATCCTGTGCCACTCTTAGCAACTTTACTGATCTGTCAAGGAAAGTGTGGCTTGAAAATTCAGACAGCAACTTCACACAAGCATCAGCAAAGAACATTGTGCTGAACATATAACGATAAATAGTGTTAACAGAAAAAAGCAGCAGGACTGAAAATAAAACTTCTCTTGTTCCTATTTACACGGAATCTACTGGAAGCAATAGAGCATAGCTAGCTGCTACACAATGTTGGAAAAGCAACAATATAAAATGTCCATGAGCCACTTCCTCACATGACATGCCATTGTTTACAATTAATTTATTGATTTTTTTTTTATAATATAACAACCAGAGGCAGATGATTCTAGTGAACATTTTCATATAGTTTTTGTGTTGTTGAATAGGTTGTTTTAATATTACCTCACATAATTACAATTCTTGCAGCAGTGAGACATGCTGCTAACTTTACTAAGATGGTGAACCTGAAAACCATTAAGGCAGTGGCACTCTGCTGTTGGCATATGCATTTGCAGTTCTTAATCCTGGTAGGCTCAATAAGGAGAGCACTGCTAACCAGCGCTAACTCCCCCCACCCCACTAATCCAGAAAAGTATTTTTTGTACATCATTAGTTAACATAGTTAATTTTTCAGTTTGCAGACATTTGACAAAAGTACTGGAATTTTTTTTAAGGGTATAATGCTAAAAGTGTTCCAGATCAAAAAATAAAGAAAAAGTTTGTCTGGCCATTGTATGGTGTTAGTAAACCCAGAATGGCCTTCTGAAAGCAAAACAAATTCCACCATTGGTCTAAAATGATTGAGAGTGAGCTTTCCTAACACTCTCCCACAAATAGCACAAATAGCAAACAAGTAAATCACATGACTTCAATTGAATGCATTTTGGGATTCTGGACATGACTTGGGACATGGTGAAAATTACTTCTTCTGATGGTTACTTCCTGCAGGAGGATGCACCGTGACACAAAACACATATAATCTCAAACTGGATTCTTGCAAATAACAATGAGTACTCAAATGGCCTCGACCGTAATCAGATCTCAGTTTAATGGAGCATCTTTGAGGTGTGGTGAAATGAGAGATTCATATCATGGACCTGCAGGCAACAGATATACTTTAACTGTGTAATACTATTATTGTAATGTGGACCAAAACATCTTATGAATGTTTCCGACAAAGAATTCTGGGAGTTCTGAAGACATAGAGGAGTTCCACTATAAAGGTGTGCCCAAACAAGTGGCTAGTCAGTCTATATGGATTGGCATGGACCGCGGAACGGGTAGGGCCAGTAGGGCCGCGGCCCTACCTACTTTTGATGATCAAACATGTAAAATAATATATATAAATAAAATTAAAATATTCAATAGCTATTTTTTTCAAATGCACAGTAGTCTATGGCAGCAGCATCATTCTCCAATGAGAAAGCGATAAATCATCCCATCTAAAAATGTATTGGCTGATTGTGTCATGTGATGTAAACAAAAGTTTTCCCACCTCTGCGCTGCTTATGACCGCTACTTCGTTAGCTTCGTTTGCTTCGTTAGCTTAGTTAACCGTGTCCACTGCAAGTGCTGAGAGGCGTTTCTCGTCCCTCCATCGTATCAAGACCTATCTGAGATCAACAATGACCCAGAAAAGACTAAATAGCTTGATGTGCGCCCACACACACAGGGATCTTTTGACCACAGTGGATGCTTTGAGGATAGCCAGGGACTTCTCCAGCATAATGACAGACGGAGAAACTTTTTCGGGAATATTTAGAGCAGGGGTGAGTTTGACTTTTCTTTTTAAAGTATTTTTATTCTGTAAATATTGTGTTAGCTGTAATATAATGATTGTAAGTGGAAATAAATCCGGGGTGTGTGTGCTGGAACGTAAGAAAAAAAGTTAAATAAAAATTTGGTGCCGATTTTAATTCTAACATGGCAGACACATTTATCATGCTCAGGGACCACAGACTATGAGAAAGCAATAAATTCTGGTGTCTGAAAATGGATTGGCTTGTCTTGTGTCATGTGACGCAAATCAGTTGCGTGATCAAGGGGATGCTGGTGTTTCATGTGTATGCGGGCACGTGCTTATGTCATGGGTAGTGGTATTGTGAGTATTGCCTGATGGGCCCGACCAATTTGAAATGCGTTCCGCGGTCCATGTGGATTGGTGTCTTCATCATCCAAAATGAGGTAGAGATTGACCCATCAACCTTAGTGATGGTCCAGTCAACACTAAGTTGCTATTATCTGAGCTACTGTTGCCTGTACGCTTTTCCATCTGCAGAAAGCACTTCTCAGCATTCCTCGACATGGTAGCGGTGTATTGTGTCACATAAATGGTGATAGTTTTCAAGATGAGCATAATCCACCTTTTTAGTTTAGAGCGTTGGTTTAAATGTCATAAATGGCATAAAACGAGGTAGCCATTTTGATTTGATAAATCCTCAAGCAAAGCTGCATTTAAACTTGCATTAAATACAGCCAAAAGAGGATTTGCTGCAAGCTCAAGTTTATGTGTCCTGTCCTGATACCGTAAATCCCATTCCGGACTGTTATTTGTCACTGTCATTGTTGTGGTAACAGATAGAGGTGAAAATGGGGGTAGGTGGGGGGAAGTGGAAGTACATACAGGAGAGGATGAGGACATTCCTTTTGAAGGACACTTGAGGGAATAACTCTCTCTCTCTTTTCCCCATAATAGGATCTCTATGTTTATAAAATTGCTGCTCAAATGCCGTCGTCTGAGCTCAGTTCTTTATCAGCCGTAACCAGTCTGACTAGTTTCTGTATTTGCTCTGAATGCTACACAATTCCCTCACTTGTAAAGTATACACATGCATAGTATGATAATACTAGCTGACTTTGTGGTGTTATGCATTGACCCTTTCAACTAAGGGTGGTTCAAGGGTGCATTCACACCAGCCCTCTTTAGTCCGCTTTAATCAGACTCAGGTTTCTTTGTCAGAAGGTTTGGTTTATTTGGGGAGGTGTGATTGAGCAATTGAACTATGTTGCAGACCAAAAAAGCGAATTTGGGTACGCCTCAAAACCTAGGTCTTGGCTTGGTTGAACTGAACTCTGGAGCAGTTTGAATACTATGTGAATGCCAAGCAGCCAAGTCGACAACATGAGGCTGCTCCAAAAGCAGGAAGTGGACTACAGCGCAGGGCAACCTGGGTAAATACAATTGTTACTGAGCAATAATAATAATAAACTAACTCATATTTTGTAAGTACGATGCTCGACATCTGTGTAAGATCCAATGCGCCAAAACAACCACAGACAATCTTCTGCATCGCCTCATTTATACTTTTCTAGATTGCAAGTTGATTACATATGATGACATTTCAAATGAACCTTCTTTTTAGTCCACAGGTTTAGAGTGGTGGGAGGGTAGTGTTTCTGTTTGTGTGTGCATGAGAGTGGGAAAGACAAACAGACTTACCTCCTCCACCGTCAAAGGCATACATATGCGATACTCTTTCATCAACATTGTGCTGCTGCAGGGAAGTGTGTCTTTTGGAGGTGAACAGAGTAACTGTGGCAGGGTTTGTTTATCTCTGCTGTCTTGCTGGCATAGTAGACCTGCTCAGGCACGCAGCACTTGGACCACAGTGACCTCTTAACAGCCGTATCCTCCCCCCTGTTTTGCTGATGTCAGGAATCCGTGGAGTTGAGTCCAGCTCTTTGTCAATGAATGTCCGCTGTTTCCTTACTTTTACCCGCTCCTCAGAGTCTCGTCTCTGCTTTTTGTTTCTCTTCCTCAATTAATCTTGACTCGACTTCTTAACTGCTGCCACTACTCCCTCCTTGGCTGCTTCTTGTCTCCCTTTTCTGTCCTCTCTGATTGCTGTTTTCTCTCTGTCTTTCTGTTACCGCAGTGAGAGCAAAGTGGTAATTAGCTAAGGTAAAAAAAAAGAGACCTGCTGCTAACCAACCTTTCCCCTCTTGGCTCTGTCTGAGCTTTGTTTAATTCCTCTGTATGTGTAATCTTCCTGTCTCTGCGGTGCTCCTCCTCTCTAAACCGGCATCCGCTGCTTTCAGTTCCTCTCACAAATTCCTTTGCCGTTTTGCTTCTTTACTGTTTATTTTCCCCCTCCCTCTGAGAGTATCCACTCCCCGCCCACTGTACTTTAGTACCTTTACCCCTGTGCCACCTCCCTCCCACTTTGATCTTTATCTGTGCTTTCGTTTTTGTCACTGAGATCGTTGGAAATGATAATTGATTTCCTCTAACTGACAATTTGAAGTCACGCAGATCTTTTTCCATCCACCGTTCCCAAACGCATACCATCAGATTTACCTATTGGTACACTTTCCTTTTTTTTTTTGCAAGGGCATAAAAAAAATGAATGATCTGTTATTTATAGCTTATAAACACCAACAGCCACAAAGACGAGTTGTGAAAGCATATACTGCAGATTCGTCCTGCAGCAAAACTTCTCAAAAGAGATATGTAGTCAATACAACTTTGAGAACTTCCAGTAAAGTTAACCATGAACAATTCTTAGTGGCTACTTATGGTTGGAAACAGATATTTAAATGAACTATATAAAAAGATGTTCCCATTTTTATCTCACTGGCTGACGTCAAATTCAATTCAATTCAATTCAATTCAATTTTATTTATATAGCGCCAATTCATGAAACATGTCATCTCGAGGCACTTTACAAAGTCAAATCAATCATATTATACAGATTGGTCAAAAATGTCCTATATAAGGGAACCAGTTGATTGCTTCAAAGTCCCGACAAGCAGCATTCACTCCTGGAGAAGCGTGAGCTACATGGAGAGTCGTCTGCATTGTCCATGGCTTTGCAGCAATAATACTGAGCAAGCATGAAGCGACAGTGGAAAGAAAAACCACCCATTAGCAGGAAGGAAAAACCTCCGGCAGAACCAGGCTAAGTATGAACGGTCATCTGCCTCGACCGACTGGGGGTTACAGAAGACAGAGCAGAGACACAACAAGAGAGACAAACAAGCACAGAAGCACACATTGATCCAGTAAATCACACTAAATATTTTCTGTTTTGCTCAGTTAAGATTACCAAAATTATTTCTATTTGCTAAATGTCAAAATAGTTAAGAGGCACCGCACTGCAGTTTTACAATCAGTGTAGGAATTTCAAATGGTAGATTTTGGATATTGCGCCTTCTTCTTTGTGTATTAAGCGAAGACCAAAAGAAAGGTAAGGAAACATAAACCTAAGGTCAGCCGATTTAATACCTAAACCTAATTTAATAGTTTATCCCCTGCCTTGAGAGCTAACCCCAACATTCTTGGATTAGAAAACCTAAGGTCAGTGGATTTAATACAACTTCCTTAAACATTCTGTTAATGAAGTCGTATTCATTAACTGATGTCCGGTTTGAAGTGATTTCGACCGACTTCCGGCAACTTGGGAACGACTTTTTTGATTTCTTTTGACTTCCTGTGCCTACTTCCTCATTGATGTGGAACAACATCATTGTAATGAAGAACAACCAGTGGTGGGCACAGCTAACCAAAAAAAAAAAAGAGATTTGCAAACTCATATTCCACAAACAAAAATATTAGCTTCACAGCCATTAAACCGACGATAAATAAGGAAATTTGAGGGAGCTAACATTACGCTAACGTTATCGCTAACATACGGCTGTTAGTCTGTGTCACACATCTTCAGACAAAAGGTGCTGTATGCACACACACGGCACATGACGAATGTGCGCATCGCTGCATGTTGGAAGGGATATCTGTCCTAATTCAGGATAAAGGACTATTAAACTTCAACTTCTGCAAGACTGGAAGCTTATAAGAAGAATATTCTATCCCTCTGTGCCCAGACTAAAGTGGCCAGCGAGATTGATAATGCGTAGCACTTTCTTTCTGGGACTGCTCTGATCGAATCCGTTTGGGGAAAGGCGGAACATTCAGCAAAATTCTCCGAGTGGATTGGACAAAGCGACTCCTAGTGCCCACCTACCAAAGGTTAGTTTTAGTCAATAACGGTATCAAAGGAAAATGTAAGCAGTAGACATCATGAGAAACCACTAAAGGTTAGCTAGTCAAGGCATTTCTTGCTGTTCTACTATCAAAGAAGAAATTGTGAATTCTTACAAAACAGATGTGATAGCAGCTGCTAGGAGTGCGTCCTCCTGCACTGCCATGTTTATGTTGGATCGGCTGTGGGCTCGTCAACTCTGGCTTTCGTTGCAGTGGTATGTCCCGCCTTAAACCACAATACTGCAACGTGATTTGTCCGAACCGTTTTTGGTTCAGACACAAACGGCTGAAGCCGGACCAGTACAAGATGGATGTTTATGAACGCACATAAACAGACAGTTGCATTTAGGAAGCCACTCCAGTGTTGCCAGTTATTGCGAGAGAAACAAGCAACCAGCTCTACTACCTCTACCCTGTAAACAGTAAAAATGAACACGTCCAAAGTCGCTGATAACAAGTAGACCTGGCAACACTGCTGAAAACCTGGAACAAAGTGGTGACGGTTTTTGAGGTTCCTTTTGCCCTCTTTCATCAGTCTTTAACAAACGTGAAATAAATCATGACTTCTTAGGTTTATTGTTGTATCACCAATCAGAGATTCTCTAGCATTTAGCAAATAAGAATACTTTTGGCCAGCCTAACTACAATTAGTGAACAAACCTATAATAATGATGCAAAGAAATTGGGTAAATGTTTTCTGTTGGATCGGGCAGTCAGACGCTAAATAAAATCTGTCTTTTGCTGATTTTTGTAAACACACCCATAATGCCTGCCAGATTGTGGGGACAGCAACACTCTTTGGTTGTGTGATGTGTTAGTGTGTCAAGAAGGCCCAAAGTTATTTTTATTCTCAGTGAGGTTTTAAAAATAAGTCATAGGAAGTACAGAAATATAAAAAGCTATCTAAAAGGAAACTGCAAGTAACGATACTTTTCAAGCTTACGTTGAAAGATCGCTGGTTCATTCAAACTGTGAGACACTGTGAGACTCCAGCAATTAACAAGAAGGCTCAAGATGTTATGGCAAAGTTGCTGTGTCTGTTTTATCCTTTTGAACTTTCTGTCTTTGCCTCTAATTGAACAGTCCTACATTTAGAAATGTTGGCAGCTTATTGGAAATCTCAGAGTTAAGGTAAGGCTCTAAATGCTCTGTTATATACGCATGGAGACAGCTGATATTGAAGTGCTACGATAAGTTGCTAAAGACAATTAAAATCCCAGGTTTACACCCAGTTAACCTTTGCTTTTAAAACAGTAAAATACATATCTAAGATTTTCTCACATGAAATTCCATCGTTAGGTTATAAGCAATTTTTCTACATTTGAAATTGGCAATTTCATCTTGTGTAGAAAATTGAAGACACATAATTAAATTGTATAAAATAAATCAAAAAGGTCCACAAAATCTCAAAGGTGCTACAGTTTAAAAATCTCTATCTTAGTATATATTTTGCTGGCACAGTGGAACAAAAAGTTTGAGAAACTCTGCTTTACGCCATTGTTAGTCAGGCTGGCAGTAGTCTCCTTGAACATGCCCCCTTCTCCTCTCCTTCTCAGTTCGCTTCAGATCACTCTGAGTGTATGAATAGCCGTCACACTGGGGTAGTCAGAGTAGGCCACTGGATTAAACATTACCCGAGCCAAGAGAGCTGCCATGAAGAACTCACTCTCATTGTATTCCCTCCTGACTTTCAGCTGGGTTTAATTGAATTCACTCTCAGTCAACGAGTGGTAGAGTCGAAGCGGTCCTAATATCTAACTCGTGTCTGTCCTTGGGTCATGAGGTGCTCAGCTGCTGCCTGGCCCATGTTGTTACTTCTCCATCAAATAGGAAAAGCAGATGTTTTGATTTCTCTGACTCAGCCTGGTGGCCCAAAATCAACAGTCGGCCTTGGATTCCCTACTCTGTGGCGGATTTCTCTGGCTGTGTCTTGAGACGGAGCTGAAGGAGCTCTCTTTTTTCCGTGTGTCTTCCCTATCATCAACTCCTTACTGAAAGAGCGGTGAAAATAAATTCCTGGTGGGGTTTGCTGCTATCTTATCAGATCAGTGTTTGGAGAAGGGAAGCCACTTCAGAGAGCTGAGGTATGCTTTGCTCGTCTGAGCCTGAATTTTTCCCCAGACTCGCACTGACTCTGACGGCACATGAGGTAGCGCAGTTTCAAGGATGATTGGCTGAGACACAGATGCGCATTCTGCAATGAATCAGGCATTTCTTTGATTATCTAATTGCGGTTAAAGGGTTGTCTGGGGGGACGGCAAGATTTTCAGATGACTTGTTGGACTGAATGTAAAACAGATTTCTTGACTGATGGCTTTCAGAGAGTATGAGCTTTATCTGCCAGCTCAGTTGTAAAGTGAATGTGTGAACTATTTACAAAGAATGAGAAATTACATAAGAGATTTGACAGTAATTGCCAGACATCACATGCCGTAAATGCCTTATTCCCGTCTGCTATTCACGCGTGACTGTACCAGAATACATAACCCTGGAAAATAACACTGGATCAGTATACGCTGTGATAAAGTCAAAACACAAATTATTTACACAGAGGTGCAAAACATTTAAATGGTTGTAATTTGGTAACGCAACGTTAAGGACAACAAAACAGACATAGAAGAATAGGTGACATTTTAAGTTGTTTCATATCTTTTGTTCCTATCACCAAGCGGTGGCAGAAATCTAAAACAGGTATACGACAGTGAACGCCTCTAGAGCCGTGTACAAATCAAATGTGTGAATTCCACCATGCCAGGGCTGTACATCTAATTTAAAAGAAAACATTATTATAGAGAGCTGCCTTCAATTTTTTTCTTCTTCTTTTCACAAGTGGGAGCTTTACAAGACTTTTCTGAGCAGTTTACAGTCTAACTGGGTAAAAGCAACGATGCAACTTTATAAAAATGTCCCTTAAAATCGTAATCCTGTCTAAGATGTAAGTAAAAGTCAAAAATGGTAAAGGCAAAGAGAAGTTTGTTGGCTGCTTTGTTGGTGTACAGCAGTGGTGACCAAAGTCAGTCTTCAAGGGCCGGTTTCCTGCATGGTTTAGATGTTGTCCTGGTTCAACACAGCTGAACCTAATGAGGGCTTAATTAGTAGGCCTCTGCAGGCCTTAATCGTTTATTTGAATCACATGTGTCGGAGCAGGTACAAATCTAAAACATGTAGGAAACTGGCCCTTGAGGACTGGAGTTGGATATGTCTGGTGTATTAACAGGTTAACTCCCAACTTAACCAAAAACCTTGTGCTTCTTAACTGAGGAAGTGGTCAACTTTCACTGCAGAACCTTTCTCTTCAGAGACCACCACTGACATCTTTCCATAGATACCATGCTTTGCAAAAGTAGGCTATTATTAAATTTTTAATTTCTTCCCTGTTATAATCACAATGTTGAATGTATTTAGACCTTTACACATGCTGCATGAGTGTGAGGTGGAGAAAATGCACAGTTTTCAGTGTTTTTACAAAAAAATCTGAAAATCATGCTGCAGGTACTCAGAGCTACAATGGAATGGTTTTGATCAATGCATATTTATATGTTTGGAATTGCCCGATCAAAGGCCCGACCTAAATCCAATTGAAAAATTCGAGGCAGGAATTGAAAGTTGGTGTAACGTATGCTCTCTATATTGAGCTTAAGCTACTAAGTAAAATGGATACAAAATGGGCAAATATGTGAGTCTATAGATGTGCAAAGCACACCCCAAAAGAGCTGTTAGCTGCAGTAATAGTATAGAAAGTTTAGACTGTCACACTTCAAGCATGGATGGACGCTGAAACTTAGCAGTTGGCACAAAATAACTTGTGTCTTTATTGGGGCAGAGACAGAGTCAGGGTCAGACAGGCAAAGGTCAGGTCTGGGTGATCAAATCCAGCAGGTAGAGTCTATTCAGATTCTCAAGGTCAGACAGGAGGAGAGCCAAAACCAGAAAATCCAGGGTGGAGGTGAGCAGGGTGTAGTGTGTTGGGGTTAACAACAATCTGATACCATGGATGAGGAAGACCCATCCTTTTATGGTAGCTGCTGCAGATCAAGGTGATGGTGAACAGGTGTGAAGATCACAGCTCCGCAGCAGGTATAGCATAGACTCACGAGACTGAATAAACATGCATGGGAAATCACTTTATCTTGCTTCTTAGTTCTTTTCTTATTGTTTCTTGAGTCAACAGTTGATAAAACAACACGTTACTCATCCTTATGTGACTTTAGCAACAAAAAGTATATCTGTGAGTCAAAAATAAAAGGAATTCCCGTAGTGAGGTCCAAGCAGCAAGTGCTTTTGGACATGCTGGTCTGTATTTTTAATGCTTTAACCCTAACACCTATAGACATCAATAGGCATTTTCCTGTAGATATTTTTAACCTTGCGTCTATGTACGACATTTATATGTTTAGAAGGAAGGCAAAGTTGTCTTTGCATGTATTTTCAATTAAATATTTTTGAAAGGTTGTTGGGTTCAAACAAAATTTGCCTTTAAATTTAATGTTTTACAATATGTTGTCAGAGTTAATTTCAGCACAGCCTGGTTCGCTTAAGGTAAGTAGATTTTTATTTTGCGTTTAGCTTGTGTAAGAATTGTGTAAAAATATTTGTTTTAGCTTTGAAAGAAATCCTAATAACAACCAGGAAAAAAAAACACGTTTTGGATTTCTCCAGCATACCCACAGGAGTGGTGGTGTCGTTACCGTTGTCTCTGACTGGACTTGTCAGCCTGGTAACCAAGTCCATGGAAGAGAAGCTTGTTTATTCCTGTGGCACTGACATATAATAACACTTTAGATGCCTTCACCACATAATGGGGTCTTGAGAAGTCATGCTGCTTATATTATGTTTTCCTGCGAGACCAGACTGACAGCTCAAGCATGAAGAGGTGATGGAGTTCAGCAACATTTCGTCTTGGAAAAGATACTTACTCACTCTCTCACATGAGCCCTCTTTGCATTTATACCTTGCAAACTTGAAAAATAATAAGGTACATTCAGACCAGAAAAAACTTCTTTAGAAAGTTATTTTTTTTAATAAAAACACTATTTCCTGTGAGAACTGCAGGAAACTGTTGTTCTTTATTTAGCTCTTATCTCAGGGTAAGTACTCAATATTCACAAGTGTAACGAGTGACCTTGTGTACAATGATAGTCTGGAAGTGTGTGTACACAGATTGGTCAAACAAAGGAAGGCAGCCCCTTGGAACTGCCATTAGAAAGGGTAATGAACCGACACTAAGACCCAGACTCTGCTGAACCTCTATGAAATGAAGCAAACACAACTCAAATGTGACTTTATGACACTCGCTTGCAAGCTGTTACATCACTTCAGAGTACTTCTTGGTGGTGCAAATGCAAGAACAAAAAGGCCTTAATCTTATTTGGTTCTTGGGAAAGTTCCCCTATGAATTGTCACCATCAATTAGTCTCCAGAACTGTTTTGCTTGCAGGAGTTTGTACTTAATCTTCTAAGATTATAACAAGGGCGTCTAAACATGTCTTTACTCTTCTGAGTGTCATTCTTTTTCATTTTCTTTCATTCATACATCTCAGTTTTTATTTAAATTTTACACAAAAAAATCAAAAGAAGCAAATCTTGCTTTTGATATTAGTCTTTTTTCTTATAGGTGGAATTTAACTGAGTACATGGTGAAACACTTTGAAGCTGCTCCTGCAGGTCAAAGCTGCTTGTCCTAATTTCCCATCCTACAGGATGAAGGAGCAGGTGTTGATTAAACTGGAGGGGACTTCATGGAGGTGCTTATACTGTTCACATCCTCACGTCATACAATGAAAAATGAATGGTTGCTCTCTTAAAAACTGGGGAGCTGTTCTTTGACCTCCATGTCCGCAGCTCTCACTGTGTGTGCATGAGTGAGTGTGGCTATATGTCAATGCAATGACATTGAGGAGAGCAGTATGGATCTGTATAAAGCAGAAAAAAGGAAGAAGCAGATCATTAACTGGTGGGCTCCCTGCCATTGCTGCATTACCGGCTCTTCAATCTCAAGGTAGGGTCTCAAGCCAAGGGTAAAGGTTCACTCACAGACCAATAACAATAGATGTCACATGAGCGTCTGCAGCATCAGTGTCACCAAAAAGCTTACTTTAGGTCAAGCTGTGTGAGGTGGCTTTGTTAGCTACAGGCCTTGTACATGTTCAAAGCCAAAAATACCTAATTTCTGACAATAATATCGATAACAAACAAGATAAAACCATCCCATAGATAATTTCTTCGACAAAACAACATGAATAAACTAAACATTAAAAGTTGACTTCCCGCTTAGAAGATTTATTGACATAACGCTTGTTTAGGGCAAAGAAGCTAACACTGCTATGCCTATGGGTTCACTGATAACCCCCCTCCTATGAGGGATGGACCATTTTTCCTTGGACTGGCAGTGACTAAAGGGAGGGCACAGAGCGGAAACACTGAAGGATTTTTATCTCATAGCAGGGTAAAAGGTAAAGCTTTGGCGTGAGATTTAAAATGATGAACTCAGCATTCAGCATTCTCAGAGGATAAGGTTTGTCTGCTTTTTGAGCTCAATGTTGTAGAGTCATCGAGACTAGTAAGTACCAGAATCTCTATTTGAGTATTTTCAGATCCCCTGGCTCTCTGTATTCTCCTTGCTATCTACGACAAACCAGCAGAATGCCTCTGATCTCTGTTTTGGTTCAGTCATCAACAACCTGCAGTTTTTCAGTCCGCTTTACAAAAAAACAAAAAACAAGAAAAAAACAATAACAAAACAACAAAAAAAGAATAAAAAAATAAAAGGAAAAAGATAGTAGTGA
The DNA here is from genome assembly GCA_037039145.1 of Fundulus diaphanus. Taxonomy (NCBI): domain Eukaryota; kingdom Metazoa; phylum Chordata; class Actinopteri; order Cyprinodontiformes; family Fundulidae; genus Fundulus; species Fundulus diaphanus. Next base: position 36,652,302 of record CM073130.1, read on the forward strand.
GAGAAAGTACACAATGCCATCCCTGTTCCCTATTCTCAAAATGTATCAACCAGACGCTGGCGCAGCAGACGGACTGCAGGCTAGTTGTTGTACTAACATCATTATATGAGTTTTATTTGCTATGATGGTTTTTGAGGCATGCTACATTGTGCTATGATGTAAGCTTAGTTTTAATCTCCTTGGAGCTGAGTATCATGCTAGTGCTAAGACATTGATTGGACAAACTCCTTATTTGATACCATTGTTGGACTGCCTGCTCGAGGGGGGTGGGTGGCTCCTCTCAGTGTGTGTGTGTGTGTGCTTTCTGCCAAGTGAAAAGCTTGTAGTGAATTCCCCGGTGAACTGGATGAAAACAGAGCGTTCACTTATCTTCATCGAATCCTGATCTTTGAAATACATGTACACATCAGTCCGAGAGCTTATTCAACATCGTTAGGGGCTCCAGACAGTGTTCTAGGACACGCCAATCAACACAGCACCCTGACTTGATAGCTTGGCACGAGAGACGTTGCAACTGCCATCATTAATTCTTCCAAACTCACGCACACACACATACATGCAGACATACTGCACCCATATGGACATATGTCAGGCGTCTTCCTCTTGTAATCAACTCCTGGGGCTCCAATTATAAAAAAGAATTATTCATTTGGAACTTTTCACCATATTCATTATCTCACCGAATTCCATACACTACATCTTTCGCTGAATCTATGTGCCTTGATGAATAATGGGTGTTGTTTGAAACTGTTCACTGTTTCTAAATGTCATCATTAATCTGAACAAGTAGAAACATTGCCAGCTCATTTCTAAAGTGGGAGAATGTAAATGCGGTTTTGTCTCTGAAGAGCTTGTGTGCATGAGGAAACGGAGATCCAAATCTCTTCTATAGCTTGCATTATTCCTTTGTGTATTAGAGGAGTCTAAAAAGTGCAAGGGGAGGAGGAACATTTTTTTTTTAGCTCTAAAGGCGTGTATATAAAGGCCCTCAGAGCTGGGATGATCAGAGGGTGTGAGCCCAACAGATTCATCAGGGCTCTCTCCGCAGGGACGGGGCCTGAGCACCACGGAGATGAATAAAAATTCTGAGGGCCAAACAGAAATGAAATAATTTATTCCTGGAATGGAGTGGTGGTGCGCTAGAGACAGTGCGGGGAAGGGCAGGGGAATGGATCGAGGTTGCGTTCAGTGCGGCTCTGCACTTTTTCATATACCGATCAACACACTGGGAGGAAATTCAATTGCCATTTTCCCTTACTTTTTTATTCTCACACAAGGAAGTTGGAAGAAAAGGAAAAAAAAGACATATACTTAGTTCATAAATGCAAAGTGAATGCAAGATGGAGGAAGTTACAGTTCAAAAGATCTATCTATCTATCTATCTATCTATCTATCTATCTATCTATACATACATACATACTGTACATGCATACGCACACACACACACACACACTTATATGTATATATATATATATATATATATATATATATATATATATATATATATATATATATATATATATATATATATATATATATATATATAAATTTTTTTCTTTTTTAAAGATCACTTGCCTCTCCGAGTTGTCACTTAGGGATCCGAGGGACAAAGAACTAACAGCAATAAACATAAGAAAATATAATTTTATTTTAAAGATGTACAATGAAGCATAGAGTTTCTTTTATTCAGCAAGATATTAATGAAGCGGAGTAATCCTTTAGATGTTGCAGCATCAAACAGCACTTGCAAGGGAGCAGCACCTGCCTCATCTCTTGACAGTGAAGCAGCAGGGAGACTGGCCTATGATGGTCAGTGTAACTCCTTGGTCAGCAATAATGTCTATCTCCCAGTCTGTGTTCAATATCCATGGTAACAACAGTCAAAACAGCTGATGGGTGATGGTAGTTTGAACTCCATTACTGGTTTGGGCATTGTGGTTCCAGTTAGCTTGATGAACAACTGGTTCTAATTTCATTTAAAGGTGCCATGATATCACTCTATAAACCATTTCATATAGTTGATATTGCTAGATATGTTAATTCTCCAAATTATTTGTTGTAACATGTTGTATAGTCAGGCCAAGTGTCCCTCCTCAGTAAAAGGGTTGGGTATGTTAATGATATGCAGCTCTACCCAGTTGCCTTCACTCTGATTGGCTACAACCATATTTGGAAAACCGGTCAAATCCCCTTCTCTCCCTTCATCCACACATCTTTTCTCGGCACAATACTCAGTCACAAATGAAACTTTCAGATGGAGGGAGGTGCCTGTCATACTGAGTGAAAACAACAGTCTTGGGCCCAGTCATGGAAGGAGACAAAGACTTAACTATATCAAGGACAAAAAAAGTGGTAAAAACCCTGAATCCCAGAATGCACGGCATTCACCCATTTTCATGACAGCTCCCAGAGTGGAGGAGTCACAGCTCCAATCCTAGTGATATCAAAGGGTTAAAAACACTGGACATGGCAGCCCTCTTGTCTATGGCCACACCTCTGCAGGGTGCTACGGGAAGGACACGACCATGAGCTGTCTTGAGCTCGCTGGCCGAGCAAAAGACTGTAAAAGACTGATCTTTGAAGAATCCTTGGATGCAAAGTAAAGTATGATCAGCTGCTAATGCTCAAAGCTCTGCTCATACTAAGAGGGTAACCACCATTATTCCTGCTTTATTTATTACACAGCTCGTTTTGTTCGCGCTGTGATCAGTCGTAACAAGCCATCAGCACTCATGCACACGTTAACATTTGTATTAGTGGTACTTAAAGCCCCCAGTGTGTAAAATTTATATCCATCTAGTGGTGTGCTAAGTCAATTACAAACGACCACTTAATGACTACTTTAAAAGCTGCATGTCATGAACATGACAACGTAAACAAGTATGTCCACCATGTATTTGGTACCAAGCCAGGGCTAATAGCTAATAGGTATGATCATCGTGTCAAATACTTCTTGGCACTGTTGCCAAGTCTGCATATTATCATCGACTTTGGGCTTTTTTTTTTTTTTCTTTCTAAAGTCGTTTGTAAATTCTGTGAGTCGCGGGTTGGGTTTTTTGTTTTTGAACGTAAAGTCGCTTATTTGAGCTCTAAAATAAGCGACTATAAACATGAGTTATAAAGAGACTTGCTCACGCTGCTGCGCTACAGACAGCGCGACCATATCACTTCGCGTGGACACCTAACAAACTATCCGTCTCTGCCGGGAGGACAGAGTAGTTCTGGATGTGACATCCTCTCGCCTGCCCTCAGACGGCCAAATTATTCGACCCTATCCATTTTAAGCTGCAATCTTCGTAGATCATCACATCCTGTGATAGTTAACACAGTATTAAGAATCAATTGTCCAAAAGGTTATTTTATTCAAAGCTCAAAAATTATTATTGGTCAAAACTGCATTTCATTAAAATGGTGTTTAATGTTCCGTTCTGCTTTGTTTTGTAAAACTAGTTATTTGAACACCTTGCAACATTTTTTTTCTTTATAAGTTTTCAAAGTTAGCTTGGTCTCATTCAAAATTTCTCAAAACAAACCTAAATACATATACATTTTCAAATGGAACTGTGAAATCATAACTTTGTTTCATTGGTTTTAGTTTTATTGTTATTTGTGTCTTTTTATGCTTGTTTCCTTTACTTTATTAATTTTCCTTATTCTTTTAATTTTCCTAGTAGTTTAGTTGAATGCTACAAGTGTAGTTCAAGAATGAATTTAACTGTAAAGTAAATCTATCTATCTATCTATCTATCTATCTAAGTGCACAAATTCCACCCTTCATGTTTTGTTTTATATTAAATAGCCAACTTTGTTGATAATTACCTTTGGAACTTAAAAATAGTTGTTCATAGCGAAACCAAACCTATTGCTATACAACAATGGTAGTGATCATAATGCCAGCCATCAAAAGCTGCAGGGATGAAAGAGAGGTTCAGATTCAGATTCAGCAAGTCTGTCACCACCCCTCTGAGATTTTCAGTCACATTAATCTGTCAAAGTATGTATGTTTTTAATCATATTCAAAATAGCAATCAAAATAACAACACTATAACTTAGTTTTAGACTGTATTATGCCTTTGCGGGGTTGTTGGACTGCTTTTAGTTTCTAAATTCAAAGTTTCAGTATTACGTTCTCAGGACCAGTAGTACCTGAGGCACTGAGTGAGTAACACACACTTTCTACTAAACCTGTTTCTCCAGCCACTCCCTTTCTCTATGGCACTTTCTTTTTTTTTTTTGTAAAATTCAAACCGTTTCCAGGAAATACATACACTGGTCCGCTATTTATCTTTGTTTGACACTGCTTGTCCTTATACTGTGACACCCTGTAGAGATGTACCAGTCACTACAAGTGTCTTTAATCTCGCTCCATTTTCAGTGGCTGACGTTCAAAAAGCCCTAAAAGGACTGGTTCCTGAAAAAACCCCAGGACCTGATCTTACCCTATTTCTTCAAAATAGCTGCTGATTGTGTAGCACAGCCTCTAACGTACCTTTTTAACCTTACTTTAAAGAGCAACACTATTCCCAAAATCTGAAAATCTGCATTTGTTTGTCCATTACTGAAAGGGGGTGACCCGTCAAACTTAAATAATTATAGACCAATTTCTAATTTGTCTGTTTTGGCCAAAACGCTTGAATCCCTGGTGAGTGATCAGATGAAAGACTTCTTGCACGCACAGGACATTTTATCCCCAGTTCAGTCAGGTTTTAGGAAAAAACATAGTACCATCACAGTTGCAATGAAGGTGATAAATGATATCTCTGTTGCTCGTGACAAGAAGCAGCACTGTGCATCACTTTTTATTTATTTGTCAAAAGCTTTTGACACGGTTGATCATGATGTTTTAAAGATTAGGATTCTTAAATTGGGGTTTTCAAAGAAAACTGTCTCTTGGTTCTCAAACTATCTTAGTGACAGAACTCAGTACATTAAGCATGATGGTGTTCAATCTGGTATTTTACCAATCTTTAAAGGGGTTCCACAAGGCTCTGTATTAGGCCCTCTTTTGTTTACTATTTATATAAATGATCTTAATCGGCATGTGTCTGATGCAAACTTTCATTTTTATGCAGATGACAGTTATTTACTGCTATGCACCCTCTCTTAAACAAGCCATTGCACATTTACAGAATGCTTTTAATGTGGTCCAAAATACTTTGCTACAGCTGAAACTTGTGCTCAATGGAGACAAAACCAAATGTATGCTTTTTACAGATCTTCGGAACAGGCCACTGAATGTTCCCTCAGTGGTTACTCTTGATGGACGTCAAATACAGACTGTTACAACTTATAAGTATCTTGGTATTGTTATTGATGACTGCCTTTCATTTAAGCCTCATGTTCACTGTCTAGTGAGAAAGTTGAGACTAAAATTGGGTTTTTTACTTTCAAAATAAACTGTGCTTTTCTTTTAATGTTAAAAAACGGTTAGTGGCATCCACTTTTTTAACTGTGCTGGATTATGGTGATATATTATATATGCATTCATCTGCTCAATGCCTTCAGATGATTGACGCAGCTTATCACGCATCGTTGAGATTTATTACTAATTGTAAAGCTCGCACCCATCACTGTGAGCTGTATTCTCGTGTAGGGTGGTCTGCTTTGGCTACACGGCGGCTTTGTCATTGGTATACATTTACATATAAGGCTATTCTTGGTGCGCTTCCATCTTATTTCTGTTCACTTCTTATGAAAAAAAGTACTGGTCATTACTCTCTCCGTTCTCAGGCTGTTGTCTTGTTTTCTGTCCCACGTGTCAGTACTGAGCTGGGTAAAAAGGCCTTTGCTTACTGTGCTCCCTTTACATGGAATTTGCTGCAAAATAACTTGAAACTTAGTAAATTGGTCCCTTTGAGTATTTTTAAGCTGAGAATGAGATGTTTTGAGTTGGACTCCCTCACAAGTCAATGTTTTAATTGAGATTTTATTGTAAGTGCATATTTGGCTTTCATGTGTGTGTCTTTGTACGTATGTAATGATGTGATGTAATTTTGATGCCTATCTTGGCCAGGTCTCCCTTGCAAAAGAGATTTTTAATCTCAATGGGTATTACCTGTTTAAATAAAGGATGAATGAATGAATTTAAAAGAACTACAGGTAAATATAGCATTGAACCAGAAAAAAAAACAACACAGGAAGAAAAAAAACTCCAGCATGAGCATACATTTGTAACACTGGTGCAGATAGTCTTGTTGGTACAGAAAGTCCTAAGTAGTTTCTAGCAATGTTTTTATCTTAAATCCCTTATGTTATAGGTTGTACTTTTCAGAGAAATGAAAAACAAGGCTTGTTACCTACAAGATTGTCATGAATGGTGTGGAGTAGAACCCGGAATTCAACCAAAACAATGTTTTCCTTTGCTGGATTTTATTTAAATGAACAAAAAAAACTAGATCCAAAAAGGGGGTAAGGCAGACATCCAAAAACACTTGACAGGAACAGAACTGGGCAGAACAAACAGAAGCAGGTTAACAAAAACAGGATCAAGGTGCTGGGGCTCTTACCACAACAAACGAGGAGGAACAGACGCGTGGGCATGAAGTGTGATGAACCGACGGGGAGCAGAGAACTAAGGCAGGTTTAAATAGGCGGATAGAACAGGTGAGCGGAGGGAAACTAATCAAGGACAGGTGGGAGTGATTAAGGGAGCAGACAGAACACTAGAAAATAACCCTAAGACAAAACCGAACAAACCAAGCACAGAACTAAAAGCAGAGCTAAAACAAGGACCAGATAACTAACACAATAAAGGGGCTAAACTAGAATCCAAAACCGGAAATAAATCCAAAGGCGAAAAGAGCTACTCTAACCAAATAAACATAAACCAGAACAGAACGTGACACAAGATGTGGAGTTTGGATCTTTTCATGAGTATATAAATGCGAAATAGTAGCATTTATTTCTACGTTAAATAGCTGTCTCAGTGACAGAATATAGGAATCCAATACATGTTTGCATACACTTATCATGAGTATGACTGTAATATTAAGTTTTAGCTTTTAATAGTTATGTCAACCGTTCTTTTTAGGCTGTTCTGACAACCGCCAAATTCAATTTTAAATTTGTTAAAAAAAAATAAAATAATAATTTGGTGCTCAAGTTTTGAATTTCGCAAATCTACACAGGATAAAAACCATACAGATATGCTCAAATATATTATACACCATACAATACTATTTATATGGATATTCTTTATAGGCAACAACAATTTCCTAACATGATTTACTGGTAGAATCTAAAGATGCTTTTGTAAAAATGTCACAGTGAAATTAATCCTATGCTGACATGGACAGAAAGGCCCCCCCAAAACGTGACTCAAAATGCAGGATTAAAACCAGATTAAAGTATACAAACACACACAGGGATAATTTTTTGAAACATGTCTTGACGGCCGATGAAACTAAAATTAATACCATAATGACCATTGTTACATTCAGAGGAAAAAGTGGGAAGATTGCAAGCCTGAGAACATCCAACACATTCTCACTCCCTACTCGTCATATATTGATGCTTGGTCAGGTTCTCTCAGCGTCACAACTTGACGCACGGGGGACGCCCTTCTCGTCATTATTTGATGTGCAGGGTGCCCTCGTAGAATATTATAGCAACTCAGCCTTCATTACTTATTTAAGCAAAACAACTGTGTTTACATACATTTTAAAGACATTTCTAATGAGATGTATGTATATTATTTTCATAATCTTCGTTCAGGGAAGGTAGACAATCAATCAGTTCAGCCAAAGATTTTAATGCGTTCTGTCTCAGAAAGTCAGGAGGAAGTGACGTTTCTGACCTACTCTGAGATTCCGGCCCACAACAAACAACTTTACACAAAAATCGGCAGTTATATGCATTTTGATGACATCTATAGTGAAACTTATGCATGGTATATGTATAATATTCGTTCAGGGAAGGGAGACAACCTTTCCTTTATTAGTTTCACTGAGGATTTTTAAGTACATTCTCAGAAAGACGTGGGACGGCTATGATCTTTGCCATTGCCAACGACGTAGCCTAAAGGTCATTTAGTTATAGTTTCTACAAGAAGAGACAGAGCAGACTGGACATCTTCAAGAAGCTTTGGTCAGTGTCTGTAGTAAGATGCTGCAAATATTTTCTGTTGTGTAGTGTGTTATCTATTCTGCCATTATCTGTGGGGGTAGCATCAGATGCAATTGACTTGAAGCATCAGATTAACTGATTTGAAGAAAGCTTGTTGAGCTTCTTCAAAATAGAAAGGCGGCTCGGTTCTGGGCACTTATCTAGAACGTCTAGAGAAGATTTTACAAGGAAGTATTCTTCATAAAATGAAGTACGTTACGAACAACCCTGAGCATCCTTTTCATCCAACACATTCTCACTCCCTGCATGGTCCACCACGCGTCAACTTGTGACGCTGAGGGAACCTGACCAAGCGTCAATATATGATGAGTAGGGAGTGAGGATGTGTTGGAACGTCATATCTACTGTGAAGTAGGGTGGTGGCAGCATCATGTGGTCCGGGTATTTTGCTTGGTAGCTTAAGGACAACAAAGTCAATGTTTTGGAGTGGCCATCACAAAGCTCTCATGTCAGTCCCATTCAAATTTTGTGGGTTGTGCAAAAAGGTGTGCGTGTGCAAGGTGGTCTACAAACAGGACTCACTTACACCAGTTCTGTCTGGAGGAATGCTACAAAACTCCAGTTTTCTGTTTTTAGTTCGGACACAAACGGTTCAAGCCTGAGTGGTACAGATGGGATTCTTATGTGTTTTTAAATGCACAAATACTGCGAAAATTCATCTAGCAGGCAAGGTTATAAATTCAGCCCAGGTTTAGCCTAAATGTAAAATTTTGACTATGTGTGAAATAGAGAACATCTCACAATAAATACAAACTTGTGCTTCCAATTCTTGGCTTTTTAACACCGTATTAAAGTTGTAGGTGGTTCAACCAAGACATCCCTTAAACTACTCACATTTCAGTTTCAGTGAGGTGCTGTTTCCAGCCATCTACCAGTCTGATGTCTGTCTGAGGAAGGTTTCCGCCGCTCCTCACTTGCAGCTGTGAAATATTTGATTCTTGCATTTACACTCTGTTGCAATTCATCCCACACCATCTCAGTCAGATTAAGATTCGGGCTTTGAGCTGGTCCTTGGTGGATTTACTGGTGTGTAATTTTTCATGTTATAGGGTACAGCTCTCCTTCAGCTTTCATTTTACACAGATTGTGTTATATGTTTGATCAAGCACCTTATGATATATTAGCATTCATGGTAGATTTAATTATGGTGAGCTGGCCAGATCTTGCTGAAACAAAGCATCCCCAAACCATTACCGCTTCCATGCTTTCTAATTAGTTTAAAGTTTTCTTCGAATGAGTTATTCTGTTTTCTATATTGTTTCCATCAAATCTTCACTTTGGTGTTCGTGCTTTGTAGAGCAAATGTTTCCTTCTTGCAGGCCTTGCATGAAAGGTAAACATCTCTTGTCTCTTTCTGATTGTACAAGCATGCACCTTCATTTCTAAGGTCATCTGAAGTTAATATTATGACATTTTAGGAGGTTTGAAGACATAATTTGGCGCCTTCCAACCTACTTTATTGGGGAATTTGATTGGAGGGTCAAACCTGGGAATTTAAGCAGTTGTTTTAAACGTCCTCCACTTCTCGACTACTTTCCGTACAGTGAAATGGTTGACGTAAAATTCTTTTGAGCCCTCAAGTTCATAAGCCACTACAATCTTCTTTCTGTCATGATCTGTGTTGTTCTGCTGTCTGCCACATTACAACTTTGACCACGCCTCCTGGATTTCTCTGCCTTGCCTAGCCCTTGTCAGACTTTTACCAAGCTTCTGATATGTGAACCTCGGTTGTGTGCTATCACCTATGAGCCTTGCCTAATATTTGGATTTGTCTGCCCATCTCTGATTACCTGTGCACGACCTGCACCTGTCCGATGGATTTCAATCAATCCACGGCTATTCTACCTGATGCTGTCCCAGCGTTTAAAGCCACCTCTCTTCAGTACCGAGTTGCGGCTTGCCGTGACGTCACCACCTACAGAGACACTGCTTGCTAGCTTCCCCGGAGGATAGAGAAACTACTTAACAGAACCAAGTGCCCCGTGTGAAAAGGTTAGTGGCTTTTATTTGTACTTTTAACAATGCTAGACTCTTCTGCAGCCACTAACCTGTGTACTCCCTTTCCAGTGGTTCCTGCCCGTACCTCCATGAGTTTCCCGTGTCTCACCAGTTTATTCTTCAAGATAAATATGTTAAAATGCTGTTTTTGTCTGGGTAAAGTTTCTGGTCTTCTCTCTGGCTCTTTCCATTCTGAAAGCCTCAAACTGCTTTTTCGATCTCACCATGGTCCTTACTCTCATTTCAACAGCCAGGAGCATACCGAGCTAAATCAGTGTTAAATAGGACAGATCTCCCCCAAATTGTAAGGATGTTCTGAAAGTGTACATGATGTAATAGCAGTGTGTGATTTTTAGTCATTGAGATTGATAGTTGGGGTGTCCTAATCTATACCTCATCAGAAATTGCTTTTATTTTATTACTTTTACATAAAGATTTAAATGGTCTTTTCATTAGATTGTATCTTTTATTGTCGGGATCCCCAGGGGTTTGACTACTTGTTTTAGGTCCCTGAGGATCCTGTAGTCTGTTTATGTTTATGCACCTCTGTAATATTGTTTATTTGTAGATTCTTGTTTCTATCATTAGTTTTCCGCTCATTATTATTTAAGGCAAGGCAAGGCAAATTTATTTATATAGCACAATTCAGTACACAGACAATGCAAAGTGCTTTACATGATTAAAATACAGGAAATAAAGCAGAAAAAAGTAAGTAAGTAGGAAAAAGCAGAATATATATATATATATATATATATATATATATATATATATAAAAAATAAAATAATTTTTTTTGCCTTCGACTGTTTAACTAGTGCAGTCGAAGGCAGTCCTAAACAAATGAGTTTTTAGTCTCGATTTAAAGGAACTTAGGCTTTCAGCATTTTTACAGTTTTCTGGAAGTGTGTTCCAGATAAGTGGAGCATAGGAACTAAATGCTGCTTCTCCGTGTTTAGTTCTGGTTCTGGGTATGCAGAGAAGGGTGGAGCCAGAAGAAGAAGTGGTCTGGAGGGTTGATACACTGATAACAAGTCTGTGATGTATTTAGGTGCTAAGCCATTCAGGGATTTTTAGACTAACAGAAGTATTTTAAAGTCTATTCTCTGAGATACAGGGAGCCAGTGTAATGACTTTAGAACTGGGGTGATGTGCTCTACTTTCTTAGTCTTAGTGAGGATGCGGGCAGCAGCGTTCTGGATCAGCTGCAGCTGTCTGGTCCACTTTTTAGGCAGACCTGTGAAAACACCGTTGCAGTAATCAATTCGACCAAAAATAAACGCATGGATTAGTTTTTCCAGATCCTGCTGAGACATCAGTCCTTTAATCCTGGAAATGTTCTTCAGGTGATAGAAAGCCGACCTTGTAATTGTCTTTAGATACTTTTGGAGGCTCAGGTCTGAGTCCATCACTACACCCAGGTTTCGGGCCTGGTCTGTGGTTCCTAGCTGAAGCGACTGAAGCTGTGTGCTAACCTTTGATCTCTCCTTTATTGGTCCAAATATTATTACTTCTGTTTTGTTTTTATTCAATTGAAGAAAATTTTGGCACATCCATGCATTGATTTCTTCTAGGCATTTACTCATTGCCTGAACTGGTCCATAGTCACCTGGTGACATGGTGATGTAGAGCTGTGTGTCGTCTGCATAGTTATGGTAGCTGATTTTGTTGTTTTTTATGATCTGAGCTAGGGGGAGCATGTAGATATTGAACAGGAGGGGACCTAGAATGGACCCTTGGGGAACCCCACATGTGATTTTTGTCATCTCTGATGTAAAGTTTCCTATTGACACAAAAAATTCCCTCTCTTTTAAGTAGGATTTAAACCAGTGGAGAGCTGTACCAGAGAGGCCGACCCAGTTCTCCAGGCGTTCTAACACGATGGAGTGATCAACAGTATCAAATGCTGCACTGAGGTCCAATAGAACCAGCACGGTGGTTCTTCCACAGTCTGTATTTATATGAATGTCATTAAACACCTTGATAAGGCCGGTCTCTGTACTGTGGTGAGCACGAAACCCAGACTGGAAAACGTCAAAGCGGCTGGTCGTTGTTAAGAAGGTGTTTAATTGTTGAAACACAGCTTTTTCAATAATCTTACTGATAAAGGGGAGGTTTGAGATGGGCCTGTAGTTCTGGAGTAGAAGTTTGTCTAAATTGTTCTTTTTCAGCAGTGGTTTGATAATTGCTGTTTTTAGGGACTGGGGGAAAACACCTGACAGAAGGGACGTATTTATTATCTGAGTCAACTCAGACGCTATGACAGGCAAAACTTTCTTAAGGAAAACTGTGGGTAGAACATCAAGGCAACCTGAGGAGGAACTTAGCTGCTGAATGATCTGCTCTAAGCTTTTGTGGTTTATTTGGCTGAATTGGGACATTTGGTCAAGATCAATTCTAGTTGGAGACAACTTTGGTACTGAACTTGGTATGGATGTACAAACTGATCCTCTAATCTTTTGGATTTTCTCAGTAAAGAAGTTAGCAAAGTCATTGCAGGCCCTGGTGGAGTGGAGTTCAGAAGCCACGGATACAGGAGGATTTGTTAACCTGTCGACTGTGGCAAATAAGACACGAGCATTATTAATGTTCTTGTTTATGATCTCAGAGAAGAGTATTTGATTCTCGTTTGTTAGATCCTTATTTTCCTGCCTGCCTGCCCTCAGTTTAGTTCATTAATTTATTCTATCTATTTATTGTTCTGGTATTTGTGTGCACTACTTTCTGTTTGAGAATACAAGTGCACAAATTCCCATCTTCGATTGTTCTTTAATACCACACCCCACATATCCATATCCAGTAATTGACAGAGACTGATAGCTGTTTGGCAGTTGTTATTGATAATCAGGCGATGACTTGACTTGTTTATTTTGATTAAAATTGTCATGATTTGGGTTTTTGTTGGGTTGTTTTGGACTTGAAGTTTCAGCCTGTCACCTGCCACTATCCAAGCAGCTCATTCTTCAGCCCAGACCAGTTCCACCTGCTGCCATTAATCAGTTCTTACTCTGCTTATCTGTTCCCCAGCCTTCATATGCGGGGGTAGCAGCTTCAGTAGGGAGGCCCAGACGTCCCTCTCCCCGGCCACTTGGGCCAGCTCCTCCGGGGGAATCCCAAGGCGTTCCCAGGCCAGTCGAGAGACATAGTCCCTCCAGCGTGTCCTGGGTCTTCCCCTGGGTCTCCTCCCGGTGGGATGTGCCCGGAACACCTCACCAGGGAGGCGTCCAGGAAGCATCCTGACCAGATGCCCGAGCCACCTCAACTGGCTCCTCTCGACGTGGAGGAGCAGCGGCTCTACTCTGAGTCCTCCCTGGATGACTGAGCTCCTCACCCTATCGCTAAGGGAGAGCCCAGAAACACTACGGAGAAAACTCATTTCGGCCGCTTGTATCCGGGATCTCGTTCTTTTGGTCACGACCCAAAGTTCGTGACCGGCTAATCATGATCCGGCTAATTGGGTTCTTCGAACACGCCTGTTGTTTATGATTAGTATGGCAGGATTGATCTATCTAACATAACTGCGCGTTCATGCGTTTGTTTAAAAGGGGAAATGTATCGATAGTAGAAACAATGATCAGCAACGCTGCTATTGGCTGTTCAGCATGGCCAAAGAACGCCCACAGTTTTTCTCCCAAGCAGAACACGAGCTTTTAATGGAAGGTTATGCCGAATTTGAGTCATTAATTAAAACGACAGGGAACACCTCAAAGTCTGCTAAAGCCAGGAGAGAGGGCTGGCAAAAAGTAGCAGACAAATTAAATGTGTAAGTACTGTCCATGTTAGATGTTTCTATCACTTTCTACAGTATGTATTTTTGCATTTTAATAATTTCATATTTACTTTGTTCTTTTATGTCAGAGACTCCACGGGACCCACTAGAACATGGGGAAAAAAGTGAAGTACAAGAATATTCTACAAAACGGTAGCCTTTATTATACTATATTTTAAAAAGCCACTTTTTCCTCTTTTTAAAGGCCATTGTTAAATGATGTGTTTGTCTGTTTATAACAGCCACCAAGAAAAAGGCTGAAAAAAAACAGGTTCTTTTTACTTTTGTTGCATGAGGCATGTTTAACCCTTTCTTTTTCTTTCACAAAATGACACAGGGTGCCATCCGTTCCCTATATAAACGGCATCTTCAACAAAAAATTTAGTATTTTGACCTGAAAAAACACAAATTAAGAGGAGAAATTGAACTCCACAACTTGAAAAAGAGAAAACTTGCACTACAGATCAAGTTGCTTCAAAAGGACCTTCAGAGTAAGTTCTAATACACCCTTTGACAGTAGTATTGCTGACTTTACATAACTATCTCTTATTGCAGGCAAAAGATGACTTGCTGGCTTTTCTTTATAAAAAAAATGTTTAAATAAAACGAGAGGAACTAAGCATTATTTGTTTCATCTTTTATTAAAGATTAAAAATGTTGTTCCACAATTCCATTTATAAAGCTGCGATCTAATCCTGTTTACATGAAACAAACCTGCTCGCAAGCAGGCTTAAGTTTGCGCACATGTTGCTATGACAGCAAGTCCAGGATGAGTTTCGAAGAACCAAACGATCCAAGATCATGCCAAATCGTCAACAACCAAATCCAGCTAACTGAGTTAGCGACGTACGAAGAACGGACCCCTGGTCTATCTCTGCATTGAACATTTCCAGTAACCCCCCTTTAAAACGTACTCTGTCTTGGCTGGATTTCGGGTTCACACCTACAAACGTGACAAAAATAACCAGCTTTGTTGATAATTACCTTTGGGACTTAATAATAGTTGTTCATAACGTAACCAAACCTATTGCTGAACAACAATGGATGGCAACCATCATACCGGCCTCCAAATGTTGCAGGACAAGACAAGTTCAATTTCAGATTTAGTTTCAGATTCAGCAAGTCTGACACCATGCCATGAGATTTTCAAACACCATTAATCTGTGAAAGTCTGCATGTTTATGGTTATATTCAAAATACCAATAAAATAACAACACCTTAAGTTAGTTTAAGTCTTTATGCCATTGTTAGTTTGTTGGACTGCTTGGAGTTTACAAAGTGTCAACGTTTCAATATTACGTTCTGAACAGCCACCACCACAGGCACTGAGTGAGTAACAAACACTTTGTCCTAAACCTGTTTCTCCAGCCACTCCCATCCTCTATGCATGGCACTTTCTTTTTTTAGAAATCTGTTTCCTGGAAATACATACACTGGTCCACTATTTAAAATAACTACAGTTAAATATGCCATTGAACCAGAAATAAACCCTCAGTTAATGTGAAGGGAAAAAAACCTCCTGTGTGAGCATTCATTTGTAACACTGGTACAGATAGTTTTGCTGGTACAGAAAGTGTTAAGTGGTTTCTAGATATGTTTTTATTTTTTAGCCTTTATGTAAGCAGGTCACTTACAATATGTGGAGTTTGGATCTTTTCATGAGCACATAAATGCAAAGTAGTAGCATTTATGTCTATGTTAAATACCTGCCTCAGTGGCAGAATATAGGAACACAAAACAAGTTTACATACGCTTATCATGGGCATGGCTGTAATATTACATGTTAGCTTTTAATAATATACATCAACAGTTTTTTTTCAGCTGGACTGACAACAACCAACTTCAATAAATAAAAAACCAACAATTTGGTTGTTCATTTTGGAATTTCGTATCAACGTTTCAATGGTCTTTCACTAGTTAAATTTCTTTTTGTAATGTTAAAATTCCAATTACTTAAAAATAATACTCAGGCTTTTATAGGCTGTACTGTTTTTTATGTTTTATTTCATTACCTTCTACCTCTCTGAACTAAATTAAACAATAGCTCTTATGCACAGCATTTCTTAATATAATGCTAAAGTATGAGTAGGTCAGATTTTTATTTATTATTTGTATCAGTATGCCCACATTTTTAAAATATTGCTGCCTCCTCTGGTTAAAAACATAACTACAATCATAGAAATAAAAAATAAAAAACATGGAAAAAAACAAAGTGAAATCATTATGCAGTAAATACCAACTTTATCTCCACTCTGTGTGTCTGTATACACATTATAGCTGTATATTGTATGCTTGTGTGATATGTGTAAAACGGTAAGAATAAAATAAAAAGAACTGTAAGGTTGGGAGCTCAGAGCTAAACAAATAAAGAAAGAAGAAAAACCAAGTAACACAAGATTCCACCATTTATCAAAAAAACAGGAAGCAATGTACCTGAATCCTGCATCCAGCATTTCCTAATAACAAAAGAAAATGTTTCCACACTGTAAATATCAAGTAAGCGCTCTCAGACAATGTAAACCTTTGTATGCTACAAAAGCATGTCCATAAGTACCGTGAAGTAAATACAGTGAGGACCCATACTATCACATGCCTCATAAACTCTTGGGTCGCCACTCTAGTATCTCTATAGGTTTCAAGCCAAGCAGAGAAAGGAGGGAAGGGGGAAGAGCGTGTGATGATGAATTGATTGATGAATGCAAATGAAGATGAATGCATGTGGCAAATACAGATAACAAGAGGAATATGAAGCGCGCAGCAGCTGGTTTCACCGTTTCGCTGTGGCAGAAAATATGAATAGCTGATGTGTATCTAGCCTATTAATACCACTGCAGCAGCAGCAACAGCAAAAGCATCACTAAACTAGATACGGCTACCTTATCACAAATCATTTGACATGGGAACAGAGGGCCGCCAGTCGCTCTGTACCACCTGGAACTTTATCATTGGCACGTGGAAAGCGGATTGGCTCCAGCGCCTTACATCCCAACTTTTATTGCCATATGGACTGAGTCCTAAAACTGACCATAGAGCAGTGCACAAGTAGAGTAACGAGATACCACTTATGTTTGTCCTCAGGGCACCATCACTCCATCACAAAACATTCAGATTGGTAATAACCAGGTGGAAGAAACAGTGTGTGTGTGTGTGTGTGTGTGTGTGTGTGTGTGTGTGTGTGTGTGTGTGTGTGTGTGTGTGTGTGTGTGTGTGTATTTCCCATAAATATTTCAAGTGTTGGACCCCTTGGAGCTCTGGGTGTTTATGATCCTGTAAGTAGGCAGCATCAGAAATGTTTCTTTTTTGTAGTTATTAGTTATTAGTCGATTAGATTTCGTTGATTAGATTTTACGAGTGAGTTATTGTTAATCTTTCCATTTTAAAGTGTTAATATTATGCATTGATTCTAAAATAATTTAAAATTCTAAGAAATATACTGAAATCTTCTACTTTTTCTTTTGAAATATAATAGAGATCGCTCTAAGGGAATTAAAAGAATCGTCCACATCATCAAGATTTCTTTAGGGGATGTGAGACTTATGACTGTTAAAATGGTTATCTATCCATACATCCATCTGTCTTCTGCTTATCCAAGATCAGGTTGCATGTGCAACAGGTCCAGGAGAGAACTCCAGACACCCCTCTCCTCAGCGACATCCTCCAGTTCATTTAGGGGTATGCCAAGGTCTCCCCAGGCCACACGTAGTCCCTCCAATGGGGTCTTCCCCAGGGTCTTCTCTGAGTGGGATGTGCCTGAACCACCTCAACTAACTCCTTTAGATGCAGAGGAGCAGCAGCTCTACTTTGAGCTCCACCCAGATACTGGACCTCCTTACCCTTTCTAAAGGTTCTTTTTTAGGTAAGGGTCGTAACATAGATAGAGCTGTAAATCAAAAGCTTTGCTCTTTGGCTCAGCACTTTTGTTACCACAAAAGAGTGGAGTAGAATTTGCATTACTGCAGACAAAGCCCCAATCCATCTGTCTCATCCATCCCACAATCACTTATGAATAAGACATCAAGATACCTAAACTCCTTCACTTGAAACAGAGACTGACACCCAACCCAGAAGGAAAGGCCACCTTTTTCTGGTCAAGAGCTATGGTCTCAAACTTAGAAGAGCTGGCTCTCATTCTGGCTGCTTAGCACTCAGGAGTAAACTACTCCAGAAGCCATCAGAACCACATCTTCTGCAAAAAGCAAAGATGACATCCTGAGGTTCCCAAACCAGACACCCTTCTCCCCATAAATATGCCTTGAGCTACACCAGCAGGATTGCTGATAATGTGTAGCCTTGGCAGAGTCTAACACACACTGGGAGCAACTCGACTTTGTGCCAAGAATGCGGATGAAGCTCTTGCTTTGGGCATGCAAGGATTAGATACCCATCCAGAAACCCAATACTTCTGCTATACCCCACAATATACCTCAAGGGATACGGTTGTAAGCCTCCTCCAGATCCACAATTCTGTGAGGTTAAAGATCTGGTTCACTGCTTAAAGACCAGAACAAAAGCAACATTGTTCCTCCTGGATCCAAGGTTCAACTATCAGCCGGAGCCTACTCTCCAAAACCCCAGAGTAAGCTTTCCCAGGGAGGCTGAGAAGTGTAATCCCTTAATAATTGGATCATCTGATTGCCACCACAACAGGCACAATAAACTTCAGGCCAGAGCTCCTTGAAGCCGCAACGGAGGTCCTGAACATGGTCCACTCAGATTCCATGTCCTCATTGTCATTTGAGAAATGAGAGAAATGTTCCTGGAGCTGTGAATTGTAGAGCATTGCAAAAGATTCCTCTGCCAGACTTTCCCAGCGCACCCGCATTAAAACTAAATATTGAAATAGTTAAAGTAGTGACTGTACCTGATTGCTTAGTGCTCCGAGCACGAGTGTGTTCTATCTAAAGGTTTAATAGTCACAAATAGACATTCTTCCTTTTTATTTTTACTGTAAGTTTGAGATCTTTTCCCCTTGGGTTAGTATTAAAGTTTCAGTTTTACTGTTTAAAGTTTAGTCTAAGTAGAAATTGATAGTTTTTATCTTGAATTATCTACAATAATTAGGATACCTAACCTGACTCTCGCCAGATGTAAATACCTCTTGCTGCGTTAAACGTTTTTAAACTCTATCATAATACACTGAAATCGGGGACATTTCTGGGACAGCTTTTGCTGGGGACAAGTCATCCAAAACGGGCACTCAGGGATGTTTGGTCACCCTTACTTCCTCGCTGCGACCCTCCATTGTTGTCTGAATCCAAACAGTTGCTTCTCTGATACGTCACATCTACAGAAGTCCCGCTCCACGATCCTGATTGGCTCATCCATTTTATGTGGTATTGAAATCCCTCCCAATGGCAGCGAGTCCAGATGGATTTGTGGAGCCGTGCGGAACCCGGCGGAACGACATCCATCTGGCTAGAGTCAGGTTAGAGCAGGGGTGTCCAACTCCAGTCCTCGAGAGCCGGTGTCCTGAAACTTTTAGAGGTTTCCCTGGCCCCACACACCTGAATCAAATAGCACAATTAGCTCCTCAGTATGCAGTCAGGTTCTTCAGAGTCCTGCTAATTAACTGATTATTTGACTCAGGCGTGTCAGACCAGGGACACATCTAAAGGTTGCAGGACAACGGCTCTCCAGGACCGGAGTTGGACACCCCTGGGTTAGAGGATACTTTCTCTGCTAAGAATTTCAGCTGCTGATTTTTTAAGACTGGTTCCTTTCAGTAAAGTCAGCACCATAAATACTTTTTTTGTTTTCTTTTAATACAATGGATAGCAAAATCACCTGTGAAAAATAGACAGAAACTGTTTTTTTTCTTTGTTTCTCTGCTCGCATACATTTACATGCTTTGTGATGATTGGAATCGTGTGTCAAAGCCTTATGCAGAGGACTCAGTATTGATGACTTGTTAGGTAATAAGATGATTTGATTTCAATCAGACAAACATTTTGAAATGGGTTGTTTGTTTCAATATGTCTTTTGTGGAGCACTTTGGTCAGCTTCTATATTGTTTCTAAAGTGCTCTAGAAATAAAACTGTATGTTTCTGGAGTGTTTAAAGCAACAAACCTTCTAATACTTATTACAGGGATCTGGGGGTTTTATGTTCGTGTATTGTGTTTTTTTTTCTTTCTCTGTGGAGCAGCAAGGTTACCTGGTGGGTGGAGCTGTGCTGCAGAGCCTGGTGCACCTGCAGTTAATTAGCCTCATCACTGGAGCTTAGAAGGAGCTGGCTGTCGATAATTCAACACCTGAGTGTCAACCTTAGTGATACCTCTTGCCCCTTGCTCTTTGATTGATTACTCCTTGCTTTGTTCAAGCTAACTTTGTTCTGTGCTCCTTTTCAAAAAGTTTGCTTCTGGAAAGCTTCTTATCAACCTCCTCTCAGAGAAGATTCTAGATCTCCTAGGGAAAAACCTCTCTCTGCAATACCCTCATTGTTCTGAAGTTCCACAAACTATAACCACAAGGCTCCCGAACCTCTCACTGAAATCTAAGTACTCCACTGACCAATCTACCCGGACACTGCCCGTCTTACCTTGGCTCCTCTACCTCCTCCAACATCAGTAAGGTTAACCTATATTTCAACATACTTCCTCCTTGACTGTTATTGTCTGCTCGGCTCACCGCTTAAATAACAGGATGGATTTTTTACAGTCACAAGTACACAGTAACTAGAGTGTACACCAGCAAATAAGGCACTGCTGTCCTTTAGCTTGCACCGCAACATGTCTTGATTCAGCTCCAACCCACATCTGCCACATCTGGATACTGCGGTGTATATGAGAAATAAATGGGAAGTGATGGAAGTAGTGGAAAACTGCCACCCATTGGCCAGTAGCTCATCACTATGGAGACTGATTGCAAGCTAATGTACAGACATTGTTGACTGGAAACTCGCACAGATTTCTTTAGCCGGTTCCCCTGCTGTTGAGCATCGGGTGATATGACAGCTGCTCTTCCATCTCCTACATATGAAGGAAGACTTTACCGAGCTTCTCCAGAGAAAAGAAATTCTATTTAGTTTTTCTTTTTTGTAAATGTATATGGAATTGTAATGAATTACTATTTACTCACTGTTATTTTGAACACAATAAAAGGCCAAATGGATACATTTTAGTGCATAACATCAGTTCTTGATAAAATCTCATTTGAGATCAATTTCAGGTAATACATTTTCTTTTATTTTTATCTAACAAGAGTTGCTATATTTTTTCCCCTGCAAACAAACTGTAGCTGTGTGAAACTCTTGCAGTTTTCTGTGAGATTTTATCTATTTGCTTAGATATTAAGTTTTTACCTCTTGAGCAGTCCACTGTAGATAAATTTTGCTCTGAGGCTGCAGACAGACTTTTTCTTCTTCTGACAGGTTCTGCTGCACAGTAAAACATTTCACCATAACTCCAGACTGTTAAATCTGCTATATCCTGTTGACAGTTTTTTACAGTTAATTTGGGGGTTTGATTTGCCTTTAAAACAATCCTCCTGGCAGTTTATTTATTTTTATACTTGTAAACTGCAGAATCAGCTACCCTGACAAGCTTTGCATTGCATCTTTCTGCTTGTTGGTCATTATTTAATTAGCAGAATGCTAAGCATCTCATTAGAGAACCTCATGGCTGCTGGTGGTTGGCACAGTTTTAGTTTTTATAGCTTTAAAATTTGCTTCACTCTATCTTTCCTAATAATTGTACACAACCAATAGCCTTAAGTTAATTAAGGCCTGATCTTAGTGGGTAACCAAACTTTCTAAACACTGCTTCTTTCCCTTTTTTTATCTTACTTCAAAACTAGATAATTTATAATAGATACACTGTGCTTAAATTTCTTTTTTAAATTTCAGCTTAGGTTATCAGATGTGCAAATCATCTTGAAATATTCCTAGTGCATGTAGATGAATCCTGAATTATCCTGGATACCTTAGTTTTTTTAGCCAATTAATATATTAAACTATTTACAACAAATTACAGCTTTTACATGTACTTTAACAGCTGCTAGGTGGAAAAACTACTCAATCTAAGTTATTTTGTTAACCCAGCCCTAGTTGACACATGGAACGAAAAAAAGCCTGGGCCTAACCCAGCCTGGGCCAAGCATAACATAACCCCTAAGCCAACAGGGTTAGGTTATGGGTCTGATCCAGCACACTGGGTTAAATATTCAACTCCAAAAATGCGGTAAAATTACCAGTATCAAATATGAACATTATCAAAGACTTGAATTTGTCTTGGATTTGTAAACAATAAACACTTGCATGTTTTTATTTTGTGGGAGACAACCAAAGTACCAACAGATGACCTACAGATGCACAGGGAGAACAAGCAAACTGCACGGAGAGACCCTGCTAAGGTGAACCAAGCACCTACTTGAAGTGGTCCAACAGTGCTAACAACTGCGTCTTTCTACACTGACTTTACGACCAATTCTTTAAATCAACTGTGAATTCTAACAAAGATAGCACTTTTTTTGCACAAACTACTTAGCAAATATAAGGCCAAGGTTATATTAATTAAATACATTTGTCCTCTATGTGAGTGAGTCATTCAAACAACCCAGTGGCATAACATTAATATACATCTCAGCCATTCTTGTTTCATCCAATGAGATGTTAAGCATATTTATTTTTTTACATATATTATGAAACATAAGCCCGTGGTGTAGTGGATTAAGTCTATGACTTTAATTTGGGGGATCTGAGTTTGGATCCAGGTTTCATCAATAGGGCATCTGGCATGAAAACGCTGCCAAGTCTGTGGGCAAATTGTAATTACTTGCTGTGCCGACCCCAAAATGAGGGAGCAGCCGAAAGGACACTCGCATATATTATGAAATAAAGTCTTAAAAATGTAATGACATTGTACAAAAAAAACACTGCTCAACCCTCCGCCAGCAGGTATTCCAGGTGAACGTTAACCTGGCCAGCCAGCTTGATAATGTGTAGCACTCTACTTTCTACGCATTATCAATCTGGGACTCCCATTGAATCCGTTTGGTGAAAGGAGGGCCATTCAGTCGAACTGTCCGAGGTGAATGGGCAAAGCCACACCTAGTGCCCGCCTACCAAAGGTTGGTTTTAGCCAATCACGGTATCAAATTAAAACGTAAGCAGCAGCCTCTATGAAAAAACCACAACAAGGTAAGCTCTTCTTGCTGTTCCACTATCAAAGAAGAAATGTTCTTACAACACACGTGATAACAGCAGCTATGTATGCGGCCTCCAGCGCCGCCAGGTTTATGTTGGATCAGCTGTGGGCTCAGCTGCGGCTTTCGTTGCAGCGGTATGTCCCGCCTTAAACCATAATACTACAACGTGATTGGCCTGAACTGTTTTTGGTTCAGAGTAGGGCTGTCAGTTTTAACACGTTATGAACGCATTAACTTTGTTAAACCATAACGGCAACATTTTTTTTGACTCGCGTTAATGTCTTTTTTTCCCCGCAGCACTTTTCGGGCTGTGTTTTTTTTTTTTTTTTTTTTTTTTTACACCCTCTGCGCTTTCCGTAGTTCCAAGAATCCTAGAGACTGTAGCAAAACAGACCCACACTCACTGTTGCCAAGACCGCTTATTTCATGCGACTTTGGGCTTGTTTTTTTTCCAAAGTCGCTTGTAATTTTCATGAGCTGCGGGTTGCAGTTTTATTTGGGCTTGTTTCTGAAAATGAAGCCGCTTATTTGGGCTCTAAAATAAGTGGCACTGCCGCACTACAGACACAGTGAGTATAACCAGCTGAAATATCCCTCCGCCTCATTACGCGCTGGAGCGCATCCTCCTCTAGACTGACATAGGAGCCGAGGGAGCAACTCTGCATGTATTTTATGCAGTTTATAGTTGCAATCACCAGTGATAACTGCTGAAACTAGATTACGCGGTGCAGATCACCATTTCGAGCAGAAATTGGTTCTGAAGATGAGCTTTTACACGCTGATAACCTTGCAGAAACCCAACCCATAACCCTAATTTTAATGCTTATTAATTTGTTGTCTTTGTATTTGACAAACTAAGGCTGGATCACATTGCCAAACGAAGTATCCTGGAGTTACAGTGTCACCACATGCAAGCTGTGCTAAACTGTCTCTATTAAGGGTATTAAGCTCCTGGCCCAGTTGCAAGCAAAGTGTAAGACTTTGGAATGACCTGGAAATTTTAAACCTTTTTCCAGGCTTTAAACTGTATGACCGTGGATATAAACAGCATGCCAAAATATATGAAGAAATTATTGTTGTTGGTGTGAAAGCTCAGAATCAGATGTGTGTGAGTGAAAAACATGAATAAAACTTGACTTTATTAAAATGTAAAATTAGTATTACTTTATATGTAAATGCTTAAGACCATGTATTCTTGGTTTAAGAGTCAGAAAAGGGCGTGCTTCGGTGGCGCAGTGGTTAGCGTGCACAACCTATGTATGGAGGATTTGTCCTCGACGTGGCTGACTCGGGTTTGACTCCGACCTGTGGTCCTTTGCCGCATGTTTCTCCCCCTCTCTCATACTCCCTTTCCTGTCAGCACACTGTACGAAAAACGAGCCACTAGTGCCGTAAAAACCTCTCCAAAAAAAAAAGAGGCAAAACAAATATTTCGGCATGAAATATTTATTTATTTGCACATTGTGTAAGCATCAGGGCGTTATGATTGGCGATTTAGCCATACATTTTATGGCACCAGGATGTTTTCATTCCAATTCTGAAAAGTGCTTGAAAATAACAAATAAAAATGTTTTTTGTACAAGCATGTTTTTTACTAGTGTCATTTATTGCAAAATAGCGTATTAAAATGCCCAAATAGGCTTTTACACTTTCAGAAATAAAAAGATAAAATATGCGATTAATTTGCGATTAATCTTGAGTTAACTATTGAAATTATGCGAATAATCGCAATTAAAAATTTTAACAGCACTAGTTCAGACACAAATGGTTGAAGCCAGAGCGGTACAAGATGAATTCTCATGTGTTTGTGAACGCCAAAAGGATGACCCTATCAGCTTTACTAAGACAACTAGTTGTTTCAAATCTCAGAGCTATTGCACAATTTATTTTTATAACATCACAAACTCATTCAAGTCCCGAAATTCTGGATGTTCACAAAATACCAATTCAAAGCATAATGGGGTAAAGCTGAGGATCTTATTGGTTAAAGACTGTTGTTGGAATTGATGATCAGTTCAGCATCGAACAGTGTAAGTGTCCACATTCTCATTCAGTGACATTCAAGAGCATTTGCACTGTCCCACACTTGCATTATGAAAAAGAAAAGCCATAACTATGCTGAGGAGCATGTTGATTGGAGAGAGTGAAACAATATATTATTTGACAAACCAGGAAAAAATGAGACCAAATTAAAGTCAGTGTAAATTGAAGCAGGACTTTTCATCTTACAGAGCTACATGGTAGAGTGAATGCAAGTGTCTATCAGAACCTTCTTCAGAAGTTCTTGTGTCAGCCAGCAATGTCTATGCAGGACAACAACCTCAGTTACACAGCCCAAATGGCAAACCAGTTCTTTAAAACAGAAAACGCTGAAATAATGAAATAGCCACTCAACAGGCTGTAACTAAACCCAATAGAAAAACCATTAAGAATCCTCGTGGATAAGGTTATGGCTAACAAAACCTCTTCAGTCACCAAACTGGAAGACAAAGTGGAACAAAATCTGACATGAAGAGCGTGAGAGACTAGTGATATGGTGTAGCCACAGTTGAGGTAAAGCCATTAAAAGTATTAGTTTGCTTTTTGCTAATTGCTGACAGTTGTAACCTTCAGAAACTTTAGTGTGATTGTCTTTCTTACTATAGTCTGACTGTTCTATAACAGCGGTCACCAACTTTTTTTGAATCTGAGAGCTACTTTATTGGTGTTGTGTCATACGAAGGGCTACCAGTACTGACCATTGAACTAGAAGAGTCAGACTTCACCTTAAAGGTATACTATGCAACCGGGGTTGATTTTCCAGCGAGGCTCCCCCCAGAGGGCGAAAGTAAAAGTGCACTGTCGTAAAGATGCTCAGCTGTTCTCCTGGTTTCTCCTGGTTTCTCCGTCAAGCCAGGCGCGGTTGTTTTGAGCTTAGCAGACAGGCGAACGCAACGAATACAAAAGTCGAAAAAACGGCAGTACAAACAATGACTAACACAGTGAAAGTATGAACATGCACAGAGAGAGAGAGAAACCATTCCAATGCAGTGTTTCCCCTAGGAATTTGCTTAGCGGACTGGCGGAGTGGAGCGGAGGGGGGGGGGGGGGGGAGACAACCTTTGCGTGCATATGGAGTTAGTTTTTTTTTTTTTTGCAGTGTTTCCCCTAGGAATTTGCTTACCGGACGACCGGCGGAGGGGGGGGGAGAGAGACAAGCTGTACGCCGATGTCCGGCGGAGCGGGGGGAAGACAAGCTTTGCGCAACCAGCGGAGCGGGGTGAGACAACCTTTGCGCGCATATGGAGTTATTTTTATTTATTTATTTATTTTTAACGTTGGGAGGCGGCAGCGTGAGGGAAACCCTACAATGTTACTTACAATCCCATCAGCAGAAACGCGAGGTCCGCGTCAGCCTTGCAGCCTTCTCTTTCTTTTAGCTCTCGCCATTCGGGAAAAAGCTTGCCCGATGTTCACCCGTGTACGACTCCTCTTTCTGTCCAGAGCCCTTTTCCTCTTTCTTGTCTGCTCCGACATGGGCTTTCGCTGTTTTATCGCTGGTTCCGCCATGATAACTGCACAAATATCGCCACTGCGCTAGCAACGAGCATGCATTTCACTGGGGGCGTGTAGCAGTTCTCGCCGTAAAGCAAGACTGACTCTCGCGATCTTGCACGAGATTCTGAGCCTGTGGGTGCGGGCCGAGGGCTCCTGCAATTGCAAGTGCGGTATTTCCCCCACAGACCACCAGGGCGGCCAAGAAAACCTTTGTTCAACCTGAAATGACTCATTTAATCATCCAAGACGGTATGGAACACATTAATTAACTGAAAAATGTTGCATAGTATGCCTTTAACTTGTAAAATAAACATAATTTCCATTCTTTGTTATAGATATTGTCATTTTTAAATGTATACAAATGCAAGTGTGATTAAACAGGAAGAGTAATGGAATAAAATAAAGTTTTAGATGCAGCTCACTGGTGGATTGTGGCATTTTTAGAACAGGCTCGTGGGTGCCACATGTGGTCATCGGGGGCTACTTGGTGCCCGCGGGCACCATGCTGGTGACCCCTGTACTATAATTTTGATCAGTTTGTTTTCCTGTTTTGTTGAAGTGCTATAGTTGTTTAAAAAAACACTGCTCTAGTAGCAGTAATTAGCAGCCTGGGCAAATACATTTTTTTAACCAATTTATATTACACTTTGGCAACCTGCATCTCTTGCCTGAAGGAGGCAGCTCATACTCATAATAGAGAACATGAGTTGGTTCAGCCAGGATTTTATTCTGCAATTTTCAGCACATATTTTTCAAATACTGGCTTGATGGTGTGATGAACTTTCTCACTGGCAACATTTCTGGCAGTTTTAAATAAAGATTGTTTGTGTTGTATAGAAAGCTTTCCATACCAGGCCTGTATACTAAACCATAATAAGCTCTCCATCACTGCCTGGTAGGAGACAGGGAGGATTTTCTTCCAACCACATGGACTTATGTGGAAGTACGTCCTCTATTTAGAACACACATTGTCGGTTTTCTTGTACCAAGAAAATGTCTTGTCTATATAGACCCACAGGCCCACCTGACTGAACAGTTTCATTAATGGTCAGTTATTCCCAAAATCATTTATAGCCCTGACAAATTAAAATTTAAATTATTTACTAAAAACATTGCTTCTTATAAAAAAATACCTATATCTCTCAATGGATGATAGAACAACAAAACAATCTATATTGTTTAAAAAAAACCACATCAATAATTATTTATACACTGCATTATAGTAACCAAACCATTCTTATAATTGCTGAGCAGTTTTTGCATGTTTCCAGTGATATTTTGATGTTTTTTCACTGGCGATGAACTCGATGAGCTTGAGTCTTTAAAGTTTAAAGCCATCTTCCTATCACCCTTTAGCTCCATCCACATTCCATATCAGATTCTAGTCAAGACTCTGGCTGGGCCACTACAAAAATGGTTCTTCCAGTCAGAAGAAAGATGTTGGTAATGTTAAAAGATTATTTCAAATTTAAATCTGCCCGAGGTATGAATAAATTTGGGCTTCACAATTTCTTGCAAATACTTAATGCAAAGATGTATTCTGAGAACCATTGATGCAGAGGGATAAAAGTTACCACATCCCAGACCAAACACTCTGCAACTTATGCCTCTTCCAGATTCTCAGATGAAAGGAAGCAAAAATACGCCGCAAGCAATGAATCTCCTGTTGCATTTCTCTCTCAAGAAGCAAAAAAAAGTTATGTCACATTCATTTGAGAATCTGCAGCTGAAACACAGAAATTACGAATCTGAACTGCAGCACTGAAACACTGCACGTCCCCTGCACTGACTGCAACCTGCGCACGCATGGCACGCTTACATGCTGCCACAGCCATCCATCCACATGCACACACGCTTAAAAGCAAAGCTATGAAGCTGCAGCTCTCCATGCTAAGCTGCACCAGGCAGCTGCCTGGGTGACACTCACATGTGGATCCACAGACGCTGGTGTGGTGCCTCCGTTTTGCTTGGAGAAGCAGAAAGAGGCGATAGGAGGCAGCAGTAAAAAAAGAGGGGGGTAAAAAAAGCAGGACGGCGAGGGAGGGATGCAGGGAGGGAGCTTGTGATGGATGGATGGATAGAGGGAGGGAAGGAGGGGAAAATGGGGAGCGACGCAAAGGGAAGGGGGGCATGAGAGGGCTGAGTGATTCTAGTAAATATTTATATTGTATTATAATACGAGGAGGGAGACTGAGAAAGGAGGGGAGCTAGAGAGAGCGTCCCAACCCTTTATTAATTTTATTCCGGACCGATAAGTTTAGCATTCAACACGTGTCGCCTGAGATGGAGAGAGGCAGGGAGGGAGGAAGGGGAAGGAGGAGAGAGATACAGGGGGAGAGATGGAGGTTGACGGTTGCTAGGTGACGGGGCGCATATACTGAATTTTAACAAAAGAAGAGGGAAAGAGGGAGAGCTGGAGAGAGTGTGTGTGAGAGAGAGGAGAGAGGGAGCGAGAGAGGTGAAGAGAGAGATCGGGAGAAATTGAATACATGTAGAACATATATATTTATACAGATATATATTTTCACAGCGTGCGTGTCTGTGTGCGTGTGCGCGTGTGTGTGGCGGCAGCGGCGGCGGTGGAGGTGGCGGTGGTAGTGAGGGACACCCGCAAAACGGATACCTCAAAAAGCAAGGATGTGAAAAAGAATGGAGGGACGCAGGAAGAGAGGGGGGAAAGGCTGGTGAAATTCAGTAAGTACATTTTTGTTTGATTTGCTTCACATTTGCAGTGCGCATTTTTTGCTCCATACACGCACACAGACTCTCTGCTGATGATGATGCTGCTGCTTTGGATGGATTGCGGCTCGGGCAGTGAGAGGATGCTGCGCGTCATTGAGACATGGAATAGATGGACAGTCGTATGTCGGCATCCGTGTGTAGGGATGCTTGTGATGGAGAGATTGAGGTTGGAAGCGGCCGGCGCACCGGGGCTTTGACCCCTCTGTCATTGCTGCGCCCGAAAAACTCACAGGCGCAGATGGGATAGACGCTCACGCACACAGTTTACCGGCAGTTCAATAAATCATGCACACCAAAGAACCTTGAGGCTCTACCGATCCAGTCTTTCTGGAAATGTTTGGTGATGAGGACGGAGTTTGGGTTGAGTTTAAGAGAAAAACTGGCAACAGTTTTCATGTTTCACTTTGCTGCAGATGTTTTAATTGATGCTAATTTCTCCACATGCGTGCTTAGTGTTGCTGGGTGAATGTGTGCTTCGTTTAAAAAAGCCACCGCAAGATTACCGATCAGTTTTCCCCCCCTCTTGATCTATTTATATCCCGATACGCTGAATATTTGGGCGTATGGCAGCCCACGGTTATCCCCTCTGTTGCCACTGAATAATCTTCAGACAGCTGAAACCGACCCTTTTTTGATTTATTTTTTCCAAAGGAGTGTGTGTATGTGTGTGAAACAGATT
Organism: Fundulus diaphanus; assembly: GCA_037039145.1. Lineage (NCBI taxonomy): Eukaryota > Metazoa > Chordata > Actinopteri > Cyprinodontiformes > Fundulidae > Fundulus > Fundulus diaphanus. The sequence continues at coordinate 36,682,289 of CM073130.1, forward strand.
TTAATCAATTTGTCGTTTCAAAATAAGTTTTGCTTGCCAAAAAGCAGGATTTAATTTAATTTTCTATTATGAAGCAAGGAGGAAGGGTGGTCTTGGACTGTAAAGACCACCAAGGGAGAACATGATGATGTTGACCTGTAAAATGGAGAGGCAGAGTGTTTGCCACTCTCACGGATTTACTGCAGTGCTTGAGAGTGATAATGTCAAATTTATAGGCCTGCATACGGAGGCCGTTGGATGCATTTGCAATTGAACCAAATGTGTTTTTATTTACTTTGTATCTGTCTAAATGACATTCACCATTTCCTTCCCAGATGATCTATTCACCTCATCATTTCCCCCTTCACAAATCCTGCTTTTTGAAATTGTACGCACATGCAGGCGTACTGCAGCAGTGTACTGCATGCACTGCTGCCCCTGAAGTGTTGCCTTCAGTGTCCCCTTCTTTGCGGAACGGTCGCCCAGAGATCTGTACTGTACCAGGTGTTGTAAGAGGGGGGCGGTGGGAAAGGAGGTGAGAGTAGAGAAACAGTCAGAAGGTGGGAGGAGAATGAGGATGTGGATGGAAGGCATGAAGAAGGGGGCAAAGTAAAGCTGATTTGAATTGGGCTTCAAAGGTGGTGGATGTGGTTGGAGAGATGTGAGGAGCAGAGTCAACATTTGCGAGCTTGTTTTCTCCAACTCCAAGCTCCTCATCAATTTTATCCCATTGATTCTTTGACTTCAGCTCAGAAAAGCCTCGAGCTTATAGCCCAATCCTCCCACCGCCAACTCTCCTTCCCCTCATTCTTTTGTTTCTTTTCTTCTGCCAACATTCCTGCTTCTTCTTGCCCGCGTCTTTCCCATCTTCTCCTTCACCTCTGCAACGAGTGACTTCCTTTGCACTGGTTTACTCTCCCGCCTCCTACCCCTTTCATCGTGGGTTTACTACAACATTAGTGGCTCACTCTTGCAGCCCACCCAAAACCCGTCTTTCTTTTCTTCACCCTCTCTACACGTGGCACCCAGTGTTCCTTTAATACCACTAATTAAGGTAAAGCTCATTAACATAGAACATCAATTAGCCTTTAACGAGATCAGAGGCGGCTGTTTTGGAGCGATTACAGTACTTTCTTCTCCCTGGGTGCATCTCTGGACTCTTCTGCAGACTGTTGGAACTATGGAGTTCATAGTGAGGAGTTGCGTGACAAGAGTGTATTCCAGCAATTATTTCCCTACCGTTTGCTTGGAAGACACAGCAACAGATGTCAAACTCTTTAACTACAAATCTTCTATTTCCTCTGATACCATCTCTCACTTGAACTCATTAAATAAATCTGCATCATTCTGGAAAAGACTGCCCTCCTTTGAAAGTAACTGGGGACACAGAATGGCAGACTGTTATCCATAACCAAAGTCTTAATTGCAGAAAGCACTTTTAAGGTCTTTATTGCCCTAAACTCCCTCAAAGTGTCCAGTTTAGCCTTAAAATGATGCTTCCGACAGTGAATGCAAAATTTTTTCACATGTTAAATTAAATGTTGAAGAGCTGGCAGTTATAAAACCAAAGGAAAGAGCCTTCTGAGGAAGAACTGTGTGTGCAGTCGTGCAGTTAAAGCTGAGATAATTAGTTTGCCAGATATCCACAGTTCTGCAGCATCTTTCATGTCAGGTCTTTCCTGGTTCATCATTTCTACAGCACCACAAACGGAATGTCTGGTTATTAAAAACAAATCAAATTCAGTCACCATTATTTATCTGCTGTAAAAACCAGCAGCAAAAAATATTAAAATTATTAAATCCTTCAAATAAGAGGCAAGCAATGACACAGAGTAAAAGTTTGGCAACGGGAAATAAAATGCATACAATTCTTTTTTTTTTTTTACGAAAATCTCAATGATATCAAAGAAAATCTTTAAATAAACTAAAAGGTTTTCAGGCTTTTTATTACCAATAAACTTTACAACTTGGAGCAATCAAATTCAGAGCTAGAAGCAATAGAATAGGGGTGAGTTTTCAAACAGTGTTTTAAATTATTAATGTAAGTGTAATCATTCAATTAAAGACATTTGCAATATATCTTACTTGAACGTAAAGTTGTGCCAAATAATTCTGACTTCACGGAACATTTTGCAGTTTAAATTATTTACACACTGAGCAAATATTTTACATGCTTCTTGCAGCACTATAGTATACAAGAATATTCTCCCATTTTGCCTCAAGAACCAAGGAGTTGCTGTAGACAAGCCATGTTTTGTGGTGTCCTTACATGTTCTGTGACGATATATGTACTTTTGGGTAGAGGGATTTTGTAGGTTTGGTAGTCTGAGGGATTATTTTCCACATATGCCACCAGATCTATACCCAGGGGAGTTCGGAAGCCAAGTGAGCTTCTGATCCTCTGTGTCATGGTTCTGGCCTGTCTGCTTTCTGTGTCCTGCAATACATCCCCTGCTCCTTTGTAATCAAATTTATGCATCACACCTGTGAGCCTCCCTCATTGCTCAGCTGCAATTAAGCTCATTCCTCACACCTGTTGACTGGTCTTTATAAGATCGCCACAGACAGCAGGACAGCACCAGCTTATGGAAAGCTTCTGCGAGTAGATTTCCAGCGGTCCTTTCATGCCTGGTTACCAAGTAATTTCCCCTATTTTTGTTTCCTGGGTTTTCTTGCCTTGCCTTGCCCTTCTCGGATATCTACCAAGCTTCTGGTTCCTGAACCTCGACCTGGATTGTACCAAGACTAACAAGCCTTGCCTAACCCCTGAATTTTGTCTGCCCTGTTCTGCTCTACCTGTGCATGACCCATAACCTGACTCTCGCCATATGGATTTCGCTCCGCCTAGCTCCACTCACATCCATCTGGGACATTTCCCATAGAGAGTGATTTCTCCAACCAATTTTATTGTCTAGCCAATCAGGACGCAGGGCTGGAGTTTCATAGATGTGACGTAGTGGAGAAGCGACCGTGACGTGAGACTGTTTTGATTCAGATAGCAATGGCGGCTCGCATTGAGGAAGCAAGCGTTAACATTGATGCTGCTATTTCTTCCGTGTTGTCCAATCTACCTAATATTGTTTCATTAAAAGAACATCAGAGAACGCCTCTGAAGGCTTTTGTTGGTGGAAACGATGTTTTCGCCCTTCTCCCGACCGGATTTGGCAAGTCTTGTTTTCCGGTTAGCGGTTAGCGTGAACCATATTAGGAGGCCTTTAGTCCTCGACGCGGTCGGCCCGGGATCGACTCCGACCCGTGGCGCTTTGCCGCCTGTCTTCCCCCCTCTTCCTGTCAGCTCACTGTCAATAAAACGCGTGCCACTAGAGCCGCAAACACATTGAAAAAAAAAAAAGTTTTGGTTTTTCTTGCGTCGCTCTCACAGCGTCACGGGTTAGCTTCGGTGTGAGTGGTTGAAATAGCACGTCGATAAAGATGACAGACAAGTGGCTTATCCAATCATATGCAAGGATTTTTGATAAGGCCCAGCCTTCAAAAAAGGCCATTCCTATGGAGATGTCCCAGATGGCTGTGAGTGGAGCTAGGCGGAGCGAAATCCATATGGCGAGAGTGAGGTTACATGACCCAAGCTTGTCCCCTGGACTCTGATTAAGCCTCAGCCAACCTGCCTAACACTTTAGCAGTGAGTAAGCCCTCTCTCTCCACTGGCAGGTCTTGAGCTTGCACCTTCCAGTTCTCCTTATTTCTAAACATTTTAGACACAACGCCAAAGGCTGGGTTGAATTTCAGGCGTCGTCCCTGTCTGGTTCGTAAAACTGTTTTGTTTTTGAGTCTCGGCTGAGAGGCATGAGATGTTACAATAAATACAAGTAGAACCGTTTCATAGTATTTACTGAATAATGTAATAAAGCTGTATGCCATGATCTAATCGGTTTTATCTAAACAAGAGAAATGACTATTTCTCCTACTGCTGTTAAAATCCTTGGACATGTTAACATTTATATTTAAAAACCAATGTTATCTGTAACACCAACAACAGCAGCTATAGAGACCTGCTTCTTTTGTTGGGTAACTGTTGTTCCAAACCAACCCGCTTAATCCCTCATGGGGTCACTGGTGCCTATCTCCAGCGTTCACTGGGCAAGAGTACTGTACACCCTGGACAGGTCGCCAGTCAACACAGAGACAAACAACCATTAATTTAACCTAACCACAGTTTTTGGACTGTGGGAGGAAGCCGGAGTACCCGGAGAGGACCCACGCATGCACAGGGAGAACATGCAAACTCCATGCAGAAAGACCCAGGGTTGGATTTGAACCCAGAACCTTCTTGCTTGCAAGGCAACAGTGCTACCCACTGTTCCACTGTGCAGCCCTGTGGTTCAAAACCAGTGTTACTGTAATAAGAGTGGTGGGTTGTATTTCTTTAGTGTCAACCTCATGCCTGTCCGTGTTAATTCCAACTGGAACTATTTTGGAAACAGAATAATTTCTCTTTCTTTTTAGTGAATTAAAAGCGTAGTTCACTCTTTCAACAACATGAAATGCGGTATGCAGCAATTGGTGGGAAAGATGGTGCCAATCTATATGCTTCTTATAGCCTTCACTTTCTCTACTATCCCATTAAACATTAAATGATAGGAATAGTAAATGATGGAAGATGCTTTGAGATCGTAACTTTTTAAAACCTTTGTATATCTTGATACAGTACTATTCTTGGGAAGATGGTAACCGCTTGTTGTTCTCCTGAGGCGTCTCCTGAGGCGTCTTGTTGTGACTGACCAACAGACATTTTTGAGGGCAACGGTTTGAAGTCACAATTATTGTGAGCTACATTGAAACACTAGACTGAAAATTTTCTGAGCCGAAAGTTTTAAAGTAACAGGGTGACCAGTGTTACGAACCTGTCAGTGTTATTAATGTTGGGGCCAAATATTGTCTATAGTCCAATTTAAGGAATGGATTTACCAATCATGATTTTGACTATTTATGATTTAAAAAACTGTAATATGACATGAGTGTTTTTAATATTGTGAAATGAAGACAAAATGAGTACAGTACGTCTTAAAATATTAGTGCAGCTAGCATCATTAAATCTGCATACTCTCGGTTTTGTTGTATTCCTTGGTGAATCTAGATCCCTACCGAAAAGTATACCAGCCTTTTCAAATCTTGTATGTTCCATGATAGACATGAGTATAAATCCCAAATTGATAACCAGAACAACTTTACTGTGCTTTTTTCAACCTTCCTGTTATCTGCAGTACACTTTGCTCTCTCTTGCTCTCTAGCAGTATAAATTGCAGATTTTGTTTTGTCTAAAACAGTTGCCTTTGAAATAACTCAAACAACTCACTGATTTTGAAAATAGACACTTTTGAGCATTCTTTCATTCGTATTGTACTTCCACGCTAAACAGTGTTGTCAGCGTGACTTGTCAGAGCTCAAGTATGATGTGTGAAGGGGGGGAAAAGATCATGTTTCTGACTTTCCAATGGCACAGTCACCAGTAAGAAAAAACAATCCAAATGAAAACTACTCTGATCAAATGCCAGTTTTTCAGTACGATTATCATGCATTTAATAACAAGCAACTGCACACAAACCCCTCTGAAACCCGGGTATGTGGGCAGGTAGATAGGTTATTAATCCTCTGAGGAAATTTTTGTGTTGAAACAGCATCAGCGAAGACATCTAAAATAAAACAGACATAACACAAAAAATTGATAAAAGTATCTTTTCTGTTGCTTAGCTTACTATCATATTGTTAGAGAAGCCGTCTCTGCAAGTCTCATGTCTGATTTCCAACAAAATGTGTGAAACAATACTGCAATGGTCAGGTATTAAGGTTTATGGTTATTTTAAAAAATCCAAACATAAACTGAAACAAAATGTCAAGAAGTCTCTTATTAAACAGGTGGAGATAGACAGCGACAGGTAATTGGACACCCTGACAGACTGATAAACAAAATCACACACAAAGGTACAATCAAACACAACACCAAGGGACAATTTAGCAAGCAGTTCTTAACCCACACTTACAATCAAACAAGTGTGCACGCACGCACTCGCACAAACCTGAGCCAAAGCCCTGCGGTGTGTTTTGGGAATACAAGTCTGGAAGCAGCTAGAAGGCACACAGCTTCACATGGCTGCATGCAACAGACACTCACACAAACTCATAGAAAGTATATTCAGGGGAAAGCCCCATGGGCATGCAGATAGACACAAGCACTAACGCAACAAGAGCAGGATATACACAAACTATGAATACTTCAGAGAAACACACAAGTTCCCATTTTGGATGAGAGAGGGCCTTGGGACTGTCCCCATGGGGCGCACACTCACACACGCTATATAACGTATACATTAACACGGCAAAGACACTGACACACGCAGAGACAAGGGGAAAATCAAAATTAAGAGAAGTGATGGAAAGATGTGCAGGAATGTTTTGCAGAGCATGCCATTTTGCACGGCATGTGCGGCCACTCATGATGATGGATGGGGCAGGAAATGACACCACAAGTGGTTATTAAAAAGAGGAAATGGAGACAGTTCTGAAAACTGTGTTAGGCAGTGCCTGCAGCCCATGTCACATGTCATATTGTGCTGGGGTGTCATGCATCCTGTGCATCTCTTAGACCTGCCTGTGCTGCATGCTGGGCCATCTTTGTTCACCCTACAGAACTTCTAGGCTGGTTTTGATCCGCAGTGAATTTGCCGAAACAACAGTGTTTTGCAAAACTATTGATACCCCTTAGACTTTATACATTTTGTTATATTACAACCAAAAAAAATCTGTATCTTTCTGTCGAACTGTATATGGTACACCAACACAAACTGATTCGTAATTGTGAAGTAGAAAGAAAAGTATACATAGATTTTACATTTTTTATAAATAAAACTTATAAGTGTTTTATATATTTAGCCCCCTTTACTCTGATTTGTTTTAAATTAATGTCAGGTGCAATCAATTGACTTGGGAGGTTACCTGTATTAGGAAACAGTGTCCATCGATTTGTAATTTGATCTCAGCATACATTCAGTTGTTATGTGAAGGCCTCAGAAGTTTGTTAGAGAACATTGGAGAGCAAACATAATCATGAAGACCAAGGAACACAGCAGATTAAGGAATAGGGACCAGGGTAAGGGCTAAAGTTGTGTAGAAGTTTAAAGCAGAGTCAAGATATAAAACAACATCTCAGGCTTTCAAGTTATCACGGATCACTATTCAATTCATAACCCAAAGATGGAAAGAGTTTGGCACAACAGGAAACACATCAACACAGTGTTATTTACAGGCATAGCAAGAAGACCATAAGGAGAAAAAAAAGCCAATAGACCACTGGGGACTCTGGAGGAGTTGCAGAGAACCACAGCTCAGGTATGAGAATCTGTGGACTCAAATCTGGCTTTTACAGGAGAGTGGCACGAAACCACAAAAACTATAGTTTGCAGTTTGCCAATAGCCATCTATGTAAAGTATTGGCAGCATCATGCTGTGGGCATGCTTTTCTTCAGCAGAGTCAAGGAAGTTGGTCAAAGTGGACCTAACTGCAGGGCATTCCTGTAAAAAACGGTAACCTTGCTAAGTGGCTAAAGATTTGAGACTGTAAACATAGTCAGAAGTACAATGGATGATTTAGTTCAAAACAAATTCATGTGATAAATACGCGTAGTCAAAGTCAAGGCCCAAATCAGTAATCTGTAGCAATGCATGAAAATGTCTGTTTACAGACAGTGACTAAGCTTAAGCTCTTTTGCCAAGAGGAATTGGCAAAACATACAGTTTTGGGATGTGTTAAGAAAAAATACTTGCTGATATAACCGTAGCAAAAGGTGGTTCTGCAAAGTCTTGACTTTTGGGGCTTAATACAAATGCACTCCACACTTTTCAGAATATTATCTGTAAATGCAGAATTTATCTTCCACTTTATAAATATCACTTTTGGCATCGGTTTGTCAAAAAATAATGATCAAATAAACAGATGTTTATGGTTGTAATTTGACAAAATAAAAAATGTATGAATACCTTTATAAGACACTCAATAAACAAACCAAGTGCAACATTACACACTATAAACAGAAAAAAAGAAGAAAAAGGTTTCTGTTATATATCATTGAAGTTTTAATGTGAAATTCTTTCAATAAAACCTGAAAAGTAAGCAGCTGCTGGAGATGTAAATTGGAGTGTTTGTACCCGAGTGAAATTTGCACAAGATGCGTGTTTCTACGGTATGAGTAAGATGTTTGTGAGTGTGTGTGTTTGTCGGGGTGGGGGAGACGTCTGATGAAGATTGCCTGGGCTCGTTTGTTGTGCTATATCTCTGTAAATAAATCAGCTGATAAAACTAGCCCTGTGATTACAGACAGCCTTTCTGACAAGGAAAATAACAATAGGCTCATATGCTGCTTGTGATTAATTTGTTCAAGATTTACTTGAGGTACTTCTTTTTTTTTCAACATTGAAGCATCCTTCTTGCTACTGTAAGTAATGGCATGAAAGCTCACTTTAAAATTTTGTCATAACAGTTTCATAGTAATATTTCCAAATGAGCCAAGAAATGATCCTGACCTTAACCCGGAGCTGATCACACTCATCAGGCTGATAGTTATGTAATCTACTCATAGTTAGCTGCCACATGCTTTTTGTTAAAGGAGGAAGCTCTTGGTACTCTCTTTGTGAAACAGGGGTGTTTCTTCACACATTTTGCACTAAGCAGTGATGGGAAATAGCACAGAAAACAGTTGTTGGCACAGGATGTTCTGTCTCATCTTTATCCAAATACTAAATCAGCTGTTTACAGCTCTGCCAGTGCACATGCTTTGCAAAAGTATTCAAACCCCTTAAGATTTTCTAAATTTTGTCTCTTACAACCACAAAAATCAATGTATAGTATTGGGATTTTATGTAATAGACTATCACAAAGAAAACATAATTTTGAAGTGAAAGCACACCTATTTTACTTAATCTTTTATAAGTAAAACTTGGTCTTTCCCAGCATGTCTTTTCTGGCTTTACGGATCAAGTGATTCTGATTTTTGTCCATTTCCTTTTGCAAAAGAGATCAAGCTTATTCAGAACAGTTGGATTGCATCTGTAAACATTAGTTTTTTACTCTTGCCACCAATTCTCAATTGGATTTGGGTCTAGACTTTGACTGGGACATTCTAACACATGACTATGCTTTGATTTAAACCATCTGTTTTAGCGTTTGCAGCAAGTGCAGGCTTATTGTCCTGCGTTGTCTTGGTGAATCTCCAACCCCATCACTAGGCTCCTGTAAGGTTTATGTCTGGGATTGTCCTGTATTTAGCTGCATACTTCCTTCCATCAAATCTGACCAGCTTCCCTGTTCTTCCGATTAAATTATACACATGGGATTTGGTGGAAATTGGTCGCACTGGATGTAATTTGGGGATATCAGATTGCAAGGAACTAAATGCATATGCATGCACATTGTTTTGTAAGGAGCATTGTAAACAGTGTTGGGAGTAACGCATTACAAAAGTAATGCATTACAGTAATGTATTACTTTTTGATGTAACGCAGTAGTGTAAGGCATTACTAATAAATTTCCTGTAATATTTTACTCGGTACATGTTCAGCAAAGCTTGCATTACAACACTTATTTATTTAAAAAAAAAATTGAAAACTGCGAGACCGCGAGACATTTACGAAGAAGGCTTAGGGCGGGTTTTACAGGAGTGACGCGACGCGAGACATGATTTCTGCGTAGTGCTCATGACATTAGAGTTTACATACAGTTCTGTTGTGTCTAATATTAATATACCCAAGCTATTCATGGAAATTACCAGATAATCACTTTACCTCTACCATACTTTTAATAGACTTAGATAATTTGTGATTTTGTATGTCATCCTTTCTTGTCTTGAGACTTCACTTTGCCAATTATATGTTATATTGTTAGTAGCCTGGATAGCCCACAGTCATTTTGGAATATCATATTGCCTTCTACTGGATGTAAAATGCTCTGTTAACATTTACTATGTTACTTACATGTAATTTATTTTTACATTTTGTCATTTTAGAAATGGCTACCTTGTAGCAACAAAATAACTACCTTGTAGTTATTTTGGTGAAAGTTTTGGTGAAAGTAACTCAAAAGTAATACAGGAGTAATGTGACGCATTACAATTCTGAGACAGTAATATTGTAATGTAAATAATTACTTCTAAATAACAGTAACAAGTAATCTATAATGTATTACAGTTTGGAAGTAACTTGCACATCACTGATTGTAAATCATTTATTAATTTCTGTAGTCACCTATAGGCACTTCTTTGCATTGGTCTATGGCTACAAAACCCAAAGCTTCAGTGATGTTTGTGGTTTTAACATGACAACAATGTGGAAAAGTTCAAGGAGTATGAATGCCTTTTCAAGAAATGTTACACTTCATTTAGTCAAAGCACGAGAAGTCACTTTTCATCCTCAAGTGGCCTTTTGCTTAATTTCAGGAGCTTGATAATGTTGAGTCATCATTCATGCCTTGGGTAACAACAAATGCCGTCCAGATGAATCACATTAGACCTAATCATTTATTGATTTAGTAAACAGACAAATTAGATGCCGAAAAACAATGAAAGGTGTGCTTTTAATAACCTGAATCTGTTGTTTGCATGGATTATTAATTTGACATAACTGTCAACAGTGGTGCTGCTATTTGTACTGTTGTTTTCTCCAAGCCACAAAAAAGGCAAAATATTAGCTGTCAAAAATATCTCATATCTCCTGGCGTGAGCCATTTCTTTCACTGCTTTTCGTGATTTAAGTTCTGCATGGTATCAGCGTAAAAAGTTGTGGCTGTCACTTGCTGCCCAGTGGCTGTCTGATGAGATGCTGCAGCTCACTGTGTCAAGTTTATAAAGGATAGAGGAAGAAAAAGGCAGAAATTTGATATTCACTGCTTTGAAACAAACATCACAAGATTAACGAGCTAATTGATTCAGTGATGTAAGGATGACTAAGAGGGGATCTGACATCCCTCCCTTCACCAACCCCTCACTAGTTCCTGTGCTTGACAATTATCTCAGGCTCCAAAAAAAAATAAAAATAAGAAAATCATTCACTGGTCTGAGTCCTCAGCATTCACTCCCCCTGTTGGGATCCTGTCAGCTTGAAAGTAAACTGTGCCAAAGTTATCCACCAGTGTTTGTAGGACAGGCTGACAGTCAGTGTCACTAACACCTTTGGTTATGAGCGGGGGCTGAGCCAGATGTGCTGCAAATACAGCTCAGAAACCCCACTCTGTTGTTGTTACTCAGCATAGTTAAAACTGAGCTTTTCTTCTGCTAAAGTGTGGCAATTCCCACTAAAAAAGTGAGTTAATTTTATCTGTGTTAATGAAGGTTTTTATTCAAGCAAAGTCTTTACCATACTTGAATGCCAACTTGCTTGTGAGTGCACCTGGCTGCACAAAGACACAACAGTTATCAGCTGAGCTTTTCCACCAGTTAAATCTGTTTATCCTCAGAATAAGATTGCAAATCATTACTATGCAGATCTTGCTGGGAGAGCCTTAAGCAGCTTCGTTTTGAGTCGTTACAGAATGTTTCACCTTACAGGTCCTGAAGGGCTGCACCGTAGGCAGCTTTTCATCTCGCTCTTTTAATTACTGACTGATTTAGATCTGGCTAGGTGATCCCAGTGTCTGGCCAATCAATGAGGGAATTAATGGAAGCTGTGGTGCAAACAGAGCATTGAAACACTAGCAACTTTGCTGCAATGGGTTCAGCATGGAAAGGGGAGAACTGAGTATTTTTTCCAGTACTTTAATATGATTCCAATAAATTCTTATTACTGTGAGATGTACTTCCTCTGGCTCATCAGGTCTGCTGAGACATTTTCATCTAATTTGTTTCTGCTTTCAATCTCAGAGCTTGTTAAATCAGCCAAGCATTTGATTCATGACTGCACTATATGTTATGTAAATGGAAAGCATGGCTCATTCCTATATGACTAAGCCTCATTGATAGTGATTCGATACCGAAGCTGTTTTCCTCATACCAAAATCCTCAAGAGTTTTCTGGATGCCTGTGAAAGGTTGAGTAGGAATTTATTCTTCTTAAAAAATAAACCTAATAACATAATCCCTCCGGCCGTACATTGTGAGAACATTTCGACAGAGCATTGGCAAAAAAAAAAAAAAAAAAAAAAAAACTACAGAAAATAATTTACATTGAGCAAATAATTTGGTACAATTTTCAGACTGGAAGCTTAGGAGACAGTCTGCGAGGAGTGCTGCAGTCTCCACTGTACAACATGTCAGTGTCAGAGTGGGAAAATTAAATATTCTTGCTCCTTGGCTGGCTTCATAGCAGCGTTTATTCGAGAATTGGCAGTGTGCAGGCAAACTGTAAAGCCTCCTTACAAAGCTGTTTTCATTCACTCGCGTCAAATTAGTACAGGCCCGTTTGGCAGACTGAAATAAAACCATGTACTCTGTTATATCAATCCCTGCTGCATTATTCCCAGACTCTGACCTTTCCACATGAAAGCTTGACCTTACTGATATTTATGTGAGAACATTCATGAAGGTAGTAAACCATTTGTAGTAGATGTCGACTGAATGGATGTGTTTATGTGTCTGTGGGTGTGTGAGAGGGAAGAGAGAAGATCAAATAGAAGCAGCAGGAAAATATTCCTGTGCATCATTCATACACAAATAGATTTTATTAATACAATCTGTGTGTGTGTGTGTGTGTGTGTGTGTGTGTGTGTGTGTGTGTGTGTGTGTGTGTGTGTGTGTGTGTGTGTGTGTGTGTGTGTGTGTGTGTGTGTGCATACTACCAATGTCCTGAGGAATAAATGAGTGATAGAGGCTCGGAGGACAATGCATGCACACAGCTGTATGTAATTGTAAAATAGTTCAAGAGGCCTGAGCTGTAGATCAAAGAAGAGGGAAACAACAGACGGGGCTTTATTTCCAATGGTTGATTTTTCTCAACGCATCAGACAAGCTCATTCTTGAGCATTACTGCAATTACTGGACAGCGCAGAGTTATAATGGTGCAAAATTAAACACTCTTATCTCCACTTGGGTAATTACAGTCTGTGTTGGATGCCGTGAGTTAGAAAGATGAGTTATGGATAATGTCAAATATTTAAGTAATAATCATCAAAAAGGGTATCTCAATGCTTTCTGTCTTGCAAGCTAGAAAGCCTTCGAGTGACGCCATGATTAATTTTGAGAGAGAGAGAGAGAGCGAGAAGAAAAACTCTATTTTAGTCCTATATTGTGTTCATGGCTGTGTTTTGCTTCAATTAATTTCCATCAATCCAATGAGAAGGGAGATAAATGTGAGCACTCATCTGTATGTATTAATTGGCATTGTCCCTTAGCAGAATGCTGTAATCCAGAACAAAAGGAAAATAGATACACTGAACATGCAAAGAGTTAGACACATTTCATATGACTACGTGGAAGTAAAAGAGGTTTGAAATGTCAGAATAAAATGCTGGTTTGCTGAGAAGAAACACCAAAGTGAGATGTCACCGTGACTGTTTCATTTTGTTCATCCAGAAGGTTTGCAAAACACAAAAAAGGACAACCGCAGACTACCTCCTACAAACAAGTTTCTGCTTTTGGCTTTTTCAATGTAAATTCAAACAAAAGTCCCAAATGTGCCTTGCAGGCTTGTGAGAAAAGTGCTTTTACAACAGTTTTACTTTACTGGGTTTAATCAAAAGGAAGAAGAGAGGGCTTAGTCTCAGTTGACAAAAATCAATTACCAGCTCAGGTACTTCCAATCTTAGAAGCCTGGAATTACAAATAAATAAATGGATATTGGTGGGAATGAGTTCAGATGGTGTAATGAATTGACCTGCAGTTATTAAAGCAAGTTTGAAGAACACCGAAGAGACTAAATTTGACCGGGCAAATGTGCCTGGGACTTTTGGACAGGTGGAATAGAGGCAATCCTAGAAGACATGAAGAAGAAGACCAAGAAGAGATGGATGTGAAGGAGCCATAAAGAAGCAGGAGAACAATGGGTTGGATTGTTAAAGGTCAGAAAATGGATGAGAAGAAAGAAAGGCACAACCTGCCATCAAAATCAGGGGATTGGGGAATGGGTGAGATGAGGAAATAGTTGGGTAAAACGGTCATAAAGAGTAATGACAGGGAAGAGTTGGATGAAAAGGGGTTGTGACGAAGGATGAGGAGGCTGAGCGGGATGGTGGTCATTTTTATAGTCTTTAAGGAGTACTGAGCAAAATGTCATTATATTAGAGAGAAAGAATTAAAAATAGTGATGTGAAGAACAAAAGGTAATATTTCAGATGGAATATGGTACGGCGTCCCTTACCGTCTCTCTGTGTTGTTCTCCAGTCTCTTGTCCACAAAGCCGGGCTGGCCGCACGTGCTTGTACGTCCAAGTGAACGGATGCCACTCAGGGCTTAGCCCCTCCTTGCCCATAAAATGCCACCACCAGAGAAGTGTAGGGTAAGAACAAAATGGTGGAGAACACACCCAGCGGATCGAAACGTTCTCTTGCTAGCAGCAACACGAGACGACAGGTGAGAAGGGGAGGGGAAAGGGGGGACCAGGTTGCAGCTGGAGTGGAGGTAGAGAGAGTCTTGTTTTGGTCTACTGACAGTGCTCAACAGACCGCCTTGTTGTCATATTTTGCTTATTACTCCTGTAAAGAAGGCACCAAAAGAATTAGAGATATGAGGAGAGGTCATAAACAGGCATACAGGTGGGATAAAAATGTATAAAGAGGGTTAAGTAGAAAAAGAGGGATCAGGAAAAAGAGCTGAGTGAAAAGATGTATAAAAGAAAGCAGGAAAGATGGGAGGGCCTTTAAAGGGAAATGAGAGGGATGTGTGGGATGACAAGGGGTAGTAAAGAGGGATGAGGAGGGTTTTTTTGGATGAAAGGGGATTACAAAGTTGGACAAGGGGTAACAGAGTGATCATGAGAGGCTGTAAGAAGGTATGAGGGGATATAATTGGATTAAAATAGGTTGGAAAAAGGGATGAGGAGGAAGGATGGGAAGCAGAGGGATTGCTTGGATGAATATGAACAGGATGATGAGGGGCCAAAAAATCATGATGAAAGGGATGAGTGGGATGAATAATGATTGTAAAAAGGGATATGGAGAATGTTTGAAATGGAAATGGGAGGAAAAACATTTCCAAAGGGATAGTGTGGATGTGTCAAATAAAAGTGGATGTTAAAAAAATAGGAGGATGGGTAGTGAGAGTAGTTGAGAAGTGATGAGGTGAGGAGAAAGGATGCGGTGAAGGGAGGTTGGTGTCAAGAAAGCAGAGCTAGGCCTGTTTCACAAAACAGTTAAGTGGTCATAAACCAAAAAGCTCATCTCTAAACATTAACTGGTCATTCATAAAACACCAATCGAGCCAGGAATAACACACACACACACACACACACACACACACACACACACACACACACACACACACAAGCTTTCAAAAATTAAGACGGGCTAATGAAACCAAAAAAGACACAGGGTGGAAATGAGTGTGTGCGTGTGTTGCCTTTTCTGTTTTCAAGTGTCATCATCACTTAGCGAACTACCGTTGACTGAAGTCCTTTCCTGTTTCAGTGCACTTCAATGGGACCCTTCCAATGCATGTTTATGGTGAGAAATTATGTGCGTCCAACACGCAACTCACTCAGGTAGTATTTGTGTGTTTTCACCTGTAATCCCCCATCGTTGACTCAAATCTCCTTCTCTCTGCCAAGATATTTCCAGAAAACCCACAGAGATGGTAAAAAGACATCAGCTACCGTGTTGATGAGGTGCGGCTTCTTTTCCCTCTTACAATTAATGTTACAAAACTCAATCTGTGTATTATTTTTACTTCATCAAAGAAAGTTACCTTAAATTTGGCAGCCACCGTTAGTCTATTAGTCTACTATATATGATCGATACATGATTTCGGGGGGGGGAGAGTTTCCCCAGGAAAACCATCACGCTCTAATCTGATTATCAGCCTTTGACATGTGTAATTTGAAAATATTGTGCCTTTCCTTTCCCCACATGGTCTGAGCGCCACTTGCTTTGATAGATGGCTCCATCATTTGTCATTTAAATGGCTTATGATGGCCACTGCCATCAAGTCCAGGGGAGGTGGTGCCAGCCGCGGCAGCAAGCTTTACCACTGGTATTTACAGCCATGCAGCAGAAGCCCACAGAGACCCGAACTGCCTGCTGCACGCTGTGCTGCTTGCCGATCACTTTGCACACTATGCACAATGGGAACAAAAGCTGCTCGCCTGCCTGGTGGCTCTTTCACTCAACAGGGATCAAAGAGGGAGAAGGGGCGCGATAGGGAGGGAGAAATGAAAGAGGGGAAGTAAGTTGGGGAGGGAAGGAGGGATAGGAGGAAGTTAGGAGTGAAAGAAGCACAGGACAAAGACTTGTGTGGAAGGAGTGAATGAAGGAAGCACGGGAGGAGGAGTGGGGCCGAGATTCTGCAGAACGAGGTGAAGCACTGACTGAATGAATGAATGAATGGATGAATGGGAGAATGAATGATGGGGGGGAAATACACAAATCGAACTTAAGCAAGTGACTGAGTGTGCCCACCAGCATGTCCACGCGTGTGTGTGTGTGTGTGTGTGTGTGTGTGTGTGTGCAGGAAGAGTGGATGAACAAGTGTAGCATGACAGAGAGGAGAAAGATTGGGAGAGGGAGAAAGAAGATCTGTTCCGTCAGAGAGGACACACTCCAGTGGCTGTGATTGAAGTATGGGCCAATTAACACGAGGAGCATTGAGCTCCAGCTGCACTCTTCTATTCATTTCTCACTCCTGTACGCTGCCATCTTACTCCCCATGTCACACAGCCATTCACTCGCTCATCTGTGCGCAGCGAGCACCACACTGTGCTGGCACTTCATCTTACCTTTTAGTGTAGTCACATAAAAAAAATGATTGTAGAGCATGTTTATAGTGGTTTTGTCAAGCTTACTGCAGTCATAAACACGGGCAGATAAAGAGAGAAAAGTTCAGTCTATAACGCTGGGGCACTTACGGCATGGTGCTGTAATTTCATCTAATGGTTTACAGTGGACTGTATATTAAAATGCATCATTTTTCAGGGGTTTGGTGTTGTTGTGTAAAGCTGGCCGGGCTGATTCAGTGCTGCTCGTGCCACAGGGAGCGGGGAACAGGTCCATTACTCTGCATGACAGGATGGAATGAGCCAGCAGAGCCTGGACAGAGGCTAAACACAACGCTGAACACTGCACCACTGCAACTGCACACACCGCGAATGGCTCAAACCCCTTTCCCCATTCACGTTTCCCTAGCAGACTCGATGCAGTGCGGAGCCCTGTCGCTCTGCCTCCACTGCTGCTCTGTGTAAAGGGGGCTCAGGCAACTGTGGATGCCAGCGACTGATTTCTACCTGAGCGTTTCTTTTTTGCAGCCTTTTGGGACTTGCTCCTTCTCAGTCACCTCAGGTCTGCTCAAGCATGTACAGCAAAGCAGGTACAGCTGATCTGATTGTTTTTCCTAACATTACACCCCCAGCAAGAATCAATTCCATTTTATCTTTAGTGGTTATACCTGCAGGTTTGGGTGTCTTTGCCGGTTCTTATAATAACATTGGCTTTAGTGTTTCAAAGCTTGAAGCGAGGACAGTTTATTTTTCAGGTGTTAAGAGAAAAGAGTTGAAACATTCACATTAACCAATCAAACAACGAAAAGAGAACATGTTTATTTAAGTGTCATTTGCATGACTAACTCCTGATGAGTGAAGATAACTGGATGTCTGAAAACAAAGCACGATTGCAAGACAGCGGCGTAGGTTTTGTTTAAAAATCTGAGTGACACATAGAGCGTGGGACTGCAGCTCCTCCCCAAACAAACTTTAAATGCCAAACATTTCCTTCACAACCATCAGATGAGCTTTAGGAGGAGGGGAATTGAATAAAAGTCCCATTTATAGTTGCAAGAGAATTTGAATATTTCTATTTTCACATAGATTGCTTTTAAGAAGTTGTGGCCCTTTCTAGATCCATTCTGTTTTTGCATTTATGCCATATTTCAGATCATTGAAGAAATTTCAACATCAGACAAAGATAACCTGAGTAAATACAGAAAGAGGCTTTTGTTATGATATCATCTATTGAGGAAAGAATGCTTTCCGAACTAATCTGGCCCTGTGTGAAACAGTATTTGCTCCTTAAACCTAACAGTAGCTGCTATCAAGCGATAAATGGCAACAAATCTTTTACATTGCTGTGGAGAATCTTGCAAAATTGTCTTGATTTAGCCACATTGGAAGGGTTTTGTGGATTTGCTTAATGTTGTGTCGCAACATCTCAATTCTTTGAGTAGGCCAAACAAAAATCTTTATTTTTTTCATCAATTTAGAGTTGGACTTGTTGATGTTCTTTGGATCTTGGTCCGGCTAAATAATTCAGGCATGCTTGGGCTTGACGTAACAAACTGATAGCTGGACATCCTCCTTCAGGATTTTCTGCTAGAGACCAGAATTTATGGTTACATTAATTACAGCAAGTCATGCAGGGCATTGTGGAAAAAATAAAGAAAAAGGAGATTTTCCAAGCACTGTTATGAAGAAGACCACTCACTCAGGTTTATAACATGTTTTACTGTTGGCATGTTCTTTTTCTAGAATGCTGTGCTTACACCAGATGCATTTGTATACATACCATCATTCCAAAGAATATGTTCTCTAAGGTCTTCAGGACCGTCGAGATGTTTGTAGGCCAATGTGAGATGGGCCTTTGTGTTCTTTTTGATCAGCATTGGTTGACCTTTTAACTCTTGCATGGATAACATTTTTGATCTGTCTCTTTCTCATTGTCGAATCATGAACACTGACCTTAACAAAGCCAAGTCTGCTGTTCTTTTGATGTCATTCTGGGTTCTTTTGTGACCACCTGGGTAAGTTGCCAATGACTCTTTGGAGTGAATATGTTAGTCCGGTTCCATGTTTTCTTCAATTGTGCTCTCAATGTGGTTTGGTTAGTGAGATAGAACAACTTTGAAAGAAACATGGTCAATCAGAGATAATTTATAGTTTAACATGGGGCAAATACTTTTCACAAAGGACAAGTTTGGTTTAGTCTTTCTCCCAAGAACTCAGCATTTGAAAACTTTATTTTTTCATATATCTAACAGGGCTTTCTTGAAAATGAGACAATGAGTCTTAAGAGATTTTCGTGTATAAATAAAGGAATTTTATAATAAAATGTGTTTGATGATCTAAAACAATTAAGTGTGACAAAGAGAAAAAAACTGCAGCAATCTAAAAGGAGGCAAATGCTTTTTTTTTCCAGTCCTCTAGTTCAACTTGTCTAATTTATTATCCTGTTTTACTTATGTATTGTTTTGGGTAAGCAAATAATACAATCTTTCAATCCCACTTTATCTCACTTTTCTCTCAATTTGGCAAAGTGCTTTTGCAAATATAAAGATGGGAAAGAAACATGTAAATAAACTAACAGGTAAAAAAAATTACATGTATGTAATAATAATAATAATATCCTTATATAGTTATTTGAATGTTGTGTATTTAGCTGAGTAATAAAAGTAAGTAATACAACATAGTTAACCAGCATCTCATGTCTTAAAACTGATATGGAAAAGGAAAACTCCGATATCTAAATAATAAAAGAAAGAAAGGGAGGCTTTGCTTGTGCTTCATGAGGGTTCCATTTTCCATCTTTCCTGATGCAGGGATGTAAAACTAAAGGTTATTTCTAGAGGTGTTTTTGTTGTTGTTTTTCTGATGCAGCTTTCTCTAACACATGAAGTTGGAAAGCTCCAAAGTTTTAAAGAATGCGGTATTGTTATATCTGTTTTCATATTTTTTAAAGTAATAATCTTATGGGTATAAACTATTAAGCTTTGGTAAAGCCCTCTTCACAGAGGATTAAGACCACTTCACAGTCTTCTGCTCCCCTCCACCATAGTGCTTGCACCAGGGGTGTTACATTTGACATTGACTTCTCCTCATCCTTTCTCCTTAGATTCAAATACAATGCTAGGGTTTCTATTTAACAGAACAATAAATAAGTTTTGTACTTGTGCTGCACCCCGAAAATCATAACACGTTTCTAAGTTTTCCCAACAACATGCCTATATGGTATGTGCAATTTCAACAGGTGGGCCAAACTCTCTGTGAAAGGGCTCTAATCTAAGCTCTGCTGATGCAGAGAATGCAGATTGTTACTTTTCCTTGGTGAGATCCTTGTAGTAGCAACCAGAGCAGAGGCAGGACAGAATGCAAATAAAAGCAATGTTGGCAAAGCCTTATAATAAATTGCTTAAAGCACTGCCAGCCCCTTGTGGATGGGATGAGGTTGTAGCCTTGGCTCGAGGCCAGTCCTGCTTCAAATTGCCTGATCAACAACAAATGACGGTGTGTGCAGGCCACATACTGTATCATGGATGAGCTGACATTGCTGTTACCAGTCGCCACCATGCTGCATTCAGGATCAACATATGTTGCCACAACAACAATGAACCACAACAATCTGTCCAAGAAAATGTGTTGCATCCTCAAAACGACTCTCACATATTTTAGAGAGTGCACTGGGTACTTGATAACCCCCTCACCCCACTAGACCTTGCAAAGACCATCCACATTCTGGCTGAGTTTTAGAAATACAGTATGTGTAGTCTTCTCTCAGTGTTAGAGGTGCCTAACCAAAAAAAAGTGATCTGGAAACATCACCATTTTTTTCTGCATAAGTCTTTAAGAAGTGTCAGACAGCATTTCTCGCTGAAGAGGAAAAACTAATTTGTGGGAGCAGATTCACTAGACATTAATTGTTTTCCCCAACAATACAAAAAGGATACTGTTTTCCCCCCCAAACAAAACTAATCTGCAGTTAGTTTTACATATGGCAACAAAGCACTTAGACATTGAATGAGAGTAATCCTCCCCCTAATCATTGTCTAAGAAAATTAGTGAAGAAGTTTGGCCTTTAGTGTTCAATATTTAACCAGAAATAGGCCTGAACTGTGGAAGACCTGAATGTAGCCAGCAGCTCTTGGATTAGAACATAGCATTCGTTCTTGTTTATCCAACAGAACATGTCATAAATCCAGTGCTGCCAAGCTGTGGAGCAACAAGCTTCTCCATTGAAAATAAATGGCCAAACATTGTTCCTCTTGTTTTCATATGACAAACATAGTGATAAATCAAAAGTAGACTTACAGCAAAATAATTCAATTCAAGTGAAACAGGTTCAATGCAAAGGAAACAGTGCAGGAGCTCATCAGCTCTTTAATACATGCATTTTCACAAAAGGAACATCAAGGTACTGTGCGTTTGCGTGTGCAAGACAGCAATAATTAATTATCAAAAAGATTGTGTTGTTGAATGATAAGATATTAAAACAAACAATGAAACATTAAACACAATAACGTTAAATGGAAGATTACAAACTCCTCTTTTAGTTTCATGGTTCAAGAATTTTTTTATATATAAAAAGCTCTACTATCAGTTGGAAATAATTCTTTTTTAAGCAAAATCAACTTTAACCATGTTGTGATTTAACATGTTTGGCATTGTTTTGCTGATGTAAAGTTTCAATAAACCAGTTTGTAAGAGTAGGTAAGGTGGGCACAGTATTATTCATCATATCAACTTCAAGCATTGTGGAATATTAAGGGCTTGCTGTCATTGGCTTAAACTAAAGAAATTCCTCTACGACTACCATGTTTGTTTTGTGTCTCTGCATCAGTGTCATGGCTGGCTAAGCACTATGATGCTGCAACCCCACTTTTATAATACCTAAATATATGATCTTACTAACAACACAGTCCAAGGTTACATATGGTATCAAGTTATGTTGAGAATAAAGAGGACGTGAATGCACAAAATAAGGCATCAATTATTAAACAATCAATATGACTTTTATTTATATTGAATGAAGACATACAGTATATTTAAAACATGGATGTTAAAGTTATGTTAAATGTGATCATTCAGAATCATAACTTCTCAAATTTGACCTGAAGTTTGAATACTTCTTTTCAAAGGAGCCATCTTCACTACCCACACAAGACCAAGGAGATCTGTGTTTATTCCTCACGATTCAGATCAATGGAAAGCTTAACCGTTTTGACTGAAAATGTAAATATTGACAGTAGATGCTCACTAATAGAATCCGGAATCAAATTTATCACCAAATATCTATTCAATACTTATTAACAAAAAAGAAACATGTTAAAGTGAATTTAAATTCTAAAAAAAATAGCATCACTTAAAGATAGACATTTATTGTTATAGGAAATAAACATTAAAACAGCAAAAATCAAAACTGAATAAAAGGCTAAGAACTAGCAGCTTAATGGTTCTCATAAGCCAAAAGAAAAATATTATAGCCATTATATTCTGAAGTACAAGGTCACAGTTCTTAGAACTACCATTGATGTAAGCCAGCTTTCAGCACCACACAACAACTTGAACAAAACAAAGAACCTTAATTTAAACCAAGCTGTTTTCTTCTCCGGCTGAACTATGCCTGACTCCCAGATGGATGTAGTTCCACCAAGCTCCATACATCCATCTGGGATCGCTCCATTGGAGACGTAATTCAGAAGGACGGGACTTATCAAAAAACCTTGCATATGATTGGATAAACCACCTCTCTGTCAGCTTTATTGACACACTACTTCAACCACTCACATCGAAACCAACGTCAAAGCCGAAACTGTTTCCACTAGCAAAAGCCTTCAAAGCCGCTCTCTGCTGTTCTTTAAAATAATTAATATTCAGTAGATTGGACAACACTGATGAAATAGCAGCGTCAATGATACCGGGTCACCAGATTTCTCTAATGAAAACCAAGGACATCTCTGATATTGCCATCTGCTACGCCGACAGGCCGGGGAAGGCGCGTTCGGTTCAGCAATTTTCCTATCTTGGGAGAGCGGCAGGACCATTTAAATACCTCTTGCTGCGTTAAACTTTTTTACATCATGACACACTGAAATCGGGGACATTTCCAGGACCGCTTTTGCCGGGGACAGGTAATCCAAAACGAGAACTCTGGGACGTCTGGTCAACGCTTGCTTCCTCGCTGTGACCCGCCATTGTTGTCTGAATCCAAACAGTCGCTTCTCTGATACGTCACATCTACGATAATCCCGTCCCGTGATCCTGATCGGCTCATCCATTTTATGTGGTATTGAAATCCCTCCCAATGGCAGCGATTCCAGATGGATGTGTGGAGCTCAGCGGAGCTACATCCATCTGGAGAGAGCCAGGTATTATGCATTTCTTAGATAATGTTGATATAGAAACCTGTTTTTAAACTGAGACTCTGCAAACACCTGTACGATCAGAGACTGAGGCCCGCAGGTGTTGAATCCTTCACAATACACTAACGACTTCCAGAGCTGTAGTAGACCATTCAGTTGTGAGTTGGGCGACCAACTACATGTGGACTTAAGAACATGCGCCATTTACATAATCATAAAAGCCCCAGTGTGTAAATTTTACTTCCATATAATGGTGAGCTAAATGAATTATAAACACGCTCTGGTGCCTCACCGTTAAGCGCACAATAACTACTGCGGAAGCCACAGAGAGTCATGAATGTGACAATGTGAACATCCTGCTAGAGTTCAGGAGATACCTAACAAACTAACCATCACTGCCGGGAGGACAGAGTAGTTGCTGGACTACACTGCCCTGTTTCTAATATAATGGCAAAATAAATGTCACTTTTATATTGAATTAACTTGTCCAGCAGAAAGTCTGCAACCTCTGCATTCGTTTTGGAGCCCCGCTCCCTCATGAATTGTCTCCAGCTGGTAAAAGCTACGCGAGTGTAGACTCTTTATTACTTCTTATACTTTTCTTGGTTACTTTCTCTTCCCTCTCACTGGCCAAAGAGTATGGATGGTCCTCCATTTCAAGTAGTAATGTAATATGGTTGTCTTTGTTTTATACTCCTCCTTCCTCCACCAACAATCCATGTTCATATAGAAGACAGATGGGGAAAATGCATAAGTCTAACAAGTTTGTCCTCTTTCACCTACTATAATCAAAAATGGTGATGCAACATGCCATTTTCCATTGGGTGCACAGCCACCAATGTAATTATAAACTACTCATTCTAAGCTATGAGAACACTTTAATTTTTGATGCGATTGTTATTAGACACTGGCAGAATATGTCTTTATGAAAGCAATACTAGATTTTTGCTAATAAAAAGACAAATTAGTTACACACTGTCCCTTCAAGTTTTCATTTTACTGTTTATTGTTATCTGTTGATTGTTAAGCAGTTTCCTGTAGAGATCAGGCATTGTTTTTAAACTTTGATAATGATTAATAATAACAAAAGTCTATCACTTGGTCATATTGATAATCTCATGACTAATGTTCGGCCAAGCTATGAATGGAAAAGAAGGACTGAGCTGTGCAAAGAGAACAAATAAGACTGGTAAAACTCTCAATCCAGGAATAGTATTAATCAATTTTCATGACAGCTTAACTCGGATCTATCAATCCATCCATCCATCCATCCATCCATTGTCTTCAGCTTATCTGAGATCGGATCGCAGGGGCAACAGATCCTGGAGGGAAACCCACACATACCTCTCCCCAGCAAACAGCTCATTCTGGGGAATCCTAAGACATTCCAGATGGGGTATAGTACCTCCAGTAAGTTCTGGGTCTCCTACCTCATTGGATCTCTTTCTACCGGGGCTGACGGGGTTCAAGACGCAGCAACCAGCAGAATGTGACAAAATGGCTAAACACATTGTAGACACATGAATCCAAATTCCAAAACACAAAGAACCAATGCAACAGAACAATGTACCTTATCTTTCTTCTCTCCAACTTTTTTCTGGTGATCACGTTAATGTCTTTACTGGTCCCATTTGACATAGTGGTTGACTTCCCCTAGTGGTCTAGCACACCTAAACTTTGTTTGCAGCTTTTTTTTAACTTGCTCTTTTGTTTAGTACGTGCAATATTTTTCTTTTGCGGCTTTTTCTGTTGCATTTTGGGTATTTTTTTGTTTGTGTGTTTTGGAGATCGCCTTATTCTGTTATCTCTGATTGCAGCACATGTCTTTTGCAGCATTTTTCTGCTGCAGCATGTTTGGTCATTTGTGGAGCATCCAGTTGTTTGTGGAGTGTTTGTCCCTGTCATCCACTTTACGTTCTTTTGGTCATGATCCGTATTGCAAAACCATAGGTGAGGTTCAGAATGTAGATGGACTAGTTAATTGAGAGCTTTGCTTTTTGGCTCAGCTCTTTCTTCACCACAACACACTCCAATCCAGCCCCAATCCATCAGTCCATGTCCCGCTCCATCTTACCATCACTCGTGAACAAGATACTAAGATACTCCAACTCCCACGCTTGTAGAGACTGACCTCCAGCTCAGAGGGGGGAATCTACCTTTTTCTGTTTGAGGACCATGTCTTCTGATTTAGAGAAGCTGACTCTTATTCCCATTTTACACTCAGCAGTGAACTGCTCCAAGCAGTGGGAGGTGAAGTGCACTGAATGAGAGCCACTAACCTTTCTAAAATCCAGAGAGTGGCGTAGAATCCCTGCAGTGACACCAAGCAGATCTTGGGCTGGTCTTTGTAAGCCAAAGCAGAGTTCCAGCATATTGCTGGGGTTTTGGTCCGGGGAAAGTCCAGGTTCATACACAGGAGGTCAGAGGCAGGCAGAGGTAACAGAGGGAGAATCCAAAAGCCTTTATCCAGAATCCAATCCAGGGTCTTGATCCACAACATATACTCAGAGAGGCAGAGGTACAGGAAGACTAGACAGAGAGGCTGAGTCAGATACTTGCACAGGTCGTTGTCCAGAATCTAAAGACCAGATGAGAGAGTCCAACATGGGCAAGGTAAACAGGCAGGGATTCCAAGGAACGATCTGAGTCGCACACAGAAAGGCAGTCAAGGACCGCTGGAAGGTCTACTCACATAGGGGTTTTCGAGGATCTGGCGCCTGCACAATGGAGGAGTCAGGTATATATAGTGCTACATGTAGGTGTGGCAGCGGCAGTAATTAGTGCTGTCACAGCTACAGGTAATCAGGGAATAATTGCTAGAGCAACGCATGGAGTGACGTCAGCAGTCAGCACCAGAGAAGCAGAAGCACAGTAAAGCTGTAAACGTTACAGTTTTATTCTTATTTATCGCATTTTGATATTTCATACATGGCTTATCAGTTTTCTGTGTTCTTTTAATTTTGCTCAATAGTTTAGATGAATGTTACTAGCCTGGTTGGAGTTTCTTGACTTAAGTATGTCAACTGCATTTTGTTAAAAAATTCTTATGTTTTAGAGATACTTTTTTTAATGTTCTATAGTACCACACCTGACCTGGCGGGTATTCATAACACAATAACTGACAGAGACTGAGAGCTAATTGACTATCAGGTAGTGTCCCAACTTGGATATTTTGATAAAAATTACTAGCTTTATTAATGATTGCCTTTTGTACTTAATGATAATTATCTCACAGAATAATTAATTAATATTAAATTTTACAAAATAAGATTACCGAATTTTAATAAAACTCTTTTTTTCAGTCCTCTCTAAGAAGAAACTCACACATGCATTGCCAAGCATTCAGAGAAATCCATTAACATTAGCAAAGTCTTTATGTTTTGAGTATGAATGAGAACTTCCTTTGACTAAATTTACAGTGCTACAATGCCATTTGAAGTGACCTGTAGAAAGGCAATTACATGGGTTACACTTACTAGAGGACAGCAACAAGGATATAAGGATATCCTCAACCCAACACGCAAATGTAACTCAGCCTATATACCTGCAGGGTCGCGGGGCCTGGTGCTTATCTACAGCCCTCATTGGGCAAGAAGCAGGGTACTCTGTGGACAGGTCACCAGTGGCTTCAATACAGAGACATAAATTACAGACACAGAGCCATTGCCAAATGAGGACCAGGTGAGGGGACAGAACAGGAAGTGAACTTATCAGTCACACACTGGAAAAAAACCAACCTGTCTACGATTCGTCTGACAATTTTAAAATCTTGTCAACCAGCCTTTAGTAAAGTACTTTGTGAGAAACGGTCATTGTAAATTCATACCAAGCAAACATCCCTCTACTTGGGGACGTATTCTGATCCGTAAAGAGTAAAGATATTAATCCATTGCCACATGGAGCTTTGTTATTTTGTGCTTTTGCAGGGAAAAGGCCACAAAGATTGTAAAGCAAGTCTGACAGTTTTCTTTAAATCAACAAAAGGAGCAAAGCCATTTATTTAAAAGCAAGGACTGTGCACTAAACACATCTTCTGAGAACCAATAGTCCAGAGCTCATAGATATTGTGGTGCTGTGGTGTCTCTGCATTTGGGGTCAGTGGGGCCATGCCCCTCCTGATGTCGCTGTGGAGCTCTATGTTCTCAATAATCAGTGGGACTTGATCGTTCTTTATAGAGCAATATTGTAAAAAAGACCGATTCCCTTACCAATAAAATTCTGTTAGAAACATTTGTGTCTATATATCTATGTCTGCCAGAAAACTGACAAGCTCAATAGGCTAAATCCTCTCGAGGAGCCTTAATATTGGGGCCGGCCCACCAACGTTTGTTTAAATAATGAACATCAGAAATCACAGTGCGCATGCCCAACATGCTCTCAGTAGAAAGTCATGGAGCACAAATCCTCTGGCCCCAAGCTCGGATCGTCGAAGCAAAATATTTGAATTGCACACATTACGTTTGCATTCTGGCGGATCATGTATGACCATCTAGGCAAGGCAAATTTATTTGTATTGCACATTTCAGTATAAGGACAATGCAAAGTGCTTTACATTATTAAAATATTGGAAAAAATATTGGAATAAAATGTAGGAGAATGGTAAACAAAATAAAACATAGGAACTATGAATCTAGTGTTGGTTGGCCTCGCTAGCTCAATGAAGGATTAATGTGAATCTTTTCTGTTCAATAAATTAATATTATTAGTGAGCCTTTATCTGTAATTGTATGTATAAAAATCTAATTACATTTAGCTTATATAAAATGGCATTTCTAGAGTGGTGGTTTATGCTAATTTATCTGTTTAATTTAAAAATTTTTAAAGTCAGGTTGTATGCATCACAAAAAATTAGCTGCTGCTAATAGATGTTGAGTTTTTGTGCCTCACCTTAATTTATCATGCCAGAGACACCGCTGTATTGGTGTAAAGCTCTTTCACTAAATCCACAACTGTGTTCTGCTCATGGTGACTTGTATGTTTACATGAGTGAAAAAGAATCATTACCTTTTCCAAATAACATATTGTTATTGGTTTAATTACTACAGGAACATTGTGTTATGTACAGTAACCTGTAATGTATGTGCTCAATCAAGACTCAGTGCTAATTGCAGCGGCCTGACCAACCTGCTGGCATCGCCTTTAATAGTGATTCTCATGGTGTCATGAAAGAGTATTATTAACCTGTTACTTTTCTACATTTTGTCACATCACAACAAACTTCAACGTACAGTATCTAATACGAGTTGTTTTGACACAGAGACCTGGTGTAGTGCATAATTTTAAAGTGGAAGGAAATTAATGCAAAGATCTGAAATAATACATGTGAAGTTATCTTCACTCTGATACCCCTAAATAAAATCTAGTGCAACCAAATGCCTTCAGATGTCACCTGATTAGGAAATGATGGATGTGGTAGCATCACGCAGTGGGGACAATTTTCTTTACCAAGGACAGAAATGCTGGTCAGATTTGATTGATAGATTCATGGAGCTAACTGCAGCATAACTCTGAAAACAAGTATGCCCCAAAAGACTTGCAACTGTGATTTTAGCGAAAGTTGATAGAAAGTATTGACTGAGATGGGACAGAATACAAATGTATTTCTGTATTTTTTTAAACACAGGAAACTTTACAGTTTTCTGTGTTTAAAAAAATACAAAACTATATATCATTTACCTTAGATTTCACAATTATGCACCAATTTATGTTGGTCTGTCCTATAAAATCCCAATAAAATAAATTGTAGTTTGAGATTATTATATAACAAAATGTAAAAAAAAAGTGATGCAGGGTGATGAATACTTTTGCAAAGCGAGTATTCCAAATTGTCAAATAGTCAATACATCAAAGTTTATTCTGAAATACTTTGCTTTTGCTGTTTTCGTCTTCTTGTTTTTGCCTTTCAGGGGTCACCACAGTGGGTTATCTGGCTCCACCTAAAGCTCTATCTTTTTCATCTTCTTTTCACACCAACTAGCTTCATATCATCTTTCACTTCATGCATAAAGCTCCTCTTTTGGTTTCCTCTCGGCCTCCTGCCTGGCAGTTCTAGCCTCAGCATCCATTTTGCCGATGTACTCCCTTCTCTGTTGTTGTGCCATTATGCATGTTTTTAAGTTATTTAATGTTTAGTAAATACCTCTTGGTCTGTTAGGTATTGTCCAGTGAATATTAGCACAGTCAGCTGATATTAGGACAATAGTTGAGAGGATGATTCGAGCACTGGCATTCTTTTATTAGCAAACTCTGCACACATATGGAATAAATGAGTAACAGCTTCTCTTCAAGTATAAGAATTTATTAACAAAAATAAATGCACATCCAGAGAACACCATGATATAGTGTTTACCTGAATTAACCATATATTTCAATCAACAAAACCTCTCTTCTGGGTTAGTGAAACTATGTACACACAGAAGAACAAAAGCTATAGTTGAAAACCGTCACCATAAGAATGATTCAGTGAATCTTGGGTTAGAGAACCAAAGTTCATATTAAAGAATGGGGAATGAGGTTAAATTAGCTTAAGTAATTAAGAACATTTGGTACGTGTTCAACCCATTCACAAATCAACTCGAAGTTAGATAAAACATTATTTGAGGAAATAACATTTTAAAGATCTGTCCAGGGTGTACCCTGACTCTCGCGCACTGACATCTGGAGATAGGCAACAACACCCCTCGCAACCCCACAAGGGATAGACGTGTTAGTAAATGGATGGATGGATGGAACATTTTAAAGAATGATCTGCTAAATAAAAATCAATAACCTTTAGGACTCTTTATTTTTTTATAAATTAAATTAAATTATTTTTCCAGAAAATATTTAAGACTCAAATTGGTAATTTAGGAGGCTACAGGGCGCTGCAGGCGGACAATTGACCAGAAGAGATTTCCGGGTGATGTGGCCGTGAGCTTGATGATGTAATCTTAAGTTAGACAAAACGCCCTTAAATCAACATTAATGTTCCTTATTTATGCTGTACTAATGCTCGTAGCACTATCGAGCGATAACGAAAACAAGCGTTATGTTTAAACAAACCCTAGTTACGTTTACTAGGGTTAGTAGCCAGTTATTAATGAGGTTAATTGTGGCTAATGACAGATCGTTATTCAAAGATTATTTAAATAGACTTTTAAGCTATATTGTGTTGTATGAGTGGACAGGAAAACACAAACATTAATGTCCCATTGTTATACAAAACCCTTATGGAAATAAAATTGATCATAACCATAAAACACAAACCAAAACACATCAGCATAGCTTTGTTTCAAAAATGCTAGCGGTCCATTTGCCTGTTAGCTCCCTGTCTTAACCTCAGTCAAACCTTAAAAACATAGGGAAAACACATTAAAAGTAAACAATTTTAAATGATTTCCCTGTTATCAAACTAATGGCCACATCACCCGGATGTGCCGCCACAAATTATTTACGGTGGATCATCTGCTTACAGCGCCCTCTAGCTTCTTAAATGACCAATTTGAGCCTTAATTATTTCCAGGAGAAACAATTACATCAAGGAAAATCAAGTGTCCTAAAGGTTATTGTTATTTTTTTTAGCAAATCATTCTTTAAAATCTATCTAACCTGGAGTTGCATTGTGAATGGGTTGAATACATACCAAATGTTTTTCTAAATTAGTAAAGCTAATTTAACCTCATTCCATATTCTTTAATATGGACTTTGGTTCTCTAACTTAGATCTGCAGTGAACCCAAGATTCACTGAATCATTCTTATGGTGTTGGTTTTCCATTATTGCTTTGTTCTTTTTTGTGTACATAGTTCCTTAGTTTCTTTAATCTTAATTTTGCTTTGTAGTTTAGTCAAGCTTCACTAGCCTAGTAGAAAGGATTTGTAGATTTAAATATATGGTTAATTTATATTGTGGTGTTCTCTGGATGTGCATACATTTCTGTTAATAAATTCTTATAATTGAAGAGAAATTGTCACTCATTAATTCAATATGTGTGCAGAGTTTGCTATTAAAAGAATACCAGTGCTCGAATCACCCTTTCAACTATTGTCCTAATATCAGCTGATTGAGCTAATATTCACCGGACAATACCTAACAGACTGAGAGTTATTTAATAAACATTAAATAACTTAAAAACATGCATAATTGCACAACACTGTACATGTCCAAATGTCTAAATCTGTCATCATGTTCTATAAAAATTAAATAAAATTCAAATGCACTCTCTAAACATTGCTCTAATAGCTAAAATTAAAGTTGCATCATCTATATCTATTTAATTTCTTTGTTTTTTTCATTTCCACAAAAAGCCTCAATGACACAAATGGTACTGTGTTTATTTCAAGTTGATCAGTCCTGCTGACCTTTACTATGGATGTGAGATTTCTACATTTCTAATATAATGCACAACCTTCTTTTTGACATTTAACTCCTAGAACTAAATCTCTGTTTTTATTTGACATAATTACATATTTATCGCCTGGAACACAGCCCTTTAAATGTTAAATTGGCTTAGATGTTACTTCAGTAGTGTTCACTGTTCCTGAACTTCAATCTTGCATGGCTAAGTCTCTTTATCCTCCCATTCCCACCTGCTGCTCAGGGAGTTGAACAGATTTTGTTCATGCAACAGGCAGAAGTTATTGTGGAAGAAAAGCCTTGTTGTTCCTTTTTTTTCAGCAGGAAAGTAAATACTTGGTAACATAGTTTGGGGATGAAAGAAAATATGACCACACAGATGTGACAGATTCAAGTCTCTTGGACCCAGAGAAATTTCTTTTTGGAAGGATTTTTTTCTGCTGTTATATGATGAGCTACCACAATCATTATCTGCAATAACATTCTCCTTGCTTCATTGTGCTTTCTGCTTTGTGCTTGTTTTCACCCCAAGTACACGGGGGTGCACATAAGGGAAATACACTTTGGTTCAGAACCATTAAACGAGACTCGATTCATGGCAGAAATGGGATATGGAGGTAGTGTGGACCAGAACAGACATACTGGAGGATGAGCATATGATTACTGAGACACATGGGAAAAGAGAAACAGTCATGAAGGAAAGCAGCTGTAGAGGCTTTTGTGGGGAACTGAACATGCAAAAGCTAAATCATATAAATATTGTTAAAGAAATTAACTTGTTGCTGACCTGCTGCTAAAAACACACTACGATCAGAAGATATTTATCCTTAAACACAAGCCCGACAGGTTAGAGCTACCTTGCAGGTTGATTGTATTGATTTCCGAGGTACTGTCCGTATTGATGTGTCATTTTGACAGTGTAATTAGTGCACACAAGTACCAAACTGGACTATCTCAGATTTAAATCTAGCCCTTTAGGTCATCATTCTGCTTGTTCTAGGTTATTTTGAATGTGCATTTTACCTTACGGCTTTCACACAGATTCTGGTCTTGATACACATATGTCAGTGTATCTAGAAATGCTTTTTATGTGGGTCTAAAAATGAAGAAATGAAGAAAACCTCAAGTCCTATCATGTCTATGAAGTTCTTGTCGTTTATGATGCAACCTTGTGACATACGGTCATTTTGATGAAAGTTGGAAAATTTACGTAGTGAATTCGGCTTGTGACCTTCATTAGGGTGAACCTAATCTAAGTCACAAACTGAAACATGCCAAAACCTAGCACTTTAAGTGTCACATGAGTCTTCCCTTCACTAGTTCTTTGACCCTTTTCATGCACCTTGGGAGGCAGTGAAGTTCTGTCAAAACCCTTTGGATCACTGCATTGTGATACTCTGCAAGGACATTGTAACTTACTTTTTGCTGTGATGTTGTCATCTAGTTTTTGTTTTTCATAATCCAAACTATCATCTGACCATCAAATGCTGACAGTTCAGTGTTCTATACACCACAAATAAATGTTTCCAAGTAGTATACAATGATTGTCTCTGAAAGTAAGTGCAACTCTACCATTTGGAGAAAAGAAATCATGCTGGATCTCTGTACTGATATGGAATGGGTAATGTGTTAGGAAGAAAAGGATACCACGCCATTTAATTAAAATGAAAATTATTAACCCACATAGAACTTATTCTTATGCCACACAGAAAAACTGATGCAGCAGGCTAATCCAATTTGCTGAAATGTCATTGCAGCAACTCATAATGGTACTCAGTAGTTTGTACGGCCCCATATGCTTGCATGCTTGACAACATCAGGGCATGCCTCATATGATATGACAGATGGTGTCCTTGGCCATCACCTCCCAGATCCTGACCAATGCATCACTGGGCTCCTGGACAGTCTGAAGTGCAACCTGGTGACATCAAATGGACCTAAGCATGATGTCCAAGAGACGTTCTATTCGATTTATGTCAGGGGATCATGGAGACTAGTCATTGGTATCCCTTCATCCTACAGGAACTGCTTTCATACCTTTGGCACATGAGGCCAGATGTTATCATGCAACAGGAGGAACCCAGGGTGCCATCTTTTATCCTGTACAGGTCTGTGCGTTCCTCCATGGAGATGCCTCCACAAACCAACACTGACCCATCGCCAAATCAATCATGCTGAACCATGTTGCAGGCAGCATAATTTTCACCACAGCTTCTCCAGACCCTTTCATATCATGTCTCAGAGTGAACCAGCTGTCATCTGTGAAAAGGACACGGTGCCCTGCCAAAACTGCCAATTCTAGTGTTCTCTGGCAAACGCCAGTTGAGCTCTACTGAGAAGGGCAGAGAGCACAGGGCCTAATAGAAGATGTTGGGCCCCTAGGCCACCATCATGAAGTCTGTTCTAATGGTTTGGTCAGAGACATTCCCGCTAGTTGCTGGCTGGAGGTCACTTTGTAGGCCTCTGACAGTACTCATCTTGTTCCTCCTTACATGAAGGAGCAGATACCAGTCCTGCTGATGGGTGAAGGACCTCTGACAGCCCTGTCCAACTCTCCTAGAGTAACTGCCTGTCTCTTGGTCCCCCCTCCATGCTCTTGACACTCTGCTGGGAGACACAGTAGACCTTCTGGCAATGGCAGGTATGGATGTGCCATCCTGATGGAGTTGGATTGCATGTGCAACCTCTGTAGGGTCCAGGCATTGCGTCATGGTGCCAGTAGTGACACTGACTCTGGTCAAATCCAAAACTACTAAAGCGGGGTCATAAACAAACGAGGAGGGAAAAATGGTCTCCACCTACAAAACCATTCCTGTTTTGGGGTGGTCTCATCGTTACCTCTTTTGTGCACCTGTTTTAATGTAATTAACACCAAAACAGCTGACATTGATTGATAACCCGTCAACAACTGAACTGACCAGTTCAATATTTCAGAAGTTTAACTGACTTGATTTTATACTCACATTTTAAAATACAAAAAATACATTGTAAATACAAAAATTGGGGGGGAAAACTATTTAAACCAACATGGCTGTATGTGAAAAAGCATCTGCTCTCTAAATCTAATACCTAGCTGGACAAACCTTGGCTGCAACAGCTGCCATCAAACATTTGATTGCTGGTAGTGAGTCTTTCACACTCTTCTTGGGAGGTTTGTAGTAATCCCACAGCATTTCCACCTGATTTAAATTTAGACTTTGACTAGACCACTCCAAAACCTTACTTTGTTTGGAGTTATTTAGAGTTTGTGTACTGATGTGTCCAAATGCATGTGAACTTCAGACCATAAATTCATGGTTGGACATTCTCCTTCACGATTGTCTATAATGGTTCTAACAATTAAACTAATTTATCCAGTTCCTGAAGCAGCAAAGAGTAATCAAACAATCAAATGGATTGGCATGACGAATTGTTAACTTACACATGATAAAACAGGATGTACACCTTCCCAAAAGTTTCTTTTTTTTCCCAGAACAAAAAGTTTTCTGGCAAATGTAAGAGAGGCCTTTGTGTTATTTTTGGACAACTGCGGTTTTCACCTTGGATGCTAATTTCGCCTAGTCTCTCTCCTGTTGTAAAAACATGAACACTGACCTTAAATCTATAGTTGGCAAAATCGTCCTTCCATTCTGAAAGTGGTCAATACATGATGTATTCACAAAAAAGGAGTTTAATTAAATCGATCTCTGCGGGAGCTGCAGGCCTATAAAAACTCTGACCAATCACTGCTCTTTGTCACAGTTCAGGACTCAATCCGAATACCCTTATGGAGTAAGGACTCTTTAGCCAAAGCGGAAGTGCGTCAGCGCTCACCATGATAATAGTGCAGTCGGTAAGGAAGGAGGTAGGAAAAGTAGCCTGTATGATCCCTCCTGCTGCTAGTTTTGCCAAGGAACCCTGCAACGTCCCTTACCGACACTAAGAACCCTTAAGGTATCCCACAATCCTTTGTGTGACATGACGTATCAGCACAGCCCCCTCATGGAAATCAGCGAAGATGTCGGGAGAGAAGAGAGCACACACTTTGTAGTTCATTTTTGGAAGGCTGTAGGTCTGGATTTGATTCTCATCATCCGTGAGCGTTTCTGTTATGCAATGAATTCAGCACAGCAGTCTGAAGCACCTTTCCTCATGATGTTCTTACAGCTGACCCCGTGAAAGGTTAAGGAACAGGAGCTAGAAGCGATTATTAAAGGTATTTGTTTGGAGCCCCGGCCCTGCTCTCCTCACCACCTTTCCCTCAAGTTCTGGGGGTATCACCTTATCTATTGGTTGTCTCACATGCCAATCAATCTGACTCGCTCACGTAACGCCGGTGTGCATGCACATTCCTTGTTAGTTTCTGCTTGCTGGCTGTGCATTAACACTTCTAGTGTTTATGTATCCGGTTAGCTTAGTGGTTAGCTTAGTGGTTAGCTTCAGTGTTAGCCATTCATTGTAGCTCCGCTGTTCTGACTGCATACTTTGAACATCCAATCCAATCCAATCCACTTTATTTATATAGCACATTTAACAACAGAAAAAATTTCCAATGTGCTGTATATAACAAAAAATAAAAAAATAAATAAACTAAAAGGGACCACACAGAGCCACACAGAGGACCATACAACTACGCGGTGCTAAAAGCCAAAGAATAAAAGTGTGTCTTAAGACGAGACTTAAAACACTCCACTGTGGAGACTGTTTGTATATGGAGGGGCAAAGTACAGAACATGGCTGACAGTCACAAGAAATAAACAGCGTACAAGTTCCTGAGAAAAAGAGGAAAGCCTCAATAGAAATAAATAATACCAGAGTGTATTTGGGAGATTTTCTTTTCACCTCATCCCCTTGAGGAGCGGAAGAGCAGGTAAGACGGTCTTGCGCATACAAAGTTATTCAAAAAGGGACTTGGGGAAGCTTCCGGAAAATTGGCAGACCCTAGCTTTAAGTGAGCCAAATGAGGTCTGCTGTGCTTAAGATATTGTTCTAAGATCTTTTGTGATCTCCTGGGTAAGACAGTGATGTGCTCTTGGAGTAATTTTGGTAGGCTGGCCACTCTATGGAAGGTTCCCCACCATTCCGTGTTTCCTCCATTTGTGAATGATAGCTCTCACTGTGGTTTGCTGGGGGCCACAGACCTTAGAAATGGGTTTACAATCCTTTCCTGACAGATAAATGTTAATAACTTTTTTTTTCATCTATTGTAGGATCACTTTAGATCAGGGAATGGTATGTTTTTATTTAAGCTTTTTTAGAGTACGTTGCGTTGTAGGACTGGTTCTAAGTATGTTATCTCTTGATTCTGCAGCTCTGGTACACTGCAAAAAAGAATATATATATATATTTTTGTTTTCTTTATTTAATGAAAACTTGCAGCAAAGGACCACAGGCTGGAAATGAAGATGGGTCAGGCAAGTCAAATAAATACATGAATTATGATCTAAAAAACTGTAGTCATGGCACTGGTCATAATCATAATCTATGTATTTAAAAGTACCAATCAGGATGCACTGGTGGCGCAGGGGTAGTGCATGTGGCCCATGTAGAAAGGCCTGGCTTGCCTGAGCCAGGTCCAATTCCGGCCTGCTGTCCTTTGCCACATCTCCCCTGTTTCTCAGCCTATCCTCAACAAAAAGGGCCACTAGTGCCACAAAAAAATCCTAAAAACATATAATAATAATAAAAAATAGCTGTTTAATATACATTTAAAGATAACAAGCAGTCAACAGTTTTATCATGTAAAATATACAAGTGGTTCTGTAAACACAGTACAAATATAAGCAAGGTTTTCAACCTTGCTTATATTTGTACTGTGTTTTCTACTGTAATATTCTGGTAACCACATCTGTTTTTCAGTAAAAACAATATATTTTTTAAAGTGTAGTAATAAGACCTGGTTGTGGCTGTTGAAATTGAATTTGGCTTTTCAAAAAGTTATGTTAATCTAGGCTTTCACAACAAAGAGGGGTGGTGGTGGTGGTGGTTATTACTTTTCTACACAGGCCCAGGCATATTACTATAGACTTTTTCATATAATAAATTAAAACCTCATTTGAACAATTCATTTTCAAGTGGTTATCATTTTCTAGAATTATAAACTACTACAAAATAAATAACTTTGACCATCCATGTTATGCAAGTCTAAACAAAACACTTCAGGGTCAAGAGACAGATAAACACCATTGCATTGCATTGCACTGCATTGCACTTACTCTGTTTTCTAAAGTCGAGACAACAACAGCATTTTTCTAAACTTCGCTGTAAGAGAGAGCTTTTGCCTGATGAGCCTTTTTTTGTTGGCTCTGTATGTACAGCACCCCTCTTATCTTTGCTCCATCTGTGTTTATTTCATTTGTTGATCTGTGCTTGTGTGCTTCCAGCAAGCATACATGCACAAAAACATATATTCTAAAATTTGATGACCTTCACGGTATTATACCAGAATAATTTTGCACATGCTCAGTTCACTTCTTTCAACAGTATTCAAAATGAGTGCGGTCAGTTGCATGGGTATGGGTATGAAACTCTTTTTTGTTTGCATGTAATTTCTTGTGTAGTAATCTTTTATATGTTTCCTTTCCAAACGTTTTTGGATAAACATTCACCAAACAGCCATGGAAAACCTTTAACTGCATTGCTTTAATTGATACATGTATGTCATTCTAGCTCATCTTCCCAGCTGCAAACTTGTTTCATTATTTCTCAGACCAGTAGCGGAGCATTTGCATATGCTGCACACACTCTGGTCATTACCTTCTATATGTAATCATTTGTAATCAAAGTGAGCACATTATGCGGCGTAAATCAGAGAGATGATAAGATGCATGATGATTGTCAAGTGGCAGTTGTGTAAGGGAAAGAGGAGACTGACTTGTCTGTGTGGCTGTCTCTTGCTCTCATTTTATTGATTAGTTGTCTCTTCCAGACTAAGAATATTCCAGCTCTTACGTACTTAAGTAAATATTGTTAAAGACAATTTTGGTCCACTTCTAACAGCCAGAAGAGCGTACTCGAGCTCTGGAGGTGCTTAAAATGCCAGTTTCTTTATTTCATACAAAATTTATAATTCAGAAGATATTATTACAATAACTCGGTAGTTTAACAAGTCTAAATTGTTTTAGTTCAATAACCTAAAACAATTTAAGAGCAGATATATTAGGCAGCAATTTATTTGTATATATATATATATATATATATATATATATATATATATATATATATATATAAAATACATACACATGCAAAAAGCACTACTACTGTGATAAGTATATGGCAGCTTCCCGGTGCACCTCCAGTGTTAAAGCGGACAAAAAGTGTCCTAAGTGTCCTGTCTGGCAATGTGGCAATAAGAATTCAATTCAATTTTATATATATAGCGCCACTTCATGAAACATGTCTTCTCAAGGCACTTTACAAAGTTAAGTTCAATCATATTATACAGATTGGGTCAGATTATACAGATTGGTCAAAAATGTCCTATATAAGAATACCAGTTGATTGCATCAAAGTCCCGACAAGCAGCATTCACTCCTGGAGAAGCGTAGAGCTACAGGGAGAGTCGTCTGCATTGTACATGGCTTTGCTGCAATCCCTCATACTGAGCAAGCATGAAGCGACAGTGGAAAGAAAAAACACCCGTTAGCGGGAAGGAAAAACCTCTAGCAGAACCGGGCTCAGTATGAACGGTCATCTGCCTCGACCGACTGGGGGTTACAGAAGACAGAGCAGAGACACAACAAGACAGACAAAAAGCACAGAAGCACACATTGATCTAGTAATCTGTTCTACATTAGATGGTAATAGTCGGTGATCTGTCCTCCCTGGATGATTTCACAGTCAACAGAACGTCAGACCAGGTGTACCTACTATGAAGAAAAAAGAGAGAGAACAAAAAGTTAAAAGCTGAAATGACAACAGTCATTTCAATGTAATGCAATGCAAATCTGGAGAACAGTAGAAATCAGTAGAGTGAGAAAAATAGGCCTTGATGTCCTCCAATAGCCTAAGCCTATAGCAGCAAAACTATAAAGGTAGCTCAGAGTAACATGAGCCACTCTAGTTATAAGCTTTGTCAAAAAGGAAGGTTTTAAGATTAGTCTTAAAAGTAGACAGGGTGTCTGCTTCACGGACGAAAACTGGGAGTTGGTTCCACAGGAGAGGAGCCTGATAACTAAAGGATCTGCCTCCCATTCTACTTTTAGAGACTCTAGGAACCACCAGCAGACCTGCAGTCTGAGAGCGAAGTGCTCTGTTAGGAACATACGGGGTAATCAGAGCTCTGATATATGATGGAGCTTGATTATTAAGGGCTTTATACGTTAGAAGAAGAATTTAAAATTCTATTCTTGATTTAACAGGAAGCCAATGAAGGAAGCTAAAATTGGAGAAATATGATCCCGCTTGTTGATTTTCATCAGAACTCTTGCTGCAGCATTTTGGATCAGCTGAAGGCTTTGAACTGCATTTTGTGGACTTCCTGATAGTAAAGAATTACAATAGTCCAGCCTTGAAGTAACAAATGCATGGACTAGTTTTTCAGCATCACTCCTGGACAGAATGTTTCTAATTTTGGCGATATTCCGGAGGTGAAAAAAGGAAACTCTGGAAACCTGTTTAATATGGGATTTAAATGACATGTCTTGGTCAAAAATAACACCAAGATTTTTTACTTTATTACCAGAGGCCAAGTTAATGCCATCCAGATTAAGTGATTGGTTAAGAAGTTTATTTTTTGAGGACTCTGGCCCAAAGATTACAACTTCTGTCTTGTCAGAATTTAGATGCAGGAAATTTAAAGTCATCCAGCTTTTGATGTCATCAAGACATGACTGCAGTCGAAGTAATTGATTGGATTCATCAGGATTTATGGATAAATATAGCTGAGTGTCATCAGCATAACAGTGGAAATTAATCCCATGCTGTCTGATAATTTTGCCGATCGATGCATATATATAGTAAAGAGAATTGGTCCAAGGACTGAACCCTGTGGTACTCCACAGGTGACCCTAGAGTTTGAGGAAGATTTATTATTAACATGAACAAACTGGAATCTGTCCGACAGATACGATTTAAACCAGCCTAATGCTTTCCCCTTAATCCCTACAGTATGTTCAAGTCTTTGTAGGAGAATATTGTGATCAATTGTATCAAATGCAGCACTAAGATCTAACAGGACAAGTACAGACACAAGTCCATTATCTGAGGCCATGAGAATATCATTAGTGACCTTCACCAGAGCCGTTTCAGTGCTATGATGAGCTCTGAAGCCTGACTGAAACTCCTCAAGTAGGTCATTGCTTTGTAAATGTTCACAAAGTTGATTAGCAACTACTTTCTCAAGAATTTTAGATAAGAAAAGAAGATTAGATATAGGTCTGTAGTTTACTAGCTCATCTTGATCAAGAGAAGGTTTCTTAAGTAAAGGTTTAATAACAGCTACTTTAAAAACCTGTGGTACATATCCATTTACTAAGGATAGATTAATCATGTCTAAAATAGGACCACTGATCAAAGGGAATACCTCCTTAAACAACTTGGTTGGGATTGGGTCTATCATACAGGTAGAAGGTTTAGATCAGGGCTTTGAACCGGTTCAAGGAACGAAAACGAAAACCGGGAACTTTTTATATTTTACAGGGAACAGGAACGAAACCGGAAACGTTATTATTTTTTATGTTCTGGAACTGGAACACTTATTTAAAAATAATGGTAACCGGTTAATACCGGTTTTATTTCGTTCCTCAAAGTTTTCGTTGCCTAATTAACTAAAAAAAAATTAAATAAATTCCTGCGCACGTTACCATGACGGCTGAGGTTCACTTCCTGTGTGACATCACATCACACATTCGCTGACTGAATGGAGCGAGAGCGGTGTCTCCACTAGAGCTACACATCTTAAATAAGAGGTAAATCATGATCAGTTACGGACTGGATGGTCTGGCATTCGGCATGATCATCGGCTGTGCGCCGCCCCTTTCACCCTGTTCATTGTAGGCCTACATTATCTCTCGGCCCACTAATAAGCCAAATGCAGGGTTTCCCGCAGCACTGTCTTGGCGAGGCAGCCGCCTCGCCAAACTCACGCTACCGCCTCGCCAACATTCCAAAAAAAAAAACACAAAAAAAAAACAAACAAACAAAGAAACAAACTCGATTTGCTGCATATTTATTTGACGTTAACACGCAGTTTTTTGTTGCTGCTTTCGCGCGTGCATATACTGAATGGCAGGGAAAAAACACATGGATACGCCCCCCCCCCTCGGTCCGCACAAAACTTGTCGTCTCCCCCCCCCCCCAACGCACCTCCTCGCCTAAGCAAATTCCTGCGGGAAACACTGAAATGCCTCTTGGTTAAGTTTTCATGCATATTAAAGTTAGAGTTCAACACCAATTGGGCTACAAACCTGCGTGTTATTTCCGTGCATGTGAAGTTATATCTGTGTGTTGCGGGCACGTGCACGCGCGTGCGTGCGCGTCCCCATGTGGGCCGCTGGTTGGTGAAAATGCCAGGGCCGTTTTTTAATCCCGGTCCGTCACTGATTACGATCCATCGATAAGTAAAACGCTCATTCCAAACAGCTGACAGGAACGAAATTAACCGTTCCGGGAACAGTATTTTTTTGTTCTAACCGGTTCGGGAACGTCAATTTATTGGTGGAACTCATAACCGGAAACGTTATAATTCCGTTTCTGTTCGGAACGAACCGATTGGCAAAAAAAATCGGTTCA
This sequence comes from Fundulus diaphanus, assembly GCA_037039145.1. Taxonomy (NCBI): domain Eukaryota; kingdom Metazoa; phylum Chordata; class Actinopteri; order Cyprinodontiformes; family Fundulidae; genus Fundulus; species Fundulus diaphanus. The sequence goes on from CM073130.1 coordinate 36,724,514, forward strand.
AAGCCCTGGTTTAGATGAAGCTAAGATTTTAGATAGCTCAGAAAGCTCTACTGCTTCTAAACAGTTCAGACACAGCGCAGGTTCTAAAGATTCCTCCGATGCTGCCTTACTTACTGGGGATGAGGTAATCATGTTTGGGAGGATGCCAATTATTTTATTTTTAATGGCATCAATTTTATTTATGAAGAATCCCATAAAATCATTACTACTAAGAGCTAAGGGAATGGATGGATCAACAGAGCTGCAGCTCTGAGTAAGTTTGGCAACTGTACTAAAGAGAAATCTAGGATTATTTTTGTTCTCCTCAATTAATGATGAAAAATATGCTGCTCTAACTCTGCGAAGGGTCTTGTTATACAACAATAGACTGTCCCTCCAGATTAAGTAGGATTCCTCTTGGTGTGTAGAGCGCCATTTTCTCTCCAATTTCCTAACATTGTGTTTCAAGGAACGCAGCTCTGAATTAAACCAGGGAGCCAGCTTCCTGTGAATTATCACCTTTTTTTTCAAGGGAGCTACATTATCTAATGCAGAACGCAATGAGGAAGTCACACTGTTAGCAAATGTATCTATTTGTGAATGGGAAGAAACAGCATTGCTGCCATCTACAGGGCATTTCTGCAATACTGAGGATATTAAGAGGGGGGCAGACTCTTTAAGTTTTGATACAGCATTATCCGATAAAGATCTACTATAATGGAACCCTCTTTTGGGGGTGGAGAAATCAGTTAGATTAAACTCAAATGTTATTAAAAAATGATCAGATAGGACAGGGTTGTGAGAGAATACTGTTAATTCTTCACAATCAATGCCATATGTCAGCACAAGGTCCAAAGTATGGAGCAGAGAGTGCGTTGGCTTATGCAAATTTTGAGCAAAACCAATTGAATCTAGGATAGTTTTAAAGGCTACACTAAGGTTATCACATTCAGTGTCAACATGGATGTTAAAATCACCCACTAAGTATGAATTGTCTTCATACCAAAAAGAGGCCAACAGATTAGTAAATTATAAATAAAGCTACATGTGCAATGATTGGATTAAGGTTTTTCCTTGTCCAATAACATAAAAGAAAACAATAAAAAAATTTAAAGGGTCCTAATTTCCAAGTAAAAGACGAATGCGAACTATTGATTATTAGATGATAAAATATATTTTCCCTCCAAACGATATATATATATATAGTATTCATATCATGTATATAACAAAAGACCACAAAGTAATGCCTAATTGTGATATAAGAGGCATTGGCATTTTGTTTTCCAAGCAAAAAAAATCAAAAGAATGGTATGCATTTGTGTTCAGACCCCTTTACCTGGATACTCCTGAAAAATCCAGTACAGTTGCTTTAGAAATCATCAGTCGGTAAATGTAGTCCATTTGAACTCCATCCTAAGAGGTTTCACCCTAAACTATGCCACTGTTAAACATGGTAATAGCAACATTTTACAGCAAGTGCATGTCTTATTAAACAGGGACAGTTAAGCTGGGCACAGTGGAAAAGTAACAAAAAAAATGCCTTTGAAAAATAAGAGCCATAAAAAGAAACAAGTAGAAGGTGTCCTAGCCTATGTGCAAAATGTTTTGATGAAGGAAAACTACTCACTCTGAGGTCCCAATCACCACTGTGCGACATGGCAGTGGCAGCATAATGCTGTGGGAGGCATTTTTTTCCAACAGAGACTAGGAAAATGGGCGACGTTAATGCGAAGATGTAGGAAGCAATGCTGGAAGCAATCTTGTTAATCTTAAAGTTTGCTTAATCTAAGGTTATCTAAGATTAATCTAGGGTTAATCTTCAAGCGCTACAACAATTCTAAACATACAGCTAGAGCTACAACGGAACGGTTAGGCAAGACGTGAAGTTTGATGTTCTCCATCCAATCTGGCTGCTTTTTATTTGAAAGAAAAAAATAAAAAACCTTTATCCTTCTCCATCCTATTCACAGTTACACACTACTTTCTGTAATTTTATCTCTTTAAATACCAATTAAACACAGTGGTGTTTGTGGTTCTAAAGTGATAAAACATGGAAGGTATCAAGAGGTGTGTATAATTTTGCAAATCACTGATCCTCTTAGAGAACTATCCTTTTTATACTAATCAATTCTTTACCGCTAATGTTTTCACAGGGAAATCCAATCACTATTCTGATTAATGGATCTCAAATAAGGTTTCCCTTCCCACAATGCATTTTACAGCTCAGAGGAGAGTTTCTGCATGGGAGAGAATCGTTTTAAAGTCAGAGGGAGAAAAATTCACTGAAACGAGTGCATTTGCATTTTAACAAAGAATTCATTTATGGTTGCAACTCAAAGAAAACATTAATCTCTTACTCCCACTCTTCTTTTTTTCCCTTCGTGTGTAAGTTCTCCTATTGCATAGTTTTTGTGATTTGCTTGGCAGAGTTTCGCAGACTGAAACACACAGCGAGCAGTGCAGTGAAATATATTTAAATGAGTATTTAATCGCAATCTATTTGCACTTTGTTTCACTGACGTGTGCCTCAGTGAGAGCTTTGTGATAGCAGGTATGGGGCACACTGCAGGAGAAGTAGGTATACAGCATAAAGTACTGCACTGCTGACACTTCCAGCAGGACTATTTTTTGTGGGATTGCTCCCACTGGTTGAGGAGCGCAGTGTAAACACCTCATGAGAGAGAAGCACTGACAGGCCTAACAGCTAATGGCTCAGAGCTTGTTTAAGCAGAAAACATCTCCTCCATATGAGCCATATTTCCACAGTTTCATCTCTGGCTCCCCTATTTATTTGTTTATCTGTCAGTCTTTTTTGTGTCTTGATGTAACATCTTTCTTGCATTAAAAGAGGACAACAAAAGAGGGAAAAAACAAACAAACAACCAAGCCTTTGTTGTTTTAATTTTCAATTCAATTCAATTTTATTTATATAGCGCCAATTCATGAAACATGTCATCTCAAGGCACTTTACAAGTTAGGTTCAATCATATTATACAGATTGGGTCAGATTATACAGATTGGTCAAAAAATGTTCCTATATAAGGAAACCAGTTGATTGCATCAAAGTCCCGACAAGCAGCATTCACTCCTGGAGAAGCGCAGAGCCACAGGGAGAGTCGTCTGCATTGTACATGGCTTTGCTGCAATCCCTCATACTGAGCAAGCATGAAGCGACAGTGGAAAGAAAAAACACCCGTTAGCGGGAAGGAAAAACCTCTAGCAGAACCGGGCTCAGTATGAACGGTCATCTGCCTCGACCGACTGGGGGTTACAGAAGACAGAGCAGAGACACAACAAGACAGACAAAAAGCACAGAAGCACACATTGATCTAGTAATCTGTTCTACATTAGATGGTTATAGTCGGTGATCTGTCCTCCCTGGATGATTTCACAGTCAACAGAACGTTAGACCAGGTGTACCTACTATGAAGAAAAAAGAGAGAGAACAAAAAGTTAAAAGCTGAAATGACAACAGTCATTTCAATGTAATGCAATGCAAATCTGGAGAACAGTAGACTGGAGAACAGTAGAAATCAGTAGAGTGAGAAAAATAGGCCCTGATGTCCTCCAGTAGCCTAAGCCTATAGCAGCATAACTAAAGAGGTAGCTCAGGGTAACATGAGCCACTCTAACTATAAGCTTTGTCAAAAAGGAAAGTTTTAAGATTAGTCTTAAAAGTAGACAGGGTGTCTGCCTCACGGACCAAAACTGGGAGTTGGTTCCACAGGAGAGGAGCCTGATAGTTAAAGGATCTGCCTCCCATTCTACTTTTAGAGACTCTAGGAACCACCAGCAGACCTGCAGTCTGAGAGCGAAGTGCTCTGTTAGGAACATACGGGGTAATCAGAGCTCTGATATATGATGGAGCTTGATTATTAAGGGCTTTATACGTTAGAAGAAGAATTTTAAATTCTATTCTTGATTTAACAGGAAGCCAATGAAGGAAGCTAAAATTGGAGAAATATGATCCCTCTTGTTGATTTTCATCAGAACTCTCGCTGCAGCATTTTGGATCAGCTGAAGACTTTGAACTGCATTTTGTGGACTTCCTGATAGTAAAGAATTACAATAGTCCAGCCTTGAAGTAACAAATGCATGGACTAGTTTTTCAGCATCACCCCTGGACAGAATGTTTCTAATTTTGGCGATATTCCGGAGGTGAAAAAAGGAAACTCTGGAAACCTGTTTAATATGGGATTTAAATGACATGTCTTGGTCGAAAATAACACCAAAGTTTTTTACTTTATTACCAGAGGCCAAGTTAATGCCATCCAGATTCAGTGAATGATTAAGAAGTTTATTTTTTGAGGACTCTGGTCCAAAGATTACAACTTCTGTCTTGTCAGAATTTAAGTGCAGGAAATTTAAAGTCATCCAGCTTTTGATGTCATCAAGACATGACTGCAGTCGAAGTAATTGATTGGATTCATCAGGATTTATGGATAAATATAGCTGAGTGTCATCAGCATAACAGTGGAAATTAATCCCATGCTGTCTGATAATTTTGCCAATCGGAAGCATATATATAGTAAAGAGAATTGGTCCAAGGACTGAACCCTATGGTACTCCACAAGTGACCCTAGAGCTTGAAGAAGATTTATTATTGACATGAACAAACTGGAATCTGTCCGACAGATAAGATTTAAACCAGCCTAATGCTTTCCCCTTAATCCCTACAGTATGCTCAAGTCTTTGTAGGAGAATATTGTGATCAACTGTATCAAATGCAGCACTGAGATCTAACAGGACAAGTACAGACACAAGTCCATTATCTGAGGCCATGAGAATATCATTAGTGACCTTCACTTCCTATTTTTAATGGAATCAATTTTATTTATGAAGAATCCCATAAAATCATTACTGCTAAGAGCTAAGGGAATGGATGGATCAACGGAGCTATGACTCTGTGTAAGTTTGGCAACTGTACTAAAGAGAAATCTAGGATTATTTTTATTCTCTTCAATTAATGATGAAAAATATGCTGCTCTAACTCTGCGAATGGTCTTGTTATACAACAATAGACTGTCCCTCCAGATTAGGTAGGATTCCTCTTGGTGTGTAGAGCGCCATTTTCTCTCCAATTTCCTAACATTGTGTTTCAAGGAACGCAGCTCTGAATTAAACCAGGGAGCCAGCTTCCTGTGAATAATCACCTTCTTTTTCAAGGGAGCTACATTGTCCAATGCAGAACGCAATGACAAAGTCACATTGTTAGCAAAGGTATCGATTTGTGAATGGGAAGAAACAGCACTGCTGCCATCTACAGGGCATTTCTGCAATACTGAGGATATTAAAAGGGGGACAGACTCTTTAAAGTTTGATGCAGCATTGTCCGATAGAGATCTACTATAATGGAACCCTCTTTTGGGGGTGGAGAACTCAGTTAGATTAAACTCAAATGTTATTAAAAAATGATCAAATAGGACAGGGTTGTGAGGAAATACTGTTAATACCTCACAATCAATGCCATATGTCAGTACAAGGTCTAAAGTATGGAGCCAAGAGTGCGTCGGTTTATGCACATTTTGAGCAAAACCAATTCAATCTAGGATAGTTTTAAAGGCTACACTAAGGTTATCACATTCAGTGTCAACATGGATGTTAAAATCACCCACTATAATAACCTTGTCAGTGTTTATCACCAAATCAGATAAGAAGTCTGACAGCTGATCCAAAAACTGAGTGTAAGGGCCTGGTGGACGATACAAAACAACAAACAGAAGAGGTTTTATTGCTTTTCAGTTTGGATGAGGGAAACTGAGGGTTAAATGCTCAAAAGAACTGTAGTTATTAATTGGCCTGGGACTAATTAATAAATCAGACTGAAAGATGGTTGCCACTCCTCTTCCTCTTCCCACAGATCTGGGAATGTGGAAATTTGAATAATTGGAGGGAGTTGACTCATTTATACTAACTACTTTTTACTTCTTTCATTTAATAATTGATCCCTTTTCCCTTCTTTCAGAGCAACAAGTCGTTCTCTCCCGATCTTTCCACACCCTCATGTATTTCTCCTACACGGATCTATCCAGCCTCCCTTGTTCATCCTTCTTTGTCACTTTTCCCCTGTTATCACACACACAAAAACAATGCACACACTCCTCCTCAGTCCTGTCACTCAAAGCAGTCGGCTTGATACTGTATTTGTTTAGGCCAAACACGTATACACAGCCCACAAATCAATATTTTCTTTCCTCCTGCTCCCCGACCATATTTTACACCACATACAGCTCCTTTTCCTTCTCTTCTTTTCTCTCCACTCAATCAGTCCATCTTAACAGGCTGTATTTACAGTACTTTTCATTTCTATTCACTCCACGACTCCCTCTTGTCCGTATCTTTCATTCAGTCACTTCTTGCTCCAGCTTCACCTCTCTTAAATCCCTTTTTCCCTGCCTTCTTTCCTGTCCAAAAGACTAATCAGGGTCAAAGAATCGGCAAAGTGTGAAACAGTGAGAGTAGACAGAGCAGAAAACATTGAAAAGAGGAAGGAAAGGGAAAATGCAAGAGAGTGACTTTGTAGGGAATAATATGTCAACAGGCCTCTGTTAATCAATACAATTGTGTCTGGTACCTGAAGCCATGAAAATTGGGAGAAGAGATGGGGAATATGGAGAGCCAGAGGGAGCGGGAGGAAAGTGAGAAAAAAATGGAAAAAGGGAGGGAGGCCTGTTGGCACAAGAAATAAATTGAAAATGATATGCTGTGTTTTGTGTCTGTGCACGTGTGTGTGTCTCACATATTAACCTTGCTATCTCTCAGGTAGTCATTATCTCTGCATAGGTGTTACGGGATGTTTGTTGTGCATACTGCATTAACCCTCACATCCCTTTGTTATTCAGTTTCTTTCTAGGCATCGTGCTGCCGTGAACACAACTTGTGAAGGTTTTCGATAATTCAATGTCTTTAAATTGATATTTCAGCATTTTTGAAGGGTGGTTTTGTTAAAATGTTATACACAGCTCACAACACCTCAGCAGCTCTAGATAACCGTTGGAATCTTTCTTTAGTAACCTCCTTATTCCTATAACACATGGAGAAGCTAAGATCATCTAAAGAACTATGATCCATAACTGTTCCTACACAGCAATAAGGTCAGTTGTAATTTGTTCAAAGAGCAATCTGCAACAATTAGATTGTGATACTTTTTTTGGGAATAAAAAACAAGGTGTGGAGGTAGCCAAACACTTGCCTAAGCTGGCTGCAGCATAGCAAGGAGAAACAGCCCAGAGGTAAAAACCGTAAAATAATTGCTTCCTTTGGTCAAGATAGCAAAGCAGAGGATTTCAGCTGCAGTAATTCAGAACACACCAAGGCCTGATATGGAAACAGAGCGGGAATGATGAGGAACACGTTAACACAATTGTCAGGACACATAGGGGTGCAGTAGCAAAGCTCTGCACCACAACAATGGGAAGCTGATCTGTCTACATTGGTAGGCATTAAGACATTTAGGGTAAGAGAGATTGCTATGTTTTGAGACATTTGTTGTACTCTAGGATGTTTTCTAAGATTACCATTTCTTGTAGGAGAAATTATGTTTTTGATTAACCCAATTCTAATTTAAATTGATCATTTATATTTACTCATGTATGTTAGTGGGAAAAAAAAGAAGCAGCATGAGGTGACTGCGGCCATCACAGCAGTGCAATATAAATAAGAAGGGCTGTTACTGGTTGATGAAAAAGAATGAACAAAGTGACTATAAACAAACTGCTGGATGACATAACCATTACCAAGGCTCTGCTGAGAACCGAGAACCACTAGAGAACAGCTTTGTGATGTGAATGCTGCTCTGGGTCACTTCAACCCATACATTACTTTCTTCTTAATGTTCACCCTGACAATAACTGACTGGATTGTTTATAGCTGAAAATATGCTGGCTGCATGTATATATGTCTAACGTGAATTTGTTGCACACCACTGTGTCAAAACTAGAATGGACACTGAAAGCATAGGGTTACTGCTTTGGCAGTAAGAGATGTGACAGATACTGTTAGTCATTCCGTCCTTTAATGTTCCCATGAACCAACACAGTTTTTGTGGATGCTAATGGAACAAGTACTCCTCCTAAACACATTGACTTGGGCTTACAAAGTAGTTTATTGCAATTTGTGACATTTTCCAAATATGACAACGATGAGCATTTTGATCATAATGCAATAATAAATGTATTTTTGACATAAGTGTCTTTGTTCAAGGTAATCGATTTTTTTTATTTTTATTTTTAGATATTCTAATTTTTTAGTTAATATTCTGTCGTATCTGTATTAGAGTGAAGAAACTAACGGGGAGAAAACCTTTAGAGAGTTTGGGCATGACATTAGCTATGTTTACACAGAGATAAGTAATTGGAATAAAGGGCTGATTAGAATAAAAATGCATCATATAAACACGCAAATCGTAATTTGATGATTGGATTAAGCTCAATTGGAATGAAATTATATTCCAAATGACAGCGATGGTTTTTGCCGATTGACAATTTGATCGGGAAGCAAAACTGTCTGTGCTCCTGATACAACCTGTTTATTAGAAACAATAAAAAATCTCGAAAATATTAGTTATTCAATAACGTCTCAACCGCAATTAGAACCCGGTGCAAGTCCATCCTGGGAGCTCAGAAGACAAAAGAACCCGTACACTACTGCTTTGTTTGCTATTTTTTTGTTGTTCAGCAAAGACGGAAGTTTGTCTTCTTCTGAGGTGTTTTTAAGGGAAATTTGATGACTGCACATGTCAGAGTGGTTCTATTCTATATAAAGCCGGGTAAATATAAATGCACATCATGATCGGCTTGTGTGTCCATATAAACGGTACAGTCCAATTACTTCTTGATTACATTTCAATCTGATTGTGAAATTTTGTGCCTGTAAACATAGCTATTGTGTCCTTCAAAGCAGAGGTAGAGCCCAGTTAGGGCCTGAATGCCACACATCACTATGCTTGGGTTGTCAGAAGAAATACTCAAAGCTGGCTCCTGAGTTGCTGGACCAGGGTTATCTTTCAGTCAAGCAGCTGAAACATTATGAAGCTTCAAAAAGTAATTTAATTTCAATAATTATATGCCACTTTTATATCTGCTGAGAGCACATTCATTATGTGACATATTTCTGTTGTACTTCAAGAAGCGGTCAGGGATGAAAAGATTGGGACGTCATTTAAAATGAAACCTGCTTTGCTCTTAGTAGTCCTTATGAGAAGGTCTTGCACAACCAAAAATACAACATGAGGTATGTAAGCATTTTTGTCTGTGTACTTTCTGCTGGTAGTTAAAGAAGCAAACGTAAAGGGTTTTTGGTGGCTGCTTGGAATTTAGTTTCCTTACTTGCTCATGGTAACCATGAACATTCAGCCACCGTGCACAGGAATCGTCCTGTTTCATTGTGGATTCATATTAAACAAATTAAGTTATGTACCATTATAGATATAGATAGCTTTGAAAGGAACAAAACGTGCCTAAGCTATTGACGGATATCTCTGTAAATAAGTGATTGTACTGTAGAAAAAGACAAAAAATAAGAATTTTAAATAAACCAGGTACATTTAAAATACAGCTCAATGCATTCCATTAGCAATCAAAATAACTTTACTGCATCTTGCCAGAGGATGCACCCACACTCCATCCTACAGCAAAACTGCCAGGAATATCAAGGATAAATCATTAATATCTGTATCCAGCGGCTAACGCAAATGACTATTCCTGAGCAGCCGGTGAATATTCAGCAAGTGGAAGATAAGCAAGACCAATTATCTTCCTGCATGAAATGCATGCAAAGAAGCGATGGATAATCGGTTTTGGAGAGTAAGGTTTTGGCCCTTCTGGCTCAGGTCTCTTGGTACATGGAACCACACAACGATAACAAACTTGTCTAATGAATGAAGGACAAAGCCTTAGTTTTATTTCACATTATGTCCATTATATTCTCAAATGACCACACAAGCAACTGTGAATGTTGCCTGGGCCCAAAGAATGAACTGAACAAAATCTTTCAGGAGAAAAAAAAAGATATATATATATATATATATATATATATATATATATATATATATATATATATATATATATATATATATATATATTCAACAGTAAGCTGTTATGTAATTTTTGAAATTACTTTTTGCTTGAACATTAGACTTTGCAACTGAACAACAAAAAGGTTACCCAACATTTCCAAGAACTAAAAATTTATTTTACTTAACATATATAATAACCTTTTTCAAAGCCAAATGAAAAAGGCCGTGCATTTTAACTGCATGCAAAAAAATTAAATCAGCATATTTGATTTCCAATTTTCTTGCAGGTTGCCCAAAGAAATAAAACAAAAACAATGTGTCCTACAGCCCATAAAATGCCATGGTCTGCTTTAGATTAAAGTGTTTGGTGTCGCTTTGGCATCAACAAATACAATGATGCCGCTCTCAACTTCTTTTGTTGACATCAATGATTACATAATCCTAGTCTGACTTTCAGTGCGATTGGCTTCATAGTGGACCCATCAAATCAAATAATATTTTGCCCCCACCTGCATTGATTCTAGGTAGAGCTGAGAAAGCACTGTGTAGGAAACCCTTGTTCTTTTTAAGTTGTTAAATTATCCAGGAACCAGTTATGATTTATAAACGGAGCCAAGAGACCCTAAAAGATAAAGCACAAAAACACAAAAATAGAACAAGTGTGTAAGTCATGAGAACAAATCAAGCAGCATTGGCTGAGAAAAAATGTTAATGTCTGCTATAACAATAAAGGAAGAGAAGGGAAATTATTTTGGTGTATACTGTATATGTCCGTGCAAATGCATGTGACTGTGTGCAAGGGAAGAAGTTCATATGATGTATAGGAAAGAGTGAATGTATGTATTGTCTGGTGTGAAATCATTGGGGCAGATGTCAACTACAGTTTTTTTGGAGTTCAAGTTTCAAAGTGATAAAGAATGATAAAGGATGTTACTTTTAGGGTGTTTTGTAAAGTGTTTACATTTTCTGCTGCTACAAAGCAAAATAGACAAAGGCATAGACTTTAGTTTTATTCAACTGCATATTCACAATGTACATTTGAGCGAAATTGCGTTGTAAGGCTCTGAGCAAGAACAGAAGACAAAAGAGAAATATTACAAATATAAGTATTTGTCATTTGTCAGGAATGTAGCAGCAAACCAAAGAAGCTGTTGCAGCCAAAAATGGCTGAGCTACTGAGGATGAAAAAAGCTGACTCTTACAGTGCATTAAATTTCTCTTGTAAGTTGGAGCTCAGAGCTGTGAACGACAACACAGAGAAGTTTAGATTCAGATAGAAAGTTGAAAGACAGGGGAGTTTGGGATTTGTTTAAGTGTAAATACAGCAAACAGTATAAGCCAATAGGATTATGTTTCTCTAGATTTTACACATTTAAACATTAGAGGAAAATAATCAAATGTATACTGTGTGTGCAATTGGTTTAACAATATATGAGGCAAGTATAAGAATTTGTTAATACTCGCAGCTTTCTCATCATTCTACAGATTTGGTGACCATATTGGATACATAACTTGGAAAAGTTTGGCTTTTTTTTTAAGTCAAGCTCTGACTTAAACAGACTGAATTCAGAGTTCTGGACCCATTTTTGTAGCTGTTTTTTTTTGTTTCGAATGAAACCCCCCCACATCTGTACTAAAGTATCTCTGGTCAGCCAAAAGTATTGGATGTAAAAGATAAAGCATAGAAAGAAGCAATAATAATAATACAGTTGTACCAGTAAACTCTATCCCAATGCCCCCCTTCTCTATCAGTGTTAAAGGAAAAACCTTCCCACGAATCATTATCAAAATCTGTTTCACACAGAAATATTATTGGCGACACAACACCTCATACCTCTATTACCCTCATGAGAGTAAGTCACACTTCCGGTTACATGTTAACTTCCTAAAAGTTTTAACAGAACCTCACTTCTAAAATCCTGAACTCACCTGGTAGAGTCAGTGCTCGGCGTAATGAGGCTCAGTTCTCAGTGCCCCTATCCCATTTACTACATGTCCTCCCCTTCTGTCTCTGACCACTTTCCTGTCCAATAATTGTCAAATAAAGGCCAAAAATGCCACAAAATCTTTAAAATAAAAACGTTGGAAAAATGCTGATATATATATATATATATATATATATATATATATATATATATATATATATATATATATATATATATATATCAGCATTACATAACTACTTCTGCCCCCATATTTGTATCTGTCTGTTATTAAATCCCTCCTTCTCTTTTAGTCTAACAGCCTGTTTCTATTTTTCCTCATATTGTTGCTTCTCAGCCTGCAGCCTAAATAGCACCCATTTCATCGTCTCCCTGACTTGCTTTCTTCTAGTCCCTCTGTATTTTCCCCCTTCATCTCCCATGTTACTTGCCTGTTTTTTTTTTTGATCCAGCCAGCACCAACATTGTTTAATCCCTACAATTAGATTAAGAATTTCCTACACAGTTTGGCCTGCTTGCAATCTCTCATCAGTTTTTCCCTCCTAAAGATTACCTCCCCCTCCCCCTCTCTGCTTCCTTCTTTAGACATATTCCTTTTCTCTGATGTGACGCATCCTCTGTATTGGACATCATGTAAAAAAAAAAGACTTTAATCTTTTCTTCTCTTGCTTATCTCCTGTTTACCTTGTTCCCCTCTTCTTCTTGCTATTTCTCTGTTTACAGGCACCCTCTCCAAGTGCGATATATATCCGCCTCCCCCCCCCGGCAGGTTGCCATGGTCGCCATACCTACTCTCTCTCTCCTATTGGTCCTGGCAGAGTGGGCAGGTCTGGTGGACGCATCCCCCCACCTACTGCTCCGGCCGAGCCCGCGAGAGCGTGATGCAGGGGCCATGATGAACTTCAACATTGCCGTGATCCACGCCGGTGCCACGGTACAGGCGGAAGCGGCGGTGGCAGGGCCTGGGGGAAGGGTGCTCTACCCCGGCTTCGGACGGGTATACGGCTCCCTGGGGGAGAGCGTGGTCACCCAGTGGGGCTCTGCTAACGTCATCTGGCTTCAGGTTAGACACTGTGTCCTCTGCTCGCTCAGCCTTACTTGAAGGTGGAGAATAACAATCCATTATTCATACTTATTGAGCTGAATGAGCAGCACATTGCTGTTGTATAAGCCTTGCTGAATGAGCAGGTGTCAGCCTCCACTCCATGACTGTATCTTGTATTGTTAGCGAAACATGTCATACATGCTACAGACATCTTCAATATAAATGACACACTGTCAACACTGCCTGTCCTGGATGGCCAGCTCTACATGTCTCCTGTTTTCTCTCATTTCTTCAACCCTCCCTTCATCTCTCAGGTGAATGACAGCAGCCCTAAGACGGTGCTGTCCCAGCTGTGTGAGCTGTTAGCGGCGAGGCCCCTGCAGGGTTTGGTTTACGAAGAGGAGAGGCCCCCTCCGACGGCTTGGGGTCCCTTGGCCCCCATGCTGGAGTTTGTCTCTGCACAAACAGGACTACCCATAGTGGCTGTAGGCGGGGGAGCAGGGCTGGGGAGGATGCCACAGGTAGGAGGAGGGAGGTTGGGAATGGGTCGGGAAAGCCCAGAGGCAATATGTGGTGTTTGTGTGTGAGAGAGTTTATAGGGACAATTACAGCAGCAGTTGTTCCAAATTTAGTATTTTCATCTGAGCAAACCAATTAGTAAAATTAGGTGTAGAAGGTGTTGAGTCCTTTTGTGGTGTGGCAGGGTAAGTCCATGTCTTTGATACAGGGGACCAGGGTTCGCATCCCGGTTACGTCAGGAAAGGCGACCGGCATAGAAACTGCTTTGTCTGTGTAAGTTGTCATGACTTGCCGTGTCGACCCCTGAATAAAGGAGCAGTCGAATGGACTCACTCACTCACAGGTTTATAAGGTGTCCTGAAACTCTGGGTCTGATCCACAAAATTTGTGCTGAATCTAGTATTACACTGCCTTCCAAAAGCATTCTCTGAACTTTTTCACATGTTGTACCATTGCAACTAAAAGTCAATGTATTTTATGGGGATTGTTTTTTTAGATGGACCAACAAAAAAATAGTATGATTGTTAATAGAGAAACATTTTTTTAATATCTTTTATAAGAAAGTTTTAAAATTGTAATATTTTACTCTGGTGGCCCATTTAAACATTTCCTTAAATAATAATCCACCTCTTTGTAATTTGATTTCACGTAAATCAAGTCATAGAGGTGTCTTAGGGAATGTTTGAGAACAAACAGCATTGCAAAGACCAAGGAACACAGGAGATAAGTCAGAGAGAAAGCTATGAGGAATTTTAAACCAGGGTTGGGTTATAAAACGATATTCCAAGGTTTAAGCATCCCACAGAGATCTGGTCAGTCCCTCATCTAATAATGGAATAATTGCCCTGCTGCAACTGAATTTAGCTCCCCCTGAACTAGCAGGAAAGGCAAAAAGTATTTATCAGAGAAGCAGCCAAGAGATCCATGGCAACTCTGGAGGAGCTGCAGAGATCCACGGCTTAAGTGGGAGATCAATTTACTTGGAAAACATGCACTACTTTTTGTTGGTCTAAATAAAATCCCAATTCAACACATTGAAGTTTGTGGCTGTAAAGCAAAATAAAAATAAACAGAACTGTATGAGTTCAAGAGGTGTGAAGACATTTGTAAGGCACCATTAGGCGGATTTTCTTTTGCTCTTACCGTGCTCCGTCTCAGCATGTCAATCACAAACCAAATGGCATGAATTATGTACTGTTGTTTGAATCTAGGAGTGTTTTTTTTTTATTTGTGCTTGACTTTAAACATTGTCAAACAGCCTTGCAGGTCAGTCTTATGAGCTGAGTAACAAAGTCTAAGAGTTATTGTCAGCTGGGAGGACTACCTAACTGGTTTGCGTTTGTTTTTGTTTTTTGGGGGGGCAAAAGCAGCTTAACATTTTTATTGACTCAGGACCAGTGTGTATTACCTTTAAAAAGAAAGGACTTTAAAGAAAGAACTTCGCATGTTGCTACAACAGCTGACAAAGTCATAATATTCTGTATACCCTGTGTAAAGAATGGGTGCCAGAAGGATGTACTAGGGGGAAGCTGAAGGTCAGTGTCACTGATCTGCAGAAAGTCGTTGCTGTTTGATCTGTAAATGGCACCAAATGGGGCTGTCACACTGCCTCTGATGTTCCTGGTGGGGAGGCAATGTGCAGACATGAAGGTGTATATGAGTGGACAAGGACGCTGTGGATGCGCTGTACATTTTTTAGATTTATTTGTATGTATATCAGAGGAAATGTGTATTGAATCATGAAAGATGGAGACAAAAAGCTTCATATTTGTACTTTTAGAATTTCACTTACTAGGCATTTACTCTTGAGGAATTAAGTTGTAGCACTTTGATAAACTTCCTTTGAAGATGATGTACCCCAGCCTTGTCCTCATCCCCTCCCACCCCCTGAGCAGACTTTTTAGAAACACTCCCTTCTGAACGTCAGATTGTACTCAACAGGCAGGGCTTTCTTAGCCCTACGGCTGCACAAATGCTGCTGCAGCATTAAAACTTTAAGCCTCATGTTGCCTGTGATTAATTGTGCATAAAGACGGAGCAGCTCAGAGCATTGTACTTCCTTGTAGTCAAAGTGTTTTTAATTTCTCAGTTCTGACACAGAGGATCAATTTTTCATCGGCACATTTAACCACATCTGCTGCTCTCCTCCCAAAATCAGGAATCAGGTTCCATCTTTCTCCAGTTCAGCTCCTCCACCGCGCTCCAGTTAGAGGTCATCTTCGAGGTGCTGGAGGAGTACGACTGGACCGCCTTCTCTGTGGTTTCCACGCGTCACCATGGCTACCAGGACTTCCTGTCCGTAGTGGAGGGCCTGACGGACGGCTCCTTTATCGGCTGGGAGAAGAAGAGCGTTGTGATCCTGAATGTGACAGATGACCCTGGGGGGTCACGCACGCGCAGGCTGCTGAAGGAGAACGAGGCGCAGGTGAGACAGGGGGGAGGGAGGAGGAATAGAGGGAGGAAAGGGGAGGAAGTGCTGCGACAATCATTGGGGGCCCCCTTTCGGACAGGTGGCTTCCCAGCTTTTTCCTTCCTTCTTCGTCTCTCCCTCTGCCTCTCCATCTCTCTCTCTCCCCTCTCTCCTCTATCCCTCTGTTCTTCTCTTTCCATCTGCCATGGCACGAAAGCACACAGAACAACCAAAACCACAAAACAGTCTGATTTCACCAGGTGCATTTGCTTTATACCTACATTTCACAAGCTGGTCATTTCTTGATGTGCAGAAGATGCAAGTATGAGGAGTGTTGCAGAAAAAGAAAACTGTCACTAATGTGAAAAAAACTTTATAGATTCGTCTGAGGTATTTTTTCCCCTGCATTTTGTGGAAAGAAACTTGATGCTCATTTGGGGATATGAATTAAAAAAAATCATCACATAACATTTGACCTGATGTGATGTGACTCATTGGCTGTTTCATGTCTTAGTTGACACTCTGGTTTAACAGATAGGATTTAGTATTCCAGATTTCCCGAAGATTAAAATAACTGGGAAAAATGATAGGAATTGGCTTTTCTAACTCCCCTTAGCTTCTTATATTAGAGATTAGTATGATTAGCACTCTTATTGTAACATACCTTGACCCTTATGTGAACTCTTCACCCTAGTCAGTTCAACAGCTAATTTATTGCCGTATATCAGAAGAGAAGCCCTAAAAACAGCTTGTTCACCAGTTTTTATAAACCAATGATGATTTCTTTAAATAACACATTTTTAAAAACATTTGTTGACATCAATATTTCTCCTTTTAAATACTATCAAATCACACAGAGCTCCCTTTTTCAAGTTTTAAATAGGATAGCTCTGTAATGACATGATCATCAGGTGGTGTTGGCAAGTTCACTCATACCAGAAGCAGTTTTAAGTTCAGCTCACAAAGAGTAAAACTGGCTGAATTCACTTTCATTGTTTAACACATTGACATTTAAATCACTGACCCAATGTGAACTAGTTTTTGTTCATTCATTAGCTTTTTCAAAATTGAATATGATTTAACAAATTAAGAGCAATGATCTCATGTTCCAGTTGGCTGATACATTTTCTAAGTTGATCAATTAACGTATGTACTTCTTTACAAGTATCTTCTGTTCTTTTTTCCTAACATAACTGTATTTTATTTTGTCCAAATTCTCAATAAAGTTTCTTTTATTTGAATATTTTCAACTACTAAATGTGCTCACTTTTAAAGCACTGCAATGTCTTCCTGCTCTGATAAAGATCCCAATTCTGTTTAAGCACACTAGCTTGCAAAATTGTCAGTAGATTAAAGACAACATCAGCACACTTTTGTCAGTTAATCTTCCCTGTATGATGGATGGAGAGAAATCTTAGGAGGGACTGAATGCATTAGACTACAGACGTAATTCTCTGCTTCTTGCTTCTGTACCTGCAAGTCCACAGCTACTCTCCTTCCCGGTCAGTAGGGTGAGATGCACTAACAACTGAACAAGAATTACAAAAAGAGCTAAATCATACCATACCATCTTTATTTATAAAGCACTTAAAAACAGCCAACAGCTGAAACAAAGTGCTGTACATTGCTACAAGTTAATCAATTAAAAAATAAATAAATAAAAAGATAATGCATGAAAAAGCTTAAAAGAAACAATACAACCAATTAAAAATTAAAACTAAGTCACGCTAGTGGTAAAAGCCAAAGATATATAAAAAATAATAAAATAATAGTGGGTTTTAAGGCGAGTTTTAAAAGTTGGCAGTGAAGGAGCCTCTCTTATGTGCAGGGGCAGGTTATTCCACAATTGAGGACCAACAATAGAAAAGGCCCTGCCCCTGCTGAGCTTCCTCTTAGAGCTCAGCACCTCCAAGAGATGCAGTTCAGTTGACCTGATGGGCCGAGAGGGCGAGTAGGGATGAAGAAGCTCAGAGAGGTACGGCGGGGCAAGGTGATAAGAGCATAGGCCTGAATTTTACATTGTTATGTATGTAGCATGGATCATCATTAACAGCTCCAAACAAGAAACATTTCATACATTAACAAACATACAGAAAGCATAAAATCACAGTACTTAAGTGTTTCTATTCATAATAAGAAATAAACTACGTCAATCCTTGGGGATTTCTGATCTAAAGTAATTTTGTCCAACTTTTCTAAAGCTAGAATAACTTCTTTTGTTTTATTGTTTCCCTGGAACAAGCTTCATCACTAACATTTCAAAGTTTAATTATTTCTATTCATATATTACCAAAAGAAAAAAAATTACATTAAGCTAATGTAATCCTTGTCTAGATATCTTTAGTTTCACTGGAACAAGTTTCATCACTAAAAATTTAAATCTTAATTGTTTCTGTTCATACATTAACAAAATCCTTAAAGCTACAACTTAAGATCCCCGATCTGACCTTTCTGAACTCCAGCTAAAATAGGATGCATTGTGTGTCTTAGTGTAATCATGTGTGTGTTTGTGTGCATGTGTTAGCGTGTGTTAGTGTAGGTCTGTGAACTGTGGCAGATAGCCTGTGCAGCTGTAGTCATTGATAGTGAGGGGACGTTATCAGGCAGTTCAGTAGCGCTCTGTTCCAGATCACATGTATGCATGCACATACAGCAGTCACCAAGCTCTTACTCTCAGGTGGAAATGTCCCAACTCTTGTCCACATCAAGTAGCTAGAGTTGTCTCAAACTGTTGCCCATTTTGCCTCTTTAGTCCTCTCAATAATGAAGGACTGAGTTTAAATTCAGCATGAATTTCAATGTTCCCTAAAAAGGATAACACCATTAATGAACACACTTGTGTTAAACACTGTTACGAGGCTTATAGAGTCCAACGCAAATAGTTTTTATTTACGATCAAATATTTCATGAATCAGGTTAAACAAAATACCTCGGTTTGATGCAATTACTTCATTGATATTTTAATTGACATCCAAATTTAATTTACCTTATTTAGTTTTCCAAGTTCATGCATTATGGTAAATTGAATCCAAATTGATCCATATAAGTAAATAATGAAATTTGGTTGGAATTAATTGGGTGTTGGTTTCTACCCCTAAACTCTATGACTCCTTTAAACTACATAGCTTGCCTGTTCTCTGCTTCACTACTTCTATCACACTTTTATTGCTGCTTCCTTTGCTTCTGCTGTGTTTTTTTCACCTACAACTTTCTGTTTTCTTCCAAATTTTTTTTATCATTGTTTAGACCAAAAATCAACCTCCACTCTCACTCCCCTTGATCATGCTGTTCAGATTTTCAGTTGCATTTTCTATTCCTGTGCCTTCTTTCTCAGAACCTCCTCCCTCCCCTCTCACCCTGCATCACTGGCCCCCCTTCTTGCATTTCTTTGCCTAGAGACAAGCATCGGTAACCTCAGCTGCTTTGCTTTGCACCTTTTTCTCAGCATGGCCATCTTTCATTCCTCCAGTCCACTCATCCACTCCACACTCTCGGCATGCCTTCCCTGCTACAGGCTCTGCTCTCTGTTGGCTCGGTTTAGTCTGGGTCTCAATGTCATTGCTAATGTCCCAGCATGACCACTGCAGCTCTGCTTGTCATTGTGTTTGTAAGTGTGCGCAAGTGTATTGGATTTCTTAGACTCCGCTCTGCCAGATCGTTGTTTAAACGACATTATGCCTGCAGTGATTTGACCATACAAAGACCTAACTATGATACCTACTTGCTTTTCACAGTCGCCCTTCTCCTGCAGGGCTTACAAACGCTTTTGACGGAGCAGTGATGCCGCATATATTTGTATTACATATTCCTGCTTTCTGTGCTGTATTTTTTTGTAATGTCTTCTACATTGTAGAAGACCTGACGCAGGTCTGTGGCTCAGTTTCTACTCAGCACCTCTGGCTTCTATGTTTCATTTTTCTTCCAGTGTCTGCCTTGTTTGTATTTCTTCCGTTTTTCTCTGTGTCCCTGTCTTTCTCCATTTCCCAGCCTTAGATAGTGCGTGTGTTTGTTTATAAGTCTGATTCCCTCCTTCATTCCTCCCTCCAATCTCTTCTTTCTCCCTGTCTCCCTCTCTTTCTCCCTCCTCTCTCTCCCTACTCTGTCACTCTCAGTCCATTCCTAATTCACTGGAGGTTTATTGGCACAGAGGCAGAATTGTTTTGCCAAGCCATTACAGTTCACAATTCAATGAAGGCGCAATTCTCAGAAAGTGCTTTCCATCCCTATCCCTTCCTTCCAATGCTTGAAAGAGTTGTCTTTCTTTGTCTTTTGGTCATCCTTTCTTTCCATAATTTTCGAACACTTCCTCCCTTTGTCCTTTTGGGTATTTCTCAACATATAGCAGAGATTATGACGCAATCTTAGGCTTAAAGGAAATGCACATGGGAGACATCAACAAATGTATATTAAAGAATCCACACAGTTGTTCCTTTACAAACCTGTTCCCTTCACCAGTACTGTTTTTTTTTCCTGACAAAACTATGCATGAATGAAGCCCAGTAATCTGCTTTGTTTCGCCACAATTCAGCAAGATGCTTCCAAATTGTGTTAAAAGCTCCAACTGCTGCATTTCACCTGCCGCTCCTGATGTGCACTCCTCTTTAAGCTCTAATCACACCTAAGCCAAAAAAAGAAAAAAGAAAAAACAGACTTGAGCCTTTGCATAAACTTATGGCCTGGGAATCAACTACCATGAAGCCTCACACTGCAACTCTTGCAGGTGATGTGCATACTTTTGTGTGAAAGGGTACATTTGCTTGCCATGGGCTATTAATTGCTTACAATAATCCGTAAATGTTAGCTGTAGCTTTACAATAATGACAACACAGATCTTTCTCTAAATAAACTCAAACAGCAATTAATTACTTTGGGACATTTATGAATATTAGATTTGCCTTGCAAACTGAAATTGAACTTGTTGCTCAAAGATTATAGACCTGACTTGGACTTGCCTCGTAGACTTTTGAGACTTGACTTGAAATTGCCCCTCAAACATATGAAACTTGACTCAGACATGCACCTTAAAGACTTCAGTTTTGAGTCAGACTTGGAAAACGTGACTTGTGGGCTTCTATGAATTTAGTTTTGCTTTAGTTTTCCAACCGTCTCCACAACTCCATGTTTCTCTCTGTTTCGTTTAACCCCTAAACACTGTCTATCTCTCCTTATCCCCCCAGCAGAGAGTTCATCCAGGATCACTGTTGTTTTTCTATCGCCTCTTAATATTTTTTTTTCTCTCTTTACCTCCGAACCCCAATCATTCTCCCTCCTCTGTTACAAATATTTTCTATCTCTCCAGGCGCTGATTTCACAAAAAAATGCATTCCTTTGCTTTTCTCCACTACCCCCACCTCCCCTTCCAGATCTCTAAGGAGTGGTATTCCCATTTCTGATTTCTTCCCTCAATCTGCTCATTTTGCTCCTCTTGCCTCTGTTGTCCTCAGGTCTGTCCTCCAATGTCCTTTTAAAAACATATTTTACAGTTTAACCTCTTTCCCCTTCATCTTCCCCGCCCATGTGCTTAGTCTTTTCACTGTCTGTCTTCTCTTTTTCCTTGAATATTTTGTTCCTCCACGGCTCGTTTCATTTTCCCTCTCTTGTTTTGATCCCGTTTTTATTATTCATTACAGTAACTTGTTTCATCAGGTCTAAGCTCATTAAGCACTGACCTCCATTGCCTCTCATACCTTCGGGTTAGCAAACACAGCCACAGTCAGACTTACTTGTGTGTTTGCTTTTCATTTGAAGTCATGCACTCAACTTCCATAAACCTTATCACATGGCCTTGCTGCTATCTCTCCTTATACCTTCTGCAGCATTCTTGTTATTGGTTGATATGGCTTTTTCTATCCATCTCCATCCTCTCCCACTGAGATGCACCTCCTCTCCACTTCTTTCTTTGTCTCCTTGCTTCTCCCACCCTCTGTCTTACTCCATGTCTCCCCTTTCCCCTCCTTATCTCACTGGAGTGTATGTGTGTGTGTGTCTTCCCCGTTCCCGTCCCCTCCCTGCCTCCTTTCTCTCCTCCAGGTGCGTCTGCTCTACTGCTCTCAGGAGGAGGCCGAGCTGGTCTTCCGTGCTGCCTGGGCTGCCGGTCAGGCCGGGGCCTCGCACATGTGGTTTGCAGTGGGCTCTGCTCTCTCGGGTCTGGCCCTGGAGAGCCTGCCTCGGGCATTATTTGCCGTACGGCCCCAGGGCTGGAGGGACGAGCCTCGCCGAAGGATCGCTCGGGGAGTGTCTGTACTTACTCATGGGGCAGTGGCGATGCGCAAGGAATATGGAAGCACGGGCGGGCCAAATTTTGTCACCACATGCATGACTGATGCTAATCAGACCCAGAGACTGCGAAGCAGGATGAGGTAAGAGAGGAAATTGTCAGTCGATAATATAATATGCACTGATCCCAAATGTTTTTCTACCTCTTGAACTTTTCCTCATTTACTCACTTAACAGCTACAAACAGCAACATATTTTATTGTTCAGGGGTCACCAACTCCATTCCTCACATGCCAGTGTCCTGGCATTTTTGGAGGCGTATCTGCTTAACACACTTGAATCAAATAAACAAAACATTATCAGGAATCTGCAGAAGTTGCTTGCATGCTGAGGAGGCAATTCAACCATTTGTGCTGGTTGTTCTGATTGAGGAACACATCATAAAACCGCACTTGATCAACCTGATTAGGTGCGCCAAAGTAGAGACACATGCAAAAATTGCAAGACATTGCCCAAATAGGACTGGAGTTTGAGACCACCACCAGAAAACCTAGCTTAACTATGAAGTTGAAAAGAAATTCTGCAATCAATTTTTAAAGCTACAATCAGTTAGAATTTAGTCTTAAGGAAAAATCTGAAAACTGTGGCATGCATTTTTATTTTGTCTTCTTTACGTTGATATTCCTAAACAAATTCAGTGCAACCAGTTGCCTTCAAAAGTTCTCTATTTAGTCAGTAGTGTCCACCGGTGTTAATTTCATTATAGGTCAAACATTTCTGAGAAGGCCTCTGAGGTTTCCTAGAGAACAATACTGAACAAAAAAACATCATGAAGACCCAGCACAGCACACAGGTCAGAAATAAAGTTGTGGTGAAGTTTAAAGCAGGTTTAGGTGATAAAGCAATTACCCAAGCTTTGAATATTTGACAGAGCACTGCTGAATTCATCATCATCAACTGAAAAAGTATGTCACAGTTGCAAACCTACAAAGGAAGGGGAACCTAAACATGCCAGGCAACTAGATCATGAATCATTGAAGCACCCAGGAGACCAGTGGTACCTCTGGAGGAGCTTCAGAGATCCACATCACAGGTGGGAGAACTGGGCCAAGCTTGAGGAGGACAAAAACCAGGCCTTTATAGAAGAGTGACTTCAAGAAATCAAGAAAAGAGTAAGCATTAAGAACCTCTGTTAGTAGCTTGTGTGTAGGACACACAGAAAACATGTGGAAAGTGTGTTTGTGAGTTAAAAACCAAACCTTTTTTTCTACCACTATATGTGATGGCCTGCTACCCCATACCGCTGCACATCTCCTTGAATTACCATCTCTACTATAAAACATTGTTATAGCAGTATCATGCTTTGGCAATGCTTTTCTCCAGAGGGGACAGGTAAGCTGGTTAGAGTTGATAGGAAAATGAATGGAGAAGGAAACAGGGTGATTGTAGAAGACAACTAGTTAGAGATGGCTAAAGACTTCCGACTGGGGTGGAGGTTCACTTTCCAGCAAGACAACGTCCAGCAAGGGCTAAAATGGAATGGTCGTTCAAGACGTTGATGATTTAAAGATGGTGCACACATGAGCGGCATGTCAGGCCTGCTCTTTGGTTTCATTGTTGCTTTTTTTTTTTTTACTGTTTTTAATTAGCTGGCATGATATGTCTGCTGTTCTAGTCTATGATTGTCAGGCTCTCTTAGACATTGGACAGTACGAATAGTCAACTATGAATTAGACATCTAAAGACAAAGCCAAGCCCTATTTTCTTATATTGCCCTTGAAAGGGTCATTCATGGTTTATGGTTTGTTAACGCACTTTAAAAATAAATAAAGCTTTGATTGACAGATCAAAACACACCAATGTGTTAAAATTGTGCAATCACATTCCAGGTCTTAATCCAGACGTCTCCACCTGACGGCCTCAAGGATCAGTGTCCTGCAAATTTCTGCACGTCTCTACTTGAGCACACTTAAATCAGATGGTTAGGTAATTAGCAGGACTTGGCAGAACCTAGTTAGGCTGAGGAGGTAATTCAACTAATTGATTCAGGTGTGTAAAACCAAGGAACACAATTGAGAGCTGAAGGAGCCTGGCCTTTGAGGACCAGAGTATTATGCTGCGCTGCAGATGCAGTCAGAACTCGGAAATTCTGACTTCCAATCAGAGGAATCAACTGGAACGGCCCCAAAGTCGGAGCTTTTAATATTGCACAAAAAAAGAATGGCAGTCTTTATATGTGCAAAGCTGGTAGAGACATAACTCTAAAGATTTACAGCAGTAAGTGCATTGATAAGTATAGAATCTAAAGATCTGACCTGTCTGCTGTATTGCTCGATCTTTTTGATGCTGTTTGTCCACTAATCTCTAACAAACTTCTGTCGGCTTGACAGAACAGACTGGATTTTATTTAGGGGTGTCAGAGTAAAGTGAGCTGAATATAAATTCCCACCACCCATTTTAAATATTCATTTGTAAAACGTTTTTAAAAACCTGAACCATTTTCCTTACAGTTCACAGCTATGCTCTGCGTTGTGAAGCTCTGTTGGATACGCTCCCTACAGACTACATCGACATTTGTGGTTGTAACGTCACAGAATGTGAAAAGTTTCAAGTCTGAACTATTTCACATTTCAATTTACAATTCACTGTATCAGATAACTGACAGGCACCAGACAAAATATGTTAAATAGGAGGAGACAAAAGTAGAGGTGGTATAAGGTGAAATTTTCAGAGAGGAAATTTGGTTCAAGGCCAGAATTAGCCGAAAGATATATGGGTTGAATTAGTAGATTCAGTGTCAGGGAGCAGGAGCACAGGGGATATCTAAATTTGGGGCTGGCTATTACCCATGCAAAATAGATGATGTTGGTACGTGTAGTTGTGAGCTGGCAAAATTACCGTAGCATCTGTAGCAAGCGGACCATGTCTCATGTATATTAATGAGCTGCTTTTAATGTATTCCTTATAGGCTGCACAAACTCTCAACAACAGACTCTAACAGGTTGCACAAGTGATTCTTGTTATCATCCTGAATTATATTTAGCATTGTTTATTCTTAACATAGATTTCCACTGTATATGTATCATACATGATGTTGGGGGACCTGGTTCACTCAAAAGGGCTCAAACCTGTGATTAATTTGTATGTTTGCAGTCAGTTTTGTAAATGAAGCAGAGCCCCAACAGTGAGGCAATTATGTTAAAATGATTAATGGATTCTTCTGAGTTTGTTTATAAATGATGTCCAGGTACAGAACAGAAAGGCGTTTTCACTTCCATCTTTTTTTCCGCTGCTACTTACCGTTCACATCTCAGAGCTCCCGTGATTTAGAATTAAATAAATAGAGAACCTGACAGGTGTTCTGTTGTATAAAATGCAATATGGAGATTTTTGTTTCCACCCTCAACTTTTTTTTTTGTTCCCAATAGTGAACAAGTCTGATACTTCATTAAAATCTGAGCAGTGAAATAGAGAATGTCAATATCATCAGTATAACATGGTCTACCATTTGTTTTGAGTTTCCCTTTCCAAATTCACCAATGACTGCAGTCTCTATTATCCATTTTTCTTTTATTACAGCCACAGATATTTTGCCCCAGCTGAAGTTCTACTTCATCTCTATGATTGCTCAGTTGGGAAGTTATAATGGCCTGTCACCTGAAAAAGCTTTTTCAACTGTTTTTAAAGATATATCAGACTCGACACCTACAGCTACACTCTTCAAAAACTCACGTCTTACTCCTATTGATGGTGTTTCAAGCAGAGCAGTTTGTAAAAGCGCCAGGCTAAAGTTAGCATGTTTATTCTCTGCTTTAAAATGACTTGTTGATAATTTGGCTGTCAGTATATTTCAGCAGAGTTTCAGTTAATTGTTTGGTGAGAAAGCTGACAGAAAAAGTGGTTCACCTGTTTACACCATAAAATTCAATAATCTGTGTTTCAGCTGCTCTCTGCACGGCATCCAGTGCAGTGGCATATATTTGCACCAAAATTACCATCAGCTTCATTAACAAAAATGTGTATAACATAAACTGTTTTGGTTTTTAAGACTGGTTGTTGTTCACATAAATATGCATAAAATGGATGGGTTTTTCCCCTAAATGCATGCATGAGGATTTACAAACTCACTTTTTGCTAATGTTTAGCTAACGGCTAATAGTTTGTTTATTAACCCTACAATTTTCCAAGCCATGGTCTCGAAGCATGGTTGCACAGCTCACTAGAGGTTGCAAAATCCCATACAATACTCCAACAACAGCCATCAGGAGCTGAGTTTCAAGGAATCAGAAACAAATCATTTATAATCTTTGATCAGCACATCTATAGTAGCTGTAGTGTAAAGCATTTTAATACCTCACAGTCTCTTCCACTTCTGTCTGGCAAACATGCAGGTATTTCAGCAACATAACGCTTGGTGGTCGAGACTATTCCTTCAATAGCGACGGTTACCTGGCCAACCCCTTTTTGGACGTCATCTCTTGGACACCTGGAAGAGGATGGGAAGATGTAAGGACATAAAATCTGTTCTTTAAATATAAGAATGTGTTTTGAAATTGAATGCAATGGCCATCAACAAATGAGGAAAGGGTTATAGAATACTGTGTATTAGTAGAATATATGCTCTGTTATGGGATAGTTTTTAACAACTGAGATCCGTAATGTGGTGGATAATAGATAATCGTTTGATCATGTGTTGGATTAATCCATTTCCTCGCTTGGATGATAGGCAGGTATTCTCTCCTGTCATTATAATAAAATTTGAGTCATATTTACTTTGAAAGTGATCAAAGATTATTTTCCCAGCTGGTATTTTGTCTGGTTTTAAGGGGGGGGGGGAATTACAAGTATATGTACTGCCGGTACATATACATGTACATCAGTAATCCGGTTTATCGCAACTGCAACTATATGCATTGTTTTGCCGCTTTAAGCAACACCAAATTCTTGATTGCTCTGTGTTTGCTTGAAGAAAAGATCTATACTGCATTGACATCTGGAAAAGAGATTGAAGAGAGCAAGGAGGACAGGCAGGTTCTAAGGTTTAATGTTCATGTAAAGTTCACTCAGGCTGTCAGGGCCCTAAGGCAGAATGCAGACCATTTCTGCTGACCGTGTAACTATACTTTGGACGGCTTTGTGTGCTTGCAATGCTGCTTCTACTCTGTCTATTTTCCTTGTGCAACTCTTTCACTTGAAGATGCAATGATCAGGCTTTTGGTGGTCAACTCTGATTACTGGTTTTGTTTGATGTTTCACCTGCTGATATACAATTTTGGTTGATTCATAAGGACAAAAGACAACATGTTAACATGATGAAAAATGTGCTGCAAGTTCTTTAAGAGCGGTAGTAGTGTTGAATCTTTTGTCTGATTTGCACTATACCCAGAAAACTGTTACAAAATATAGCAGTTCCTGAATACAAATGTAATTCATTGGAATAGGCAAAGTATATCTTGAAAATAATGGGAAGATTTAAATAATACAAATAAAGGAAATCAAAATAATCGTTTCCTATTTCCCCTCACATCATAACCAAATCATACACAAAACAAAAAAAACATACAAATTTTAGCATAATAGTAATTGATCCTTGCTGAAAAGGAGTAAAATATTACTGAAACAATTGATAATAAACACAAAACACAGTTTCAGTTGGATATCCTGCTGATTGACATGGTGGAGACGAATGGGAGGAGAGGACTGTTGGAAGAGGTTTTATTTAAAAAAAAGAAAAACTTTTATTTTACATTCTTACAGTACTGTATGAAGGGAAGATATTATTGGCGCTTTCAATTGTGGGGCGTGTTGCACTCTGCTCATGAGCCAAAACAAAACCCACAAACTGCAGCAGCCCCTTCCCCTCACAGAACTGCTGGCGGCTCTCGTGTAAATGTCTCCAGACTTGCAATTAAAAAGAGATCGGTCTATGGACAGCTCTTTTATGCCCATGTTTCAAAAATGTCAGTAAAATGGAACATAACATTGTTATTGTACAGAGTTATGACGGGTAAAACAACAGCTTTGTTTGGGTGAGGCTGTGCGTAGAAGCTGTACACTTTTCCCACGTTGCACACACCACTTTGATGATCTCTGGAAGGAAACAGCTCACTACCACTGTTGCTTCTTTGTGGATGTCGTAGCATGCACAGGAGAAGCAGAACACATTGTGCAGCAACAGGTTCAGTCTACAGTGCTGTGAAAAAGTATTTACTCTCTTAAAGATTTATTCTGTCTCTGCTTTTTTGTCATATTTGCATGTCTCAGATCATAAAAGAAATAATTTCAGACAAAGATAACCAAGAGAGAAAAAAGGATAATTCTCTTTATTAGGTTAAAAAAAACTATCCACATCATTATGGACCTATGTTTAAAAGTAATCACTGCCCTTCCCCCTTTAACCACTGTTGTTTTTGGGGGGTGGGGGGTCCAATTTCCCTTACTAACGCTAGCTTTATTACTACCAGACATGTAAAATGAATAAACATAAATAGAAGCCAACACGAGGTAGATCATGACAGTCACTGATATCTATCAAAATATAAGGTATCCACATATTGAGAAGACAATGAATTGTGGTGAATCTTCCCAGGAGTTGCCAGCCAACCAAAATTCCTCCAAGAGCACATGGACAACTCATCCAGGAGGTCACAACAGAGCATCTAAACAACATCTAAAGCACTGGGTGTTGCTGATTTAACACTAACAAATAGACTGGGAAAAAAATATTCTGTGGATTGACAAGATAAAAGATAAACTTTTTTGGAAAGTGTGCATCCCGTTACATCTTGTGTAAAAATAACAGAGAATCACATTCACAGTCAAAAACACAGTGTTGGGAATGTGGTGGTCAGGAGCCAAACTAAAATAAAGGCTATTGAAGGTTCAGACTTGAATCCAATTAAGATGCTGTGGGCTAACATTTAGCAGGCAGTTCAAAACCATTTCATGTTGCGAAACTAAAACTTAATTTTAGTCAAGTTATTGAAAATGCTCCAGGGCAGTTCATGGCACAATGGGTGGTACAACCAGTTATTAGGTTTGGGGGTCTGGGTATCTGTTTTATTCTAATGAATGGAATCAGTATTAGAAAAAATAAAACATTTTGTAACTATTCAGGTCATCTGTGTTCGATATTAAAATTAGTTTGATGAACAGAAATATTTAATTGTGACAAACAAACAAAACTCAAAGAAATCAGTGTTTGAGCAAAACCTTTTTTACAACCCAGTATACCAGCAAAACAGAGCCGGGTTGAAAGAGGAAAGCCACAGCAATCTGGTACATTCCTGTTTGTATAGCAAATCTTGTGTTTTGGACATATATGAGCTTCTTTGCATGCCTCTATAGATCAGAAATGGAAGGTGTTTCTAGCTTTGAGGCATTAGAAAAATCTGAATGGGAAAGAAACCCTAAGCTCCCAGCTCTGAAGAATTGATGCATAATGTTTGTTCAACAGATTACTTTAAAAAACTTCACAACTTCAGTTTTGTGATTCTTGGTTTATATATTCTGTGAACTCTTTTTTTACCCAGTCTGACAAATTAAAGTGAGGAAAACCGTACTTCAACAGAAATAAGTTAGGTTTTGGCTTTTGCTTTTGATAGCAATGGTAAAGACATAAACACCAGTGCTCAGAGGGTTTGTTTTATGTGATGAACAGAAGATTTGAGTCATGCAAATACACTGGGTGCATTCTTAAGTATAAAACTCCTCACTGGACTTCTTTGGCTCGCTAAGAGGATTCAGAGAGGGACTTCAACATAAAGTGGGGTTTTGAACCGTAGCATCTAAAAATCACTGGAATTTAAACCCTCAGATAAAATTTAGCATTAGTGGTACTGTAGCTTAATTTTAGATTCTGCATCACCATATTGATAACACTTCTTGTCCGCTTTTACACTGGAGGTGCACCGGGAAGCTGCCATCTACTTATCACAATAGTAGTGCTTTTTGCATGTGTATGTATTTTTTTTATATATATATATATATATATATATATATATATATATATATATATATATATATATATCACTCTGATGATCCATCCTGTGCTGGTGGAGCCTTCTGAAAGAACAGCAAGCGAGCGGACGTTTCACGGTTTTATTTGGCTTCATTTTAAGGAAGAGAAAGATGCAACAAGGCGCTTTGCAATCATGCAGTCTCTTGTTATTCACACACAACAATAAACCGTGAGAGCCGACGTGTGTTGTGAAACTGCAAAACTTTGTCTTAAGCGGAAAATCAAATGCGCGTCTACACAGCTCAGCGTTCACAGTGTTGCGTGCGTGAGCGTCGGAAAGCTATGGTGCATTCAGGAGCATGGGACATTTCAGTTTTACAACGAAAAAGGCAGAAAACGGAACAGAACTTAACTCATACAATAATGCATTTATCCAGAAACAGTGTGGGCTTTCTTACAATACTGAATGCTCTATAATTGTATTTCTGTTATTTTTGATTATGCACATTTGCTAGCTTTTTATTCTAAACAATCTATAATATTACAGCAGCAAATTATCAAAGTTTTTCTAAGCCTGTTTAAAAGCTCCAAATGGGGCTTCAGATCATACAGCAACAATTGTGCTGTCATTGTTTTACAGGGCAGAATTTGCATTTGCTGACTCTTGTCCTTTAACTACTGATGGATATACAGGAATAGAGTCATACATACATTCATGTCAATTCATGTCAATTCCTCTGAGATAGCAGGGGATGCAATTTTTGGCAAGGAGTTGCCGAAAAATCCATCCTCCTTGTTTTAAACTTAAAAATCGTCACACACACACACACTTGTGGACATCCTGTGATTGCCTGTCTGCAGTTCCCTTTCAGCTTAGTGCTTTTTTAAGGTTCACATTCAGTTCTCAAAAATTAAATGTTGAACATGGGTCAATACTCATTAAAACCTTAAAGTAATCAAAAAGTAATCAAAAGTAATTAGTTACGTTACTTTTTAAAAGTAATCGAAAAAGTTAAACTACAATTACATTTTAAACAAAGTAACTTGTAACTGTAACTGATTACATTTTTAAAGTAACTTACCCAACACTGTATATACTGTCAGTTAAACGCGTTATTAACGGCGTTAACGTAAACCCATTTTAACGCCGACAATTTTTTTGTCGCCGTTAATCGCGCGTCAAAACACACACACCGTTCCCTAATGTTTTTCCCCCCGCTGCGCTCTCTGGACTGTGTTTCTTTTACCCTCGGCGCTTTCCGTAGTTTCAAGAGTGCTAGAACACTGTAGCAAAACAGACCCGCGCTCACTGTTGCCAAAGACTGTTTATTTCATGCGACTTTGGGCTTCTTTTTTCTAAAAGCGCTTCTAAATTTCATGAGTCACGGGTTGTGGTTTTTTTGGGCAGGTTTCTGAAAGTGAAATCGCTTATTTGGGCTCTAAAATAAGTGACTAAATAGGGGTTATTATGAGACCTGCCTGCACTACATTTGAGTATATCCAGCTGAAATATCCCTCCGCCATAGGAGCCGTCGGTAGTAACGGCAGACAGAGCAACTCTGCTCGTATTTTCTGCAGTTTACGGTGCAATAACTGGTGATAACTGCTGAAAGTAGATTACATGGTGCAGATCACCATTTTAAGCAGAGATTGGTTCTGAAGATGATTTTTTACACGTTGATAACAGAAACCCCAACCCATAAACTTTAATGCTTATTAATTGGTTGTCTCTGTATTTGACTAACCAAGGATGAATCACGTTGCCAAACGAAGTACCTGGAGTTACAAATCAGTTCCTAAACAGTTTCTTTCAAGGGTATTAAGCTCCTGTCCCAGTTGCAAGCAAAGTGTAAGACTGGAAGGACCTGGAAATTTAAAACCTTTTTCCAGGCTTAAACTCTATGAATATGGATAGAAACAGCAAGCAAAAATATTCAAATAAATTATTGTTGTTGGTGTGAAAGCTCAGAATTAGATGTGTGAGAGAGAGAGAGTGAAGAAATGAACAAAACTTATGACTTTATTGAAATGTACAATTTTTATTAATTTATATGTTTATGCATAATACCATGTCTATCTTTGTTTAAGAGGCAAAAAAAATATATCGGCATGAAAACAGGTATTTATTTACACATTTGTTTACACAATGTGTAAACATCAGGGCGTCATGATTAGTCATTTAGCCATTATAGTCCAGAGTTTAACATTTGGCACCAGGATGTTTTCATTCCAATTCTGAAAAGTGCTTGAAAAATAATAAAATAAAAATATTTTTTGTACAAGCATGTATTTTATTAGTGTCATTTATTGCAAAATTGCATATTAAAAAGCCCAAACAGGTTATTACACTTACAGAAATAAAAGGATAAAATATGCGATTAATTTGCGATTAATCTCGAGTTAACTATCGACATTATGCGATTAATCGCGATTAAAATTTTTAATCGTTTGACAGCCCTAATATATATATATATCAGAATCAGAATCAGACATACTTTAATAATCCCAGAGGGAAATAGCTGTTTCAGTGCCATCACCATAACATAAAGTATTGTATGCGTCTACTATATATACTATATACTATATACATATACATATATATATATATATATATATATATATATATATATATACACTAGCCATTGGACAGCAGTTTCGTATTGGTTTCTTTAGTCACTAGTTGCTGAATTTCCTGCATCAAGCTGCATGGCTTTGCCTGGAAAGAAACTTATGTGAAAGATTAAGATTTCTGGATGTCAATATGTTCCACTAGTAGACGCATACAATACTTTATGCATGACTCTCATGCATCACCAGCCTTCATCTGTCGCGCATATTCTCTAAAACTGTTTTTCTTTCCTTCAAATTCATGCCAGGAAATCTTGTCACCTGTTGGAGATGTTTTCCCTTTTCATACAGAGGGATTTCACCCCCAGTCAGTGTCAGAGGAGTGTGAGCGGTGCTCATTTTCTCAGCTCCGCACCAGCTCCTTAACGCCACCCTGCACATGCACAAAGACGCACAACCTACTCAGATCATAGGCTCCTGCAATGGCATAAATAGGGACACACGAGCGCGCAAACACACATCGGTGGTTCTCAGCTTCCTGCTGGTTTTAACAGCCCACCGACGTCCAGTCTCAGCGTGTCGTAACATGCTGACTTCTGCCATATCCCTCAAATCCCTTTCAATTAGAGACTCCTGCGCTGGTCCTTCGACTCTGTGCAAACCCAGGGTACAAAACCCACACACACACACTTGTTTTAAATACTCACTGAGGACCGTGCCCTGACTTCCATTAATTTTCAAACCGTTCTGTTGCCTTGCCCTGACCCCAACCTTTACCAGTATATACCTTAGTCCTAAACATAAGCCCGAGAACAAAACAAAAGTGGCGACCAGAAAAAGAACCTCACTTTACATCAAAGTCCTCACATTGCTAGTAAAATGTGCAAAAAATTTTCTCATTTAGCTGCGAGTACAAGTACACACTCATATACACACACGCTGATCTTCCACATAGACCTCCACAACTGTGCACACACAAAAGTCTATTGCATGCTTACACAAATATGCTCACATCTCTTCTTGCATAAACCCAATGCCTCTATCTGCCTATTATACACATCCACGCTGTTGAATATTTAATGTTCTTTTTACAATGACTGCATCATTACTTAGAGCCTGGGAGCCCCCAGCTCAGCTCACTTAAACACTGCAGACGAGTGCTGATGGTTGTCCAGCATTAAGCGGGGCGTCTTATAGCTGTGGACACAGCACATAGAGCGGGTGGTTTCAGGATATATAGAGAATTTAATAAACATTTATTAAAGTTACTCTCAGCTGCTGAGGAGTAAAACTTTAGTTTAAAGTGGCACCCAGTCCTAAACTTTTACTCTGAGGAAAATACTTTTTCTGCCGCGTGATATTCAAGCGGTTTTTAGAGTTTGCAGTCCTATTTTATTCTTGTTCTCTTCCTGACATGTGTGTCTGCACCTTTCTGGGTATTTGTCTTATAGAGTGCAGCGTTCTCCTCAGCAAGCTTTGTCTGTTTCCTGTCTGTGTTTCCCTCACAGTGTTTTGATTGAATGTCTGTTGCTGAGCTGTGGTCGAAGTGCAGTCGAGACACTGTCATTGTTGCCACCTCTCTCTGCCAACGCTTACATTACACTGACAGGCCGATTGCACAAAAAGCTGCCAAACTTTTTTTCTTGCTTGCCTGAGCAATCATATTTTTATTTTGGTCTTACTTTTAATACATATATATATGTATTATATATATATATATATATATATATATATATATATATATATATATATATATATATATATATATATATATATATATATATATATATATATATATATATATATATATATATATACACCGTACAGTGTGTGTGTGTTCTTCTACTTGCAGCTGAGCGAGAACATTTTTCTGCAAATTTTACTAGTAAAGTGAGTACCTTTATTTGGTCCTCACTTTTCTGGGCCAGCAGTTAGGTTTAGCACTAAGGTGTCAATTAGATTTAGGTTAGAGCTAGGGTTAGGAACTGGTAAAGGTTAGATTAGGGGTTAGGGTTAGGCCATAGAAAGGCTTGAAAATGAATGGAAGTCAAGGTACAGTCCTCACTATGTTTTTTAAACAAGTGTGTATGTGTGTGTGGGGGGGGGGGGTTGTGCAGGCTTTATGGCACCCCACATTAGTGTTTATGCTTGTAAATGTCCGTGTTGCTTTCATCAGCTCTTTATCCCGATTCAGAGGACTGTAAGAGTTGATACATTTTTTTTAAGTCAATGACAGAAGAATGAAAGCTCAATTTATCTCACACATTTAAAAATCTGCACTACTGATAATTTACTTTATATAAAGGTTGTTTTTCTTACAATGTCTTTTAGTGCCCCAGTGCCTTTAAACTGGACCGTTTTTAAATTATTGAACCAAGTTAAATTCCATTGTAAGCATGCTGCAGGCTGTTTGGTGATCTTTGAGGTTAAAGATGTGTATTTAAGCCTTGCACAACCACTTTAACTTTCTCTACAAAGCAAACTGCATCTGGGGCTACTCCTTTTAATATCCAAATTTGTCTAATCATTATGTTATTTGTCTGATTTACCCGTTCGTAAAGGGATAATACAAACATTGCGCTTGCAAGTACTGACACATATTCTCCTGCAAATGTCTGTGAAGTAATTGCTCCCATCTAACATAGTTCTTCTTCACGTCCAAGTGTTTGAAAAAAAATCATAAAAGCACAATGATGAACAATACCTATGCAGTATAATAAAAAAATAACTATATGCTCTGTGTGATATTCTGGCTTTATGAAGCCTGTACACGTTCAGCTTTAGTGATACTATCAGAGATGCTTATTGTGCTTGTTTGTGTCTGTATTCTATGACGATGCTGTTCTTTCAGATTCTTGTAGCTTATGTTTCTCTTTTTGTATACTAAAAAGGTTGACAAAATTATTCAATTTTATTCCTGCACAATAGAAAAGGATATGTTTTGCGAATATCTTGCTGACATTCCCACAATGCAATTAAATGCAAGGCTCACTGTGGTTGTCTTTGCTTTTCTTTTTTAACCTTTTTCTCTTGACCCTGTGGGAGGATAGACAAGAGGATCTAGTTGACATTTTATTCCTTGTCAACATACATAAACACTGATTAAAGGTTTGGGGAAGTATGTATGCACCTTTTACTCATATCAAGAAATACCAAAGTTTAAAAACAAAGTTTAAAACTGTATTATTAAGTTTCTGTCCTAACGTTCTGATAGTTTGTTCAGAGGGGTTTTTTCTGCTTGGATGGAGCATAGACTAATGCAAGGCTGACCTACCTCCCCTTTTGTTGTGGACTGCAGGCCAGAAGGCTAAAAGATGGCTAATCACGTTCTCCTTGGTTACATGAAGGGCAAATGTATCTTTCAAAATATGGTGGAACCACATCCATCCATCCGTTCGTCCATCCATCTGTCCCTCCCTCCATCCATTCGTCCTTGCTATTCACTGCTAATAAGTTAACATTGTGAAACTACAGCCGTCTGGTAAACCCAACTGATAAAACAGCTAATATCAATTTATACATTGGCAGTTCTCATATTCTTTCAGTACAATGTGGACCCCTCTTTTTGCACCCCCTCTCCACAAAACACCAATTTCTCTGTTGAACACCATTCTCACAATTTTGAATTATATAACTGATCAGAAAAAAAGATTAATTGAAACTAGTGATCAACTTTACCTGTAAGGTTTTCTAATTTTAAACTAGGGATGATTAAATATGGGCCAGATTAGCTAAGAAAAAGCTATGAAATAGCCCTTTAAATCTGTATCCTCTATGAAGCTGCAGATTAGAGTTCGTCTTCAGAGTCATTAGGCAGACAGAGTTAACAATACCGGGCAGCTGTTTCCCATTGCCTGAACAGGCAGTTAAACAAGAGAAAACTTGTTTGGATTGCAACAGACTGAAAGATGCTTTCTCACCAAAGGCACCTCCTGGCAAGACCATCCTGGCGACATGGCACTCCGCCCAAACCAAAAACTGCCACTGAGGTTGTATCATGTGCACCACAATGCAGGCAAGAAGCTGGTGAAATCATGTTGAAAGCTCATTCAGAGAAGATAATTCACCAAAACCTACGAAACCTAAGGAGCAAATAAATGTAGTTGGAAAATGGTGTGAAGGAAACAAGGCAAACTAACACAAGGCTGGGTGAGAGGCTGACAACAACAGAGGTTCTGACAGAGGAGTGACTGAACAGGGAAGTAGATATAGTGGGCAGGTTGTTACTGGAAAGTCGCACTGGAAAGACAATAACCATCTGGGGGAGAGCAGGTAGCTGAGACACTGAGCTGAGATGAACTGAGGGAACACAGATCAGAAAATAATCACTATATTAGTAAATGGAAAAATGAGTTACTGAAACACTAAACATCACAAACAGAGACAAATGTAACACAACTGAACTCAAAATCCTGCAGTTCATGACAAACTACTAAACTCCCAGTGTGCTTGACTATGTAATGTTTACCCTCTGCCTCGGTAATGTTTTTCTTTCCTCTGTTTTTTTGTTTAGTTTATGTACAGCACTTTCAATGGTCTAGTTACTGAAAAGTGCTTTATAAATAAACTTGCCTTGTCTTTCCAGTGTTGCTCTATAAAGAGCACAAGTGCATTTATAATGTTCTGCAGGGTAAGCATGCTTAATTGAAAACCAACACTAAATTAGGAGATGCTTATTTAATATTTTTGTTAAAGTCTATAGTAAGATAATAATCATTATATTATTTGGCAGTGAAATAAATACTTGGTGTGCTTATGTTTTAAATAAAAGTAGTTATATCTTGGTGTGCACTTTTGTTTAAAGCTGATATGTGAACACAGAGAGACCATGGTATTTTAATTCAAGGTTATCATACATTGATAATCCCATAATGGCTCGTGTGTATATATATATATATATATATATATATATATATATATATATATATATATATATATATATATATACAGTATGGTGTGGAACAGGTTGTAGTTGGACGGTTTCAGTACAAAATCCAAGTGGGGATGATGTAAAGAGGTGTTGAGTATTTCACAGCAGAATAAGTTACTCTGGATGTACAAACTAAACTATACATCCAGAAATTATCAATTCACCTCACAACTCTGTAAGGCTCTAATTCACTCATGCAGCAACACAGTCACTAAATGATTCAAGTCAATTGATTCTTAACCCGCAGGAGATTTAAACCATCTGATCACAAGGACCTCCACTCCAAAGGAACAGCCAATGCTACTAGGCGTAGGCGCAAAAGGATCGATGACCTTATTCCTCACATGGTTACACTTCCAAAGCCACTTAATCACAATGTTCCCCTTTGTTTTACCACAACTCCCAGATAAAAAAATAATAAGCTACCAACATGAGCAAGGGACATACTTTTTCTGTGCTCCTCTTAAATGAGAGGAAAAGTAGACACTATTATTTCCTTTCACAGGATGCTTCAGTTATTTACAATTAAAGTGATAAAAATGGCTAAAATTCAGCTCAGTAATTTTAAAAGCAACTTATTACAGAACAGAGGAGAGACAAAGAATATCCACAATGAACAACAAGCGCTATGTGGCCATGAATTGTAAAAACTGTACAATCACGCAAAGAATATGACGCATTTGTCAAAAAGAAAGAGAATTATTATTTTTAATGTCATGACAAATATCTATAGCTGGAGATCTTTTTATAGCATTAAATCATTTAGTGTATACATCATTTCAACAGATCTTTTTACCTTAATAAATTTAAATGATTCAGAACATCCAGCTCTGCACACCTCTGAAGAAAATCTGAGCTAATATCAATCCTCAGTCTCTCCGAGAGGAAGCAAAATAGAAAACTGTGCTGAGTTGGACCATCAATGCATGAGGATAAAGACAAGCGGGTTAGAGGGCGTCCCTTGCACCTGGACAGATGTTATGTCTAACCTGAGTGGGCAGTTACCTTCTAAACACTCTAAAAAACTTTGCTTTATACAGCTGACTAACAACAATTATATTTAAATCTGATTTAAAACTTGCTATTAAGGCAAAATTATAGGGCTACTTTGCATTTTTTTAAGAAATCTGTGCTACAGTCAATCTTCTCTAGTTCAAAATCTAAAATACTTAAGACTGCTCAGATCTGATCTGGGATTTTCTCCATTGAACATACATACTTTGAAACACTCTTAGAATGATAAAATACACATTATACTTGTGAAATCACAAATGGGTAACATTTGATCCTGTTTTGGCATCAGGACAAGGCATCTACAAATATTGTGTGTATGGTACAAAAGAGGCTCTTTGCACAGGGTGGCATTTATGCAAGAACAGTCGCTGAAAAAGGACAGATGCAGCCATAAAATGCAAGCTTTTAAAAGTGGAAGTTCAGAATAAATGCTGAAAACCAAATCTTACAATTTATTTGTTTTTGTTGAAGATATACCGTATATATTAAGAAGACATGTTCATGGTTTCTGTGACAAATGATAAAAGAAAATTTTAGAAAAGTATCTAAGAAACAAAAATGTTGCACTGATAAGACCTGTAAGTGTGATTGCTGTAACACATTTTATTACACAAATGATGTTGAAGAGGAAAGCAATCCAAGCCCAAAAGTTTTCTAAATCTGCACATTGTATGAATCCAAATATTGTAACATGAACTAATTCTGTCAATCTTTTTGAAATAAAAAAAACCCTTTGTTTTAATAACCTCAGCTCTTTTTCCTTTTTTCAGTGCCTGCCTTCAAGATGCAGACAGAAAGCCAACAGAGTCAAAGCAGTTTGATTGTTTTTGATGCTTTCTGTTTATCGCTGTTGATTTACTAGTATTAGGAGAGGAAGAGCAAAGTGCCTTCTCCTCTAATGTTTCTCTCTTCTGTTCCCCTAGGTAGGTTGGTGGGAGAATGGTGTGCTGAGGCTTCGCTACCCAGCTTGGTCCCGCTACGGGCCCTTCCTGAAGCCACCTGACGATGCCCAGCACCTGCGTGTAGTAACACTGGAGGAAAGACCATTTGTCATTGTGGAGCTTGCAGATGCTGCTTCAGGAACCTGCATCAGGGACTCGGTTCCCTGCAGACGACCCTTAAATGCCAGGTTTGAATCCTAATAAATTAAAAAGAAGCCCCTATCCTGTACTAAGTTATCAAACCTATCATGAAGGACCTTGTCACAATATTTATTTTCTCCAACCCATTTTTTTTGTTGTAATTTTCTGTTTCTTTTCCTTTACCCTTTACCCCCAGTGCAATTCATGAGGGTTTGGCTCCTCTGAAGCAGTGCTGCAAGGGTTTCTGCATTGACATTCTCAAGCGACTTGCCAAGATTGTTGGCTTCACCTACGACCTCTACTTGGTCACCAATGGGAAGCATGGGAAGAAAATCGATGGCGTTTGGAATGGCATGATTGGAGAGGCAAGTCTTTGATTGTGTGTGCACGCGGATGCCTGCAGTTCTGTCTGCCTTCGTTCGTGAGAAGTGATTGTTAGGCATGCAATACTTTTTCTTTTTATTAATTAGAGGGCAAACAAAGTTTTGGGTAAATTTGATCAACTCACAAGCCATGAGACCACAATTTTATCCCATTGATCAGATTTATTTATGTTTTGGTAATTACTCAGAAGGTGCTGATCAGTTGGTTGTTTTTTAAAAACATTTATTTGGTGCTCGATGAAAGAAACAGAGCACTCAGATGACCAGAATTATTTCAGTCCTGCTATAATTTGTTTCAAAACACAATTTCACAATCAAAAATCAGATTTACAGAAGGTCAGAAAAAAAATTGATAATTTAGTTTGTGAATCAGGTAGACAATCGATACTTTGCCCAGTGTTTGGCTCCTAATGTCGGCAGCATGCATGCAAAATTACTTCTGAGGTTCAATGATTTGAGTGATTTGGAATTTGGCAATTCATGGACTTGTTCTGGCAACTCTGTATTTTCCAGAACAATATAGCTGTTGGTGTACTCTTTACACCTAAAAAAGGCATCATGGTGAGAAGAATTGTGATAACGATAAACTCTTATTGATTTTTGATCTAATTTACAGATTTGTTGGGAACATTTCTTTCCACCCTTCTACCATCAATATATATCAACATATTTAAAAATGTGACTGAATGCAATTCGTGTGTGCTAAAGATGGTAGAATTACACTATTTAATGTACCTGGTGTACTGCTATAGCCTTTTAGAATTTATTCTATATTCTTTGTTTGTTAGGGTGTGATTGCATGCCGTTTTATTTAAATTATCACAATAATTACACCAAAATGTTGTTTGAAAATTCACAAGGTCCATATGGTTATGTCCATGTTGCTTATTGTGTAGTTTCATACGATATCAGTCCCTTCGAAAGCTATGGCAACTTACTAACTGTTTAAAATTAGCATTTTTTGCTTTTTTAAATCCACACAGTAGATGACAGACTAATATAATTTTTATTACAGTAAAAAAGCCTCCTAAAAAATTAAAAGGTTTATAGCCGACTCATACTATCCTAGAAACATAAACTGCTGTGGAAAAGTATTGGTCCCGTTACAGATATCAATCCTCGTTTTTTGTCCCATTTAAATGTTTCACTGCATGAAAGAAATGTTTCTATCAGACAAAGGTACCTGCGTAAATATAAAAATGAGTTTTTATTTGATGATTGATTTAAAATGGGAAACGCTTTCTGAACCAGTCGGGCCCTATGTGAAAACTTAATTGCTTTTTGTTCCAGAGATGTTCTTTATGGTCAGTAGTGGTTTTGGCCTTGGAAGTCTCTCATGAATGTAATTTTCCCAGTCTCCTTCTTATTGATGAATGATGAAAATTGACCCATTAAATGGACTGTAGCACTTTTGTCATAATCCACAGTTGTTTGTGTTTTTGTTCTTATTTGTGTATATTTAGGTTCTCTATGTTGTACCTTCCTCAGTTCCCCGCCTTGATTCTTTCCCCAACAATTAGCATTTTGTTGATTATTCTCCCCTGGTTTTCATGTTGTTGATTACTTCCCAGCAGTATTTAAGTTGCTAGATTCTTCTGTTGTTTTCTCCCAAGCCCCTGCGAGTTTGCTCTTTCCTGTAAGGTTTCAGTTCTTCATTAAAACCTTTCTTTCCTCATGCATCTGCCTTGGCTCCTCAGCAACCGCAAATCATGACCGCTTCCCAGGCTGATGGATGTCACCCACTGTGTTTCTCATCTGTTCTTGAGTTTCTTTAGATTTAAGCATGATGTGTTGTTTTTTGAGATCCTTAGCCCACATAAATGTCAGACAGGTTTAGTTTAAGCGATTTCCTAATTCTACAGGTTAGATAGTAAGCAGGCCTGAGTGTGGCCAGTGGAATTGAATTCAGCATTAAAGCAAATGTGAGTAATCACAGGAAATTACTAACTGAACAAGGGAGGCAATTATTTTTTCACAGTGGACCAGATTTGGTTGGATAGCATTTTTTCCTTAGTATAAAATATGAGTTGAAAGCTACTTTTTGTATTTACTGAGGTTGTTTTTGTCTGACTTTGAAATGTGCTTCATTGGAAACGTTTTAGTGTGTCAATAAAGCAAATTCAGAAAAAAAAATCCTTCAGAAGTTAAATATGTTTTCATCGCTCTGCGTTTGCATAGTTTGCATTTCTGCAGAGACAGCTTCAGCATATATTACCAAACGCATACAATGCAAAATACCCCCAAGCTATTTGTGGTTAGGCCTTGATATTTTCCTGGTCATATAGGTTATGAATTCCCATCAAAAAAAAAAAAAAAGAGACATAGACAGAAAAGTCAGAGAGAAACAGGCCTGCACGCGAATAGTACTGATTCATATGCTGAGATCGATACAGTGGCTGTGACTTCATTGAAGCTCCCTGCTGTTTCTAACTTTCTCCCAGAAGGAACTTGCCATACACCATTAGTCATGCGTTTCTAAAACAGTTCCACAGTGCTCTCGTGCTCTTATCATTTATAACTTGACCCCATGTCAGAGCTGGCTGTCAGATCTATTTTTGCAAGCAAAAAAAAAAAAAAAAAGCTGTATTTTGTTTTCTCAAGCTAATTTCTGTCATTTTGATCAGCTGCTCTAAAGCCTGCCATTCTTTGATCAGGTAATCCAGAGACTTGGCAAAGTTGAGCGGAGGGGGCTTTGCGTTCCGCTTCACTTCAGTTTTCTGCTGATTTGCTCTGAAGAGCGGATGTGCCATGTCTAATGTAGATTAACATTTCGCTTGTACAATCAGCAGACACAGCGGTTTTCAGGTTTTGCTTGATGGTGGCAGAGAGGAGACGGGCCTCGGCTCATTCTGTATGCTAAAGGGATGTTCAGGAGACACGTGTTCGGTAATTGTACTGCGCTGAAACACTGGCTCCCCTCATGCTTGGCCGTACAAAGGGTCAAGGTGCAGAAATGTCAGGATCCCACCTGGAAAAAAAAAAGCGTGGCGGACTGTAAAAGATTGCCTTTGTCTGTTGGGAACAATTACTTGTGTTTGCCATAAGGGGATTTATTTCTTATCGCTGCTGTCATCCCTTCAGGTGGTGTACAAGCGGGCGGACATGGCCATCGGCTCACTGACTATCAATGAGGAGAGGTCCGAGGTCGTGGATTTCTCCGTGCCCTTCGTGGAGACAGGGATCAGTGTCATGGTCTCCCGTAGCAATGGAACTGTTTCACCATCAGCTTTTTTAGGTGAGACCATTAGCTGATGCCAGGGCATCTGCTGATGAACTACATTTAATCTAATTGTAAAGTGTTGAGTTTGCATAAAATGCCTTGATCTTTGGTTGCTGGCTTCTACATCTAGATTATTTTCTCTCTTTTTTTAGCTCCTCATGTCTTCTTAATGTCTTCTTTTACTTCGTCAGCACACTCGAGGTCCCAGTGTGAGATCAGTGTTAATGAATTAAAGACTGAACTGGAGAGATCTTAGAAACAAGAAACAATGTTTATCTACTGAAAGCTGTGTTTGTCTCGGAGCTTTCATTTAGGGAGATTATTGCATGTACAATTTTAATGACACTTACCTGTGTCCTCTGTTGAATGAATGAACTTGGATCTTTTTTGTCTCTCTTCACAGAGCCTTACAGTCCAGCGGTGTGGGTGATGATGTTCGTCATGTGCCTCACTGTTGTGGCTGTGACTGTCTTTATTTTTGAATTCTTCAGCCCTGTGGGCTACAACCGCAGTCTGGAGACAGGAAAGAGTGAGTGATGAGTCTAACCTGTCTGTATTTGCCTGTTTGATGAATAGGTCTGCATACAGTCTATCTCTGATGCCTTATGTGTCAAAATTATCAAATAATGTGCATTCGCCTGCAAAACTGGGACATAAAAAGGCACAAAACAGTGCATCTATCCACTGCCAGTTAAAAGTTTGGACACACTTTCTCATTGAGTGCTTTGTCTTTATTTTTATTATTACCTCTGGGAACTCCTTTAAGACTGTTGGAAAAAACATTTCAGTTGACTAATTCATGGTGTTCATCAACAGCATGCCAAGAGTGGTCAAGGCAGTAATCTAAACAAAGGGGGCTATTTTTCAAAATCTAAAAGATGTTTT
This sequence comes from Fundulus diaphanus, assembly GCA_037039145.1. NCBI lineage: Eukaryota > Metazoa > Chordata > Actinopteri > Cyprinodontiformes > Fundulidae > Fundulus > Fundulus diaphanus. Next base: position 36,768,683 of record CM073130.1, read on the forward strand.
GAGTCATTTCACAAAATGTTTTGTTTTCTACTCAGATTTGCTTCATACTTTCAAAGTCTTCAGTATGTACAATGTACATGGTAGGAAGCAGCTTCACATTGTAGAAGGTTAAAGAAATGAGCAAAAGCCATTGAATAACAAGTGTGTCCAAACACTTGACTGGTTGTATGTATGTATGTATATATATATATATATATATATATATATATATATATATATATATATATATATATATATATATATATATATATATATATATATATATATATATATATATATATATGCTTTGAACTGAGATTTATTTTCTGTTGCCCAAATGCCCTGGTGTCTCATTCATATTTAGTTGTTGGCCGTATCGAATGTTACGTTTTGCACCTTAACCATACAGTATATTGAGCTGTATCCAAGCATTCTCAATATTAAATCAGCCATTTATTATTCAGCAACATAGTTTGCACTCCTGTGATGTTCAGTGTGCCTGATGCTTTGGTCCAACACCCGACTGGACTCCTTTACTGCATGATTGCAGCACTATACATAATTTTACGTCTCTGTCATCCTCCACTATACCACCCCCCTCCACCCCCCCTCGATCTTGCTCATTTTTCTTGTCCTTTCTCCCACAGTAACTTACAGTAAACGCTGAGTATCTCTTTTAATGGAGATTTTTTATGTGGGCTTTTTACCTTTTGTGAGAATTGTTGCAGCATAATGTAAAGCAACTCCTACTTTAAATGTATAGTTAATGCTTTATGGACTTTGGTTTTCAAAAAAATGAAAATATTTGCTTTTCTTGTTTCATTGTACTTGTTCTGCAAAGTAGGGATTTACAGGGTTCCTAGGCAGTGGAAAAGCCTGAAATTTCTTTTTGATGTTTTTCCAGTTTGGATAAGCATTTCTTAGTTTCTTCACTCTCTTCTCCTTCACCTCCCTCTGTTCCCTCTTCCTTCTTCCCTTCCATCCTTTCTGGTTCCCTTTCTTTTGTTGTATGTTGGTGAGCCAAAGGCAGTTTTCCACTCTGACAGACATTAATACATTCTCTTCTATTCTCTTCTTCCTTATGTATTGCCTTCCTTCCTCCAAAGCTCGTTGTTAGACAGCTGCAGCAAAAATTTTCAGCATGAGAACAAGCTACTGGAGTAAAACACTAATCTGTAAAACATCTTTAGCTGTAGACAGTAAATGTACAGGGGTGCTTAAGTACAAGTAAAGACATTGTGTCTTGTACTTGCAGTTGCTCTGAGCAACTCACTTTACCCCAACATCCCTACTTCTAATCCTTCCAATCACTTTTTCTCCATTATCGTTCTGATTAGAGGCTGGAGGGTCCACGTTCACCATTGGAAAATCTGTCTGGCTTTTATGGGCCATTGTTTTCAACAACTCCGTGCCAGTGGAGAACCCGAGAGGAACCACAAGCAAGATCATGGTGCTGATCTGGGCCTTCTTCGCTGTAATTTTTCTGGCCTCTTACACTGCTAACCTGGCTGCCTTCATGATCCAGGAGGAGTACATCGACACAGTTTCAGGCCTCTCGGACAAGAAGGTACTTCGCCACTTGAATACTGATTAGGTGGAAAAAGCGAAGGGAGAATTAATGTCCACAAGTGAGCCAAATCCCCTGCATTTGAATGTTAAATTGATTAAAGCATGGGAATTAAGAAATGAATAGAACCTCATGTAACATAACTCAATTACTACGTTTCCTGGACACAAAAAGACGGTCTTAAATATTACTATAAATCCACAGACTGCTCTCTTTTTATTTTAAGTGGGTAAAGAGTGCTGTAAGTAAGTCTGGAGAGTGGACAGAAATAGGTCAGACAGATTGGTGCACAGCCTGGTGTGTCTCATGCCTCTTCTTTTTCCTCCCTCACCCTCCTCTCCTCTGATAGTTTCAGCATCCAGAGGAGCAGTACCCACCTCTGAAGTTTGGCACGGTGCCCAACGGGAGCACAGAAAAAAACATCCGCTCCAACTATCCAGACATGCACCAGTACATGGGCAAATACAACCAGAGGGGAGTGGAGGACGCCATCCTGAACCTAAAGACCGGGTCTGTTTGCCACAGCTAAGCCAATCTGCTCTTTACATGCCCACCTTTCATTTTACAACCACAGAATTTCAATGTAAGCATTGTGTGCAACTTATCATTTGTCTGTTTTATGATGTTTATGAAGACATTTACCATAAGATATTTACCATGGACAAATTCAGGGATGTCAGTAGTATTGAAAGACTGTGGGGAATGGACGTCAGGACCGAAGGAACCCATGTACATCTGCATTGCGCATCAAGCATTTTTCAGACATAAATAGGCTTCTTTCATTTATTTAGTATTAGTTATAGAGCATTAATAAGGATGAGTTATCTGTTCCACTTTCATTTCCCCTCGGTTTTATCTGGAAGACACCCTGGCTTTGGTCTCCTAAAACTTTAAAATGTGAATTGTCAAAACAACTTCACAAGCTGGTTTTATTTAAAAATGTACACAGTTGGGCTGTGTTCTTGAATGAAGATACTAGCAAAATACGATCATGATAAGAAAAGAGAGTCTATTTTTTTTCAATTCTGTTTTTTGCTCCATAACATAATAAAAGTCTTTTACTTTTTTGCAGTTTCTAAAATAATTTAAAATATTTTTTTTGATTGCTTTCAGCATTTTCTTCACCTGATATACATCATTACACAACAGCGTACATTGTACGTGTGTGAAAAGAACTCGGTACACCCTTGCTGCTTCCCCAGGAGTTAAAATGCAATGAAGCAGTAAGATGCTGCTGATCAAAAGCGTTTGGTTAACTGAGCATACTGTGTGCGAACGCTGCTGTTCAAGCAGCGGTTTCTGCACTTTACTGGTGTTGCAGCAGACAGTCCCAGCTAACTAGAGTAGCCTAGTCTAAATGCATACCCTAAAGTAACTGAAATGCCCTGCTGGGACCTTAACAGAGCTCTGCAAAAACGAATCAATTGAAGCAAAATTGGCAGAAATATTGGGTTAACATTAATCCTCAATGATGTGAGAGTGATAAATCCATGCAGAAAACAGCTACTGAGTTACTGAGGTGAAAGGCCCTTCTGCAAACTTTTGAATCATGGAACATATTAAGATTTTCAATCAAATGTCTTCCTTATTCTGTTTATTTTTTAGTAATGAATAATTTCAGTGTAGACTGAGTGATTTATACATTTAACGTTATATTTAGATAACCATAAAACCTGTCAAGAACCTAATGGTTACTATTATGTCTGATATGTAAATATTGAAAAACCATTGCCTTGCGACTCATATTACTAAAATATATGTGGTTTATATTCTCTTGTAGGCAACATAGAGTTAAAATACTGTCTCTTTAATTTTTAGGCTTCATCCAGTGCTTTCAGAAAGTTATACCAGGTCGAATTAAATATTAAATATTTTAGTTTAGGCTGTGCCTTGAGGCCAAGACTTTAAAATACCACCTCTCAACCCGTAGAGCTCTACTGACATCAGTCACACAACCTTCCATCAGCTGCTCTCTCACCCTCCAGCCTTTCCCTCAGCCTTAAAACGTGATTTTACATCCACCTGATGAGTGGATTGAAGGATATATTGGTACAGTTAAATTGACATGGACACTGTGTCATTTAGTCTCAATATACTGGAGACATTTAAAACCACAACACTGATTTTGGATTAAAACAACAGAGATGAGATGGCAAAGAACAGAGTTAGAAGTTAGCACTCTAAACATACCTAACAATAAAGTTGCATTTACAAAATAAATGCATGTACAGTTTGTTTATTTTTAGGACCATTTACTGTTTGACTTTGTGAATCATTCAGTGGGAAGTCTTCCTCCTGATCAGTTACGCTGCAGAATAAGGAAAGGGAGGCTGAAGCCCCCCTCCCCCAAAATAGACCAAACAACATCAATGATAGAAACCGTTGTACTTTTGGTATTTTGACATACCAAAGACCATCACATAGAAAATAAACCACGAACTGCGTAGTGCCATCTTGTAGTGGTGTTTGAAACAGATACATTTCTCATCCACAGTGTACACCCATTGCTGTGTTATGAGCTCTGCCCCTCGGTTTCAAAGTTTAATTACGAATCCATCCATGGTTTATGAGGCTGGTTATATGCTGTGATCATTCTCACAAAAGAAGGGGTTCTCTGACGCCCTAAAATCTGAGATCATCCATCGAGGTCCCTAGAAAAAAACGATTTTAACATTTGACATCTTGTCTGTACTTAGAGTCCCAGCAGTGGAAATGGTAATGAAATGTCTAGAAATAAAATTTAAGTCCAGTTGCTGAGCCTGTTTACACTACTTGCTCAGGTGTTAATACGAACCCTGCCACATGAAATAATCAATTTACCAAAGAACATTTAACCTTACCAGTGTGGTGCACATGTGGAAATTTGAAATTAAACATAAGGATACAATGCGCATATGGGCCATTAGAATGTTGTCTTGTGATACAGCAAACAGAAGCTCTACTAAACATGTTGAGTTACGCCATAGTTCGCTGTGACCTCAGTTAGGCAGCCACACCCCTGTCAAGCAGTAAGGCTCCACTTCTGAAACTATAATCTGTTGGGCTCTTTTTGGCATTAAGACAACAATTCTTAATGCTACATTGCCAGACAGGACAAAAAAACAAACAATAGGTTTGCCATAGATAAATAAAGGACAACGCACATCAGATACACATTAGATGCAAAGTGTTGTTGTAATTTTTTATGTTTAAACAGGTCTCTCTTGTAAACGAGACACTGAGTCTCAAGGGACTTACCTGTATAAATAAATAAATTAATAAAAATAATAAAAACATCAGATGCTCATCAGAAAAAAGGCGGCTTTTTATTTTCAATCAAACAACCTGCACAGGCTACATGAATTTGATGGACGATGCTCTTGGATAAGATTTCTTGTAATCCTTTTGAACTTATTCGATTCAAACTATCCAAGGAGGGAGTCCAGTGATCTGTCCTGACTCTGCAGACTTCAGCACGACATCTGTAATGTGTATTAAAGAACCCCCCATGGTGATCCCAGTGTGCGTTTCACTTTACGCCCCCACATCACCTTTCTACTCAATAGACACTGTAGCATATGCAGTTTGATCACCAGAGAAACGAGTTGCCACAATTCTTTTTGGGATGTGTTAAAAAGGCTTTCACATGAGCACTGTAACTTACACGTGTCATGTGTACCGGATATGTGGATTGCTGCTGCAGAAACGACTAAACTGTGACGTAGATGATGCAGCAATGACCCAAGAAAACATCATCCCGTGCTATGCAGATGCTTCACTCACCTGTGTGTCATAGGATGGAGAAAGCAACGGTGAAACTTGAGCCATCCCTGGTTGTCATCACTTGTTGTCACTCATAGGGGTTTTCTTTCCCATGTGGTCAGCTGTTTCTTATTATGGAAAAATATTCTGAAAAATATGGTGACATCGCCAAAAAGTAACGCAACCAGTCATAAAACTCAGGTTTACCATAACAATAGCATCTCTTGTCGTTTACATATTAATATTGATAATAAAAATGTTTTTGTAAAGAGATATGTGTGAAATGTCAACAGTTGCGTTCATTTAACTTGCAGCAACAACTTCGCAGCTAATTATGTCAAAACAACACTTTTTCTAACACGAGAGGTGCAGAAAAATAAAATGTATTCAATCCAGGAAGATAAACTAAAATAATGTTTGCACTTGGATATTGTTTTGGAACATTTGAGAGCGTTAATGGAGCTTTCATACCGTATAATAGTTTTCCACCCACATCTTTTCTTTCTGCATTAATTAATCTTCATCAGTGATTAGTCCTTAATGCAATTTTACCGCAAAGTTCAAGTAACAAATCTATCATTTGTTCTTTAATCTATAAATTCAAGCTGTTGGCACTGAGTATGGCTGGTTAATCTTTTTTTGATTTCATGGTGCAAAGTGGTCACAGCAACCAGATTCAGCAGATATAGCCTGCCTTTGTATTATTTTTAAAAATCTTTTATGTTTTCCCATTCACACGAGCAAACCATCATCCAGAAAGACATTCTTTTCAACTCCAACTAACATTTCACATCTTTTGTCACACATCATGCTTTGCTGCACAAATTCTCCCACCTTTGTTCTTTCCCTCTCCACCTTCACAGCTTTCTCTCCACACATACAGTGTGAGCAGCGTTTCCCTTCTTCGCTTTTCTCGCAGAATCTCCATCACTCGTCATGTGTTGGTTAATCCCAATTTACTTGATCCTAAGCTTCTGTTGTGATCCACATCGCTTTGACACCGCAATTATAAATCAGCGTTAACGTGCACTGAATGTATGAAACTTGTGCTTTTCTCCTCGAGCGTTTTCTTCTGCTGCCTAATGCCTATATTTCCTTTTTTTTTTTTTTTTTTTTTGCTCTTTAGCTGCCCTTTATGTGTTACAATTCCTTTCTCGGTCTATTATTTTGAGCCATTCCTTCCCCTCCTAGTGTGCTTTCTCTGTGTGTCTGTATTTAAACTTTATAATCCTCGTCACTCTCTGCCTCTATCCCATGTCTTTTCCACCCTGAAGTGTGTAAATCTCTCCCCCCTTTCTCTGTGGCTCCCTGTCACTGCACCCTTCGTTCCGTAAATCCCCTCAGCCCTCTCCGCTGTCTTCCTCTTACTCGCAGATCCTCACCTGATTTCTCCCTTATTTTATTCTCCTTGTGTTTTCACTATCGCTGCCAACCCTGCTTTACTATTCCACCCTTTCTGCCTGTCCTTGTCGTTATTTAACGTTTTATGCCCCCTCCATCATTCCCCTTGCCTTGTCTGCCGTATATTTTTGCACCCCAGCTGTCTTCCGAAGTACATTGCAGAGATATACCTTTATACAGCCTCCCCTGCCTCTGTCACTCTCTCCATCCTAGTTCTGTCTCTCTTCCATTAAATGATGAATGAATTCTGTCTTTACTCCTGTACAGGAAGTTGGATGCTTTTATTTATGATGCTGCAGTGTTAAACTATATGGCCAGGAAGGACGAAGGCTGTAAGGTGAGGACTGAGGCAGAGACTCATGCACATGTTTCTTTTTTAATTTTGCCTGCCATTGGGTTTCATTCAGTATCTGCATGTTGTCCTTTCTCCAAGGTGATGACCATAGGCTCGGGGAAGGTTTTTGCCACCACAGGCTACGGTATCGCCCTGCACAAAAACTCACGTTGGAAACGTCCTCTTGACCTGGCCCTGCTGCAGCTAGTGGGAGATGGTAAGATCTATGGGAGAAGGTGAGGGTTTTAATGAAAATAATGACCGCCATGACCGGACAAAATGGAAGATTATGGGTGAGACAACAAGGTTGAGAAAGGAGTGACAGCATAGTGTGAGAGCAGGGGGTGGATAGAGGACACAGGGGGTAGATGAATGAGAAGATGTCGAGAGGAAAATATGGAGCATGTGACAGCTGAAAGGTGTTTTGATTGTGGCGGAGGGCATAATGATGTGTCGGGAAGGCCTGATGGGACTTTTAAAAAGGTTTGTGAGTCTCTTTATTGGGTATAAGACAGGATGATAAATAAAAGTGGGAGAGGAATATCATTTGTTTGGTGGTAAATGTTCTCCTCGTCTATCCATTCTTATGTTGTTGTCTTGCTCTGGTGCGTGCTTTCCCTTTTCCTCTACTTGCAATTGTAAAAGAAAAAAGGGGATTTAGTTGAGTGAGTCACAGTTGTGAAAAGTCACTTCTTGTTTGTTGACAGATTTACAGAAATACGGATTATTTCAGACTGACTGAAGGACTGAGGGGAAAAAAAGAAACACCTGACAATACCCTGATGTGATGTAGGAGCAGGGGACCGAGGTAGAAGGACATGTACAAAGCATTGGATTAATAAATAATTAATAGCTGCAGTACATTGCAAAAGTTTTCATACCCCCTTTAGCATATTTGGTTTTATGTGACATAACACAAAGCAGCTTTTCACACTTAAGATATCGGTTATTTATCATTCCTTTTTGCACAATGGGTTAAGTTCAGTCAGACTGAAGTCAATGTGAACATCCGTTTTCAAGTCCTGCCAGTTTCATCTCTCTGCCTTGAAATGAGATCAATACACTTTGATTCAAACCATTTCATTGTAGCTCTGGGTGTGCGTTTAAGATAATTTCCTTGTTAGAAGATTAACCTTCATCCATCTTTGTATCAATTCTGGAAAGTTTTCCCTTCCCTCCTGATAAAAGGCGTCCCTGCAGTATTATTTGGCTACCCCTATGCTTGACCATGGGTAGGTTGTGTTCAGGGTTATTTGAAGTCTTATTTTTCTGTTACATAGACCAAAAAGCTCGATTTTGGTCTCTTCCAAACAGAACACCCTTTTTCAGACATTTTCTCTGATTAACTGCAAAAAGGACTTGTTGTGGCTTTCTTACAGCAATGGTTTTGTTCTTCCATAAAGCCCAGATTTGTAGCATGTATGACTAATTGCTTTGCTGTCAACCAATTCTCCCACCTGTGCTGTGGATCTTTGATCTACTCCAAAGTTACAATTAGCCCCTGGACTAGTTTTGCTGTTGTGCCATATTCTTTTCATTTTCAGATGATGGATGGAACAGTGCAAGACGTGAGATGTTAAAAGCTTGGAATATTATTTTGTAATCTACCCCCTGTGTAAAATCTCACCTGCTGCCTTCACAGCACAACTGGTTTGAGACTAAGAATAAATAACACCAGCTGAATCTATTTCCTAATAAGCTAACTTTGCAATCATGCACTACATTGTGTTGGTCTAAAATCTATAATTGTAATAGATTCTATTGAGGTTTGTTGCTATAACGTGAGGAAATGAGACAAAGTTCAAGGGGTGTGAATACTTCTGTGAGGCACTGTATTAGATCATCACATCATGCTGCTTGTTTAATTATATCTATGAGGGAACCACTCATGTTTGACAGAGGGAATCTGTTTTTAGCAACGGTTGTCAGTACACTAATACTTGATTATCATATAACACAGTCTGCCACACGCATTTATTGTCTCCATTGGATGGAGCTTGTTTGGCTTCTCCTCATGCTTTAAATCAGCTTTGCTTATGGCGTGGCGGACAAAGCCCTTTAGCTGTTTCTGGCATGCCGACGCTTTAGCTGCTTACCCACTGATAATGCCAATTTGGTGCCAAGATCTATTAAATAAGACTGGCATCTGGAGCCGAATTGCTCGACCTGGAAAGCTGTGCCTGTGTGTGTGTGTGGGGTGAAAGGAAAAACCGAGAGCCCAGTAGCGCTGACATGTTTGCGGCTTCTTCTCATTCCTTTGGTTCTGTGTTGCAAAGGTCCTGAACATCTGCTGTATGAGTGTGTGTGGACAGATCTAGTTTTTACAAGGCATTATTGGAGTGGATTACAAAAAGGAGAAGACTAGTGCCTTTGGATGTGGAAAGAATAGAGGAAAGGGGCTCACATTCATCATGCCCTCAAAGGCTGCGTGTTTTTAACGACATCTGGAGATCTCAGGCGTCGCACCTTTCACTGGGCCAAGTTGTGTCACAGTGTTACATCATTACTGTTCCATGCCTTGTGGAGTTTTATCATTTTTCAACCGAATTAGAGGATATTAGAAGACTTCTAAACCCTGCGAATCTATTGTTCTCCTTGTTGCTGCCTCTGGTGATTCACACCACAGCTTTAATAGATGGTGCATTGCTCTTACTACATCTTTGCTATTTTTTTTTCCTGCTAAAAAAGCAAAAGAGCTGAGTAGTAAGATTTACCGCCCCTCCCGCCCCCACCCTCCATCTTATCGGATCCACTCTTTTTTTGGGCATCATATCATGACTTTGATTCCTTGAATATATTATTCAGTAAGCAGATATTAAAATGCAAGGGCTGGGTTTCAGCTCTTGGCCAGAAGGATTCATTTATTTTATTTTTTTCAGAAATCTTGTGATGAATGCAGAGAGGTTTGTCATGGAGAGATAAAAGCGCGGCATTGTACCAGTCATGGTTTACTGCTCAGCAACTGCAAGGCCCGGTGTCTCTGGATGTGTGCGGGGCATCCAGCTCCATCTGGCATGCCCCAAAATGCAAACATGCTTGCTGGTGCTTGCACATTTACATATGCAACCGTGCCACCCACACACTGATACAGTGTCCTTTATTGAACATCTTTGTGTTAAAGGCTTTGCATTTCCAGGGTTGCCAGCTATACCTGAGATTGTCTGCCAGAAACAAAATAGGTAGAGAGAGGATGTGGCACACCTGCCAGATTTGGCAGGCTTGAGTTAGCTGTGACTGAGCGGCAGAAACCTACTGCCATCTCAAAGGTTGAGGTGGGTGGTGGGGGTTGGGCGCAACATAGCGAGGAGCAGTGGTGGTTCTCGCATGAATAAGGGCAGGATAAATTGTGGTGCTCTCCTGCACAAAGCCCGTCACGCTGTTTGCAGCAGCAAGAAGGGGTCGCTTACTCATCACATGGGGGCACTAACTCGGCAATTACAGCACATACATAAAAGCAATGAGAAACTTGTTAAGGTCACAACTAACAGATATACTTTTTTAAATAGTTTTTAACAGGTGCTCATGCATCCCTTTTCTAATGCTGACCTAACACCCCATATGTCCTTTATAAAAAATAAAAAAATCCTGCTGGTGAGGAGATTTAAATCATGGGCAACCAGGAGTAAAACAGCAGCGGATGCAAGAAAGGAAACATGTGACTCAAATCACTCAAACTTTCTCAGTCAATGTTAATCAGCACCCACTTTAAGACCCCTGTTGTTTTCACAGCACACAGAGCCACTTGAGAAGGCCCGTTATACTGCAAAAGTAAAACCTCACATTGAAAAATGTATAAAAAATGGATTCAGTGGGAAAAAGCCCAATGTTTAAAATGAGTCTTTAACAAAAACTGAGGTCACACGTACACATAAGTCTCATAAGTACACATTTGTTTTTAGCATTTTTTTATATTTATTCCCAACTGTTTTTGTGTTGATCACACTTTCTCCCTCCTGTTTCACTAGAAGTAGAAACTCTGACTTGACACAGAGGCTCATTCATTTTAACCACTGAAAGCTAGACATAAAAGGACTCATAATTATCTTGACACCACACACAGTCTTCATTATGTGTAATGTGAACCGGAGTAGCCAAAGAGAAATTTCGCTACAGTAAAACGCGGTGACAAATACAATATTCTATTCCATTCAAAAGCAGCACTATGGTGCAAACAGAACAGCCATTTGATGCTATGTATACATGATTGTTGGGGAGTGATGCCAACCATCCCAAACGTATACACGTTGAGTTTGGAGGGACTTTGATTGGAAGTGCTGCTACTGCCTAGATTTAATTTAACGTTCCATTTTTCAATGAGAAAACCATCCATGTATGTTTAGGATGAAACAAAGGACGAATATGTGGAAGCCAAACCCTTTGAAATACCAGAGATTCTAAATGAAAATTTTGTGCTCTGCCAGAAATAAGAAAAAGGGTTTTCACCCAGTGTTTCAAAAAACAATTACTCAAATATCACCAAATTAACACTCTCTCTAAATCCTATTTGAAAATCCAATGATCAGTGGATTTGAAACACAGTGAAGACAGTATTAATAACCAGTTTATCTACCCTTGTGTCTATTTTCGTCCCTTTGTCATTAAATGTTTCGCGAACATACGTACATATAGTTCAGCCCAAAATTAAGCATACTCCTGACAGAAATAAAAGTATTTTTATTCAGCCAAGAAGTTTGTTTCTGATGAAAAATGAGACAGGCAACTCTGAAAACATAACAAGACGTAGAAGGAATATCATTTTTTTATATTTTCTTTCACACTTTTGTTAAAATTGCATTTTGAAAAGTAGGTGTACCCTTTTCAATAATGAATTAAACTAAATATTTATTTGCAACACAGCATCCAAGCCTCTCTTATAAAGCCTATCAGCTGTTTTTGCACTGCCTACTGGTATTTTGATGACTTAGCTTGTGATAGTTCTAAGTCTTTGAGGAGGAAAGGCCTCCTTGCGATCACCTTAATCTTAAAATTATGTTTTAAGATTATGTCTAAAACTTTAGTCCAGATTCTGGTTGAGCAACTCCAAACATTAATATTGCCTTCAAGCCGACAAAACATGTTGGTAAATCTAGAAGACTCCATAAAACGTAAATCCCCTGCAACTATTAACTTGCAGTAATTAACCTGAAGAGGATGCAAACTCTACTATTTTCCAACCGGTTAGCGATGAGTTTCATGTTATTGTGACTTTTAATTTCCACTTCAGAGGTAAATTAAAAGCAGCCCAAGTAGCCATAAGAACTTCTCAGCTCACTACCATCTGCTTCCAGTTATCCTGAGGGTTTCTGAACTTTACCTCACTGATTTTTCCTTTTGAGCGGTGTCACAAAGTAAAGCTCAAGGCGCTTCCACTATTCATTATTTTAGCTGTTCGGAATGTTTAGTTGATATCATAATGTATTAAAGCCAGCATAGCTTGTACCATAGGTAGATTTCCTTGGCTTTTGGAGAGGCGGTTGCATAAAGGTAAAGCAGCAGGGGTATTAATAACTATCCCTGTAGTGATTTCGTGCCAAACAGTTGTTTCTTAAGGTGTAGTTATTCCTCTAAATAAATGCTCTCAATCAAAAGGTTAGATTTTTATTCTTTTTTTCCAGCGTAAAATTATTTTTCTGCAATACCAGATTTATTTATTTGAAGGTTATTTGTTTTTTCGCACGTCTTTATCTGGGTGCTAATAAATGTGGCTGGCATTGTATGTTTGTTTGGTTGAACCAGACAGGAAGCTGTTACCTAAGTCTGCCAGTGGGCTGCAGCAGCACTATATCCATCTGTTGCTGTAGCTGGAGGCCACGGCTGATTGGCTAATGATGTTCTACAGGAGACATATTAGCCAGATCACACAGATGACTGAATCGGCTTCAACTAAGCCTTGCAAGCAGAGCTAATGATGGCTGAAATATAAAGGCAAGACCTTTTTTTATGGTGCAGTGTAGTGTTGCGAGTAAATCTATGACCTGTCAGCTTTTAAAGCCCACTATAGCCAGTAAAACGTGTTAGAGTTGAAAAAGCATCATGCCGTAAAAGCAACCTTCAGACCTAATTTTTGCAGTGTGCTACCGCAGTTAATAGTGTACCATAAAGCCCTCATTACCCGTTCTTTTGGAGAATGTGCCTCTTTGATTCAAATGTGAATCATATGCAGCATCCTATGGCTCTCTGTCACTATGGTTACACCAGCAACCCATGCAGCCAATCACAGTGCTAACAGGGAAGGCCAGCTTTGTTTAGCCAGTAAGATCAGAAATGAAAAAGCAGAGTTGTGGTTAAAGAGTCTGTGCTTTTTTTCCCCTGGTAGCTCTAAAGGTGGGAGTCTTGATTCCTCTCATAACTTACCACCTGGGTGAAGAATCTGACCATCCATCCAGGACAATTAAATGATTGGGATCTCTTCTCTGCCTGTTTTTCTTTTCTTCATCAGTTAATTCTCTCTCTCGTTCCCACTTTCCTTGCCGTTCCTTTTCTCTTCCCTCATACTTTTCAAGTTGAGGAGGGCTCCATTCTTTGTCACGATGACACAAATTCAGCCTCTCATCCTCCATCTACGTTCTGCTTCTTTTAGCAACGTCTTACGCTCTCTGTCTGTCTCATTTCCCCTGACGCCTCCGTGGATGGAGAAAGAATGCCACTCGATCTCCGTTTTTACAAGGCATTCTTCTCAACTCTCTCATTACCGCTCACACTCGTGTCCATGCTTGTTCCGCCTATCCAAGCATCACTGTGGCTCCTGGTCTCTCTTTCTGCTCCTCTCCTCATTTACTCTCCGTTACAATGTTGAGATTAGGTTGTCGATGCCATTTTAGTTCTTGGTTCAACTTCATTGTTTTAGACTCTCCATCCCTCTTTTTCTAAGTTCTCATTGTCTTTGTCACGCCAAACACACAGCTTTATTTTAGTGACCTCTGAGAGTCACCTTGAATAAACAAAAAAACAACAAGCCGAGACACATTTTGCCATGCATTTTTCCCTTCAGTTTCCTTATTTTATTTTTATGTCCCCAAATGCTGTTTCCCCCATTTTTTGTTTTTCAGAACTCCACATCTTAGTATATAGACACATTTCTTTACTTAAATGTGTGCATTGAGAGAGGATAAGAAAAAAATCGCTGCATTTTTTAGAGGGAGATTTCAGCAGAGATAATGATCATAGCAATTATACTGTCTAAAATATGTTTTCGTTCTCTCCTGTTGTCCTTGCTCAAATAAACAGTATTTTATTATGGTCAAATACCTAACACAGTACCTTTCATTCACAATTTTTTAGTTTTTTTATCATGAGATAAGAAAACTGCAAACTAGATCAGGTTTGTAATTGCAATCACTTTCAACCCCTTTAGTACTATCAAGTCAGACAAGATTTGGCATAAGTTTTCCGTTTTTCCCTTTAAACTATTAATGTCCAAAGCGTAATACTGAATAACTGCCACTTCTGAACATAGAAGTCAACATGGACAAAGAGACAGAAGAACTCACCAAAGGACAAAAAATGTTTTGTAGGTCCTCTGGACGGGTTCCTCTTTGTTGAAATGTTTTATCTGTTATTGCGACCATCAGGCAGCCCTCAGGGAACTATAAGTGGTCATCAGAGCACTAACAATCGCTTGTTAGACGGAAGGTCCTCTTTTGCATGAGTTTTGATTGTTGCCGCTAAACTTGTTGATCCACTATGCAAAGGTATTGCTTACAAGGCTGAGTTTATCTGAAACTCCCCAGACTGCACACGACTCTGAGAAAAGACAAAACGTTCCAACTAAGAAGAACCCATCTAAAGGACCTACTCAGTTTCTTTTTTTTACCTGGATCATGATACTTACTATAAGCACATTTTTGATAATGTTACAGGAATGAAATAAAAATACATCTATGTAGCCTATTACTATTACTATAAATTACTATTACTATGTGTAATTTTTGTCAAAAGGGAGTGCAAAAATAATAATATATTTAATAAAATCTTGATGATGTTTAATCATGTTAGCTGACAAAATTTTTGATTATGTAAGAAATGTCTGTTGTTTGTTTGGCTACTTACCAACAGGATGGCCAGAGAGAAATGCTAAAAGCTGCAGCAGAAGGACAGCACAACCATGCTCACATTATTCAGCTAAGCTGTAATTTACAGATACTCTGAACTTCTACGATGTCAAATATGTAGAGAAGAAGTAAAATGTAACTTGTTTAATTACTTATTTCTGATGGTAAATTGATGGGGAAGTATATTTTTTGTTGACACCAAGGGGTAACAGGGGTAACAGGGTTACCCCCCACTACTTCCCCCCCTTTCCACCCCTGAAATTCTCACCATGTATGTGAGGGACACATACAAAAAAATAAATTAAATAAACTAAGGAAATCCCACTGTACACCGTGAACGACTTATGATGCTGACATAAATGCCTGATTCGCAGGTTGTACTAACACTATAAATAGTGTTACCTTAGAGTTGACAAACTACCAGTAGCATGTCTGTACAACAGCTGACTGGTAAGCCCAACTATTGAACCAGCTGATATCAATTTATTCGTTAGCAGTTCTCACATTATTTCAGTCCTAGGCTGGCCATTTCTTCTGCAGTACACATGCTGCATACACACAAAAATAAACAAACAAAAACTGTATCCCCTGCTGAACGCCATTTTAAAAAAATAAAATGATCAGATGTAGTTAGAGCTGCTCAATATATTACTTTCAAATACATTTTGCAATATCAGTGTGTGTAACGTCACAACTGCAAAGCACTGCTTGGATGCAATACATTGTTGGTCATAGAATACCAGAACCCATGCAATAAAACAGCTTTAAATAAGTATGTTTGAATGCCAAGATAAACTTTCACTGTCCTTATGTCCAAAACTACAGACCACAGCTCTTAGTATAACACATACTAATATGTGGATTGTTTTGTTGACTCCAAATATCTATTCAAACATGTAAATCTTTTTTTTTCAAAGCAACGTTACACATCACATTTACTTATTTTAGAAATTCAAAGCCAAATTTAAGATGTAACTGTTATTTTTCTATTTCTGTGATTTTTATCTTCATTTTCTGTTTCCTTGTTTTCTGTACTTCTTTTTCCACCAAAATTTTAACCTTTTGTCCTTTTATTTCCTTCCCAGATGAGATTGAGATGCTGGAGCGCCTCTGGCTGTCAGGTATCTGCCATAATGACAAAATTGAGGTGATGAGCAGTAAACTGGACATTGACAACATGGCTGGGGTCTTCTACATGCTGCTGGTGGCTATGGGCCTCAGTCTGCTGGTGTTTGCCTGGGAACATTTAGTCTACTGGAAACTGCGCCACTGCATGGCCACTAGTTCCGGCAAATTGGACTTTCTCTTGGCAATTAGCAGGGTAAGCACCACTGCTGCTGATTTTTTTTATTTTCACCATTAAAACCAATTTTGCTCATGCCACACTCACTAACATGACACAGTCACAATTTGTATTTAAAAGAATAGATATATCTACTGGGGTGTGAAAATGTGCTTCTCTTTTTTGAAACTCATAAAAAAGTATCACACCTTTCCGTATCACATAAAGATAACCTGAATAAAACCAAAAAGCAGTATGTTTGGTGTTGTTCCACTGGAAGCTGAAGCTCTTTCTCTCAGGTTCATGTATTTGAGACCCTGCAACAGTTTTTAAGGTTACCGTAGTTAGTTTTATAGATCTTCCTATAAACTCTCACCAGCTTCCATGGTCGTGCTGAAAAAAGCATTCACACAGCTTGAAATTGCCACCACTATTTTAGACAATGTTGATTGATTCAGGGTGCTGTGCAGTGTTCCCTATGCACATACAGTTCTTTTTTTATGCAGGCCAGAAATGTTAATTTTGGTATCACTTAACCGGAACATTTTCTTCCACGTGATCACTGTGTAGTAAATGCAGCTTTTGCCAAACTAGACACATGACATTGTTTGACTTTCTTTCAACACTGGCTTTCTTCATGCCAATTATCCATAAAGCTTTGTGGAGTGCACGCCTAATAATTGTTTAATTCACAGAGTCTCTGTGATTCTTATTATATTGTTTTACAACCTAAACCTGTTTTAAACTTCTCTACAATTGTATCACTGCCCTTTCTATCCTTTTAATAGAGTGTGGTAGACTTACAATTTTTATTTGCAAGAAGGTTTTTAAAACCATGTATCGGTCTCTTTTACAGTTACACTACACTTGAGTGTACACTTTACAGTTACACTCTACCCTGTGTTAGTTTATCAAATAAAATCCCAATAAAGCGCACACAAGTTTGTAGTTGATTCCTGAAAAATATGGAAAAGTTCAAGGCAATTAATATCTTAGAAGACCCTGTAGGTAAGAAACTGTTGACATCTGTTAAAGAAAGTTATTGGTAAAAATGTAAAGAGTAGACTTAGTATATCCATCCCTCCATCCATCCATCCATCCATTATCTATACCCGCTTATCCATCCAGGGTCGCAGGGGTGTGTGTGGTGAGGGGCTGGTGCCTATCTCCAGGTGTCATTGGGCAAAAGGCAGGGTATTTCCTGGAAAGTTATATACTTGATTATGTTTTTAGTAAGTTTCTCTTAAAACGAGATCTTTTTAGATTTGTTGTTTGTTTTGTTTCATTTATATCAATTCAACTCCTTTAGCTCCATAACTTATGTCTGTATATAGAAAATAGCCCTGTATAATTTGTTAGGCAACATAGTTTGTGGACATGAATGATCATAGATTAATCACTTGAGCATCTGTTTTTTTCCAAGAACTTAATCCATCATTTTGTTGTTTTATCTCTTAGGGCATGTACAGCTGCTGCAGCTTTGAGGATGAAACTGCACCAGGTGGTTCTAAATCTTTGCCTTCACACCACCACACAGCAATGGTTACTGTTCCACCGCAGCCACATGTTGTCTCCACTACTATGACCAACCCAGCAATTGCAATGGCGCAACAGCAGCAACAACCACAACAGCAGCAACCACCGCCTGTCTACAAAACACCTCTACCAGGCTCTCCTCCCACTGTGGTGCATTCTGGGTCAGCACTGGGTTCTTCTAACCCCCCCATTGCTGGTGCCCCCCTCCCTTGCTCCACTTTCCTGCCCAGGCCAGATCGCAGGTTGGCAGTAGTGGATCGCTGGAGGTTGCCTAAAACTGCTACAGCCACCAACCCCATGGCTGTAAGAGGGGGCATCACTGACATGGGGCCGTTTGCTCAGAAAGTTCCACAAACTTGGGCTACAGCTGCTGGAGGGGGTGGGGGACTCGATGGCTATAAGAGATATTATGGTCCCATTGACCCTGAGGGACTGGGGTCCTGCATGGATCAACAAGCAGGGTCCCAGACCCCCAAGACTATGCCAAGGGGCCACCCCCAACCCCCTCCAGCGAGTGTGGCCTTCTATTCTGAGAAGAGCATGGACCAAGGGGTGGGGAAGAGGGTGGTGGGAGGTGGCAGTGGAGGTCAGGGGAAAGGGCCTGTTAAACCTCTGGGCACCCCCAGGCTGCCTCCTAAGAGTCAGGCCCCTCTCCCTCCTACACCTCCACTGCCACATCCCTCTCCCCCTCTCCCTTCATCCTTTTGGAGAAAGCGGAGGCCTAAGAAGCCCAAAGAGCCTGGAGGGCCACTGTATGAGAACATTCTGCCTCTGGGGCGAAGGGGAGGAGCAAGAGATGGAATTAGGGAAGGAGGAGGAAGGAGGTCCCGCCCACTTTCTCCTCCACTCTCACTTCCCATACCAGTTCCACTCAGCCCTTCCTATACCCCTCCTTCTCCTTCTGCATCTTTGCACTATACGTCCTCGTCCTCTACGTCAACCACCTCGTCAACATCAACGTCTTCATCTGCCTCATCTTCTCGCTCCACCTCTCCCACATATTCTTACAGCTCCTCCAGGAGCACACGAGACAGGACAGGAGGAATAAATGGTGAGGACGATGACGATGATGAAGATCTGACAGAAGAGTCAAGCCTTCTCCTTGGGAGAGGAAGAGAGAGAGAGCGATCAATCATTCGACCTCGTTCCCTCAGCCACGGGCGCTTGCCACCACCAATTCCCCCCAGGAAACCACGCACATCTTGGGGTGACAGAGAAAGAGAACGGGAAAGAGAAAGAGGGGGGAGCCAACTGTCTCAGCTCCAAGAGTGGTGGGCAAGCTGGAGTGAAAGGGAGAGGGGTGGAACAGGTGGAGAAACTGAAAGGCAGAAAAGGGAAAAGAAGAGGAGGAAAGAAAAGGAGAAAGAGAAGAAGAAAAAGAAAAAGAACAAAAAGAGGAAAAAGAGAGAGGAGAGGGAAAGAGAGCGGGAGAGAGAAAGGAAACGAAGGAAGGTGAAAAAGAAGAAGAAGAAGGCATTAAAAACAAAGAAGAGGAAAAAATCAACGGGGGGAAAGCGGTCTGAGCCTGAAGATGGAGATGTAGAACAAGAGAGAGAAGGAGATGCTGAGAGAGAAAGAGATGAAGGAATACAGGACTACTCTTCATTTTCTGCCCAATATGGGAGCACGTTTGGAGAGAAGGGACGAGATTCATGGGAAGGAGAAAGAGAAAGAGGCAGGGGGGAAGATGGCAATGATAGAGATGAGGACGACAGTGGAAGAAGCAGAGAAAGACGTCCCAAGTCCTCACATTCTCATTCTAGACGTCGAACTCCTAATAAGCGCTACTCCAACTCTAATAAGTTCCCTGCTTCTGTTAAATTTTGGATGAATGGGAGAGGAGATAACACCAGTGCCACTCCAGTATCCCTCCACCCACTTCTTCCATCATCTAAGCGGCGAAAAAGTGGAGGGATTGACAGAGAAGATAGTGGTAGAGTTGGAGAGAGACGTCCTTTGTTGATGCATTATGAGAAAGAAAAAGCACAGACAAGGGAAGGGCTGTCTTTCCATGAATGGGACTCAGATGAAGATGATGCTGATGTGGAAGAGGATGAGAGGGATAGACCAAGGGAGCGGGGAGAGGACAGAGGAAGGAGGGTAGGTAGAGGGGCTGTCTCTGAGTCTGAGAGGGACAGGGGAAGGTTGGAGGACAGCTACTCGGATGAGGGTTCTTCAGGAGAATTTGGTCGTTTTGAAAGATACTGGGAAGAAAGTGCAGGAGGCACTGGCACTGGGATCGGAGGCATAGGTGGAGGAGGCTGGTTCTTTGGTACCTATCCCTCCAGAGAGAAAGGGGGAAGCATCAATAGTCGGGATGATTCCTTAGGGACTCGGGCAGAGGGCTGGATTGGTGCTGATTCCTGGGGATCAGGACCAGGTATTGGTTGGGCATCTGGTGGAGGTAGTGGAGGGCTGAGCTCACAGTGGCCACCACCCCCAACAGCCTTCCCTCCACCTAGACGATATTGGTCAATGGACAAAATTCCAGTGAAGGGAGAAAAAAAGTGGAAGAGTGGAGGTGGAAAGAGAAAAGGAAGAAGCAGGGAAAGACTGGATGAGGCAGGACAGGCAACTCTGTGTTCTTGTAGCCTCTACCCCCAACCACATCCTTATCCACATCCCCATGGCCGGTCACACACTTCTAACTCCAAGAGAAGAGCATCAGCACTTTCCCATAGCCAAGAAGAGCTTCTTCCCCACTGCCACAGCTTCAGCGGGGGCTCTCGTCCCAAACCTTTGCCTCCCAAACCCGATTCCAGTCAAGCCAAATCAGGCAGCCAGTCTAACCTCAGCCTCAACACACAGCCTACAGACCATCCACCACAGCCCTTACCGTCACCACCACAGCAGCCGTCCATGTCACCCACCTCCCTGCCCATGCCCATTGCACCTCCACCATCCTCAGCCTCTGTCTCACCACCAGCAGGGGTAGGGATGGCCGGTCAGGCTCA
Organism: Fundulus diaphanus; assembly: GCA_037039145.1. NCBI lineage: Eukaryota > Metazoa > Chordata > Actinopteri > Cyprinodontiformes > Fundulidae > Fundulus > Fundulus diaphanus. The sequence continues at coordinate 36,789,528 of CM073130.1, forward strand.
GGCTTCAGCCAGTGCCAAACTCCAGTATCAGAGACTGCGCTCTGTGCCTCAGCCACGGAGGTTCTACTCTCCCCACCTACCACTCAAAGCCAAGAGCCTGTGCTCACGTCGAGGATCAGCCCACTTTTCCAGCTTGGAAAGTGAGGTATGACAGGGGGAGAGGAGAGAGGGAGACGTGGGAGCAAGCACCAGTGCTACCGAAAACCACGGTACCATGGCAGCTGGAGCCAGGGACAACACCAGAGATATGGCTGCCTTGGTGACCTTAGGTAATCGGTTAGCAAGCATCACTACAGGAACAAACATGAACAGAGGCTCTTTTGCTAACAATACTCTCGGTGAGAGCGACACTACTGCCACCCACTCCATTGTACGCGTTCTTATGAGGGCGACAGTGAGATGCCACACCAGGGTGAGCTACATCCGTCTGGATGGTTCCTTTGATGAAGAGAGTGAAGCTGAGGCTGCATCACCGGGGACTTCGACCCCAGAACTTCTCTTATGCTCAGAACTGAGCTTTGTGATGTCATCTTCGGTCCTTCTCCCCTCCCCAAATCACAACTGTGGATAACAGTAGTCTCCAACTTGTGAGTAATGATGTCATGTTTGCACCCACACACACATACATGCACCCACCCACCCACACACAAACACACAATTACAATATGCTCAAAACGTCTCCCTCCCTCTGGCTTTGAGTGGGAAGAGGAGAGACCCACCTTCTCTCAAAAGATGCCAGTGTTTAGTCATCATCTGGCTTCCTGTCCTCATTGGCTGATGGCTTTAGACCTGGACCGGTGGACTGCTTTTCGGTGTCAGAGAGACTATTCCCTCTACTTCCCTTTTTTAAGAAAAGCAATGCAGTCACCTCTCTCGTTCACTATCTGCCTGCTCACATTTCAATGGACAGTGAGCACAGTGCTACTTATTTGCCCTTTGGCCTCATGACATGATCAGACCCATCTAGCTCTACCCCAGGACCATCTATATGATGTCACGTTTTACTAGAAACCCTTTTAACCAGTCAGACTGAACAGGAACTTCTTTTTCTCTACACTATTGGAGCTTGTCATGACACCTCTGGTCCAACTGGAAAATATTACCAAGTATTAAAGAATTTGAATGACAAACTTATCATCAAAGGAGGAATAACAACATGGAGAAAAAAGACATGTAGCAGAATATCTTTTTTTATGTCTGTCTTTTACGTTATATTCAGACCTCTCTCCCCATCCCCTTCTTTTTATTCTATCAATATATTTCTCTGACTGTGTTAGTGTTTTAATAAGTAGGAGGCTGGATGTGGCTAGTGTTGGAAGTGGGAATGATTCAAAAGCAGTGCCAAAATTTTCCCCAAGTTTTTGAACTTCAATAAAATAAAAAAAAAATCTCTCCACATGTGAACAACTTATAACTCAGACTAGTTTAAGTGGATTCAGGAGATGATTAGTGTAATATCCGTAATTGGCACTAGATGGCTGCATAATATTTAAATACAGTCTTTGAAACATTGGTGAAGGAGGCTTAAGATCTGTCATATATGTTTAGATTCATTAAAGATAACAGAGAGTGTGCAGCTTTGAACATAATTGCTTCTATGAAAGTGTCCAGTCAGGGTTTATTCGGAGTCCAGCACATTTTTAAAACCCTCTTTGGATTTCATTATATGTTGCCACCATACTGCGTCCTGGCTGAGCTGGTGGATGATGTATTATCTGAAGCACAATTCCTCATTGTATTTTTTAAGATGCGTTGCCATAGTTGTAAATGCACAATCTCAAGGTAACATATTTTGCTGATATAGCTTTTCACATAACAATAATAAATGTTGCTGGTGTGAACAATACATTTCACTTTAACCAAGACTTAAAGAGTTTAACACCAAGAAACTTACACTGACATAATCATATGCTTTGTCTTATTTATTTTTGGCAAATAAGACAGAGTGACTTACTGTGAATGTTTCCAGGTGCACATTCAGTAGCTGAGCCTTCACTGAATGCAGTTGGTGATAACTCACATTGTCAAGATTATCAGATGATGGTTTGACTTTGAGCAATATTCCCAACTTTAATATGACAGGGATGCAGTGGCACATCATTCCAGTTGCTTTTTGTCAGCTTTAAACAAGATTTAAATAAGATATGCCATTTGGTCCCAGTTTAGATTAGCCATATCTTTGGTAGTTGTATTTTACTTGTCAAGACCCTCTTCTTCACACTAACTTGGCTATTGTGCAAAATGGCGATATTCTGTTCCTGCTTCTGCACTTCCTGTCCACATGCAAAGGTGATCTTTTGGTGAAAAAGCTGTGGTTTTTGAAAACGGTTTATGTGATACAAAATGAGTCTTGCCCGCCCTGGCTCTCTGTGCTAAAAGCCACAAAAACAGTGCAACATTTCTTTATGGGATATTTCATATATATAAAATATCTGTCTCTTTTTGTCCTGAGTCTACAAACTATAAATGTAAGCTGAAGAAGTTACCAGCTGAGTGGTAAGGGTTAACAGTTTCATGGAAAACAATTGTTTATATGGAATCTTTAGGCTAGCAACTCTTTTGCAATGCTCAGGATGTTCTCATTTTGAATTTTAATGTAATTAACCTTATCTCTTCCTGCTGACGATGCATAGTTGTTACAGTGATTTTGATTAGATTCCCACAGATGTAATTTTTTTTTAAATGGAAGAAAAATAAATATTTGTTTAAAAAAATACCTGAATTAGGGTAGCTACACTGCAAAAATGGATCTAAAAATAAGCAAAATGTTCTTAAACATAGTGTTTTTGTCCTTGATTTGAGCAGGTAAATAAGATCATCTGCCAATGGAATGAGTATTTTGACCCCTAAATTAAGATAAGTAGACATTTAGCACTTGAAATAAGATGATGGAGATGAACTGATCCTATTTTAAGTGCAAAAATCTTATTCTGTTGGCAGATCATCTTATTTACCTGCTCAAATTAAGGACAGATACACAAATTGTAAGAAAATTGTACTTATTTTTAGTTCCGTTTTTGCAGTGTAGGGCCAACATTTACAGCACTTAACTTTAGGTGACAAATTCAAACAAGAAATGCTACATGTAAAAGACAGGGTAGTGACATGTAGCATGGTACCTTCTGTGCCAAAAGCCATCTACCTTTTAGCTGTGCCATCACTATTTTCTTAACTTCAGCATATCTACTTCATATCTCACACTAAGACCAGCCACAGCCCAGCCATTCATCTATTGTAGTTGAATGTAGCGTTGAACTGATGTAGCAAAAGAACACCTACTTACTTTGTAGCTTTGTTTTTGGATGCTGTTTATAAAGGCTCAAAGGATGGGACAGAGGGGAGGGAAATGACCTGCCATGCGAGGGGCTGTGCATCGTGTTTGTGCATGTCGTCACAGATCGGAGGGTTAGTTGACCTTTTCACTTTCCCTTTTTTCCACTCCTTTGCCCTTCTAGAGGCCAGACTATACCTTTTATCTGCACACGGATTGCTTTTCTTTTGTACCTCTATGTGGGGCCGTTTTTAAAACGTGTTTTTAGAGAAATGCTTTTGCTGTTTCCCATTATTTGGAAAAAAGCCCCAGACTCATTGCATGTTTCGCTGAATGAAATTGCCAAGATTTGTGGTTTGAGAGTTGGTTTAGGTCGGGTTGAAAGTTATGCTAGGAAACCAGGAGAGCCACCTTCTGTTCAGATAATAAGCTCACTCTGCGCCACAGCTGCGGAAACCACGGCAACAGTCCGACTGTTTCCTGTGTCGTTGAACACAATTATTTTCAAACAATTAACAGGGCTTCAACCTGGTGTGTCACTGAGCATTATTGATTTCTATTGAGGCACTAATACTTAAGTCTGTGACTGCATGAACACAAATGACTCTTAAAAACCCTCTAGCTTATTTTTATTTATTTAATTTTATGCTGAGAAAAAAGAATATATTGAAATATACTATGTTTTTGAGAATGTACCATGTTATACTGTGATTTAACTGAGATATTTTATTGTATTCAATCATCATTTGAATTATATCATTAATCTATAAAGAAATATATATGTACAAATAAATATATACATATATATACATACAGGTATATATATATATATTAGTTAAGTTTGGTATATTTGGAGGAAGTGTTAGATGAAATAGTTTTAAATGTTTTAGCTTTGTAGCAATTCTAGACACTGAAATCATTTTTGAATTTTGATTCCTCCTATATGACTGTGAAGACATTAGTGCCTGTGACAAAAAAGACGAGTAAAAGTCAAAAACTCTCTAATCATCTGTATCTACTATGGCTATCAGTCCGTCACACCTCTAGTACTACCTAACATAACATTTCTTTTCTTTTTCACACATCAGAATGTGTCTCTTTCGTTTTCTGCATTTCTTCTCCTCTCATCAGTTGTTTCATTAACAACCTATCGACCATCCACTTCTGTTTTTAATTTCAATCACATGGTGATCACATCTCTCTGTCAATTAACACATCCATTGATCTTGGTCTTTCCTTTGTTTTCGGTTGTGTTCTTTTTAAATCAGATCATCCCTCTGTCTGTCTCTCACTTAGCAAAAAACAGAGACCAGTAGATACTGTGTTCTTGCTCCTTTTTGACTGATTGTTGATGATGGCGATGATGATGATCAATTCATTGATTGATAAAACAATTCATGAACAATGTTAGTAGTACTGATGTGACTGAAGTGTGTATTTGACGACCACACCACTGTAGCAAGTCTGGGCTGTACCACACCACCAGCAAGCAAGTGGGGCCTTAGTTCTAGGTCATATATCATAAAGTCCTGCACGTTATCCAAAGTACTGGTCAAATATATTTGAACAGTGTTGAGGTTGGTAAATTGGGAGGAACCGTTTCTAAATACAGAGGGGCATTATACAAAAGTGTCTTGCGGAAATTTTCTTACCCCTTGGATAGTTTCACATTTTGTTACTTTACAGCCATAAACATTTATGCATTTTATTGGGTTTGTATATGATAGACAAGCAAAAAGCAGTGCAAAACTGTGAAGTGGAAGGAAAATTATAAATGGTTTTTAACATGTTTTTACAAATAAAAGTGATGTTAAGTGTGCTGCCCATTTTCTCTTAGCCCTATTTAATCTGATACCCTGACATAAAACTCATTGTAATACAACTACAGATGCAAGTGTTTTTCTAGCAAGTCTCTCCCAATTTCTACCCATTCTTCTTCCGAGCAAAATAGCTCAACATCAACCAGATTGGATGGATAGCATATGTGAACACAGAATTTCAAGTTTTACCACAATTTGACTTGGATTTGGGTTTTGACTGGGCCATTTCAAAACATGTGCTTTGATCTAAACCATTCCATTATGGTTCTGGATGCATGTTCAGGATTGTTGTCCGGGTGAACGCTTCCTTCAGTTTCATGTCTTTTGCAACGTCCGACAGCTTTTATTCCAGGATTGCCCTGGCTATGTACATCTACCCATCAACTCAGGCCAGCTTACCTGTCCCTGCTAAAGAAGAGCATCCCCACAGCATGATGCTGCCACTACCATGTGTCAAAGGGAGGTGGTGTGGGAAGTTTTAGTGTCTGTAAACCGGTTTGCTCACTAATATTCTCTGACAAATTTATGAGACCTGAAGTAATTGTTTGCACTGAATTAATTAAGGGCTATCAGTCTAAAGAGGGCTGAATACGAATGCAGGTCACACTTTTCAGATTATTTCTTGTAACCACTTGTCAACTATGCACTACTTTTTTTGGTCAATCGCATAAAATCCAAATATATTATTTTGAAGTTTGCGGTTGTAGCGTGACAAAATGTGGTTCAAAGGCTATGAATACTTTTGCAAGGCAGTGTTTCTTTCTGCTTTAAATGCAAATCTAGACTGGACTGGTTTTACATGGAATGTGTTAGGCAGTTTGCACCTTGTCAAATTATGTTAAATCCCTTAGTTAGGTAATGCCGCCTTGCATGTTATTCCAAAAGCATTTATTTTTAATCACCGATGGACTAATACAAGTTAAAGCAATTTAGCCTTTATTTTTCAAATGGCTTCTAACTTTGACCCCCAATGTTTCACTTTCAGCAAAGTCATGGTTAACTGCTTGAGCACAAATCAGCAGTGGACTGTAGCTTGACTTTGCGACTCTCTCCTTTGCTTGTTTTTCATCTTCCACAGTTTCTGAAAAACGCATACACACATTTGCAGTGCATGCATGTTACCACATAATTCACACATGAACCAGGCATTGATCCTCAGCTGCAAACAAATTCAGTGTCTCATGTAGGCTGATCATCCCATGTGAATTTCACAAACACTGCAAAATCATTCAATAGTGACTCCAGTTCTTTGAACATGTCCACTGAGTAACATTGAGTTCACCTGGGGGAGCTGAGGACCTTCACAGTGAATAAGATGCTTGTTTTGAGTCCTCTTTCTGGAATTTTACATACCTCCATATATCTTTTCTCCCGTCTCTTGCCTTTTCTCATCCATCAATTTATCTCAGTGCTGTCAAAATAAATTTGTTTTCATTTTCTGGCTCGCTTTCTCAGTGATTTGTGTTTTTGTTCTAATCTTTTTTAAATTATTAGATTATCTCTTTGGTCAAAAGGGATGCTTTAAACAGTCCAGTCTAGAACAGTGCGCTCCAGGCCAGTGTAGGACCTGAGTTTCTAAGAGAGCCTAATGCAGCCTTAAGCTCATCCCCCCTCTCTTTACCGGCTCATGACCTGGTAAACAATATGTGTGGTGCTCCAGATCTCAAACAGGGTCCTCATTGGCTGAACCGGCCATGAACTATATCAAGGAAACATAGGAGCATCACATGTAGTGCCTATCAGGTCTAGGGTGTGCATTCTGCCCTGCAGGAAGCTTACTCTGTTGCAGTTGCTGTGACTGGGGCACATATATATATATATATATATATACCCACAGAAAGCAGCTTGTGCTCTCCCCATCGTACAAGGCCCAGTTTTGCTCTAGTAACCTTGCCAACACCACAGGCCTACTTACAGGTTGCTACGGCGGGTTGCTAGAAGGGTGATGTCGCTCCTAGCCCAGACTGGTCTGGTCTTTGCCCTAATTCAAATGTGTTAGTTTATTTGACATTGTCTGTCTGGGGTGGGGCTGGAGGGTCAGTGCTGCACTTACTTCCTGAGAACTGCTTCATAAAATATGATTCTCTCTAATGATTGGCAGTGGTGCTGTGTCTCATTCCATTTCTTTTGTCACATGCAATTATGAGTAAGAGGCTTTGTGAATGTGTTTTTTGCGGTGTGCGGCTGAATGCGTCAGTTAACCTTGAGAAGGTATTTTCTGTACAAGCTGTGAGTCGCTCAGACAAAAAAAAGAAAAAAAAAGAGAATGTGGGTGAAATCAAAGAGTTGTTTCTGTGGTGGTATGACAGTGTGCCTGTGTTTCTGTATGCATGCTTGTAGCAAGATTTTTCAGATGTTTCCAGGTTCTTGACAGACTTTTTTCTTTGATCTTGTAAGAGTGGACCAAATATAATCTGTTTTCTTTTTTTTTTTTTCCCAAAGAGCCCAAAGCTCTCAGACTGTGCAGCGAGTGACCAAGTCAGGAACACCTCAACATCTTAATGGGTGCAACGGCACACAAGTTTTCCTAATGAGAGCAAATATTTCGTTTTTACTTTATTGGACACATTTTTAACATTTTTCAGGACTTATCTGTTATGTGGTTCTCTAAATATGAAAATATATCTACAAAAGCAGCTCAGTCAGGTAATAAAAACAAGTCTAATATGTACCTGACACTTGATTATCAGCCAGAGTGTTTAGGGGATCTTAAATGTGTTTTGTTCTGCTCCCTTTGCGCCTGCGATCCACTAATTAGTCATGCTTTGTTAGTGTGATGGGTGAATGGCTAATTGCATTGTGAGGCCTCCGTGTGTACATGCAGTAATGACTTAACGCTCTAATAAGATTGAGTTACAGGCAGCTGGATCACGGTCTCCCCAAACACTGATCTGAGGTCAGCACTATGCTTTTTCTGTAATGATAATCATAAGAGATTGTGGGAGATAAACTGATCTTTGATCTCCCATGAGTGATTTAGATCACTTTCATTAAGATCCATCATGGATCTTAAAGGTAAAGGTGAATGTGGTGTTTCTTTTTCAAAGTGATTTTTATTTCCATATGGTGGCCTCACTTCATTATATATATGCAGAATAATTGACGCTTTTACAGCAGAAGCATACATTCACACTGAAACTTTTAATCTGGATGCATTTATTGTATGTAGTAGCAGTCATAGTTTAGTTGTTGTTTTTTTCAATCTTGAACAAAGAAATATAATCAAGCATCAGTCAACAGTTCATTAAAATTCAGTTACATTCATTAAATTCAGTTTTAAATCCTAAATGTTGCAAAGATTTAAAAATGTAAAGGCTCAAGCTCTTCAGTTTATAGGTGTATACCCTTTAATTCTCAATTTCAGATAACCATTAAAGCTCTTGAAGGTTTCAGTGTAGCAGATAAATACACTATTACTATCATCACTCCATTTTCTATTTTGGTAATATATACCTATCTATATGCGACACACACACACATACACTTTTTCCTTTTCTTCTCCATCCCACTGTCTTCTCCTTGGTTTCTGAAAACCATTAGTCGAGATTTCTGCAATTTTCTAGTACATTGGAGTTGTAATTTTTTGTAAATATATGAATTGTCTCTTCTTAATCTCTTGGCTGATCTCCTTTGATTTTACTCCAATCATCTGAAATCAATAGATTAAAAACCGATGACATCATCATCTGTTCTTAACCAGATTGTTTAAAGGAATAGAAACAATCTCCAATATCTCACTCATTATTTGGCAGTTAGCAAATATATTCTCATTTTTTATTTTACATAGTGTAAATATCTGATTTAACTCTATTTGTACCAAACGGAAACAGGAGGCCGCGTCTTAATCTGTGCCTGGATTAATCATATGGGCAACTGGGCAATTGCTCAGGGGCCCACGTTCTCTAAAAGGCCCAAGGCAGTGAGGGCACAAGCAAAATATCTGGTTATCTCCCGCTTCATGTTAAACTCTCTGCCGGAGCCCTTGCGCTGCACAGAGAGACCAGAGTGATATAACTCTCTATACGGCGCTCAGATAGACGTTGAGAGACGCCGCCTGTGACTGTGAATGTGGTTGAGAGAGCCTCTCCCCATTAGTCAGTCCATTCACATGAGGCGAGTCAAAGGTGACACCAATCAACTTGCACTTAGTAGTTTGTGTGACGTCAAGCACCACAATGCCGCTCAGAAAATTCAGACATGGAGAAGCTAAGTGGAAGTGCAGAATTAAAAAAGAAACAAGGAAAATGTAAAGCATCTACCGAAAATAGGTTATTTCTTCCCTTCCCTTAAAGCTGCTGACTGTTTTGTTAAGTCAGCTTCCGTGGTTTGAAAGTGGTTGCTTATTTATTGTTTGTGAAAATGGAGCCCATTTACTCTCAATGTAATGGGTCAAATTTACCAGATTATACTGATGCTGATGTGTTTTGTTGCGGCGTTTCTGCATTTGGGGCCAGTTAGGGCCTGGCCCCACCAGATGTCGTTGTGGAGCTCTATGTTTGCAATAATCAGTGGGACATGAGTAATATTGTAAAAAGACGGATTTCCTTACCAATAAAATTCTGTTAGAAACATTTGTGTCTATATATCTAAGTCTGCGAGAATACTGACAAGCTCAATAGGCTAAATCCTCTTGAGGTGCCTTGATATTGGGGCCGGCCCACCAACGTTCGTTTAAATAATGAACATCTGAAATCGTAGTGCGCATGCCCAACACGCTCTCAGTAGATAGCCGTGGGGCACAAATCCTCTGGCCCCAAACTCGGATCGTCCAATCAAAAGACTGGAATTGCACACATTACGTTTACATTCTGCCAAATACTGTGTGACCATCTCGGGTTGGTTGGCCTTGTCGGCTCGTTGAAGGATTGATGTGAATCTTTTCTGTTCACTAAATGAACATTTTGAGTGAGCCCTTATTTGTAGATTTATTTATAAAAATTAAATTAAATTTAGCTTATATAAAATTGCATTTTTAGTGTGTTGGTTTATGCTAATTTATCTGTTTTATCTTAAATGTATCAAAGTCAGGTTGTATTAATCATAGAAAAATCAGTTGCTGGCAATAGGTGTTGAGCTTTTGTGCTCCACTTAACTTATCATGCCTGAGACGACACTGGTGTTTTGTGTTCATAGCATCATATGTGAGTCTCCTTGACAAGAGGATATATAGTGCATTTGTAGTTCTATGACTATTTATTTTGTGGATGATCAAAATACACTTGATGACAGAGTTTGAAGTATATTTACTGTTTATTATGATAATCTATTCTGTATTTTACCAGATTATGGTGATCTCTGGGTCATGATGATGGGGCCCTTGAATATTATTGCCCAGGGTACAGCAAAGTGTTAAACTGGCCCTGGTCTTACTCCTCAAAACTTAAAAAAAAAACCTGTGGTGAATTTTAGAAAGTAAAGCATAAATAACAAACATCCGGCAGTTACATTTATTTTTCAGGACAGGTTACCTGTACCAGTATGTGGCACCAAAGATTTTGTGTTTTAATGTTTACTTATCAGGATGTTTTCCCCCATACGATAAAGGAAAGAGCTGAATCTGAAGTGTTGGTGTGACAGTATGCTACTGCAATTAAAGATTCATTATTTTACGGCTTCTTAAATAGAGGCAACTACAAATATGACATATTCCAGATTTTCTCCTGAATATTCTGCTCTCCACCTTAGTCCTCCAACAAATCTCTCTCTCTCTCGCTCTCTCTCTCTCACACACACACACACACACACTCATGACCAGGATGTGCTGCATTCCTGCTGAGGTGCAGCAGATTGATTCTGTAGTGATCTGCCGCCGGTTCCCTGGGGATTTGTAACGCATGCCTGCAGCACGGGGGCTTAACACTCTCACTCTCTTTCCGTCTTTGTCTCTCTAATTTTATCTCACCGGATTGCCTCTTGCTATGCAATGTTGTGGCTTTATCCTCCTTGCACCTCTGCACCTTCCATCTGTTTCAGGAATCTGCCAATAACACGCACCCTTCATTCTTCAAGTTATAGCTGTGTACCTTTCTATAATTTTTTTTTTACTGTTCTTTTTTCCCCATAGCTTGTTCCTTACAGGCTTCTCAGAGGCTTAGGGTTTTTCACTGCTTTCTGTTGATTCTTTATCTAATGTTTCTTCCTTTGGCTCCATTTGGCAAACTGCACATGATAAATGTAGAGATTTCTCCTTATACAGTATTTAAAAACACTTATTTTCTGAAATATTTGTAAATTCTATATCAGTGTCAGTATATGTTGACACATACTTCACTTTCATGCACACGGCACACGTGAAGAGGATGTTCCGTTTCATTTTCATCATGTGTGCAGGGCTGCAGGCATCTACTGCTCATCAGCTTGATCTCTGGAGTTGAAAAAAAAACACCCAGAGATCCTTTCATCTCATTTTTTATAAGCTACATACCCAGCCTCATGTTTCCTCTATTTTCACATGAGGCTCACCAGGCCCCAGCCAGTGATAAATGACCAAAGAACCGCAGCTGATTCCACCAAATTCACTTGTGTGTGAGAGAAACAAACTATTTCTGGTCCGTTATAGGTGTGTATCTGTTATTTATAGTGCCTTTATTTAAATTCTATACTATCAGGGCATATGTCAGCTTAGTTTAAGTCAGTTCATTCAGTTCAGTGAACTTATATAGCACCAGAAAATGTCATCTCAACACTTTATTAGAGAAACGGGTCAATTCATACCCTGGTATTATCGTTCCCATTTCAGTCCATTTCAAGTCCAATTCAAATCAATCCAATTAATTACAGTAACAGTTAGAGGGGGGCTAGGGTATGCTTTTACAAACATGCATTTTCATAATGTAACTAATAGAAATATCCTTTAGCGTCCCACAGTGGGGAAATTCAGTTGTACTAGTGGGAAATTAAAAGGCAATAGAAGCATGCAGATACACACAAAGGTATAAAAAAACTGATAAGAGACTGGACAGAAAGGGCAAATTTACACAATAAGAAAAATGATACAGTACAGTTATCTAGATAGCGTACTAATGACAGTAACTAGAGCCCCTAATGTCTGACACATAATGTCTGATTTGATTTTTATGGCGCTACAGTCAGTGTTGTTGATGTCTCTTAATATTATAGCCAGATGGTGCATTTTGTTGAGCTTCCCTAAACCCTTGATTCTCTTATGTAACTCCAATTATATTCACCTTGTTAGCTTCACACTGAAATCAGACACCTGCTCAGCAAAGAAACCAGTGTTACAGCAAATCCATGCATTTGGTTTTCTAACTGAAATAACACTTTTAACTACCTCTATTTATATGTCCCTCCCACTGTACAATTAATACTTTAATAGTCCTAGTAAGTTCCAGTTATAATAACAATATAGTTAATATAATTGTGTGATACATATATAATCCTTCTCCTAAGATTCCTGTATATTCTGTATAATCTGTTCATATAGCGCCCATATTTATATGTATACACAACATTTTATAGTCCCCTACTATTACTTTTTACTTATACATACACTTATACATAATATTTATATCCTGTATAGCACTTCTGGATAGATGCAAACCACATTTCGTTGCTTTGTACTTGTGACAGTGCAATGACAATAAAGTTGAATTCTATTCTATTCTATTCTATTCTATTCTATTCTATTCTATAATTCATAATCTTCTGCTTAAATTAAAGTAGAAGAAAAAGGAATAACTTTAAACTAATGTTATGCTGATTATCTGTCTGTCTGTCTGTCTGTGTATGTTGTAATTTAAAACCAAGTTGAAACTTTTTGGGTGCCCATTTGACAGAATTTAAAGTATGTTTGATTTTTCCAAAATCACCCCATCTAGGACATTGTAATTATTCATAATAGTCCTTTGTTTGTCTTGTGGTGTGTGTCTCTCTTTGCCTGCCACCAACCCAACGGGAATTCATCCTAGAAAACTGGGATGAAGATCAAGATATCCACAGACTTGTTCATTATCCAATCGCCCACCTTATCCTGAATCCCCCTGCACTCTCGCTTTCATCCTTCCCCTCGAGCGCAGTTTGTACACAACCTCCTCTTCCTTCCTGCAGCAGAAGCTTTAGCAGCCCACAGTCAATGCTTTGAGATTTCTTTTAGTGTGACGAGTTCTCAATGAATGGTAATATGTTTCAATGTGCATGGCTGTTATATCCGCGTTAGCAATTGATCTTCTTGATTCGGCATAAACTCAAACTCAGCATTTATGCAGTGGCAGAATCTGACCAACACAAATGCAGTATTTAGAGATATATATTTTCAAGCATTAGTAGAAGAAGAAACATCAATAATTGGGTAGATAAAGCCTAACATCAACATAATATATACATGGGGCCTTTGGAGTTAGGCTTCATGCTAATTTCTCTTCACCCACTGATAATTTCGACCTGAATGAGCCCCTCTTTCTGCTGCCCACACACAACCAAAAACATAACCCCACTCCCTGAGAAATACCGTTCTTCAAAAGGGACTTTAGATTTTGTAACCTATCAGACAGTCAGAGAGGTACTTATCTAGGAAGAAACTCTTAACTGTGCTTAAAGCCATCTGCAATCACTGTACAAACATCTGGTCTGGTTTTTCCAGTAGTTTTCTTTTTTATGGACAGTTAAGCACAAAGATTAGTATCTGCATGTTCTCTAAATCAACAACACAATACTGACTTCAGCTTCCATTTCATTATATTTATTTGTTACTTTGTTTTGTTTTTTTGGCTATTTAAATCAGCTCTAGCTTAAACGTCAATATTCTGCACTCAATTTGCCAAATTGTGACTCGATTAATTGACACAAAATCTAGATTCTTAAAATTTTTGGTACCTTTTTTCTGTTTGTAAATGTTTAAAAATTAGGAATTTCGGTCTTTTATTCGGCACCTAAACCAGAAACAACATGTAGATACTGAAGGTCTAGATGCCAAATAAGAAGTGTAGTCCCTCTTTGAAAAGATTTTATCTGTTGATTCTCTTATGCTGAAGCTATTTAACAATAAAATGGTTGTTATGGTATTTCAGAGTCTGATTTTCTACCTAAATTCATTTATAAATTCATTTTGTTAAATCATTGCATCCTGTGGCAGAGGATTAAGAAAAAATAGCCCAAAAAATGGGGAAAGAACGACATGTGGCCGTTCTTTCAAGTTCATAAAGCCCTGGAAAACTAAACTTATCAAAATGTTTGGGAAAAAAACTATAGGATTTGACAATTCAGAAGTTCTGAATTAGATTTAAATCTCAGAGAAAAGCCTTTTAGTCCGAACTAATCAAGATTTGTTTTTATCTTTCAGATAACAGAATTATGTAAAGTCTGGAAATTCAAACATTTTCCCATACTCTTTTTTTTTCTTTTATCCAGACCTGGATATAGATAAAACTTTCATATGTCTCAACATTTTTCAATCCTTGTCCAGATCTAATGTGGTCCTAACGTCCCATAGTCTATATTGTTTTTCTATGAATAATAACAAATATTATTTGTGAGTACTTTTTAGAGCCACCTTTTGTGGCAATAACATCTGCAAGTTACTGTGGATCAGTCTCTGTGCTTGCCACATCTGGCCTCTGGGAGTTTTGCCCAGTCCTCAAGGTAAAACTGCTCCTGGTCCTTCATCATTTTCACTCAAGAACAGCGATCATCAGGTATAACTACAGCTTTTCAATTAGATTAAGGTCTGGACTTTGACTAGGCCATTCCAACATATTTAAATGTTTCCTCTGAAACTATTCAAGTGTTGCTTTAGCAGTATACTTTGAGTGAACCTCCGTCCCAGTCTCAAATCACAGGCAGACTGACACAGGTCTGTTCAACAACATCCCTGTATTTAGCACCATCCATTTTTACGTCGACTCAGAACAGTTTCCTAGTTCCCGCTGCTGAAAGACATCCCCACAACATGATACTGCCACCAGCATGTTTCGCTGTGGGGGTGATGTTCTTGGGTTGATGGGAGGTGTTGGGTTTCCGCCAGATATGGTGTTTTCTTTGATGGCTGAAAAGTTCCCTTTTAGTTTCATCTGATCAGAGCCCCATCCTCCATACATTTGGGGAGTCACCTGCGTGCCTTTTGGCAAACTCAAAACATACCTTCTTATTTTTAACACTAATTAATGGCTTTATTTTTGGGTACTATTCCATAAAGCCCAAATCATTGAAGTGTACAGCTTATTGTGGTCCTATGGGCAGATCCTCCCGTCTCTGCTGTGTACCTCTGCAGCTCCTTCAGGGTCACCTTTGTGCTGCTTCTCTGATTAATGGCCTCCTTCCTTAAATTGTATACTATTTTCCAAAACCTTTGTCTTACATCCAACTTCTGTCTGTTTGAGTTCAGATCTCTGTTTTGAGAAGTCCTATCCTATAAAATATGACAGGTTATGACCCGCTGATCAAACTAAAGAACTCTAAGTAGATTAATGCTGGTGGGTGTTATTTACTGAAGACACAAAACTGCATTAACAGTAGACTATGCGTAGCTTCTAGAAAATTATATTAAATAATTAGCTGTCAAAGTGAGTACAAAATGTCTAAATGGGGATAGAAAGTAATGTATTTTCGAAACAAAAGATTCTTGTGACAGGAAACTCGGTATCATATCAGGCAAAGTTGAGTAGGAAACTACCAAAAAAACTACAAAGGTATACAGTAGAATGGTGAAGGAAGAAAAGACCAGCAACTTAATCTTTGGGACTCTTGTATCTTCTGTTTATGTTGTTTTTGTTTTGGTGTTTGATTTTCCTTTTTCTAACCATAGCTTTTCCTTATTCCCAGTTCCTTTCGTTCAAGTTTTCACGTTCTAATGAATATTTTCAATCAGTTTACCTGTTTCCTTTCACCATTCGCCCCTCCAAGTATTTTTTCTAAGTCAGTTCTCAGATCCTCTGTGCTTCTACCTCCATGTTGCCTGACACGGCTTTGATTTTGCCTTTGGACCTCCTATGCGTCAGATTAATTATTAAAGTTTTGTGTTTTGGTACCACCACCTGCCGTTCTGAGCCCTCCTGGATGTCTACATTTGGATATTTCAGAAGCTTATTCAGCAAAGACATCACTTCAACGAAGCCTGTTTTTTTGTTTTAGTTTCTTAGGTTTTTTAATCAAACCATAGCTGAATCTTTAAACTATGGTTCTGAGAAGTTATCATCATTAGATGGTTAGGTAGCAACCAATAATTTAACAACAGCAGAGAGGGTGATACCTTACAATAATTCTTTCAGTTTAAATGTTTGCCAATCATGTGTAACTTGCTGACATTTTATTCAAGATTTTCAGCTAATCACGAATTAACATTTTGATAGCAATGTAATAATGTTATTACGTTATTGGCCGGTTGTCATGTTACAGTTATAGCATTCAAAAATTCTAACTGCATGTCGATAATATGTGAAGAGAACTGCATTGCTAGGAAATAAAAGATTATTTTGGTGGTTTTTATGCATTTTGCTCATCAAGAACAGGTATAGTGGATGGCATAGTCCTCATAATCATTATATTCATTCATCAAGGCTAAGTACCATGCTGCAGACTGTCCCTATTTATTATATTTTAATTTCATTAATTCAATGTAGGCTATAGTTTATCTGTTTAGATATGTATATGTATCATTAATTCTATGAATACATTTTTTAAAATAGTTTCTGTGAAGTTCATGTGGCGGTTAGGTCAATTAGTGTAATGTGGTAGAGCTTAAGAACAGAAAAAGTGGTCATATGGCCTAAATGTGTTACATTTTGTTATGATATGCCCATTACGTAGTAACTTTGTTACACTATTAGCTAAAACCTTTGTAACATTATTGGCCCAAAATACTACGCCTGTAGTAGAGAAGAGTGAGGTTTTAGAAAGAGAAACACATCTTGGCAGTGCAGTGAGGCTAATGGCTAGTATTGCTGTGACCTTTAGCCACATAAAACAAGTCTAAGTGAAAATTATTATACCAGGGTAATGCAGTCGTCTTCATCCTTTTGCATGATGCTGTTGTTTAGCTTGTTACTGTTTTCTTAATCAAACAACACCAGCGTTATAATGTGAAATCACATGTGCTTATGTAGCAAGGGGTGTCAGTCCGCCTGATCAGTCGATACTGTGATTCCACCGGTCCAAGACAATAAAAACAAGGAATTACAACAGCAATGAAGAGTTGCATTTCCTGAGGGGATAAAAGGATATCTTTATGAGCCAGAATATACAAAGGAAGAACTGTTAGAGGATAGCAAGACAGAGCAGAGGGAGATAAGAACAATGCACCATGAACAGAACACAGTCTATCTGTATTGGATCACATTGTAATTGCAATTGTTACCATGAGTAAAACTGGTTAAGGACACAGCTAGACTGTTCATCCAGTGACAGAATGTGCTTTAATTTTTGTTCATAGCTTTTATGCTATCAACATTCCTTGAATCTATTTTATTGTGGAGAGCCACGTCCTTCAGACATCTATGTAAGTCAAGCAAAGGAATTTGAGTGGTAACCAAGCTTGCATTCAAGAGCTTTTCCACCTCTTGGCAGATTACAAATGAACAATATAATGATTTTTGTCAGCTGAATTGCATATTATACGATCCTGTCTTGCAAAAGAGTTAAGGTTTTACTGTCTGATAAAATAGCAATGGATAGCAACAGTGTAAAGGTTGTCACTTTAACTGGATTTAAGGGGTTAAAATCACCTTTATCAGGGGCTGCATGATGGTTAGTCATCAGGCATTCTTCCTCTTTTGGAGCTATTACTGCTTTCTAGTTTCTAGGCAAGTAGCTGCAAAAATAACTCCACAGAACCCACTTAAATATATCCAAACTATCTTTCAAAAATGGATAGAAACGCTCATTGGTAGATTTGACAAAATGTCTCAAGTAGCCATATAAATCCTTTTTAAATCTTGTAGATTCCTGTTAAAGTGTTTTTAAGGTTTTCTGTGGTAAAAGAAAGACGTTATTTAAGGCCTTGGAATTAAAGGAACAATAAGTAATAATGACACCTAGTGAAAATTGGAATAACACATACACGATGTCTTACATGGAAACCAGCCATTTACTCAACGGTCTGTTGTTGCACTGAATTTTTACGTACACAGGACAGGTATATGATGTTGTATTTCGTTCTATTTCTGGTCCGCTTCTTTTACTGGCTTCCATGTTAGCAGGCTGAAGTAGAAGTAAACACGGCTACACTCTGAACCGAAGTAGTTCCTGACCGTACTGAGAAAAACGTGACTAAGACATTGTTGATGGAAAAGACTGATTGTTTATAGGTAATGTTACTTCCATCCTAGGTGACAAATGAGAATGATTTAGGTTGATTTTATATCTTACTTATAGCTCCTTTAAACATCGAGAAGTGATGGAAAGGTCAAGTCAAGCAAAAGACAGATCTGACTAGAGACACTTCACATGTTTAAATGTTTTCTCATTGTTGTAATAATGTTTAAAATATGGAAAACACTGGAGTGTTTATTTCATTGGCAGTTTTATTTTTCTGATAATATAGCATTCGGTCTAAATAGTGTATAGCTTTGGTAAAGTTGTTTCAAATGCAACACATACAGTACATACAACACTGACAGTATTCAGCAAAGCTATCTGGCCACTGTTGAGCAGTTTGCTAAGGTGCTAGGCTAACATCTTCATGTTTACCTTCCATTTTGATATGACCCGTTGATGAACTGACTCGTGACTTATTTCAGTGTGATTCTAATCAATCCTGTGTGAATTAAATTTACAGCACAAGATGCTCTCCTTTCTCAAAATCATACCACTTTGGTTTCAAAGTTATCAGTGAGAGTAGGCTTCTCTGTAAAGCTCTCTTTTACACTCAGCGCTGTCCATATACTTGAGCACAGTGGGCAATGTTGCCTGCTCCTCAGTATTGAAAGTAGCTAATGGCTGTCCTAAAGATTGCTACATGTCAATGGCTGACATCACCTAATTTACAGTTGACCGTGTGCATGTGGAGTTGACGGATTTTTTAGAAGAGAGGGGTGAGACAAAAAATTTATAAAAATCCCCAAAAACTTTAGAGCTACAAATGAACTTTCCTCTGTTTGTTTATTTTAATTAATGTATAATTTACAACAATCAACATTAATAGTATCCAATAACACTTTATTGTGTCTCTAACGTGCAATTTAGATTTTCTGCTTGTTGCCAGCGAAAAAAACATGTATTATCACAGTGGCAACGGGTAGAGCAGGTCACATGACACACACACAGACAGACAGACAGGAAGCCAGTACAGCCTCTCTTTCACTGTGACTGCCAACATAACATGTGACACAGGCTTGGACTCTAGTTGAAAAGCCAGATTTTATCAAACAATAGTGTGCACAAACCACAGTTTTGCAAGTAAAAACGGTTGTGGATAACATGGCATTGCATCTTGGTGGAGGTGCAAGTGACAAAATCACATCAGACCAGCTTTTAAAATATCTGGGTACCTGGGTTCAGATCAAGACCTCCCTACATTAGAGAAAACATAATAAGCTGAAAATATAAATATATAAAAACTAACTGGAAATGTTTTAACATCTATGTCTTTAAACAGCTGATTTGCTTTGCACAGTTGGTTCTCATTTTTGCATCCCGCTTTCAATTTCAGCTTTATTTGCTGTTGCACTGAAAGACAGGTCAGCAGTAAAATAAATATGAAGGGCAGGGTTATTGGCTTCCACACTCACACTGAGAGTTTGTTGCCCATGTTGACAGACCGTAATCGTCTGCCAAATGTCTCATCTGACTGGCTTTGAGGTTGGTTGTTCTCTTCCAAAAACACAGCAGACCCTACTCTTCATTAACAAAACAAATAGTAGCGCTCCACACCAGAAAAAAAAAAAACATGATAAACTGGCAAACTGAGCCAGTTTGGTCATGAGCAGACAGATTTAATAGACAGCTATGATTTCCACAGACACCACTTCTCCCCTGATTCCAAGAACAACAGGTACAAGTCAATTTACCTTCATTTCTTTGAAGGAGAAAACCAGCATGCCGGGTCGAAGCCGCAGCTCAATGCGAATGGGCGCTCGTTAACCAATAATAGATGCACGTAATGGTTAAAGCGCTGATTGCTCCCCAACCCCCCTGACAAAAGATTCTATCAGTGGTGAATTTTCTGTTTCATTAAGCCATGGTCAGAAATAATAAGATAGCCATCTGTAGCCAGAGACCAAAAGGGAGAGAATATAGCCTGACGGTGAGGAGTAATTTAGAGACAGTTTAGTTTTAATAGTGTTTTATTAATTCATCTATCCCTACTTTTCACAATGCACCTGTCAGTGTTTTTATTTATGCTGGTCGAATTTGTGAGTTTTTGCAGAGTCTGTGCTTTTTCTGTTGTTTAATGCATCACTGGCTGGCTGCGCACCAGCCTGCCACTTGCTTTTATGATCAAACACTGGAAACAATGCTTCGTTGGCCATGCAAAAGCACCCTGATACAGAATCTTTGGAGCCACACGTGCTGACTCATCTTTCCTGGAGAAGAAATTGATTTTTTTTAAATGTTTTTTTGTTCTTAAATGTGCTGTTTAATTTCAGCACCGCAGCTTGTGTTTTTGTGGTTATGTCTCTCTTTCCTTGTGCACCACTATGCTTATTCATCCTCCTCATTTGTTTGTGACAAAAGAACATGACTAATCCAAGATAAGGCTGATGGAGAGTGAGAGTCTTATGAGCCAGAAAATGATGTCAGTAAAGGCAGCTCGTCTGGTGACGGTCTGTTTGCAGGAAAGCCCCCTATCATACCCAATCAGCTGCTGTTTCTGCATGACTAATGCTGAAATAACATATCATTGTCAGACACGGCATGTTCACACAGCTGTTTCATTTTTTTCATGCACAGGCACTCAACAATAGCCTCTGATGCACACGCACACATTTCTGCACGCAAACTCATCCTTATCTTTCTGGATGACACCATTTTGCTCTCTAACAATCTTGCTAATTATAATTGTTAATTAATTTTCTGCCTGTGTCCTCATCAGGAGACTAATAACCTACATTTCCATTAATTAGACCTTCAACCCCTCGCTCCCTCCCTCAGTCTCTGTGTCCCACACCAATCCACCCCATCATCCCCTGTTCGCCTGCCTCTCTGCTCCCGTCTCACAGGATCTACTAAGGACCAAATCCGTGCATGGACAGCGATTACATTGTGTGTGGGTGTGTGTGTGTGTGCGTGTGTATCACTGACATTGAGAGGGCAAACATTTGTTCACTCTGTTGGGACTCAAATATGATTTGGTGCAAAACTGCTTGAAAGCGTTGAGTTTTTTTTAAGCTTGAAAAATTATTTTTACTTTGTAGAAAATATTGTTTTATTTTCTGTTGATATTCAGATGTAAAAATGAAAAAGTCTGTGCCTTTATTCGTTTTACTTTTTTATCCTCAACCAGTTTCCTCAAAGACCCTTGTGTCAGGTTTGACAAACAAATTTGGTTACAAAGTGATCATTGAAAACGGGCTATGTTTAAAGCTCCCCAGCCATCAGGAGCCACTTGGGTTTTAGCGTTTGTTGCCCAAAGCACATGGAATGGCCTGAGATCAGCAGATTTGCAATTAGTAGACAACCTGCTGTTCAATCTGAACCAGTGCCATTCTGCTGTGTAACGCAAAATGTGAAACCAGATTTGCTGCTGGTAAGCTCTGCACAGCATAAAACCTGAAAAGAGAGAGCATCATTTGTCTCTACATTTTTTAAAAATATCTCTTTACTGACATGCAGAGGATGCGTTTAAACTTTTAATCTTTTAAATTATTTTTTTACATGCAGTGACATTCAAAGTATTTCTTCCTCTCACATTTTGTCACGTTCCACCCAAAACATTCAGTGTATTTCTTTGGGATGATATCTGATAGACCAACTTAAAATAGCACATCACTGTAAGGTGTATTTGTTTTTTCAGTCCTTGCTACAGATGGATTTAAGTCTGGACTTTAAATGGATCATTCTAAACCATTTAATTGAACTTCTGGCTCTTGTGTTTAGGGCTATCACCTCAGCAGCCTCTAACAGGTTTTCTCCCAGGATCGACGTATATTCAGCCACATTCATGTTCTCATCCACTCTAGTCTTTGCCTCTACAGATTCCGGCTCCAGTGCTGTGGATCTCTCCAGAGTCACAATGGCCCTCTTGGCTGCTTCTCTCATTAATGCTCTTCTTGCTTGGCCTTTCAGTTTCTCAAAGAGTAAGCTAGCCCTGCTGTAAACCTCTTCTCTTCTTCATCTGTCTGGTGTATTCTGTGGTCTTCATGATGCAGTTTTTTCACTACTGTTCTCTGATAAAACTTTGAGGCCTTCAAAGAACAGCTGGATTTATAGTGAGATGAAATCATACAGAAGTGGAATAGTGAATGACAAGTTGGATTTTATTAGGTGTATTTAGGGGTATTAGAGAACAGGGGACTGTATACAAATGCACACAACAATTTTCAGATCGTTGTCATGCTTACTCTTCCTTTAACTGCAAAACTCTTCACTACTTGGTTTGATCTATTACATAAAATTACCCCCAAAAATGCATTGAGGTTTGTTGTTGTTATGTGACAGAATGTATTACTTTTGAAAGACACTTCATGTATGGATGGCCAAAAATACACTTTTCTGTCGATTTTCCCATGAGCTTCTTTAACGCAAGAAACTTTAAGCCTTTTTCAAGTCCATCCATGCTTTATATTTGTGGTGAACGGTGGTTCCAAGAGATCTGAAAGGACTCCAGTCGACCCAAAGATCTGATATCAGCTCCAAAAATGATAGAATATAAAAATCTGTTCCTAATAGCATGATTTTTGCCACAGGACACTCGCAATTATTTAGTATTAATTTAAATTAAATCTTTTTGGCAATTTTCTTAGACTAGATATTAATAATATGCACTTCACCTATTTCAATGCCTCTTTTGCTTCGTCTCCATCTTTTCTGTTCTCCTGTTTCTAAAATGCTTATCTAAGTGCCTGCACTCAAAAAAAGATTAACTTAGAAACATACACACATCAGACTTTTTATGGCAGGCAATCGCTCTAAAATGCAAATTATTATACCAGCGTGATCTTGAGGAAAAATTCATTTGTTACAACTTGCGTGATTTTATACATATATATATATATGTATATATATATATATATATATATATATATATATATATATATATATATATATATATATATATATATATATTTGAATAATTCAAAAATCCAATCTTGCATTTCAGTCCATATATCAAGTGATGGTGAAAGAAAATCCTAGATGAGATTTTTTAAGCTATTGCTGCACTTATTACTCTGACTATTAATACTTTAAATCCCCCCGTTCTGTTGGTAGGGCAGAGTTTAGCATTCTCCAAGACATTTCACAGGGTTGGAGCACACAAAGACAGGGTTCTTTGAATCTGGGGAACCATTTCTATGTTTATTTTCCCAAATTATGCATCCCTCCTGAGAGAACTGATGACCCATTTTCAGCTTTGAGACTGGGATGCTTTTTTAAAATCGCCTGCCATTCCCTCTAGCAAGGCTCCCAAGGCATTTATGAGAGAAACAGGCCCACAGGATCACAGATCTTCCCCCATACTTAACAGGAGTCTGCTGAACTGCTTTTCCATGTATTCATCCTCTATTTCATGGTTTGTTGCTGATAGGGTTCTGGGTAAAGCGCCACTAGCATTTAGCAAAGTACACGTTCCTATAACTGTGATGGTAGGACATAAAGACCTTTTTTTTCTAAAGCTAGGTACACACTACACACATTTTTACTCGACTGTATTCCCAATTCCCAGTCAGGGAAAGTCTGCATCAGTCTGAAGTAATTGCAGTCAGCCGAGAGTGGGTGCAAAAGTCTGAAAATGTGAGACAATGTGAAGACTAGAGTCTGCAAGTGTGTGAGGGGAACCAACCCGGGCTTAGTCGCAGTCAAGCAAATACTATGTTTGACTATGTTCACACTTTAAAGTGATAGCTCTCTGAAGTCAGCAGTAATAGTTGCCTGTTTTACACATCATAACAGTGAGTTTTGTAGGAATCTGAGAAAATTCTCAGGACAGGGAAAGGCTACCAGATTATCTTTGTTTTAGCCAATTTAGTCATAGGGTTAGTCATTTAACCCTTTAAATAGCATATATTTGTTCATATTTGATACACTGGGCTTTTGTAAATTATGCCGTTATCAGCAGCACCCTCCAGCAGGGCACCCCCTAAGCACCCTCTTATACGGTCTATGTCAAAGCGGGCTCTGTTTCTTATAATCACTTCTCATGAAGATCAGCATAAATTCTGCATTACTTCAATAACGTGTAGCTAAAAGAAATGGGGCTTTGTGCCATATGATATTTATGCCCGAAGAAAACTGAAAGTCCTGATTAAATAGTTAGAGTCCTAGAAACCTGATAAACTCAAAAGTAAAGTAAAACATGACTGAAAAGAATTGTTTTTACATTTTTAAAGGAACTTTAAGGTGTGGCAAGAAGTGTATCATCAACAATTTCCTTTTAAATAACTATTTCTTAATGTGTTTTTTTTTCTTTCCTCTACTGAATAAATGTGTTTAAATTAGGAATTTGGGTTTTTACTAGAACAGAGTATTTAAACCCCCTTGACCTACTGCTCTTACATTGTATCTCTATATCTCTTTTCCTCCTCCCATTTAAACCATGCCATTGAAACTAGAAAAATAGCTGCACTTATTAAGTTTGAATGATGACCTTATTTGTGACAGTTTTTTGGATGTGTGGTTGTATACATTTACAATCGATAAGCCACCATGCCCTCTAAGAAGGAAACTACCATTCCCATCAGGCTCAGCTGACCTGGTTTCAGGACAGAGTGGGGTGCTGTTATCATGTCACCACTTGTTCTGATCTCAAATTGTTGATATGCAGTGGACGTCCTGCCACTGCTCATTCTGCAGGCCTGGCGATCGCTCTGTCAATCAGATCCAAGCTTTGCTGAACCTAACTGAACATTGTTTGGACTCTCTACCTCTTATGTTCTTGGATCTTTTTTGGTCCACGCAGAACGCTCCCTCTCTTCTCCCTCTCTTCTCCCTCTTCCTCCTTCTGTTTGGCACAAAAGGAAGTGGGAACCAGTTGGCACTTCAATTTCCTTACTGTACTGATTGTGGCAAAATGGCAGCTCCCGCTTCCTCTGTCCTCTTTGCTGTGGTTCCCTCACCCTCTCCTGAGAGAAGTAACCCAGATTTCAAAATGAATCGCCGCCTATTCCCCTCAATCTTTCTCCTCTCTCTAGCTCTCTCTCTCTTCATCTATTTTTTCCTACTCTCTCTTTCTCTCTGATTCTCTCTCTATCTCTCATCATCTTCCTCGTAAAACAGAATCAATCTTGGAAAGAGAATACCACCTCTCCATCCCGTACTCCTACTCACCCTGCCTCTGGGTTAACGGATATATACCGCTTCAATCCTCCGTATTTGCCTCTTTGAGAACTTGAACTACTCAAATTGCCTGTTGCGCTAATTTGAAGGTTTTTTTTGTTGTTTTACGTTTCTTGAGCTGCTTTTTCTCTCCTACCCATTGGTTTTTCTGGCTTCTCTACCTCTTTTCGGGGGTTTGTTTTTTTATTTATTTCTTGTTTGAGTTGATCTGCTACAGGTGCACCCAGATTTTTAATTGAAGGCATTCAGGCGAAGAGTGAAGGAGAGGACGAGGGGACAACTGTCGTTGGCGACAATTTTCTTCAGAATTACCACAGACTAAGGTATTTG
The DNA here is from genome assembly GCA_037039145.1 of Fundulus diaphanus. NCBI lineage: Eukaryota > Metazoa > Chordata > Actinopteri > Cyprinodontiformes > Fundulidae > Fundulus > Fundulus diaphanus. Next base: position 36,815,331 of record CM073130.1, read on the forward strand.
GAGTTTTCCTTCTTTCTAGTACAGGTTGGTGCAAATCTCTGAAGGATTTTCACCAGATTTCTTTTTTAACAGTTATCCATTTTTATTTTCATTCACTTTTTTTATTAACCGCTTCTTTGCTGAAATATCATCATTTATTTATTCATTAAGTTTCGGCTGGCATTTCATTTATCATTTAGCAGCATGCAGCTCACTTCCTCCATCCAAGATTTGCCATTTTGCACTTTTTTCGCTGCACACCCCATTCCCTGCAGACTCGCACATGTTATTCTGGTCCTAACTTTTCTGTAGAAATAGAACTAATTGCTAATAAGGGCAGGCAGAGAAACGACGAGAGGATGCAGGCTCCAATAGTGGAGCAGCTGGTGGGGTGTTGTTGACATGGCAACAGGAGGTAGTTGACATAACGACCGAGGGGTGGGTGGGGTGTGGATATTCATAGCATATGAAGGGTGCAGCTGGATGGACAGCCAGTATGTGGGACACACAGCGAGTTGAGCTAATTGTTTAGCTTCTCAGAGTTTCTCAGGAGACTTTTTTCTCTGTATTTGAATTAACCTCCCTGTCTTCTTCATTATGCTTCTTTCTCTTTTTCTTTTCTTCCGGTTTCTACCTGTCGCTTTCTCTACACTCCTTCTATCCTCTTCTTCTCAATCTTTCCTTTCATCACACCACTGTTTCTCTGCTTCCTACCCTACATTCTGGCTTCCATTAATATCACTCATGTCTCTACACGACCTATTATGTCCATTGTCCTCTGTGTCCTTGCCCCCCTCTCCACATTCTCTAACACACAGCTCTCAGTCTCCTCTTGCCACATCTCACAGACATCATGTCCACCCCGGTGTCCCCTTCCCCATCCCTCTCCCCCCTGACACTGGCCTCCCCCACATCACCATCCTCGGCGCTGCCTTCGCCCCTCTCCCCTCCGCCCAGGGTGCCCGTGTTTCAGAGGAAGGGAGCACTCAAACACAAGAGGATTGTCGAGGTGAAAGACCATCAGTTCACAGCACGCTTCTTCAAGCAGCCCACCTTCTGCAGCCACTGCACCGACTTTATATGGTAAATCACACACACAAATTCACACACTGTGGCACATTCACACCAAAACCACCCCAGCAGATCATATGCTGCCTCCTCAGGCGTCCCAACGCTCAATCTAGCACTGGCTTTCACCATCCCCCCCCCCCTCTTTCTTCAATTCCAGCTGCCAGCTGGAGATACTGCCCACACTGACCTGATGTGATCACACAACCTCATCACCACACTGCTGCCCACACCATGCAGGAGTCAGTTTGGAAACTTCATGCTCTGTCTCACACAATATGCACACAAACAAAACTCTGTTAGGACTCATCAGGGACTGATATGAGATCCTCACAGGATGGAAACCATGATTAAAAGCATCACGGTTTTACAAATCACAGTATTTACACTAAAATGTTACGCTTTCATGCATTATGTCAATATCAACAACCCTTGCCAGATTTAAATTAAAGATAAACTTTTAATTTGGCCAAGATGGTATTTTTTTCTCACAGAAGGTAATATTAATGTTTAGGAAAGGCCTAACTATAGTCCTGACTTAATTCTGATAGACAGTCTTTGGACAGAGCTAAAGATTAGGGTGATGGCACAGAGCCCTTCCAACCTCAAGCACATGGAGCTCACAGCCATAGCACAATGCCAAAATACCAGTGGAAAAATCCAGTGTTCGGCAATTATAAATTGGGTTTTATTACTGCAATACCATTTTAAAATCCATCATTATTTAGAAGGATATAAATAATTTTTGACATGATTTTATTTTTTTTAAATAAAATGTAAATAAAATCAGATAGTATGTATTTTTAAATGGGTTCTTCCATTGACTTGGTTTTATTGACTTTTTAAAGAAATCTGTCTCATTTCCTGTAAGAAACAAACTCCTTGGTCAAATGAAAGTATGTTTAAGTCTAAACCTGCCAAGCTATGAACTATTTGGAACTTAACTGTAATGGTTTTAGTAAATTACACATATTTTTCAAACACATATGTGACAAATAATACCAAATAGTCTATAGACAATAAAAATATATAACAAATGTTTTTAAACTAAGGTGGCCACCTATTTTAGCATTTTCCAATATTATTCAGTCAAAAAAAAAAAAAAACTTGATTAATTATCCCAGGTGGGGCTATTTGCATGCTCTTATCTCATTCATTCGTCAACTAGCTCTTGTATTTTAACAGCAAATATTTAACAAAACAAACAAAAAAAGAAAAAAAAACATATAACAAAATGTTTGCACTAAAATTAGTCATTAATTTTAGTTCAAAATTAGTTGTGTATGTTAACTGTGTAATATACAGTAGACAGTCGTTACAGTTAAGAAACTTCGGTGTCTGATATGTTGCTTTATTTTGTCTTTAAAACTCTAATCAGTTGATTAGTCTGTCAGAAAACAAAACTGTTACCTAATTCAGGTTAACTTTCCTAATTGTGTCTTTAGCATCACATTCATTTGACTTAGATATGATCTCCAGCACTCTATATGCAGATCATTCAGTCATGTGCTGTGTTTCTGTCTTATGAAATTAAAAATATACTAAATGTAAAAAAAGATGTCTCAGCTGCATATAAACTGTGAATTAATTACATGAAATTAATTAATGAATGAAAGTGTGTTTTGCACTTACTGCTCTTGAAGTATTCTCAAGAACAGATGGTAAAAAAGTCAGGTGAATTTTTTTGCCAGTGAAGCATGATATCCATTTGAATGGGCAGGTAAATAACTGCAATTTCCTCAGAATGTGAAATTAATGTTTCCTAATTTTTCTAACTACTTTACCACTGTTGGGTCTCTTGACATTTTCACGTGTTCTTTAAAGCTTATGTTTGCATAACTTTGACTATGTTTTTGCAAATCATATCCACTTTGACAAAGGGTTCATCCAATTTTGCTTTTTGTGGGCGTGTCTTCATTTTATATTTTCCCCTTCAAGCCTTTAATGGATAGAGCCTTCTGTGGTCTTTCTATGTTCACTATTTTTGGTATGGTGAGGAGTCAATAATGGTATTCATTAAAATGTTTATCCTGTTAACCGGCATAGTCAGGACATCAAAACGGAAACAAACTTAAGCTTAAATCTCCAAACTATTTCTTTTCATAAGGCCTTAGCTAGATCTACAGGAAGTGACAGGATCCTAAAATTTTCAACCTTAAACATGGACGTTTTTAATTGTTTTTCAGACAAAGTTTTGCGTTTAAGTTTTTTTAAGGCATTTTGTCACAGGGAACACGTTTATATTTAATTATGTCATATAGTTCAATACCATACATTATAATTCCTGGTAATGAAGAGATGACCTTAACAATTTTACAATTTGTACGTTATCCAAAAATAATGCTGCAAAAACTTTAAAAAGCTCTATAAAAGGGTGCATTGTAATAAATAACATCGACAAAACAAGCTACAGTCAACCTCTGCTATATTAATATAGGTTTTTTTAAAGATGCTAAGCTGTGAGTGTGTGTAGCCCAGGGAAGACTTCATAGCAGCCATTTGTGTGTGGCAGTGCTCGTATGTGTGAACATATGGTGGGGATGTACCATATGTCGATGCAGGCCGCTAACTCTGCCAGCAGCCTGTGGGCATCTTTCAGGACTTTTCCCCGACTTGCTGCTGTCTTTGCTGGCAGGAGCTGAACATATTTCAGGGTGAAAACCATCTTCTTTCAAACAAGACATCAGCACAGCAGCCCTCACCTGGCTGTCTGACGCCCCTGGAGGGTTTTTCTGATTAATTAAAAGATTAATGTTAGAATTAATACTTTGTTTATCGTGTCAAGTATGAGGAAAAAGGGAGCTGAATGTTATTGGTTATTTTTCCATAACTTGTTTTTCACAACTGAATTATATCTTGATCTAATTTAAAGGATGTTAGAATCATGGTTTTCATGTGTTTAACAACACCCAATAGAGATAAACACACAAACTGGTTGTATTTGTAGAAAAGGAGAAAAAGCTCAGCAATGTTGAGCATTGCAGTAAAACTATTCTAACTTCCTTAAAACTATCAAGGACGTCAGAACATTTTCTTTTGTAGTCAATATTAGCAAGTTGGGGCACCACCTGATTGAATCATTAAGCGACGTGGCTCAATGGGTAGTTGTCTTGCAATGGGAAGGTTGTGATTGATTCCAGCTTTGCCTTGTCACATCTTGTCACATGACCCCAATTTGCCTACCGATCTGCATATGTCAGTGCATGAGTGAATGCGATTGTATGAATTTGGCTATAGTATAATGCACTCTCAGTGGCAATTATGACAAGAAAAGCGTTAAACAAATAAAAAAATGAATAGATTATAAATGTACCATTTACCATCAGCCAAACAACTATGTCAACAACTTTGTCAGGTATTGTCATGTCTGTTTAGGTGGTATTATAGAACAACAAGTAAAGAAGTGAACTCATGCATTGACGTTCTCAATCAGTAAGTACTGCCCATATACACAGAATAAACACAAAAAAACGTATCTGCAAAGCATCGTAATTTTGTAACACATAGTTCTACTCTACAGTCAAAATGTCTGATGAACTCTATAGGTACACTAGAAACGTTCACCTTAACTACCAAGCAAAAGGAAAAGTTTAATAATCTAACTGATGAGCCACTGAACTAATAAATATTGGCCTGCACTTGTACAGCGCTTTATCAAGACCCCAAAGCACATTACACTACTTTCAGTTATTCACCCATTCATTCACACATTCACACGCTGACGGTGGTCAGCTACGTTTGTAGCCACAGCTGCCCTGGGACAGACTGACAAAAGCGAGGCTGCCTTAAAATCAGCACCACGAGGTCCTCTGGACCTAACTGGCAACCACTGTCGGCCATTATCTCATTAACAAATATATAATAGTGAGGATTATGACAAACAAATGAAAAACCAACCAATTAATTATTAATAGAAAAAAGACAATGTAACAATGCCTCATGGCCTTCTTACCCTATGTGATTTTAGCTGCGTTATAACACTATTTAAAAATCTTTGGTACAATATCAAGTTTGATGTGAGCGCAATGTATGATTACCGTTTACTACTAAATCGCTTATGACGTACAACAATGAGCAATTTCATCAATGTCTGTCATCCATATACAGCACCAGCTAAAGTTCAGCTACATACATTACACTCTTCAATCCCAAATTCATCTGAAGCAAAATCGATCAAATAAGTAAAAAAAAAAAAATAGTCCAGTAATAAATGAAAGAGTTCTGTTTGGATGAAACTGTTTAATCAAATGTCCTTTCATAAACAATAAGTAATATAGATTTGACAAAATGTTCCAGTTCAGTGCATCAACGTCCGCTGCAGGCGCAAGAAGAAAAAAAATCCAACAGGACACAAAAATACGTTGGAGCTGAAATTATTTATCAGTCTTGATCTAGGCTACCAAAACAATAATGAAAGTTGTCAGCAGTTTGTGGCTGGCGTGCAATCTGACATGCATGCAGCTGATAAAGAGGCACCTGTTCAGAGCCCTCGATGCTCCGTGTGGCGGTTTATTTGCTCCCATCAAACAAACTTGTCTGATCTGAGCAAACAGGACAGGTTATTCCTGACATGAATTGACTCACAAATCCAAAACGTATTATATTTTTCTTTGTTTGTATAAAGAACCTTTGCAGCCTCTCATCTCATAAGCTCTGATTAGTAGATGTAGGTTGTAGCAGCCGTCACACTGTGAGAGTTTGATTCTAGATATTCGACACTGCCAGATAGTGATGACAGGTTATCTTTGGCCCCAAGACGATGTACGACCACACATTTAGAGCTACGACCAAAGATTTCTCCACCATCTTCCTTCAGTCCTCGTCTTTCGTCTGCGTCGGCCAAAAATTGCATTGTGTCTACCAGGCATTACACACTTACACACCAGATTGGCAAATTAAAATCAAGTCGCTGGTAAAGACAGGACAGGCCAGTCAAAATTAGCCCAATCCTTTTTTTTTTTTTTTTCATTTTTATAGTGTCCTGTCTGGCAATGTGGCAATAAGAATTGTTGTCTTAATGCCAAAAAGACCCCAACAGATTTTACTTTCTCAAGCGGAGCCTTTCCGCATTCGCCATAGTACTCTGCTTGATTTATACATGCAAGAAGCTTTATTATAATTTATGCGGGGAATATTTCATGTTATATGGACACTGAAACAAGAAAGCAGAAGAGAAAAAAAGGAGAAAAGGTGAAAGAGAAAGGAGAGAAAAGGGAGAGAACGATATAACCACAGTCTGCTTCTTCACCTGCAAAGAGAGATGTAAAAAGAACAGCACAACCAGCTGATAAAGTATTACAGATATAATCAAGTAATACCTTGAGACCATCACTGAAGAATATACAGTATTAATTAATACGACGGCTGAAGATAATAATAGGGGTTTTCCGTATAGAAGTGAGTCTGTAATTAAAAATGATTACAATCCTATGGGGCTAGGTGGATTTGAATACTGGTATAGAGGGGTGCCGTAGATTTTGCTATGTTTCTAAGTGAGGAATGTCATGTTTGGCATGATTGTGTGTGTGAAGTCAGGCAAATGTGTGGATCTCACACTCATTGCGTGAGACTTGACAGCTTTGCCATATGTGACGCAATATTGGAACAAGTGTGTGTAAGATGCGAGGGAGAGGGATAAAAAGGCAAAGCCCAACAACAACATAAGCAGACGAAGCAACATGGGTTTCCAGTGCTACTCACAATCTAACCAATCATGGCAAAACAGACTCAGCAACCTGCTATGAACTCAACCAGTTAATAAGTACAAAGCAAAAAAATAATCACACAAAGAAATTAGCAATTTTTAAAGGAAACAGTGAGGCGGGTCGGCTAGGCGGCCTGCATGCAACAGTTTAAAGTACATAAAAAAAACAATAAAACAATGTCTAAATTGTTCAGTCTTAAACTAATTTATCTCTGCCCAGACACAAGCATCTTACTGTGAGACAACTGTTGGTAACGTTCTCAGAATACGGAGTCTGGGAGGTCCAAGGACTGTGTGGCACACAGCATTTGAGCTCACTTACTCCGTATTACTTACTTTCGACTAGCGAATTTCAAACGTTCACGGGTGAACAACTACTCGCTTACACACCAAGCCATTGGTATCAAAAGCAAAATTCCTGTCTTTGAACAGCCTCCTATATATATATATATATATATATATATATATATATATATATATATATATATATATATATATATATATATATATATATCTCAATGACGTCAGTGGAATCACCGGCACTACTTTGAGATGGGATGGTGTGATATCAGTCCTTTCTTAGCAATATGCATTAGGGCTGGGTAATGTAGAGAGATTTTAAAAATATCAAGATTTTTTTAAAGGGATATAAAATGAGACTGGATTATTTATATCGAGATGGTCTATGTTGCATTATAAATCTACTTTTATGCATTGCAGTAAGTTACTTTTCAGTCGTTTCTCATATTTATCTACAGCTGTTTGTTAAAAAACAGCTGTAGATAAATACAGCTCCTTACAGGTTATTACTTATCCATCAGTTTTGTGCAGAACTTGGATTGACACTTTAAATATTGTATGTTTACTGAGCAGGTTAATAAAGTAGAGTAACAAAAAATGTGGTGGAATTTTGGCCACCATTGATTCAAACAATGTGTAAAATCTTCATAAACATCTTGATTAATATTAATTTGGTCTAAAGTTGTTGTTTTTTTGTCCACATGTTATTTTTTTTTAAATCTACATGTGGGCTTGTCTTAGTCAACATTGACAAGCATAGGAGAATAAGCAGTCCAAGCTAGGCCTCTCATTTTCGAGCATAGTGTCTTTACCAGCTGAGCTACACATCAATACAAATGACTATGCGTACAATTTCTAAGTCCAGGATACTATGTGCATTCTGTTTATGGTTATTTGTTTTTGGATGTTGTTTGAGAATTCATTCATTTTTACAAATGCAATTTAAACTCTCCTCATCTGCCTCAGTCACACTCTGTCAGAACTTCATGGTTTCTATGTTGCAACAACAGCTCAATAAGTCTCCTTCAAATGCACAGCGATGCTGCTATTATACTAAAATGTAATAGCTCTGGATGAAAATGATAATTTATGCTGAACAACTTAAAAAAACTCCTCAGTATTGTTCTTGGTGATACACTGTATAGCTCAGCTGTTTAGCTGAACTGTGGATACAAATGGGTGTTGTTACTATCCAGCAGTACAGGGCAAATATGTAAGTACTTCTCCATGTTTCCAGTTATTTTCTCAATCTTTTCAGTTTCAGCCCTTGAATAAAGTCTTTTTAGTATAAACGTAACAGCAGAGCTGAAAATAACAATGTAATTTATTCATACTGAATCAAATGAAACTGTCTTTGTATTTCAGTTTGAGTTTTAGCATTTCTACATGATTTACAGGCTTTTCTCCAATCAGTAGGAATTATTTCATTCTCTGTTTGAACCACTTTTAGACCAAGCAATTTTGCTAGATGTCCATTTATGGATCTAAGTCAGGACTTGGCATATACTTTACATTGACTCATGTCTAAATAAGATTTACGTGTTGCCTCAATGACCAAATCAGCTCATTAGAATGTGGGTCACAACTCAAAACTAAAGCAGTTAATTAAAAGATGACCTCATTCTTTTATTTAGTACTATGTTCAAATAAAAACAAAGTAACATCAACATATTGGACTTTGGTATAAATATTTGCTCCTCAGTTTTCCAGCCTTTCTTTGCCACGCTCTGCTTTTTCCCTACCAAATGAACTCAGATACAAACAATATTATTATTATTATTATTATTTACATGATTAGAAAAGAGGATCATGATAAATGTATCTGTTGTTGCAGAAGCTCAGGGGTACTCCAGGCTTTCAGAGCTACTATCCTTCAACTTTTGGATGCATCCCTGTTCCAGCATACCTGAATCAAATCAATGGTTCAATACCAGGCGTCTTCAGAACTTAATAACTGGATGAGGAGATTGTTCAGATACTTAATTCAGGTGAGTTGAAGCAGGGATGCACTGAAATGTTGCAAGACAGTTGCTCTTGACCTTAATCTCACCTGAAAAAAACAGACTTATGATTTTCACAAAATTTTAAATTGCACAATTATTGCAATTAAAGTTAACCAAACCATTTGTTATTTATACTTACGTTGGTTTAACTGTGTAGAACTTTAAGAAACAATTCGTAGTACATGACTCTGTTTTCTTGTGGTAAAAGTGACTCCGAGGTTTATTACTCTCAGGAATTGGCAACCACTGTGGACAAGGTCCCATGTTCATCTTGCCACTGCAGACACTAAGCAGGATGAGAGAGTGAAAACAAAATCAGCTCGCTAACAGAGAACTAAAGAACAGAGGGGCATCTTCGGGTCTAAAATCTCCATACCCACAGGACACATTAAAGGCAAAAGTATTTTCTGTCTTGTCACTTTTAACAGGAACCATTGCTTTGGTCAGATGGGTCTAAGATTGAGCTTCAGGTAACACACACTCCAGGTGGGTTTGGTGTGAAACAAAACATGAGTATGTGTCGTCTTCACCGCCACTGTTTACTAAGGTGGAGGGTGTGTGATGTTTTGGGCTCAGTTTTGTTCCAAAGGCCCTTGGAACCTTGTTAGAGTACGATCATTTACTCTTTAAAGGGGTCTTGTCACATATTTTGACCATAAAAAGAAAACCCAAGAAATTATACATTCATCTACAAATAAAACTATAAATGCCAAACGTTCGTCCTGATAGTGTTTACTTAGTCCTTTTTAAGCCTGAGAAGAATTTTGCACCGAAAGCAACCAGCAGACATTAACGTGTTGTGCCATCTGCCACCAGTACCACGGCACTATCAGAAAGCAAGATGGTGACAATTGTGGCAGCTACTATAAGAGCAAGTAAACTCGTCGTAAAGTGACATCTTGGCGTGTTCAAAGACCAACTTGATCAATGGGGTGAGGGTTACTTAACCTCTTTCTTTTCGTACCTCCACTGGTCATTGCTGACTTGTTTGGCTCCATTGCCTCTGCTGGCTTACTCATTGCACACAATATTGTACTTCCAGTCATTTGGTCTTGTAGTAAATATGCACAAAAGTGCTTTGTTTACTAACAAATAGCGCCAAAACACTGTTTAAAGCCAACAGGTCATGATAATTTAACTGGAAAGCCTTTGTATGCAACCAGAGTGAGCTACTGATGTAGAAATTGGTAAAGACCAGGTCCCTTTAAAATACCAGAGCATTCAAAACAAAATCTGGTGGCCTCTGGAACATATACTGGGTCTTCCAGCAGGATCATGATCCAAAAAAAAATAAAAATAAAAAAATCAACATTTTGAACTAGACATTTACTTCAGTACAAAGCATAAACAGCAGTCGTCCCGGTGATTTTCTTAAAAACAATTAGAAATTAATGTGGGATTTTCTTTTACACTAAACAAGTGTCAAATTATAGGTTGGATTTTACAAAAAAATTATTTCTCATTCTACTGCAATTACAGATTTCATTGTTCCTAGGCTTTTTACACATCTTTACCAGAGATACAAATTATTTTTGCTTATTTCCATTCATAGGCTTTGGTTGTTGATTTTCTATGAAGCTAAGACTTGTGTACACAAGAAACATGTAAAAATCTGTGAAAAGTATATTCCAATTTGCAAAGGGCTTTATGATACATCAAACTAAATATAATTAAAATTGTCACAGGTGATAAAAAAGGAATAAAATTCAAGAGGCAATAAGCAATAACTTCTCTAATCTAGTGTGACAGATTACTTGTCATTGTCAGGTCTCTGAGGACATTTACTGACAACCAGCTGCAATAGATAAATAAAAAATGAACAAAATGTTGGAGATACAAGTCGACAAATGCCTTGAAAGACATAAAATATCTTCACGCGTTTACGTCTTGCTGACAGTGTGACATTGGATGTGAATAGATGGCGGAAAAGAGGTGGAAAGCTTATTCGAGCATGTTCCCTCAATGGCAGCGGAGGATCCATTAAATCCCAGTTGTTTGTGAAATTACCAGTTGTAAAATAGTCAGAGACAGATGACACCAGTTTCACATGAGGGTTCAACCAAAACAAAGACTCTTATATGAAATGGCAATAAGTCCTAAAATACATTGATTTTGAAATGTCGCTGTCTTTTTTCTTAATATTTACTTCTTCTGGCTTCTTCTCACTTGTTTGCCTTGGTTGTGTTTTTCCAATTAATTGCTTACTGATAGTTTCACACTAGCAGCTGTGTTCGGTTTTAAAAGGCAATGCTAAAGAATAAAACACATTATTTGATGCTCCTCTCATGTTTGCGAAAGCCATTTTAAAACATCCACACATGCATTTCTCTTACATCTACTAGACTATTATTTAATAATAATGCTGCATTTTGTTATACATGCTCCCAACTGGCCATAAATTTCAGTGGCAGTGTTTTGTTATTGTGTCCACTTTGAAATTTGTCCATGCACATATTTGTACTAATAAACCACATCGACTGAAATATTATTTCACTATCTCCCTGCGGAGTTTTGATCCTCTTGACTTCAATTGTTTTGCAAATGCTTCATAGGAAGTGTGGTTTTTTTGAAAACAGCAGTCCTCTAACTGAGTTAGAGGAAGTCTTAAATGCAATCTTGCTCCACTGCATCCCCGGGCTACAATATCTTTAAAGGCGGGGTGTGAATGAGCTCCCAAATGTAGTCTGACAGTCAGTAGGCAGACAGGTGAGCTATCAAACTTTTATTTAACTAAAAGAAAGCTGAACGGGCTGGAAGGCAGGAAGTCACAAACGGATGGGTCCAGAACTAAAGAGAGCAAGAATAAAAGCTGACATGATGATGAATAATACAAGGTGAAACAAATGCAAGGATCTGACACAGAGCAAAGCAAACCAGAGAGTATATTTGAACCGAGGGAGGATGAAAACCGACATGTTGCAAGGGAAGTGATCAGCAAAGCATGAGCAACTGAGAGGAAAAGTCAGAAAGCAAGCTAGTGAAAATGCTATATATACATATAAATTAGATTAATACTGGTTTTAGTGCATTTAAAAAACACAAATCCTGAAAAGCATATTAACCTCTTAAAACCTGACAGCTTTAGTCCAAACATAGGCATTTAAGTAGATGACTGAAAAAAGGCTGAAAAAAGATCAGTTTCTCTTCAATTATATCAATTGTCAGCCTCATTTACAGATCTGTCTGGAGAAAAAAATATATAAGTTTGAAGAGAAACTGATCATTTTCAGGCATCACAAAGCCCATGTTTAGACTAAAATGTATTGTCTCTTAAGAGGTTAATGAAACACTGCAGTTCAGAGTAAATCACTTTTCATTCATAATACTTCTTCAACAGCAGTTGTTTATCTATTTGATCCAAATTTTGTCACATTACAGCTGCAAACATTTAATGTATTTTTTTTGGGAATTTTATTTGATAGACAAACACAATGTAGTGCATAGTTGAAGGTTGGAAAAAAAGATTATACATGATTTTTTAGATGTTTTCATTAAGACGCAACGTGCAGCTGAAATCAAATTCCTTGTTGTTTGAAGCAACTTGGTCAATCTAATCTGATTCTGATCCAGATTTTCAAGATAGTTTTACACAAAAAGGGAAATGAAATGTGATGTGCACTTGTTTCAGCCCCATTTCATAACCCTAAATAAAATCCAGTGCAACCAACTGCCTCCAGACATCACTTAGTTAGTAAACAGTGTCTACCTCTCTGTAATTTAATCTCCATATAAATCTGTTCAGGGAAGGTCTCAGAGGTTTATTAGAGCTAACATCAGTGGGCAAACAGCATCGTGTAGACCAAGGAACACTGTAGGCATGTCAGGGAAGAAATTGTGGAGACTTTTAAAGCAGGGTTAGGTTCTATATATCAGGCTTCTCACAAAGTATTGTTCAGCTCATGTCTAAAAAGAGTACGAGGCAACCAAAAACCCACCAAGACATGGCTGTCCACCCAAACTGATAGACTGGGTAAAGAGAGAATTAATCATAGAAGCTGACAAGCGGGCTGTGGTAACTTTGGAGGAGCTGCAGACACCTATTTGTCATGCGTTTCACAATTCTTGCTATGACTGAATAGTGGTAAAAAGAAAGCCACAAGGGCTGCCATTTGCAGCTGTGTCCTCTACTGGCCATGTAAGGGACATTGCAAATAGATGGAAGAAGGTCTCCTGGTCTGATGAAACCATAGCTACAATTTGCAAAACAAAAAAAACCACTATCATGTGGAAGGAAACTAGCTCTGCACACCACCCTGAAACGAGGCAGCATTATGCTTTAGGGAGTTCTTTCATCAGGAGGGACAGGGAAGCTGTTGAGAGTTAATGAGAAGATTGGTAGGGCTGCATAAATTCAGGACAATCCTGAGAGAAAATCTGTTAGGCACTCCGAAAGACGAAGGAATGGAGCGGAGGTTCATGTTCCAGCAGGACAATGATCCTAAACCTAAACGGCTTAGTGCAACACAAATTCATGTCTTAGAGTCAGACCTAAATCTGTGGTAAATCTTGAAAATGGATGTCGTACTGTTCCATCCAATCAAAAAAATATGATTACAAAATTATCTACAATAAGTCAAATTAACCAATGTTTCATGGGGTCCTTGAAAAAAAGAGCATGTCGAACAATTAGTCAAATGGTCTATTCACTATTGTTTCTGAAAAAAATATAGAAGAGGTTGATTGCCCATTTATTATAGAAGGATAGATTTTCCATGAATCTCCAATTGAGATATTTTAACCTTGGGTTAAAATGAGGTCATCAAACTACACAGTCAAGTTCTGAACATGGGTGATGTGATATTTTAACAGTATTACTCATTTGTTTATTATCCATGCTCTTTACTCTCCAATACGTTAAATATAGCAAATAAATCTAAACATTTATTTAAACTGTACTTTTATTTTTGCATTTGTAAATTTGTTAACAAGGCTTTTCTCAGAGAAGCGGATATTGTGTACCTACATTATTGGAGGCATTTACTCAGTCTGTTCATAAATCTGAAGTACACAGCACTGTATTTATTTGCTCATCAAGGGACGCACTCAGTTCTCTGTAGACCAATTTCTGGTTCTTCATTGCCCCCTGCTGGTGAATTACCTGTACTGTTCTGGAATCATGTCTGCAGACAGTAGACTTCCACTGAATGCTGTTCAAGGATCAGACCCCCTTCCACAACCCCGTCTTTAATCATTCCTCAGCCAGATGGTTAACTGATTGCAGATCAGTGTTTATGGTCACTTTAAATCCCCCCGGGTGCCTTCGGTATGATTGTATAGGAGCTCTTTGCCGTGTCTCAATTGTTTGACTTTCCAAACAACCAGATCAACTTGATTCACACCGGGCCGGCTGCTGAATGGACGCATTGTCCAATCAATGGCTTTAATTATTCAATTAAAAGCTCTGTGGAGACACAGGGAGTAATCCAGTGTTTTACAAGAATTAAGTTGGTGTTCTTCTGTTTGACCAAGTCAGCTTTTTGGCTGTTTCACCCACAAAAAAGTTTGCTTATCAAGTTTCTAATGTAGTCAGTGATGTTTTTGCTTTCTTTCTTTTATGTAGGACAGAGTTTTGTTGAGGTTGGATTGAACAATGAATTTCAAAAAGGAATCAGTGCAGATTGTTTCTGTGTCCTAATCGCTGTTTCTTTCACATTCAGGGGTATTGGCAAGCAGGGATTCCAGTGCCAAGGTAACAATTAACCTGCTGTTTTCGTTTTGCCTGTCATTTTTATTTTCTCTGATATACCTCTCTGCCAAACAGATTATATTTTCAGGCTCATCTCCCCTGTTTTCTGCAGTTTGCAGTTTTGTGGTCCATAAAAGATGCCACGAGTTTGTCACCTTCACATGTCCCGGATCTGTGACTGCCCCCAGGCCCGAAGTGAGTATTCCTGTTATCGCCTTCTGCGCTTCCATTTATATCCTCAAGTTTCCCACCTTTGCCTGGACTTATACAGAGCACCATCATCTACACATTTAGCCATCCCGCTCGGCGCCGGTGGCATGTGTGCGTGACTCATCCGTCAATCCGTGCTTCTTCTGCATCTCATCTGTGACATCTACGCTCATGTCATGTCATCCTGCAAGAGGATGCAGGGGGTTTGAGATAGAGAGGAAGGTTGTGGGGCAGGGAGGGATGCAGGAGGGGAGTGAGAAGGACTGATAAGAGTGAGAATTAGACGATGGTGAGAGCAACAGACTTCTCAGCCTTCCTCTGTGTGGCATCTTGAGGATATTAGGGAGATTTGTCTTTTCCTCAGGAGAAGAGCAGGGTGACAGCGGTTATTAATAGCAACGAGGGAGGGAATACAGTTTGGGAGAGAGGGTGGTGGGGTGGTTATTAAGACATAAAAATGATTCATTCCTTCCTGTACGGTAAATATACACTAATGTACCCACAACCTTGCATGGATGCAGCAAATTTCCTCTCCCAGTGGGGAAACCTAATTGGCTTGTACCTTCAAACGCCACCCACCTGATATGCGGGTGGAAACGTGTGCCTATGGGCATGCTGTTTAATGTGTGAATTCTCCGTTTGTTTGTTTGCTTTTTCATTCCAGGACCTGAAAAGTCAACACATGTTTAAGGTCCACACATACTCCAGCCCCACGTTCTGTGATCACTGTGGATCACTGCTGTATGGACTCATACACCAGGGCATGAAATGTACCAGTGAGTTTCGCCTTCCATTGTGACCTTCCACTGTGCACTCCGCCACACAACCCCAACAAGTCGGAGGGTTTGATATCAGTTTGGATAAAAGTTAACGCAAAATTAATCTCTGCATCATTAAATGGAGAAAAGAAATTGCAAAAAAATTACAAAAAGGTAATAGAAGGGAAGGTTCTCACAATACGATATGTAACTTTCAGTAAAAACGGCAGTTTTACTGTGCTGTAATATTTGTTCAAAGATTTGGAGTGAAATGTTCAACATGACCTGACAGATTTTAGTTACAAGAGAAAAATTATACTTTTTCCTCTTTTAGCTAAAATACTGTGAAAATACAGGTAGGTATATAAACAATGAAATTTTATTTTGATTCTAAACCATAGACTTAGACAAAAATGTAAATTATACACATGCTAAATTCAATTAACAGAATATGTTCTCTTACATGGTTTTGCTCTTAATTGAGTAACACAGATTCAACGTGTTGATTTTAGCTGCTTAATTAGTCAGGCTATCTGTAGGGTCTGCTCTCTGCTGCTTCACTGCCATCTCGCCTGTAGCTCATCAACTGTAGTTTTAATATATCCTCACCTCAGAAAGAGAGATGGTGGTGCTCACTTAGCTTCCACATCACGACTGTTTCTTATTTTCCGACCAGAAATACGTTACAGCCAAATTTGTCTTTTTTGTCAGCAAGAGAAAAAGTGTCGTAGTCTTCTTTAATCTGATCGACAGTGCTTAGCAGTAGGTGAGGTAGGACACACACTGACCGTTCTCTAGCAGGTTCTCTAACAGGTTCTCTAGCAGGTTCTCTAGCATCTCAGAAAAAGTACTACAGCAACGATAAGATGGAAAATGTAGCTGTGAAAAGGGGAACTGGATCCACCCCAGCCGCCATTTTAACCAGAAACAGTTAATCCCAAAAGGATGATCAATAAACGCACTATGGAGAACCACATCTCGTCCGGAAAAAAGAAAATATTTTGTCCAGATGAATTTAGGTTTATGATAACTTTAGAACATTTAGCAAAGCTGGGAAATCAGAATCAGAAATACTTTTAATAATCCCAGAGGGAAATTGTTGTTTAAGTACAACCGCCATCACATACATCACAAACATTTCAGGGGGAGACGATTTACTGAGGCCATGCTGCAATGAGCTTCCTTATTGTCATACTCTGGCAATGAGAATAGGAAAACTATTTGTTTTCTTCCACTAAATTTAAGCAAAAGTTGAATTACAGAAAGTAATCTTAAATTTTACTGCACGCATGATGTGAACTGATTGCTACATTCATATACTTATGGCTATGTGAACAAAGATGGAGAGAACACAAATCTATTTTTTTTTATCTGAGAAGTTTGTCTTTTTAAAATGTCTTATATGGACATTGTCTTTTGTATTCTCACGCACTACACGGTTGTTTTGATTGTGTCGTTTGCGCGACAAGGTTGCGACATGAACGTCCATCGGAGATGCGAGACCAGCGTTCCTAGTCTGTGTGGACAGGATCACACAGAGAAAAGAGGCAGAATCCACCTGACAATCAGAGGAGACAAAGAGGATATCTACGTCACAGGTGAGAGGAGCCGTTGGGTTGTGAATCAAAAAGCACCTTCATCCAGACGATATCCACTCTTTTTTTCATTGATTTATTCTGTTGCCATCCTGCAGTTCGGGAGGCTCGCAATCTCATGCCTATGGATCCGAATGGCTTATCAGACCCATATGTAAAACTAAAACTGATTCCAGACCCGAAGAGCCACAGCAAACAGAAGACTAAGACCATCCGCTCAACACTCAATCCTGTCTGGAATGAGAGTTTCACCTTGTGAGTCTCTGTGAAATTTAATCCAAGGTGGAAACTAAATAGAGCTCCACCAGGAATAAAACCCGCAGAGAAAAATTAGTAAATATGCTGAGATGCATCATTACAACCTTGAAATATAGTTTTTGAAGTTATTCTCTATTGTTGTACCTTCTGTGCTGTTCGGTTTCTGGCAAGTCAGACAAAAAGATCCTCTACTTGAGTTTGAATTTTGGGTTTCCTCAGTTCAGTGCGGGGCAACCAGTGGGACAGGCGTCTGTCTGTGGAGGTGTGGGACTGGGACCGGACGTCCAGGAATGATTTCATGGGAGCGCTGTCGTTCGGCGTCAGCGAGATCTTCAGACGTCCTATTTGCGGGTGGTTCAAGCTGCTTGCACAGGATGAGGGGGAGTACTACAACATCCCTGTCCCGGATCCAGATCTGCAGGTAAGGCGACGTCTGTTGTCCTCACCACATGAGGCCTGTGGGATAGTTATTCATGGAGCAACCTTTTAATTTCTTAGTAAACTTTTATGGGCTCATAATTATCTAGACCCGATAAAAACAGTGGTGCCTACTTAAACTGTTTCTAGGTCTTGAGTTGTCCTCTATTTGACAATTAATCTGATCAACAAATGCATGATTTATCTTAGCTTTATTTTTTATTATTTAACAATGTAGTGCGTCACAAAATACATTCCTTTTGTTGCATTATAATCAAAACCTTCAATGTATTTTATGGGATTTTATGTAATGGCTTTCAATTTTATAAGTTTTTTTTGGCAAAACCGGGTCTCTGCATATCTATAGATTTAATTTTTGCTCTTTCTTCTTGGCCTTATATGTCAAAGTTGCTCAGATTAGATAAAGCATGTCTGTATGCTATTCCTTTGGAGATCTAGCTGCGTGTTTAGGGTGGAAGTTGAACCACCACCCCAGTCTCATGACTTTTGCAGCCTTCAACAGGATTTTTTTCAGGATTCTCCTGTTGTAAGTTTTATATTTAAGCTTAAAGGTGTGAGAATATACAATCCACACTTCTATAAATTTCTGCTTGTAAGTTTTCCTTCTCAATCATTAATTAGTGTTGTTTTGTCACATAAAATCTCAATAAATAGAATATTAATAGTAGAAATCCACTTCCTTGTTACGTTTTGCATCCAGTAGGATGAGAATTGTTCTGACAGATAGCGGATATGATAGTTTTGTTTATGATTATGGTAAAGCTGGACTAGATCCACCCATTCGTCTCTCATCTGTCTCCTTATGACCCTCCAGGAACCTCAGCCAGACGTGACAACACCCTCTCTGCCTCCGGTGTTGGTCGCCCCAGTGCCTGAGCCTTTTCCCGTGGTCCTGTCCCCGACCCCTGTCCCGTCCTGCCCGCCCATGCTCTCTCCTGTTCCCGGCAAAGTCAGAGTGGGAATGCACGACTTCAACTTCCTCATGGTCCTGGGCAAAGGCAGTTTTGGCAAGGTAGCCGCAGCAGATTCAGAGGCAAAATGTTATCCTCTTTGCACACAATCTGATCCACCGGCTACAAGCAATATCAAAGAGGCCACCTGTGCTGAAAACAAGAACAATTATTCCTGGCTATAAAATCTCTCCTATGGTCATGACCTTCAACTAGTATTTCCTTTATAGCCCCTGGAAACACTAAACCTGAGTTGGATTCAAAACACATTTTTCATTTATACTTAGATGCTTGTGTATTCTTCCCCTACTAAATGATTCACTTGACCCTGAGAGTTTCTTCAAGCTGGTAAAAGGCCGCACAGGCAACACTCATGGTTTTAATTTCAAGGGATAGTCTGCTTTCTATTCTCACTTTAATTCCCCTGTAGATGAAGAATAATGAAGAAATATCAGTTTCGAGTCCTTTCCCCTCCGCTAAAATCCCCCAGCGTTGTTTCATAACTATCAGATAAATCCTCAGAGGACAGGGGAAATAGTCTTGACTTACGTAAGATGTGTGGAGAAAAAAAAAAAAGGAAAAGAAGAGACAGGCCCCGGGGCTGCTGAGTGAGGAAAAGTGAGAATGAAACTGACAGAGATGGAAAGAAACAGAGGAGGATTACTGAGCTGCTGAAAGTAGCAAAATGACCAAAAGAAAATTGGATTACACCGGAAACGAGAAAAAGTATGTGTTGCTGGGATTCTTAAAAGTATGAAGGATGATGAGTCCGGTATCTTTGTGAATTTTTGTGAAATCACAAGACAAAGCAGGAGACACAATCAAAGAGGGACGAAAGTGTTTCTCACAGTGGCTGCACACACACAATCTTCTGCAAAAAGCCGTTTTTTAGCTGCATTGATTTATAAAATATGAAAAAGTGTAATTTTCTCCGCCATTCAATTTGAAATGAGATGCTTTATCTCCAATAGCCAGAAACCCCTTACAGTGCAGCACTGCAGTAAGGCAGCAGAATTTTGAACAGGGTTGTTGTCAGCATATTGCACTACTCCTGACCGTATCGCTTTACTAAAAGCAGTGTCATGTGGCTCTCTTGAAGTGGAAAATCATACCATCATTAGCAGTCAGAGCTGCCCACAAGCAGCCAATTTCAAATCTACACTCAATGTATTTTTAATGTCTGATAATAACCAAAGAGCTGCTTTGCTTTTTTTTTCATTTATGACATTAATGTTTCAGGAAATGTTCAGACTCGGCTTCTCTTTGATTATACACTTCATTATGTGAGGCTGAGCGTAGTT
This sequence comes from Fundulus diaphanus, assembly GCA_037039145.1. Lineage (NCBI taxonomy): Eukaryota > Metazoa > Chordata > Actinopteri > Cyprinodontiformes > Fundulidae > Fundulus > Fundulus diaphanus. Next base: position 36,835,581 of record CM073130.1, read on the forward strand.
CTGTCTTCACACAGTGATGATCCCCCCCCCCCCCCCCCCCATTTCTAATACATTCTCAACAAGTTCAGGCTTGAAATGCATTTTATCACAGATGAATACAGAGCCTTGCAACTATAATCATAACCCTTGAACATATTTGCATGTTTTTGCAGCTTCAATATATATATTAGAGATTTTTAGTAATAAATATTCACTTTTACTTCAATATCATGCAATTATTTGCATTGCTCTATCACATAAAATTTATGTAAAATACATTGAAGTTTGTTGCTGTAACTTGACAAAATATGTAACATTTGAAGTTCTATTAATACCTTCACGAAGCCCTTTAGTCATAAACCATTCCCAATGAAACTGGAGTAAAACAATTTTTTTTAAGATTGAAGTTGTACAGCAGCGTATTAGAAAAGTCCGACTTTGCTCAATTTTCTGGTAATCTTCCTGAAAGCCATTTGAAAAGTGTTTTTTTTTATCATTCAGACCTTAAATTGACCTCAACAATTTCTTTTAACTTCCCTTTTTTAATCACATTATGAAGCAGGGGAAGTGCTCTATGAAAATGCTATCTTTTGCCATTTTATGGGACTCAATTATTTTAATTTTCACAGTCCCAGGCAGCTGGACGGAGGAGCCATGCTTTATTGTTAGTAGTGTTTATGAAGCCTGACCTATCCTTGACTATAATGGTGGCAGTGAACAAGCCACAGTCAGAAGCAGCATCGGCATGCTTACAGTCCAGGAGGTGGAATGCATGGGGCAGTGCAATCTCCCCCATTTTTTTAAACCATCTCCACAGGATTCACAAAGCTGATTGCTGTAAAAATACACGCAGGAACAAACAGTCCAGCAGAAAGGAACAATTTGCACCTGTCTTTGCATAAGAGTGCACTTGTTCCTCCTTTAAGCCACCATTATTGCAGATGCAGAACTGATCAATGAGAGACCAAATAATTTTTTTAAATATCATCATTTTAATTAACAAAGACCTCCAGGTCCTGACTCAAAGCATCCTTCAAAACACATGACTGGAGAAATCACATCAGAACTGATGCTGCAGACCGTAATAAACAGCGGGATACTTTCCTTCAACTAATTACTTTAGACACAGGAAGCAAGTGTTTGAAGTTACAAACGTGTTACATGTAGTCTACAAAGATCTGCTCTTCTAACTTGCAACTCTATCAGTTAAAAAACACAAAGATTTTTGTGCCAACACGTTCTTATAACTTCACCTGCTGAATGAAAGGAGGGGTGTTGGTTTCTGTTGTGGAGAGCTGGCTGTGCTCCTGCTTGCTAAATACCCTTCTACCCCGATTCAGTCCCTCTTCCTCATCACAACATCAGTGCAACAGCCAACCGGAGTGAACTCCGACTAAACTGTGCGATATGGACAGATATCCTGTGACAGACTGAGCTAATTTCATTCTGTTCTCTTTACGAACCTCTGCATGTGAAGCATCAGTTGGACTGTACCACAGTTTTGTATTATTTATGTAAAAAAAAGACAATATTGTTTTTAAACAGAATTTAGACAATCTATTTGATTAGAAAACTTATTTGTAGAAATTTAAATCCAGTCCTCATTGGAAGAACAGATGATTTATATCCTCTGTGAGATCCCTGACACATTCGCAATAAAACAAGCAGCACAACCAGCTGCTTTTTCTTCTCCTGTCCCCAAGTTAGCAGCTCTCAGCTGAAGGTAGTTTTTTCCTGCCGGCTGCATGACACGAAGAATTTCTGATCTTGTAAGAATTGAAAGCTCTTTGCTCTTTCATCAATATAGATACATATAGGAACATTTTGAGGAGACCACAGGCAGATTGAGTTGCAAGAAGGAAAAACAAGCTCAGCAGGTCCAAAATAAAAAACTTAAAACTCTATAAGACACTGTGACAGAATAAGACAGAGGATATTACAATGACCTGAAGAAAACAGGGATCCCAAGCACTGGGAGGGATGATCGGAAAGACAAATCAGGTGTGAAGTGCAGGGAGCAAGAAGACATCTGAGGGCTTAAAAGATTGCAAGACAAGAAATAAATCTTCTCAAAATACTACAAGCAAAACAAAAACATACATAAATAGCAAGCATTCATAAACAATGAAAAAAGCAATGAAAAATACAACTATGAACGGCTTTTTGCAGTAGAAATGTGCAGGTCAGAGCTAAAAGGAGTGTGTTTTATGGAATGCTTCCACACTGATTGATCAGCTTTTTAGTTTTGCAGTTATTACCTCCTGAAGATATTTTCATTTTTTAGATTTCACCTCTAACTACGGAAAAAATGTAATTCGTTTATGCCATAATTTTGCCTCAAAAGCACAGTGGAAGAACTAGTTTTCTCCCAACTAGAGCACCTTGTCATTCATCACACAATGACCTAGAAACGTGTCAAAGCTGGCAGCGATGTGCTACAGTAAATGGTTTTTCAATTAATATGGTGAATAAAGCCTGGCTGAGAATCAGTTTTTATCATGTATCCTCAGTTTTATGATAAAGAAACTGAAAAACATTTTTTTGTACATTTCACTGGTGTTTTGAATGTACGGTTATTCTGGAAAAAGTGAACCTTGAATCAGAAACTGCTTTATGCAGTCAAAGTAATATAAATATCTGAGTTTGTACAATTTAACAAGCCACCCTAGAATATTTGTTGTTCTTGGTAGACGTGCTGCTCCATCTGACACGATTTCTCTTCATTCATTGGTCCTGTTCAGGTGCTGCTGGCAGAGGAGCGAGGCAGCGAGCGCCTGTTTGCAGTGAAGGTCCTTAAAAAGGACGTTCTCTTCCAGGATGAGGACACGGAGAGTGCTCTGGTGGAGAGGAGGGTTTTGGCACTCCCCTCTCGTCCTCACTTCCTTACTTCGCTCTATTGCGCCTTCCAGACCGAGGTGTGTGCGTGAACTATATTAGCTTTGTTAAATTGTCCATGAACAGGCTTGACATTTAGGCTCTAAGGAGTTGTTCCAGTGCAGGCCGGCTGCTTTTGCTTTTAATAAATGAAATAATTAGCTCGCTCTCTTTAACAAAGTCCTTGTTCCTGAAGGATGGGTTGTAATGGAGTGCTTTTTAATTCGGGGAATACAACACTTGCGAACCCCTTTCCCACATTTCGTCACACTGCAATGACAAGTTTCATAGCATTTTATTGGGATTTTATGTGATAGACCAACACCAAGTAAAGGAAAAAATATTATACACAATTATCAAAGATTTTCAAAAACAAAAATCTGAAAAATTTGTTGTGCATTTTTATTCAGCCTTGAGCTTTGGATCCCTGCAGCGTACCATGACAGCCATGACATGGTATGTTTGCAGTTGTGTTATATTCTTTCCCATGACAGATGTTGGATTAAACAAAGCTCTGTGGGATGCTCAAAGCTTGAGATATTATTGAATGACCGGACCACTAACCAAACCTCTCCATAACTTTCTCCCTGACCCGTCTGCTGTGTTCCTTGGTCTTCTTGATGCTCTTTGTTCGCTAATGTTCGCTAACACAACGTTCTAAGACCTTCACTGAACATCGAGATTAAAATATACGGTGAGGGACTCTGTTTATTCAATAGAAGGCTGTTAGTCACATAGCGAAAGGGGCAGACCAAGTATGCACATTTTGTTAATTTTGTTCACAGAAATGTTTGAAAACCAATTTTTGAAAAAACAAATCCTTCAATGTCACAGCCATGCACTGCTTTGTGTTGCTCTGCTACAGAAACTCTCAAACAAATGCATTTTCTTCATAAATCTGGGATTATAAAGTGACAAAATGTGAAACAGTGTAAGGTGTCTGAATCCTTTTGCGAGGTTCTGTATCAATAACGCAAGTGTTTTCTTTCTACAGGACCGTCTATATTATGTTATGGAATATGTCAACGGTGGAGATCTGATGTTTCACATTCAGCAAGTCGGGAAGTTCAAAGAGCCACATGCAGCGTATGTAGTCTGATAAAGTCTCGCTTTGATCTCCGCCTTCTTCTACACAAGTCTCATTACCTTTCTCTCTTTTATCTCTGTTTTCACTTACCTGCGTAGTCATCTCTTAGCTTTGTTCATTATACCTGGTGACTCATAAAAAAAGCCATCAGCTCAAGTAGCAGCCTTCTCCTATTTCCTCTAACTTTCTCCTTGCTCTAATCTATTCTTCTCATCACAGTTTCCCTCCCTTCTGGCTCTTCATCCAATCTATAATCTTTGATCAATCATCCAAACTAATTTTTACCCTGTTCCCTGTTTCCTTTTCTCTTTTTTTTTCCAATAAGCTTTCTTTCATGTCTCCTGGGCTACTTTCCACTTTCATCACCCTCTCAACCTCCTGCTCTGATCATGCTCCTGTACATTACCCTAAAAGATCTTGGTCAATTTTCTGAGAGATAAAGTAGCCACAGTGCTTTGCTCTTCCCCCTCCTCTCTCCCTACAGGTTTTATGCAGCAGAGATTGCAGTTGGCCTCTTCTTCCTCCACAGCAAAGGCATCATCTACAGGTAAAGATGTGGCCCCCGCTGTCACTGCAGAACACAGACCTGACACAGATTTATCGTGCCTTTTTGTGGCCAATGACTGATGAAGATGCTATCCATCAAGATGATTTATAGCGCCGTAACTTATCTCCCTCTTTTTTTCAGAGACCTAAAGCTGGATAATGTGCTGCTCGACAGCGAGGGCCACATAAAGATCGCTGACTTCGGGATGTGCAGGGAGGGCATGTTTGGGGTCGACACCACTCGCACATTCTGCGGCACGCCGGACTACATCGCCCCTGAGGTTCTCTGACTCCCTGCCCTAACCCATGGTGTCAGATCCCCCATTTCAACCCGCTTTCTGCATGCATGACCTGCTTTGCATCACTGTTAGACGCCCAGATGCTTCACAGCGGCTCCTCTCATCTGATCTGTCCTCTTTGACCTTGTCAGCATTTTAAAACAATTAACCTCACATGATTCAATTGGTAGTGGACCTGAGCACCTACAATGTTGAACAGAACATGTTATTGTCCTTCAGAGACCTTGTTTTACTAGTTTCACTATAATACTTGAGTTAGTAATATTAAAATCTGTATTTAAATTGACAAAGTTCTCAGCTGATAGATTTTTTTGCTGTGATTTGTACCCTTGATTATTCCACTCTTAAAATGGCTCTATGCCAAACAGATTGTTGCTGTAGATCACAAAGTTTTAGCTTCATGGTTTATGTCTGCAAAAAGTTTAAATTTAACTTAAAAGTTAAGCCTTGGCTGCCTCAGTTTGACAAGTTCAGTGAGTATCGTAAAAATATACAGCCCATATATCATTTTGCGTCAGTGTCAGAAGGTGCACATTAGTACTATGATGGTGTCTCACCAGTGGGGTCTGATTTTTTTTTTTATGGTGACAAATCTTAACAGGAGTTCCTGACAGGAGAGCAATGTAAGCTGCTCTGGCATGGGGTTCATTTTGTTAAGAAGGCTGATATTATTTTGCCTCACAACGCACAACGCATTACCAAAAGCCTTGCATGGCTTTATCACTTGTTTCTAAACATATTTTTAAAAGAGCACCAACACTCTTTCATAAACACATTTTTTGCTCTTTCTGTTGATCAGTGCAGATTTATTTTACCTTGAACATCAAAAGATTAATGACTGCTTACTCCAACTCACATTTGTTACAGATGCTCTTGAACACCCACATACAGTCTCACTGTACAGTGATTGTCAATGTAAAGGGTGAAAAATACTAAACAGATTTATAAGATTAATAAAATAATATATATAACCTGGAATACAGTTTTGCAAGTTAGTATATAGAAATGTGACACTATCCAAAACTTATGATCAGATCGGGACATCCAGACCATCCAGACACAGCACAAAAGTTAATTCAACATGTTTCATGGTAAAAAAATTCAACCACAACTTCCTTTATGAATGAATGTTAAAACTAAAGGTAGCATCAAACTGTTAATTTGTCATCAGGTCCTTTACCAGCCCTAATTTTCACTCGACATTTACCAGACAGCGGTCATATTGCTTTAATATTAACCAACCACATTGGTTTGTAAACAGTAACCTTTTCTAGTTTATATTAAAGGACTGTTAAGACACGTACATGTAGGGGGGAGTGGAGATCTAGTTTAGAGAGCAGGGCGCTTGTGTCCTGGAGAGGCCTTAAGCTTCCTAGTTGGTCTCCCACAGACAGCCACTCTGCATCCCTAAACAAGACCCTTAGCTCCAGAATGCTCCCCAGGCGCCGCACAGTGGCAGCCCATTGCTCGCTAAAGCAGTGGTTCCCAACCCTGGTTCTCAAGTACCCCTGTCCTGCATGTTTTAGATGTGTCTCTGTTCCAGCTCACCAGATTCAATTGATTGCATGATCTCCTCTGTGTGGCAGCAAAAAGACATCTAAAACATGCAGGGCAGGGGTACATGAGGACCATGGTTGGGAACCACTGCCCTAGGGAATGGGTTAAATGCAGAGGACAAAAAAAAAATGCAGAGGACAAATTTCATTGGAATGTATGTTGCAATGACAATAAAGATGATGATGATGATGATGATGATTAACAACAATAAATAAATAACTAAACCATCTCTTGTACTAATGCAGAAAAAAATCAATTTTGAAGAGATAAATATAAGAATAAAAATTCCTTTATTGTCCCGCAATGGAGAAATTTGGATGTGACATTGGCAAACACATGGACAGTTACACACAAATAATAGCAATGAGAAAAAAGAAGAGCAAACCGGTCTAATCTAAAGTTTGTTCTAAAGAAATACCAAGAGTAGAAAATAAGAGTAAATACCAGAGTAAATATTGAACAAAGGAGAAACTATTAGACGGGGGAGAAAAATACAGCCTATTTACATAACACACAATAATAGAATATGCAATATTTACATAACATAAGATAATACAATATACAATATGTACAGTAGTGCAGCATCATCCTTAGCTAAGGTGTGTGCAAGTTAACTTAGCATTTGGGAAAAGTGTAAACAATTAATGGTTGGATCAGAACCTGTGCAATGATTAGCATGATGTATACAGTTATCTTAGCATCTGGGAGCAGTGTAAACAATTAATATATTTAAGGATTAGACAAACGTATGCTTTCAGCCAATAGATATTGACCAAATCAGGTCCTAAACTACTTTGAATTGCCTCATCTCAAAAGATGAAAATCAGTGTCTATATTTTACAATACCTCCATTCATATTCATTAAAAATGTAATTCTTCTTCATAGCTTGTGTATATAGGGAGCCAAGCTGGTTGTAAGTGAGTGGGTGCGCATTTTTAACATTAAGCCGACATACTATATGATCCATGAAGAAGTGATGACGAGCAGCGAGGGAGGAGATTTCTTCTTAAATGGAGGGCAAAGCATTTGCCAGTGGGAGGAGATGTCACCTTAAATCAGGGACAGCTTGTCAGAGAAATCTCAGTTCCTTATGTAATCACAATGGACAGATTAAATGTGCTATAGAAAAATATTAACTACTGGGAATTACTTGCAGATTCAAGCTGTAGCCACACTGTTTTTACCATGCCACATATGTTGGCATCTTAAAAATGTTTTGCATGGGTCCAAAGAAAGAAGAAGCACAGTATGTGCGATATACACATTTAATCCCTAAATTATTCATGCCCCTGGCAGATTTAAGTTTAAAGTACTCTTTTAATCACCAAAGATAAATGATCAACATACCAGTGGAAATGTGCAAAAAGCTGTTTAGCAATTATAAACATGATGTGACTGCTAAAATGTCAATAATGAATTTCCCATGGGAGGGGCATGGTAGGAATGAATTTGGTCTTTACTGTATCTACACACTATTTTAGAGCCCCCAAGTAGTCAATAGTTATTAGCTGATAACAAAAACCAACTCCCCTGCCACATCAGCTACTTCAAGCACTTGACATGTCGAGGTGAGTGACCATCATTAGTGCAGACAGAGCATCTGCATAGTGTAACACGGTATTAAGTAGGATCATTATTTGGGCTTTTTAAATTATTTATATAATGCAAATTCACAACACATGTCTTCTTAAGGCACTTCCAAAGTCAAATTTAATCAAATCATACAGATTAGTCAAAAAGTTTCCTGTCTAAGGAAACCCAATATGGGATGACATATGTGGAGGATTTATGCAAATCTTGTTGTAGTGGCACTTAAATACATTGTACATTGATGTTTCAGATCTTAAATGCTCCTGCCGTGTTTTTACATGTCCAAAGGTAGACTTGGCTTAGCTGTAGATTGCATTTCGTATACTGGTTACCAGTGGCTGCTTGTTAAGACGGGGCACTCGGGCACCACTACCATCAAAATTGCAGGAAAAAAATTATAGACAGTTAAACATAAAATACAAAATAAAAAGTAGTTGTCATATTTGTTGTCTTATAAAATGTGTCTAACCTTTGATTTTTCAACAGTCTCGTTTCATTGTGTAGTATTTTTAAGTAATGTTCTTGTGTATAAGTCTAAATTAATATTTTTCAATGCTGACGGGTGTTAGACAGATGAATTTGTTTATATGTTCTCAAATGTTTGGCTTCCAAGTGACTTCATGCTGGTCTCTAATTGGTTACTTAAAGATTCTCGTTGGTAGCACAGCTCTCTGCACCTGTGGCCAATCAATGCTTTTTATGTCATTGTTCATTCAATCAGTTTAACTGATCATACCAGTCAATTTAAGTCACACACCTGGCATTTTAGATGAGCAGGCATGAATGTGTCCCAGGCATATGGATTATATGGGTACACTATTGCATGTGGACATATGCAATAGTGTATCAGTTTTATAGCCAGCATGAATAAAATCTGCATGTCCTGGAGATTCAACAATTTGTTTCAGTTAAGTTTAAGACATGTTGATAATGTATGTATATCATTCAAAAAGTCAGCATTGGTGTAAATCTCTATTGGAGCTATACTTGAGCAGGGCATCCTGTGTATGTGCAAGTATATATATGTGTGTGTGTGTGTGTGTGTGTGTGTGTGTGTGTGTGTGTGTGTGTGTGTGTGTGTGTGTGTGATGGAGGGGGTTCATTGTTTATAAAATCTAAATTTTAACATTAACCGTTGGAGAAGACTTAGGAGCTGATGCTAAGTATTTTCCTTCCCAAAATTCTTGTGATTCAGTGAAGAAAAACTGCTTGCTTCACACTTACCACTGCATTTTTATGTGCTGTAAATAAGCGTTTGTAGGTAAAGGTATTATGAATTAAGAAAGGACAATGTTAACATTGTTTTTATGGCTTGGAATATTAAATAATGGAATATAAAACAATAACAAATCCCAAAATGTGGTTTTGGTGAAAAATATGCGTTAAACTTATAACTATTTTTTTTTTCACAAGGCCATGATAAAAAAAAAATTATGCATATTCTCATAGATAATTTACTTACATTTGAATAAGTCAAATTACTGAAATACCAGCACAAGAGTCCAACAAAAGTTAAGTTGATTTTGCACAAAAACCTCATTTTATATGCAAAACAAAATGTTTAAAATATGCACGTGAAAAGAATTGTGAAGAAGGACGTTTGGATATGTGTTTGGGAGATGTAGAAGAGCAAAAGAGAGAGAGAGAGAGAGAGAGAGAGAGAGAGAGAGAGAGAGAGAGAGAGACGGACAGAGGGAGGACCTGACTGTTCTGCTTGTCTTTGATATGGTAAAACTTGCTGTGGAACCACTACTTATTGACTCTCTTATGTAAACACCTATTGATTCTCTTGGATCTGCCATTTTGGAATAGATACAATATAATTCCCCGGGGGGCTGGGAATTGTTCACTCGTGCCTCTCCTCCCTGTGCGCACTCATACACACACTCACGGGGCAAAATGCATAATCAGGCAAGCACAGACACATAAACCCGAAGTCGTGTCTCATTCATCTCCTTCCTTTCCACAAAGCTTTTTTCTTTTTCCTTCGCTGATTTTTGCCTTTCAGAGTCTGAATGCTCTCCTCAGGCTATTCCTATTGTGACAATTTGGTTTCTCTTCACTTCATGTTTCCTTTTTTGTTTGCCTATCTCCACCCTGCTGCTCTTATAATTCATCTCCTCTCCTGCTCTTTTCAGATTGTGGCTTATCAGCCCTATAATAAAGCTGTGGACTGGTGGTCTTATGGAGTACTGCTGTATGAAATGCTGGCAGGACAGGTAACCCTCAGAATAATAATGCAGTAATATAAAAGCCTGTGGTGCTTTGTAATGACTTTAAAGATAGAACTGACACTATGTGGTTAAACTCTTTCTCCTTTAAGCCACCATTTGATGGCATTGATGAGGAGGAGCTGTTTCAGTCCATCATGGAGCAGAGTGTCTCCTACCCCAAAAGTCTGTCTCGGGAAGCTGTTGCTGTCTGCAAAGGAGTGGGTTAATTTCTCTTCTCATTTCACTTTCAGCCTTCAGACATTTAAGGCAAGATTTATATCAGGAAAATGTAATAAAAGTGCATTAAAATAGTAATATTAATCCTGCACACATTTTTGGAAGTTAGCTTTTTTGTTTATATTAGAGGCAGTCGGGCTGCTCTCTATGAAATTTTATGCAGGGGCCAGAAGCTTTTATCTTCAACGAGCAATGAGAGTATGAGCAGCAGAAACGGCGAGCCTGGACTAAAATTAACAAAACTCATCTAGCTGTGAATACAAATCACTGTAATTACAGGGCCTGGCAGAAATCTGCGGCACTGTTTATTCCAATTTAACTTTTTCCCATTTTGCTACATTAAAACTAGAACTTTAAATATGTTATATTAGATTTTTTTGTGAAAAACCAACATAAAGTACTGTATAATTGGGAATTGAAAGAAACATTACAATACCTTTTATGAGTAAAATCTGAACAGTACAGTGTTTGTTTGTATTAGTTAGAGCCCCCTGAGTCATTACTTTTAGAACCACCAGTTACTCCAGTTACAGCGCAAGTCTTTTGGTGTACGTCTTTACCAGCTTTGCACATCGAGAGACTGAAATCTTTGGAGAAAATCTCTGAACATTGGTTTGCAAATCTTGCCTTAGATTCTCGATTGGATTTAGCTGTGGACTGTAACTGGGCATAATCAGATTATCAGTTCATAACCTTGGTTTTCATCCTCGTTTGGGCTGGTTGACGTTCATTAAATATGTCAGATTCTGACACTTGATCAATCCAAAATAAGTCTAAAAGACCTTCCTGTTGCAGACCCAAAATAAAACACAGTCAGTATGATGTTCACGCAGAAAAAGGAACCATTTCATACCTGAAATAGTTGGGTTACAATTGACCAGAACAGTATGGAAATGGGGCCAAATGACGAGCCTCCACAGCTGACCAGAAACAAGAAGGAGAAGCAACCAAAATAAACACCATCAGAACATCTATAGTGGAAATCAGCTACTCTAAAAGATATTAGTGTTCATGACTCAGTTGGCCCAATGGCCTATACTGAAGACTTGTTCATAAGGGGTAAATCTATCTGGAATATAAGAGTAAGGCTGTTTTTGTTCCATTAATATTTTGTTCCCCTCAGACAACCTTAGATTTCTGTTTGCTGTGTTTGGATTATTTCTTATTGATATTGTAAGACTCCAGCTCTGTTCTGGTTCTAACAGTGGATCGCCACCGTCAGTAGCTGTCATTGAGATCTGTGTCTCTCAGGATATCCTGTAGTTTATCGCTGAGATCCGACTCAGCTGCTACCACCTCCTCAAAGTAGCTCAGAGGACGGATATTGATACTGGGTGAGTGTGTAGACTCGCTGAGTGCTGACAGTGTGGGGTACTTCTGCAGAATTGGTTGTGATCTTCTGTGTTTGAGGGCTGCTCCAGCTCAGCGTCTCACCTCTTAAGTTCAGTGATCTTCTGCTGCGGCTTCTCCTGAAGCTGTTTAACTCGACTCGCTTCAGTTTCCTGCTGGGATCTGATCTGCTGCTTCACATCGGAGCTTATTTTCTGGATGAGGCGGATTAGCATAGTGAAGACATTCTCTTCACTGCTTTATCAGGAGAGACATTGATGGCTTCCTTCCCCTGATGAAACAGTTTCACTTCTCCCTCTTGGTCTTGGATTCTCTGCTAAACTTGTTGTTGACTCACGTTGACCTCCTTCTGCTTCTCCATCCTTTCTGCTGCAATTTGGACTGTATCACAGCTTTTTTTTAATTGAAAGATTCACAGTGAAGTTGGAGGTGATTCTCACAAACAGAACAAGCAAGACTTGACAGCTTTCATCTTCTCCTGGTACAGACGTCGCAGTCTACGCTTCGAGGTCCAGCATGGTAGGATTTAGTTTGGAGTTCAGTCTTCTTCAGATCCTCCACTAAGACTTCTGACTTGGTATTATTTCTTCTGGACAGGCCTCGGTACAAATCTTTTCCTGTGCCGAAGTCAGGGGTGGATTCCTCCCTAACCTTCTGCATCCCGGTGGGATTTAATGCAATGAATACAATGATGCGTCTCCAGGGAATAGTCCCTGGATCTTCAATAGATCCAAACGTTGAACAAGAATATTTTTCTCCATCCTGCTGAATTACCTTCTTTGCCATTTCACCCTTCGTTTCACTGTCTTGCAAGGGAAACTGGGTTGAACTTTGTTCTAAATATCATGTGAATATCAATCATCAGTGACTGAGGCATGTCAGCTGTTTGGTCCCGCCGTTCATGTGTAAATCTGAAGGGAGGGGCCAAAGAAGTGTGTTGACAAAGTGCAGCATGTGGAGGAGCTATTAGACCTTTGATTCCTGGAAGCGCTCTGAAGTGTGTGTGTGTGTGTGTTTAAGCTTCTTTCACACCAGAGTGATTTTGGTTTTCCTATTTTGTCAGCTAAGACAAACAGAATCGTCAAACATTGTCACGTCAGACTTAAAAGAAATGGGATAAAATATTCCTTCTCTTCCATAATTTAGCTTATTAACTTAATTCAAGCAACAAAAAGGATAGTCCAAGGCATC